>JAECXJ010000306.1:0-600000 GCA_018152295.1 Drosophila carrolli
GAAGTTAGGGACTCTCTAAGTCCAATTTTAAGGCACTCTGTTACAAGTCATCGGAAAACTAGAAATAACTGACATGAAAATGGGTCAAAAATTTGATCAACGTTAAATTGAAAAATTTGAATTCAGATTTTTAGAGAATCGAATCAGAAGTCTTAAGAGGTATGCCACTTTGGAATCGGCCTAAGTTTGGTAAAGTTATGGACTCTCGAAGTCCAATTTTGGGTCAACGTTAAATAAGTCAAATTAGAAATAACTGACATGAAAATGGGTGAAAAATTTTATCAACGTTAAATTGAAAAATTTGAATGCAGATTTTTAGAGAATCGAATCAGAAGTCTTTAGAGGTATGCCACTTTGGAATCGGCTTAAGTTTGGTAAAGTTATGGACTCTCGAAGTCCAATTTTGGGTCAACGTTAAATAAGTCAAATTAGAAATTACTGACATGAAAATGGGTCAAAAATTTGATCAACGTTAAATTAAAAAATTTGAATGCAGATTTTTAGAGAATCGAATCAGAAGTGTTAAGAGGTATGCCACTTTGGAATTGGGTTGAGTTTGGTGAAGTTATGGACTCTCTAAGTCCAATTTTAAGGCACTCTGTTACAAGTCATCGGAAAACTAGAAATAACTGACATGAAAATGGGTCAAAAATTTGATCAACGTTAAATTGAAAAATTTGAATTCAGATTTTTAGAGAATCGAATCAGAAGTCTTAAGAGATATGCCACTTTGGAATCGGCCTAAGTTTGGTAAAGTTATGGACTCTCGAAGTCCAATTTTGGGTCAACGTTAAATAAGTCAAATTAGAAATAACTGACATGAAATTGAAAAATTTGCAGATTTTTAGAGAATCGAATCAGAAGTCTTTAGAGGTATGCCACTTTGGAATCGGCTTAAGTTTGTTAAAGTTATGGACTCTCGAAGTCCAATTTTGGGTCAACGTTAAATAAGTCAAATAATGACATGAAAATGGGTGAAAAATTTGTATCAACGTTAAATTAAAAAATTTGAATGCAGATTTTTAGAGAATCGAATCAGAAGTCTTTAGAGGTATGCCACTTTGGAATCGGCTTAAGTTTGGTAAAGTTATGGACTCTCGAAGTCCAATTTTGGGTCAACGTTAAATAAGTCAAATTAGAAATTACTGACATGAAAATGGGTCAAAAATTTGATCAACGTTAAATTGAAAAATTTGAATGCAGATTTTTAGAGAATCGAATCAGAAGTCTTTAGAGGTATGCCACTTTGGAATCGGCTTAAGTTTGGTAAAGTTATGGACTCTCGAAGTCCAATTTTGGGTCACACTGTTACAAGTCATCGGAAAACTAGAAATAACTGACATGAAAATGGGTCAAAAATTTGATCAACGTTAAATTGAAAAATTTGAATGCAGATTTTTAGAGAATCGAATCAGAAGTCTTTAGAGGTATGCCACTTTGGAATCGGCTTAAGTTTGGTAAAGTTATGGACTCTCGAAGTCCAATTTTGGGTCAACGTTAAATAAGTCAAATTAGAAATAACTGACATGAAAATGGGTGAAAAATTTTATCAACGTTAAATTGAAAAATTTGAATGCAGATTTTTAGAGAATCGAATCAGAAGTCTTTAGAGGTATGCCACTTTGGAATCGGCTTAAGTTTGGTAAAGTTATGGACTCTCGAAGTCCAATTTTGGGTCAACGTTAAATAAGTCAAATTAGAAATTACTGACATGAAAATGGGTCAAAAATTTGATCAACGTTAAATTAAAAAATTTGAATGCAGATTTTTAGAGAATCGAATCAGAAGTCTTAAGAGGTATGCCACTTTGGAATCGGCTTAAGTTTGGTAAAGTTATGGACTCTCTAAGTCCAATTTTAAGGCACTCTGTTACAAGTCATCGGAAAACTAGAAATAACTGACATGAAAATGGGTCAAAAATTTGATCAACGTTAAATTGAAAAATTTGAATTCAGATTTTTAGAGAATCGAATCAGAAGTCTTAAGAGGTATGCCACTTTGGAATCGGCTTAAGTTTGGTAAAGTTATGGACTCTCGAAGTCCAATTTTGGGTCAACGTTAAACAAGTCAAATTAGAAATAACTGACATGAAAATGGG
This sequence comes from Drosophila carrolli, assembly GCA_018152295.1. NCBI lineage: Eukaryota > Metazoa > Arthropoda > Insecta > Diptera > Drosophilidae > Drosophila > Drosophila carrolli. The sequence continues at coordinate 2,099 of JAECXJ010000306.1, forward strand.
TCAAAAATTTGATCAACGTTAAATTGAAAAATTTGAATGCAGATTTTTAGAGAATCGAATCAGAAGTCTTAAGAGGTATGCCACTTTGGAATTGGCTTAAGTTTGGTAAAGTTATGGACTCTCGAAGTCCAATTTTGGGTCAACGTTAAATAAGTCAAATTAGAAATAACTGACATGAAAATGGGTCAAAAATTTGATCAACGTTAAATTGAAAAATTTGAATGCAGATTTTTAGAGAATCGAATCAGAAGTCTTAAGAGGTATGCCACTTTGGAATCGGCTTAAGTTTGGTGAAGTTATGGACTCTCGAAGTCCAATTTTGGGTCAACGTTAAATAAGTCAAATTAGAAATAACTGACATGAAAATGGGTAAAAATTTGATCAACGTTAAATTGAAAAATTTGAATGCAGATTTTTAGAGAATCGAATCAGAAGTCTTTAGAGGTATGCCACTTTGGAATCGGCTTAAGTTTGGTAAAGTTATGGACTCTCGAAGTCCAATTTTGGGTCAACGTTAAATAAGTCTCGGAAATTAGAAATAACTGACATGAAAATGGGTCAAAAATTTGATCAACGTTAAATTGAAAAATTTGAATGCAGATTTTTAGAGAATCGAATCAGAAGTCTTTAGAGGTATGCCACTTTGGAATCGGCTTAAGTTTGGTAAAGTTATGGACTCTCTAAGTCCAATTTTGAGTCACTCTGTTACAAGTCATCGGAAAACTAGAAATAACTGACATGAAAATGGGTCAAAAATTTGATCAACGTTAAATTGAAAAATTTGAATGCAGATTTTTAGAGAATCGAATCAGAAGTCTTTAGAGGTATGCCACTTTGGAATCGGCCTAAGTTTGGTAAAGTTATGGACTCTCGAAGTCCAATTTTGGGTCAACGTTAAATAAGTCAAATTAGAAATAACTGACATGAAAATGGGTGAAAAATTTTATCAACGTTAAATTGAAAAATTTGAATGCAGATTTTTAGAGAATCGAATCAGAAGTCTTTAGAGGTATGCCACTTTGGAATCGGCTTAAGTTTGGTAAAGTTATGGACTCTCGAAGTCCAATTTTGGGTCAACGTTAAATAAGTCAAATTAGAAATTACTGACATGAAAATGGGTCAAAAATTTGATCAACGTTAAATTAAAAAATTTGAATGCAGATTTTTAGAGAATCGAATCAGAAGTGTTAAGAGGTATGCCACTTTGGAATTGGGTTGAGTTTGGTGAAGTTATGGACTCTCTAAGTCCAATTTTAAGGCACTCTGTTACAAGTCATCGGAAAACTAGAAATAACTGACATGAAAATGGGTCAAAAATTTGATCAACGTTAAATTGAAAAATTTGAATTCAGATTTTTAGAGAATCGAATCAGAAGTCTTAAGAGATATGCCACTTTGGAATCGGCCTAAGTTTGGTAAAGTTATGGACTCTCGAAGTCCAATTTTGGGTCAACGTTAAATAAGTCAAATTAGAAATAACTGACATGAAAATGGGTGAAAAATTTTATCAACGTTAAATTGAAAAATTTGAATGCAGATTTTTAGAGAATCGAATCAGAAGTCTTTAGAGGTATGCCACTTTGGAATCGGCTTAAGTTTGGTAAAGTTATGGACTCTCGAAGTCCAATTTTGGGTCAACGTTAAATAAGTCAAATTAGAAATATTACTGACATGAAAATGGGTCAAAAATTTGATCAACGTTAAATTGAAAAATTTAGAATGCGAATCAGAAGTTTAAGAGGTATGCCACTTTGGAATTGGGTTGAGTTTGGTGAAGTTATGGACTCTGAAGTCCAATTTTGGGTCAACGTTAAATAAGTCAAATTAGAAATAACTGACATGAAAAAATTTGTCAAGTATTTTTGAGAGAATCGAATCAGAAGTCTTAAGAGGTATGCCACTTTGGAATCGGCTTAAGTTTGGTAAAGTTATGGACTCTCGAAGTCCAATTTTGGGTCACACGTTAAATAAGTCTCGAAATTAGAAATAACTGACATGAAAATGGGTCAAAAATTTGATCAACGTTAAATTGAAAAATTTGAATGCAGATTTTTAGAGAATCGAATCAGAAGTCTTTAGAGGTATGCCACTTTGGAATCGGCTTAAGTTTGGTAAAGTTATGGACTCTCGAAGTCCAATTTTGGGTCAACGTTACAAGTCATCAAATTAGAAATAACTGACATGAAAATGGGTCAAAAATTTGATCAACGTTAAATTGAAAAATTTGAATGCAGATTTTTAGAGAATCGAATCAGAAGTCTTTAGAGGTATGCCACTTTGGAATCGGCTTAAGTTTGGTAAAGTTATGGACTCTCGAAGTCCAATTTTGGGTCACACTGTTAAATAAGTCTGAAAATTAGAAATAACTGACATGAAAATGGGTCAAAAATTTGATCAACGTTAAATTGAAAAATTTGAATGCAGATTTTTAGAGAATCGAATCAGAAGTCTTTAGAGGTATGCCACTTTGGAATCGGCTTAAGTTTGGTAAAGTTATGGACTCTCGAAGTCCAATTTTGGGTCAACGTTAAATAAGTCAAATTAGAAATTACTGACATGAAAATGGGTCAAAAATTTGATCAACGTTAAATTAAAAAATTTGAATGCAGATTTTTAGAGAATCGAATCAGAAGTCTTAAGAGGTATGCCACTTTGGAATTGGCTTAAGTTTGGTGAAGTTATGGACTCTCTAAGTCCAATTTTAAGGCACTCTGTTACAAGTCATCGGAAAACTAGAAATAACTGACATGAAAATGGGTCAAAAATTTGATCAACGTTAAATTGAAAAATTTGAATTCAGATTTTTAGAGAATCGAATCAGAAGTCTTAAGAGATATGCCACTTTGGAATCGGCCTAAGTTTGGTAAAGTTATGGACTCTCGAAGTCCAATTTTGGGTCAACGTTAAATAAGTCAAATTAGAAATAACTGACATGAAAATGGGTGAAAAATTTTATCAACGTTAAATTGAAAAATTTGAATGCAGATTTTTAGAGAATCGAATCAGAAGTCTTTAGAGGTATGCCACTTTGGAATCGGCTTAAGTTTGGTAAAGTTATGGACTCTCGAAGTCCAATTTTGGGTCAACGTTAAATAAGTCGAAAATTAGAAATAACTGACATGAAAATGGGTCAAAAATTTTTTGATCAACGTTAAATTTAAAAATTTGAATGCAGATTTTTAGAGAATCGAATCAGAAGTCTTTAGAGGTATGCCACTTTGGAATCGGCTTAAGTTTGGTAAAGTTATGGACTCTCGAAGTCCAATTTTGGGTCAACGTTAAATATAGTCAACTTAGAAATTACTGACATGAAAATGGGTCAAAAATTTGATCAACGTTAAATTGAAAAATTTGAATGCAGATTTTTAGAGAATCGAATCAGAAGTCTTTAGAGGTATGCCACTTTGGAATCGGCTTAAGTTTGGTAAAGTTATGGACTCTCGAAGTCCAATTTTGGGTCACACTGTTAAATAAGTCATCGGAAAATTAGAAATAACTGACATGAAAATGGGTCAAAAATTTGATCAACGTTAAATTGAAAAATTTGAATTCAGATTTTTAGAGAATCGAATCAGAAGTCTTAAGAGGTATGCCACTTTGGAATCGGCTTAAGTTTGGTAAAGTTATGGACTCTCGAAGTCCAATTTTGGGTCAACGTTAAATAAGTCAAATTAGAAATAACTGACATGAAAATGGGTCAAAAATTTTATCAACGTTAAATTGAAAAATTTGAATGCAGATTTTTAGAGAATCGAATCAGAAGTCTTTAGAGGTATGCCACTTTGGAATCGGCTTAAGTTTGGTAAAGTTATGGACTCTCGAAGTCCAATTTTGGGTCAACGTTAAATAAGTCAAATTAGAAATAACTGACATGAAAATGGGTGTAAAAATTTGATCAACGTTAAATTGAAAAATTTGAATGCAGATTTTTAGAGAATCGAATCAGAAGTCTTTAGAGGTATGCCACTTTGGAATCGGCTTAAGTTTGGTAAAGTTATGGACTCTCGAAGTCCAATTTTGGGTCAACGTTAAATAAGTCAAATTAGAAATAACTGACATGAAAATGGGTCAAAAATTTGATCAACGTTAAATTAAAAAATTTGAATGCAGATTTTTAGAGAATCGAATCAGAAGTCTTAAGAGGTATGCCACTTTGGAATCGGCTTAAGTTTGGTAAAGTTATGGACTCTCTAAGTCCAATTTTGAGTCACTCTGTTACAAGTCATCGGAAAACTAGAAATAACTGACATGAAAATGGGTCAAAAATTTGATCAACGTTAAATTGAAAAATTTGAATTCAGATTTTTAGAGAATCGAATCAGAAGTCTTAAGAGATATGCCACTTTGGAATCGGCCTAAGTTTGGTAAAGTTATGGACTCTCGAAGTCCAATTTTGGGTCAACGTTAAATAAGTCAAATTAGAAATAACTGACATGAAAATGGGTCAAAAATTTTATCAACGTTAAATTGAAAAATTTGAATGCAGATTTTTAGAGAATCGAATCAGAAGTCTTTAGAGGTATGCCACTTTGGAATCGGCTTAAGTTTGGTAAAGTTATGGACTCTCGAAGTCCAATTTTGGGTCAACGTTAAATAAGTCAAATTAGAAATAACTGACATGAAAATGGGTCGAAAATTTGATCAACGTTAAATTGAAAAATTTGAATGCAGATTTTTAGAGAATCGAATCAGAAGTCTTTAAGAGGTATGCCACTTTGGAATCGGCTTAAGTTTGGTAAAGTTATGGACTCTCGAAGTCCAATTTTGGGTCACACTGTTAAATAAGTCTCGGAAATTAGAAATAACTGACATGAAAATGGGTCAAAAATTTGATCAACGTTAAATATTGAATACTTTAGATTTTTAGAGAATCGAATCAGAAGTCTTTAGAGGTATGCCACTTTGGAATCGGCTTAAGTTTGGTAAAGTTATGGACTCTCGAAGTCCAATTTTGGGTCAACGTTAAATAAGTCAAATTAGAAATAACTGACATGAAAATGGGTCAAAAATTTGATCAACGTTAAATTGAAAAATTTGAATGCAGATTTTTAGAGAATCGAATCAGAAGTCTTTAGAGGTATGCCACTTTGGAATCGGCTTAAGTTTGGTAAAGTTATGGACTCTCTAAGTCCAATTTTGGGTCAACTCTGTTAACAAGTCATCGGAAAACTAGAAATAACTGACATGAAAATGGGTCAAAAATTTGTTCAACGTTAAATTGAAAAATTTGAATGCAGATTTTTAGAGAATCGAATCAGAAGTCTTTAGAGGTATGCCACTTTGGAATCGGCTTAAGTTTGGTAAAGTTATGGACTCTCGAAGTCCAATTTTGGGTCAACGTTAAATAAGTCAAATTAGAAATAACTGACATGAAAATGGGTGCAAAAATTTGATCAACGTTAAATTGAAAAATTTGAATGCAGATTTTTAGAGAATCGAATCAGAAGTCTTAAGAGGTATGCCACTTTGGAATCGGCTTAAGTTTGGTAAAGTTATGGACTCTCGAAGTCCAATTTTGGGTCAACGTTAAATAAGTCAAATTAGAAATAACTGACATGAAAATGGGTCAAAAATTTGATCAACGTTAAATTGAAAAATTTGAATGCAGATTTTTAGAGAATCGAATCAGAAGTCTTTAGAGGTATGCCACTTTGGAATCGGCTTAAGTTTGGTAAAGTTATGGACTCTCTAAGTCCAATTTTGAGTCACTCTGTTAAACAAGTCATAAAATTAGAAATAACTGACATGAAAATGGGTCAAAAATTTGATCAACGTTAAATTGAAAAATTTGAATGCAGATTTTTAGAGAATCGAATCAGAAGTCTTTAGAGGTATGCCACTTTGGAATCGGCTTAAGTTTGGTAAAGTTATGGACTCTCGAAGTCCAATTTTGGGTCAACGTTAAATAAGTCAAATTAGAAATTACTGACATGAAAATGGGTCAAAAATTTGATCAACGTTAAATTAAAAAATTTGAATGCAGATTTTTAGAGAATCGAATCAGAAGTCTTAAGAGGTATGCCACTTTGGAATTGGGTTGAGTTTGGTGAAGTTATGGACTCTCTAAGTCCAATTTTAAGGCACTCTGTTACAAGTCATCGGAAAACTAGAAATAACTGACATGAAAATGGGTCAAAAATTTGATCAACGTTAAATTGAAAAATTTGAATTCAGATTTTTAGAGAATCGAATCAGAAGTCTTAAGAGATATGCCACTTTGGAATCGGCCTAAGTTTGGTAAAGTTATGGACTCTCGAAGTCCAATTTTGGGTCAACGTTAAATAAGTCAAATTAGAAATAACTGACATGAAAATGGGTGAAAAATTTTATCAACGTTAAATTGAAAAATTTGAATGCAGATTTTTAGAGAATCGAATCAGAAGTCTTAAGAGGTATGCCACTTTGGAATCGGCTTAAGTTTGGTAAAGTTATGGACTCTCGAAGTCCAATTTTGGGTCACACATTAAATAAGTCATCGGAAATTAGAAATAACTGACATGAAAATGGGTCAAAAATTTGATCAACGTTAAATTGAAAAATTTGAATGCAGATTTTTAGAGAATCGAATCAGAAGTCTTTAGAGGTATGCCACTTTGGAATCGGCTTAAGTTTGGTAAAGTTATGGACTCTCGAAGTCCAATTTTGGGTCACACGTTAAATAAGTCAAATTAGAAATAACTGACATGAAAATGGGTCAAAAATTTGATCAACGTTAAATTGAAAAATTTGAATGCAGATTTTTAGAGAATCGAATCAGAAGTCTTTAGAGGTATGCCACTTTGGAATCGGCTTAAGTTTGGTAAAGTTATGGACTCTCGAAGTCCAATTTTGGGTCAACGTTAAACAAGTCAAATTAGAAATAACTGACATGAAAATGGGTCCAAAAATTTGATCAACGTTAAATTGAAAAATTTGAATGCAGATTTTTAGAGAATCGAATCAGAAGTCTTAAGAGGTATGCCACTTTGGAATCGGCTTAAGTTTGGTAAAGTTATGGACTCTCTAAGTCCAATTTTGAGTCACTCTGTTACAAGTCATCGGAAAACTAGAAATAACTGACATGAAAATGGGTCAAAAATTTGATCAACGTTAAATTGAAAAATTTGAATTCAGATTTTTAGAGAATCGAATCAGAAGTCTTAAGAGATATGCCACTTTGGAATCGGCCTAAGTTTGGTAAAGTTATGGACTCTCGAAGTCCAATTTTGGGTCAACGTTAAATAAGTCAAATTAGAAATAACTGACATGAAAATGGGTGAAAAATTTTATCAACGTTAAATTGAAAAATTTGAATGCAGATTTTTAGAGAATCGAATCAGAAGTCTTAAGAGGTATGCCACTTTGGAATCGGCTTAAGTTTGGTAAAGTTATGGACTCTCGAAGTCCAATTTTGGGTCAACGTTAAATAAGTCAAATTAGAAATAACTGACATGAAAATGGGTCAAAAATTTGATCAACGTTAAATTGAAAAATTTGAATGCAGATTTTTAGAGAATCGAATCAGAAGTCTTTAGAGGTATGCCACTTTGGAATCGGCTTAAGTTTGGTAAAGTTATGGACTCTCGAAGTCCAATTTTGGGTCAACGTTAAATAAGTCAAATTAGAAATAACTGACATGAAAATGGGTCAAAAATTTGATCAACGTTAAATTGAAAAATTTGAATGCAGATTTTTAGAGAATCGAATCAGAAGTCTTTAGAGGTATGCCACGTTAGAATCGGCTTAAGTTTGGTAAAGTTATGGACTCTCTAAGTCCAATTTTGAGTCACTCTGTTACAAGTCATCGGAAAACTAGAAATAACTGACATGAAAATGGGTCAAAAATTTGATCAACGTTAAATTGAAAAATTTGAATTCAGATTTTTAGAGAATCGAATCAGAAGTCTTAAGAGATATGCCACTTTGGAATCGGCTTAAGTTTGGTAAAGTTATGGACTCTCGAAGTCCAATTTTGGGTCAACGTTAAATAAGTCAAATTAGAAATTGGTCAAATTAGAAATAACTGACATGAAAATGGGTCAAAAATTTGATCAACGTTAAATTAAAAAATTTGAATGCAGATTTTTAGAGAATCGAATCAGAAGTCTTTAGAGGTATGCCACTTTGGAATCGGCTTAAGTTTGGTAAAGTTATGGACTCTCTAAGTCCAATTTTGAGTCACACTGTTACAAGTCATCAAATTAGAAATAACTGACATGAAAATGGGTCAAAAATTTGATCAACGTTAAATTGAAAAATTTGAATTCAGATTTTTAGAGAATCGAATCAGAAGTCTTAAGAGGTATGCCACTTTGGAATCGGCTTAAGTTTGGTAAAGTTATGGACTCTCGAAGTCCAATTTTGGGTCAACGTTAAATAAGTCAAATTAGAAATAACTGACATGAAAATGGGTCAAAAATTTGATCAACGTTAAATTGAAAAATTTGAATGCAGATTTTTAGAGAATCGAATCAGAAGTCTTAAGAGGTATGCCACTTTGGAATCGGCTTAAGTTTGGTAAAGTTATGGACTCTCGAAGTCCAATTTTGGGTCAACGTTAAATAAGTCAAATTAGAAATAACTGACATGAAAATGGGTCAAAAATTTGATCAACGTTAAATTGAAAAATTTGAATGCAGATTTTTAGAGAATCGAATCAGAAGTCTTTAGAGGTATGCCACTTTGGAATCGGCTTAAGTTTGGTAAAGTTATGGACTCTCGAAGTCCAATTTTGGGTCACACGTTAAATAAGTCTCGGAAATTAGAAATAACTGACATGAAAATGGGTCAAAAATTTGATCAACGTTAAATTGAAAAATTTGAATGCAGATTTTTAGAGAATCGAATCAGAAGTCTTTAGAGGTATGCCACTTTGGAATCGGCTTAAGTTTGGTAAAGTTATGGACTCTCGAAGTCCAATTTTGGGTCACTCTGTTAAATAAGTCATCGGAAAATTAGAAATAACTGACATGAAAATGGGTCAAAAATTTGATCAACGTTAAATTGAAAAATTTGAATTCAGATTTTTAGAGAATCGAATCAGAAGTCTTAAGAGATATGCCACTTTGGAATCGGCCTAAGTTTGGTAAAGTTATGGACTCTCGAAGTCCAATTTTGGGTCAACGTTAAATAAGTCAAATTAGAAATAACTGACATGAAAATGGGTGGGTAAAAATTTGATCAACGTTAAATTGAAAAATTTGAATGCAGATTTTTAGAGAATCGAATCAGAAGTCTTAAGAGGTATGCCACTTTGGAATCGGCTTAAGTTTGGTAAAGTTATGGACTCTCGAAGTCCAATTTTGGGTCAACGTTAAATAAGTCAAATTAGAAATAACTGACATGAAAATGGGTCAAAAATTTGATCAACGTTAAATTGAAAAATTTGAATGCAGATTTTTAGAGAATCGAATCAGAAGTCTTTAGAGGTATGCCACTTTGGAATCGGCTTAAGTTTGGTAAAGTTATGGACTCTCGAAGTCCAATTTTGGGTCAACGTTAAATAAGTCAAATTAGAAATAACTGACATGAAAATGGGTCAAAAATTTGATCAACGTTAAATTAAAAAATTTGAATGCAGATTTTTAGAGAATCGAATCAGAAGTCTTTAGAGGTATGCCACTTTGGAATCGGCTTAAGTTTGGTAAAGTTATGGACTCTCTAAGTCCAATTTTAAGGTCACTCTGTTACAAGTCATCGGAAAACTAGAAATAACTGACATGAAAATGGGTCAAAAATTTGATCAACGTTAAATTGAAAAATTTGAATTCAGATTTTTAGAGAATCGAATCAGAAGTCTTTAGAGGTATGCCACTTTGGAATCGGCCTAAGTTTGGTAAAGTTATGGACTCTCGAAGTCCAATTTTGGGTCAACGTTAAATAAGTCAAATTAGAAATAACTGATAAAATGGGTCAACGTTAAATAAGTCAAATTAGAAATAACTGACATGAAAATGGGTCAAAAATTTGATCAACGTTAAATTAAAAAATTTGAATGCAGATTTTTAGAGAATCGAATCAGAAGTCTTTAGAGGTATGCCACTTTGGAATCGGCTTAAGTTTGGTAAAGTTATGGACTCTCTAAGTCCAATTTTGAGTCATCTGTTAAACAAGTCATCGGAAAACTAGAAATAACTGACATGAAAATGGGTCAAAAATTTGATCAACGTTAAATTGAAAAATTTGAATTCAGATTTTTAGAGAATCGAATCAGAAGTCTTTAGAGGTATGCCACTTTGGAATCGGCCTAAGTTTGGTAAAGTTATGGACTCTCGAAGTCCAATTTTGGGTCAACGTTAAATAAGTCAAATTAGAAATAACTGACATGAAAATGGGTGAAAAATTTGATCAACGTTAAATTGAAAAATTTGAATGCAGATTTTTAGAGAATCGAATCAGAAGTCTTTAGAGGTATGCCACTTTGGAATCGGCTTAAGTTTGGTAAAGTTATGGACTCTCTAAAGTCCAATTTTGAGTCACTCTGTTAACAAGTCATCGGAAAACTAGAAATAACTGACATGAAAATGGGTCAAAAATTTGATCAACGTTAAATTGAAAAATTTGAATGCAGATTTTTAGAGAATCGAATCAGAAGTCTTTAGAGGTATGCCACTTTGGAATCGGCTTAAGTTTGGTAAAGTTATGGACTCTCGAAGTCCAATTTTGGGTCAACGTTAAATAAGTCAAATTAGAAATAACTGACATGAAAATGGGTCAAAAATTTGATCAACGTTAAATTAAAAAATTTGAATGCAGATTTTTAGAGAATCGAATCAGAAGTGTTAAGAGGTATGCCACTTTGGAATTGGGTTGAGTTTGGTGAAGTTATGGACTCTCTAAGTCCAATTTTAAGGCACTCTGTTACAAGTCATCGGAAAACTAGAAATAACTGACATGAAAATGGGTCAAAAATTTGATCAACGTTAAATTGAAAAATTTGAATTCAGATTTTTAGAGAATCGAATCAGAAGTCTTTAGAGGTATGCCACTTTGGAATCGGCCTAAGTTTGGTAAAGTTATGGACTCTCGAAGTCCAATTTTGGGTCAACGTTAAATAAGTCAAATTAGAAATAACTGACATGAAAATGGGTGAAAAATTTTATCAACGTTAAATTGAAAAATTTGAATGCAGATTTTTAGAGAATCGAATCAGAAGTCTTTAGAGGTATGCCACTTTGGAATCGGCTTAAGTTTGGTAAAGTTATGGACTCTCGAAGTCCAATTTTGGGTCAACGTTAAATAAGTCAAATTAGAAATTACTGACATGAAAATGGGTCAAAAATTTGATCAACGTTAAATTAAAAAATTTGAATGCAGATTTTTAGAGAATCGAATCAGAAGTGTTAAGAGGTATGCCACTTTGGAATTGGGTTGAGTTTGGTGAAGTTATGGACTCTCTAAGTCCAATTTTAAGGCACTCTGTTACAAGTCATCGGAAAACTAGAAATAACTGACATGAAAATGGGTCAAAAATTTGATCAACGTTAAATTGAAAAATTTGAATTCAGATTTTTAGAGAATCGAATCAGAAGTCTTAAGAGATATGCCACTTTGGAATCGGCCTAAGTTTGGTAAAGTTATGGACTCTCGAAGTCCAATTTTGGGTCAACGTTAAATAAGTCAAATTAGAAATAACTGACATGAAAATGGGTGAAAAATTTTATCAACGTTAAATTGAAAAATTTGAATGCAGATTTTTAGAGAATCGAATCAGAAGTCTTTAGAGGTATGCCACTTTGGAATCGGCTTAAGTTTGGTAAAGTTATGGACTCTCGAAGTCCAATTTTGGGTCAACGTTAAATAAGTCAATTTAGAAATTACTGACATGAAAATGGGTCAAAAATTTGATCAACGTTAAATTAAAAAATTTGAATGCAGATTTTTAGAGAAGCGAATCAGAAGTGTTAAGAGGTATGCCACTTTGGAATTGGGTTGAGTTTGGTGAAGTTAGGGACTCTCTAAGTCCAATTTTAAGGCACTCTGTTACAAGTCATCGGAAAACTAGAAATAACTGACATGAAAATGGGTCAAAAATTTGATCAACGTTAAATTGAAAAATTTGAATTCAGATTTTTAGAGAATCGAATCAGAACTCTTAAGAGATATGCCACTTTGGAATCGGCCTAAGTTTGGTAAAGTTATGGACTCTCGAAGTCCAATTTTGGGTCAACGTTAAATAAGTCAAATTAGAAATAATAATGAAATGGGTGAAAAATTTGATCAACGTTAAATTGAAAAATTTGAATGCAGATTTTTAGAGAATCGAATCAGAAGTCTTAAGAGGTATGCCACTTTGGAATTGGGTTAAGTTTGGTGAAGTTATGGACTCCTCGAAGTCCAATTTTGGGTCAACGTTAAATAAGTCAAATTAGAAATTACTGACATGAAAATGGGTTTAAAAAAAAAAATGCAGATTTTTAGAGAATCGAATCAGAAGTGTTAAGAGGTATGCCACTTTGGAATTGGGTTGAGTTTGGTGAAGTTATGGACTCTAGAAGTCCAATTTTGGGTCAACGTTAAATAAGTCAACTTGAATATGAAATTTATAACGTTAAATTGAAAATTTTGAATGCAGATTTTTAGAGAATCGAATCAGAAGTCTTTAGAGGTATGCCACTTTGGAATCGGCTTAAGTTCGGTAAAGTTATGGACTCTCGAAGTCCAATTTTGGGTCAACATTAAATAAGTCAAATTAGAAATAACTGACATGAAAATGGGTGAAAAATTTGATCAAAGTTAAATTGAAAAATTTGAATGCAGATTTTTAGAGAATCGAATCAGAAGTCTTTAGAGGTATGCCACTTTGGAATCGGCCTAAGTTTGGTAAAGTTATGGACTCTCGAAGTCCAATTTTGGGTCAACGTTAAATAAGTCAAATTAGAAATAACTGACATGAAAATGGGTGAAAAATTTTATCAACGTTAAATTGAAAAATTTGAATGCAGATTTTTAGAGAATCGAATCAGAAGTCTTTAGAGGTATGCCACTTTGGAATCGGCTTAAGTTTGGTAAAGTTATGGACTCTCGAAGTCCAATTTTGGGTCAACGTTAAATAAGTCAAATTAGAAATTACTGACATGAAAATGGGTCAAAAATTTGATCAACGTTAAATTAAAAAATTTGAATGCAGATTTTTAGAGAATCGAATCAGAAGTGTTAAGAGGTATGCCACTTTGGAATTGGGTTGAGTTTGGTGAAGTTAGGGACTCTCTAAGTCCAATTTTAAGGCACTCTGTTACAAGTCATCGGAAAACTAGAAATAACTGACATGAAAATGGGTCAAAAATTTGATCAACGTTAAATTGAAAAATTTGAATTCAGATTTTTAGAGAATCGAATCAGAAGTCTTAAGAGATATGCCATTTTGGAATCGGCCTAAGTTTGGTAAAGTAATGGACTCTCGAAGTCCAATTTTGGGTCAACGTTAAATAAGTCAAATTAGAAATAACTGACATGAAAATGGGTGAAAAATTTTATCAACGTTAAATTCGAATCAGAAGTGTTAAGAGGTATGCCACTTTGGAATTGGGTTGAGTTTGGTGAAGTTATGGACTCTCGAAGTCCAATTTTGGGTCAACGTTAAATAAGTCAAATTAGAAATTACTGACATGAAAATGCAGATTTTTAGAGAATCGAATCAGAAGTGTTAAGAGGTATGCCACTTTGGAATTGGGTTGAGTTTGGTGAAGTTATGGACTCTAGAAGTCCAATTTTGGGTCAACGTTAAATAAGTCAACTTAGAAATTACTGACATGAAAATGCAGATTTTTAGAGAATCGAATCAGAAGTCTTTAGAGGAATGCCACTTTGGAATCGGCTTAAGTTCGGTAAAGTTATGGTCTCGAAGTCCAATTTTGGGTCAACATTAAATAAGTCAAATTAGAAATAACTGACATGAAAATGGGTGAAAAATTTGATCAAAGTTAAATTGAAAAATTTGAATGCATATTTTTAGAGAATCGAATCAGAAGTCTTTAGAGGTATGCCACTTTAGAATCGGCTTAAGTTTGGTAAAGTTATGGACTCTCTAAGTCCAATTTTGAGTCACTCTGTTACAAGTCATCGGAAAACTAGAAATAACTGACATGAAAATGGGTCAAAAATTTGTTCAACGTTAAATTGAAAAATTTGAATGCAGATTTTTAGAGAATCGAATCAGAAGTCTTTAGAGGTATGCCACTTTGGAATCGGCCTAAGTTTGGTAAAGTTATGGACTCTCGAAGTCCAATTTTGGGTCAACGTTAAATAAGTCAAATTAGAAATAACTGACATGAAAATGGGTGAAAAATTTTATCAACGTTAAATTGAAAAATTTGAATGCAGATTTTTAGAGAATCGAATCAGAAGTCTTTAGAGGTATGCCACTTTGGAATCGGCTTAAGTTTGGTAAAGTTATGGACTCTCGAAGTCCAATTTTGGGTCAACGTTAAATAAGTCAAATTAGAAATTACTGACATGAAAATGGGTCAAAAATTTGATCAACGTTAAATTAAAAAATTTGAATGCAGATTTTTAGAGAAGCGAATCAGAAGTGTTAAGAGGTATACCACTTTGGAATTGGGTTGAGTTTGGTGAAGTTAGGGACTCTCTAAGTCCAATTTTAAGGCACTCTGTTACAAGTCATCGGAAAACTAGAAATAACTGACATGAAAATGGGTCAAAAATTTGATCAACGTTAAATTGAAAAATTTGAATTCAGATTTTTAGAGAATCGAATCAGAAGTCTTAAGAGATATGCCATTTTGGAATCGGCCTAAGTTTGGTAAAGTAATGGACTCTCGAAGTCCAATTTTGGGTCAACGTTAAATAAGTCAAATTAGAAATTACTGACATGAAATGCAGATTTTTAGAGAATCGAATCAGAAGTGTTAAGAGGTATGCCACTTTGGAATTGGGTTGAGTTTGGTGAAGTTATGGACTCTCGAAGTCCAATTTTGGGTCAACGTTAAATAAGTCAAATTAGAAATTACTGACATGAAAATGCAGATTTTTAGAGAATCGAATCAGAAGTGTTAAGAGGTATGCCACTTTGGAATTGGGTTGAGTTTGGTGAAGTTATGGACTCTAGAAGTCCAATTTTGGGTCAACGTTAAATAAGTAAACTTAGAAATTACTGACATGAAAATGCAGATTTTTAGAGAATCGAATCAGAAGTCTTTAGAGGAATGCCACTTTGGAATCGGCTTAAGTTCGGTAAAGTTATGGTCTCGAAGTCCAATTTTGGGTCAACATTAAATAAGTCAAATTAGAAATAACTGACATGAAAATGGGTGAAAAATTTGATCAAAGTTAAATTGAAAAATTTGAATGCATATTTTTAGAGAATCGAATCAGAAGTCTTTAGAGGTATGCCACTTTAGAATCGGCTTAAGTTTGGTAAAGTTATGGACTCTCTAAGTCCAATTTTGAGTCACTCTGTTACAAGTCATCGGAAAACTAGAAATAACTGACATGAAAATGGGTCAAAAATTTGTTCAACGTTAAATTGAAAAATTTGAATGCAGATTTTTAGAGAATCGAATCAGAAGTCTTTAGAGGTATGCCACTTTGGAATCGGCCTAAGTTTGGTAAAGTTATGGACTCTCGAAGTCCAATTTTGGGTCAACGTTAAATAAGTCAAATTAGAAATAACTGACATGAAAATGGGTGAAAAATTTTATCAACGTTAAATTGAAAAATTTGAATGCAGATTTTTAGAGAATCGAATCAGAAGTCTTTAGAGGTATGCCACTTTGGAATCGGCTTAAGTTTGGTAAAGTTATGGACTCTCGAAGTCCAATTTTGGGTCAACGTTAAATAAGTTAAATTAGAAATTACTGACATGAAAATGGGTCAAAAATTTGATCAACGTTAAATTAAAAAATTTGAATGCAGATTTTTAGAGAAGCGAATCAGAAGTGTTAAGAGGTATACCACTTTGGAATTGGGTTGAGTTTGGTGAAGTTAGGGACTCTCTAAGTCCAATTTTAAGGCACTCTGTTACAAGTCATCGGAAAACTAGAAATAACTGACATGAAAATGGGTCAAAAATTTGATCAACGTTAAATTGAAAAATTTGAATTCAGATTTTTAGAGAATCGAATCAGAAGTCTTAATAGATATGCCATTTTGGAATCGGCCTAAGTTTGGTAAAGTAATGGACTCTCGAAGTCCAATTTTGGGTCAACGTTAAATAAGTCAAATTAGAAATTACTGACATGAAAATGCAGATTTTTAGAGAATCGAATCAGAAGTGTTAAGAGGTATGCTACTTTGGAATTGGGTTGAGTTTGGTGAAGTTATGGACTCTCGAAGTCCAATTTTGGGTCAACGTTAAATAAGTCAAATTAGAAATTACTGACATGAAAATGCAGATTTTTAGAGAATCGAATCAGAAGTGTTAAGAGGTATGCCACTTTGGAATTGGGTTGAGTTTGTTGAAGTTATGGACTCTAGAAGTCCAATTTTGGGTCAACGTTAAATAAGTCAACTTAGAAATTACTGACATGAAAATGCAGATTTTTAGAGAATCGAATCAGAAGTCTTTAGAGGAATGCCACTTTGGAATCGGCTTAAGTTCGGTAAAGTTATGGACTCTCGAAGTCCAATTTTGGGTCAACATTAAATAAGTCAAATTAGAAATAACTGACATGAAAATGGGTGAAAAATTTGATCAAAGTTAAATTGAAAAATTTGAATGCATATTTTTAGAGAATCGAATCAGAAGTCTTTAGAGGTATGCCACTTTAGAATCGGCTTAAGTTTGGTAAAGTTATGGACTCTCTAAGTCCAATTTTGAGTCACTCTGTTACAAGTCATCGGAAAACTAGAAATAACTGACATGAAAATGGGTCAAAAATTTGTTCAACGTTAAATTGAAAAATTTGAATGCAGATTTTTAGAGAATCGAATCAGAAGTCTTTAGAGGTATGCCACTTTGGAATCGGCTTAAGTTTGGTAAAGTAATGGACTCTCGAAGTCCAATTTTGGGTCAACGTTAAATAAGTCAAATTAGAAATTACTGACATGAAAATGACATTTTAGATTTTTAGAGAATCGAATCAGAAGTGTTAAAAGGTATGCCACTTTGGAATTGGGTTGAGTTTGGTGAAGTTATGGACTCTCTAAGTCCAATTTTAAGGCACTCTGTTGCAAGTCATCGGAAAACTAGAAATAACTGACATGAAAATGGGTCAAAAATTTGTTCAAAGTTAAATTGAAAAATTTGAATGCAGATTTTTAGAGAATCGAATCAGAAGTCTTTAGAGGTATGCCACTTTAGAATCGGCTTAAGTTTGGTAAAGTTATGGACTCTCTAAGTCCAATTTTGAGTCACTCTGTTACAAGTCATCGGAAAACTAGAAATAACTGACATGAAAATGGGTCAAAAATTTGTTCAACGTTAAATTGAAAAATTTGAATGCAGATTTTTAGAGAATCAAATCAGAAGTCTTTAGAGGTATGCCACTTTGGAATCGGCTTAAGTTTGGTAAAGTTATGGACTCTCGAAGTCCAATTTTGGGTCAACGTTAAATAAGTCAAATTAGAAATTACTGACATGAAAATGGGTCAAGTTATTAATTTGAATGCAGATTTTTAGAGAATCGAATCAGAAGTGTTAAGAGGTATGCCACTTTGGAATTGGGTTGAGTTTGGTGAATTTATGGACTCTCTAAGTCCAATTTTAAGGCACTCTGTTGCAAGTCATCGGAAAACTAGAAATAACTGACATGAAAATGGGTCAAAAATTTGATCAACGTTAAATTGAAAAATTTGAATTCAGATTTTTAGAGAATCGAATCAGAAGTCTTAAGAGATATGCCACTTTGGAATCGGCCTAAGTTTGGTAAAGTTATGGACTCTCGAAGTCCAATTTTGGGTCAACGTTAAATAAGTCAAATTAGAAATAACTGACATGAAAATGGGTGAAAATTTTATCAACGTTAAATTAAAAAATTTGAATGCAGATTTTTAGAGAATCGAATCAGAAGTGTTAAGAGGTATGCCACTTTGGAATTGGGTTGAGTTTGGTGAAGTTATGGACTCTCTAAGTCCAATTTTAAGGCACTCTGTTACAAGTCATCGGAAAACTAGAAATAACTGACATGAAAATGGGTCAAAAATTTGATCAACGTTAAATTGAAAAATTTGAATTCAGATTTTTAGAGAATCGAATCAGAAGTCTTAAGAGATATGCCACTTTGGAATCGGCATAAGTTTGGTAAAGTTATGGACTCTCGAAGTCCAATTTTGGGTCAACGTTAAATAAGTCAAATTAGAAATAACTGACATGAAAATGGGTGAAAAATTTTATCAACGTTAAATTAAAAAATTTGAATGCAGATTTTTAGAGAATCGAATCAGAAGTCTTTAGAGGTATGCCACTTTGGAATCGGCTTAAGTTTGGTAAAGTTATGGACTCTCGAAGTCCAATTTTGGGTCAACGTTAAATAAGTCAAATTAGAAATTACTGACAGGAAAATGGGTCAAAAATTTGATCAACGTTAAATTAAAAAATTTGAATGCAGATTTTTAGAGAATCGAATCAGAAGTCTTTAGAGGTATGCCACTTTAGAATCGGCTTAAGTTTGGTGAAGTTAGGGACTCTCTAAGTCCAATTTTAAGGCACTCTGTTACAAGTCATCGGAAAACTAGAAATAACTGACATGAAAATGGGTCAAAAATTTGATCAACGTTAAATTGAAAAATTTGAATTCAGATTTTTAGAGAATCGAATCAGAAGTCTTAAGAGATATGCCACTTTGGAATCGGCCTAAGTTTGGTAAAGTAATGGACTCTCGAAGTCCAATTTTGGGTCAACGTTAAATAAGTCAAATTAGAAATTACTGACATGAAAATGCAGATTTTTAGAGAATCGAATCAGAAGTGTTAAGAGGTATGCCACTTTGGAATTGGGTTGAGTTTGGTAAGTTATGGACTCTCGAAGTCCAATTTTGGGTCAACGTTAAATAAGTTAACTTAGAAATTACTGACATGAAAATGCAGATTTTTAGAGAATCGAATCAGAAGTCTTTAGAGGTATGCCACTTTGGAATCGGCTTAAGTTCGGTAAAGTTATGGACTCTCGAAGTCCAATTTTGGGTCAACATTAAATAAGTCAAATTAGAAATAACTGACATGAAAATGGGTGAAAAATTTGATCAAAGTTAAATTGAAAAATTTGAATGCAGATTTTTAGAGAATTGAATCAGAAGTCTTTAGAGGTATGCCACTTTAGAATCGGCTTAAGTTTGGTGAAGTTAGGGACTCTCTAAGTCCAATTTTATGGCACTCTGTTACAAGTCATCGGAAAACTAGAAATAACTGACATGAAAATGGGTCAAAAATTTGATCAACGTTAAATTGAAAAATTTGAATTCAGATTTTTAGAGAATCGAATCAGAAGTCTTAAGAGGTATGCCACTTTGGAATCGGCCTAAGTTTGGTAAAGTAATGGACTCTCGAAGTCCAATTTTGGGTCAACGTTAAATAAGTCAAATTAGAAATAATGACATAAAAATGGGTCAACGTTAAATAAGTCAAATTAGAAATAACTGACATGAAAATGGGTCAAAAATTTGATCAACGTTAAATTAAAAAATTTGAATGCAGATTTTTAGAGAATCGAATCAGAAGTCTTTAGAGGTATGCCACTTTATAATCGGCTTAAGTTTGGTAAAGTTATGGACTCTCTAAGTCCAATTTTGAGTCACTCTGTTACAAGTCATCGGAAAACTAGAAATAACTGACATGAAAATGGGTCAAAAATTTGATTAACGTTAAATTGAAAAATTTGAATTCAGATTTTTAGAGAATCGAATCAGAAGTCTTAAGAGATATGCCACTTTGGAATCGGCCTAAGTTTGGTAAAGTTATGGACTCTCGAAGTCCAATTTTGGGTCAACGTTAAATAAGTCAAATTAGAAATTGCTGACATGAAAATGCAGATTTTTAGAGAATCGAATCAGAAGTGTTAAGAGGTATGCCACTTTGGAATTGGGTTGAGTTTGGTGAAGTTATGGACTCTCGAAGTCCAATTTTGGGTCAACGTTAAATAAGTTAACTTAGAAATTACTGACATGAAAATGGGCAGATTTTTAGAAAATTCGAATCAGAAGTCTTTAGAGGAATGCCACTTTGGAATCGGCTTAAGTTCGGTAAAGTTATGGACCCTCGAAGTCCAATTTTGGGTCAACATTAAATAAGTCAAATTAGAAATAACTGACATGAAAATGGGTGAAAAATTTGATCAAAGTTAAATTGAAAAATTTGAATGCAGATTTTTAGAGAATTGAATCAGAAGTCTTTAGAGGTATGCCACTTTAGAATCGGCTTAAGTTTGGTGAAGTTAGGGACTCTCTAAGTCCAATTTTATGGCACTCTGTTACAAGTCATCGGAAAACTAGAAATAACTGACATGAAAATGGGTCAAAAATTTGATCAACGTTAAATTGAAAAATTTGAATTCAGATTTTTAGAGAATCGAATCAGAAGTCTTAAGAGATATGCCACTTTGGAATCGGCCTAAGTTTGGTAAAGTAATGGACTCTCGAAGTCCAATTTTGGGTCAACGTTAAATAAGTCAAATTAGAAATTACTGACATGAAAATGCAGATTTTTAGAGAATCGAATCAGAAGTGTTAAGAGGTATGCCACTTTGGAATTGGGTTGAGTTTGGTGAAGTTATGGACTCTCGAAGTCCAATTTTGGGTCAACGTTAAATAAGTTAACTTAGAAATTACTGACATGAAAATGCAGATTTTTAGAGAATCGAATCAGAAGTCTTTAGAGGAATGCCACTTTGGAATCGGCTTAAGTTCGGTAAAGTTATGGACCCTCGAAGTCCAATTTTGGGTCAACATTAAATAAGTCAAATTAGAAATAGCTGACATGAAAATGGGTGAAAAATTTGATCAAAGTTAAATTGAAAAATTTGAATGCAGATTTTTAGAGAATTGAATCAGAAGTCTTTAGAGGTATGCCACTTTAGAATCGGCTTAAGTTTGGTGAAGTTAGGGACTCTCTAAGTCCAATTTTATGGCACTCTGTTACAAGTCATCGGAAAACTAGAAATAACTGACATGAAAATGGGTCAAAAATTTGATCAACGTTAAATTGAAAAATTTGAATTCAGATTTTTAGAGAATCGAATCAGAAGTCTTAAGAGATATGCCACTTTGGAATCGGCCTAAGTTTGGTAAAGTAATGGACTCTCGAAGTCCAATTTTGGGTCAACGTTAAATAAGTCAAATTAGAAATAACTGACATAAAAATGGGTCAACGTTAAATAAGTCAAATTAGAAATAACTGACATGAAAATGGGTCAAAAATTTGATCAACGTTAAATTAAAAAATTTGAATGCAGATTTTTAGAGAATCGAATCAGAAGTCTTTAGAGGTATGCCACTTTGGAATCGGCTTAAGTTTGGTAAAGTTATGGACTCTCTAAGTCCAATTTTGAGTCACTCTGTTACAAGTCATCGGAAAACTAGAAATAACTGACATGAAAATGGGTCAAAAATTTGATTAACGTTAAATTGAAAAATTTGAATTCAGATTTTTAGAGAATCGAATCAGAAGTCTTAAGAGATATGCCACTTTGGAATCGGCCTAAGTTTGGTAAAGTTATGGACTCTCGAAGTCCAATTTTGGGTCAACGTTAAATAAGTCAAATTAGAAATAACTGACATGAAAATGGGTGAAAAATTTTATCAACGTTAAATTGAAAAATTTGAATGCAGATTTTTAGAGAATTGAATCAGAAGTCTTTAGAGGTATGCCACTTTGGAATCGGCTTAAGTTTGGTAAAGTTATGGACTCTCTAAATTCAATTTTGAGCCACTCTGTTACAAGTCATCGGAAAACTAGAAATACTGACATGAAAATGGGTCAAAAATTTATCAACGTTAAATTGAAAAAGTTGAATGCAGATTTTTAGAGAATCGAATCAGAAGTCTTTAGAGGTATGCCACTTTGGAATCGGCTTAAGTTCGGTAAAGTTATGGACTCTCGAAGTCCAATTTTGGGTCAACGTTAAATAAGTCAAATTAGAAATAACTGACATGAAAATGGGTCAAAAATTTGATCAAAGTTAAATTGAAAAATTTGAATGCAGATTTTTAGAGAATCGAATCAGAAGTCTTTAGAGGTATGCCACTTTAGAATCGGCTTAAGTTTGGTGAAGTTAGGGACTCTCTAAGTCCAATTTTAAGGCACTCTGTTACAAGTCATCGGAAAACTAGAAATAACTGACATGAAAATGGGTCAAAAATTTGATCAACGTTAAATTGAAAAATTTGAATTCAGATTTTTAGAGAATCGAATCAGAAGTCTTAAGAGATATGCCACTTTGGAATCGGCCTAAGTTTGGTAAAGTAATGGACTCTCGAAGTCCAATTTTGGGTCAACGTTAAATAAGTCAAATTAGAAATTACTGACATGAAAATGGGTAAAATGCAGATTATTTTAGAGAATCGAATCAGAAGTGTTAAGAGGTATGCCACTTTGGAATTGGGTTGAGTTTGGTGAAGTTATGGACTCTCGAAGTCCAATTTTGGGTCAACGTTAAATAAGTCAAATTAGAAATTACTGACATGAAAATGCAGATTTTTAGAGAATCGAATCAGAAGTGTTAAGAGGTATGCCACTTGGGAATTGGGTTGAGTTTGGTGAAGTTATGGACTCTCGAAGTCCAATTTTGGGTCAACGTTAAATAAGTTAACTTAGAAATTACTGACATGAAAATGCAGATTTTTAGAGAATCGAATCAGAAGTCTTTAGAGGAATGCCACTTTGGAATCGGCTTAAGTTCGGTAAAGTTATGGACCCTCGAAGTCCAATTTTGGGTCAACATTAAATAAGTCAAATTAGAAATAACTGACATGAAAATGGGTGAAAAATTTGATCAAAGTTAAATTGAAAAATTTGAATGCAGATTTTTAGAGAATTGAATCAGAAGTCTTTAGAGGTATGCCACTTTAGAATCGGCTTAAGTTTGGTGAAGTTAGGGACTCTCTAAGTCCAATTTTGGGGCACTCTGTTACAAGTCATCGGAAAACTAGAAATAACTGACATGAAAATGGGTCAAAAATTTGATCAACGTTAAATTGAAAAATTTGAATTCAGATTTTTAGAGAATCGAATCAGAAGTCTTAAGAGATATGCCACTTTGGAATCGGCCTAAGTTTGGTAAAGTAATGGACTCTCGAAGTCCAATTTTGGGTCAACGTTAAATAAGTCAAATTAGAAATAACTGACATAAAAATGGGTCAACGTTAAATAAGTCAAATTAGAAATAACTGACATGAAAATGGGTCAAAAATTTGATCAACGTTAAATTAAAAAATTTGAATGCAGATTTTTAGAGAATCGAATCAGAAGTCTTTAGAGGTATGCCACTTTAGAATCGGCTTAAGTTTGGTAAAGTTATGGACTCTCTAAGTCCAATTTTGAGTCACTCTGTTACAAGTCATCGGAAAACTAGAAATAACTGACATGAAAATGGGTCAAAAATTTGATTAACGTTAAATTGAAAAATTTGAATTCAGATTTTTAGAGAATCGAATCAGAAGTCTTAAGAGATATGCCACTTTGGAATCGGCCTAAGTTTGGTAAAGTTATGGACTCTCGAAGTCCAATTTTGGGTCAACGTTAAATAAGTCAAATTAGAAATAACTGACATGAAAATGGGTGAAAAATTTTATCAACGTTAAATTGAAAAATTTGAATGCAGATTTTTAGAGAATTGAATCAGAAGTCTTTAGAGGTATGCCACTTTGGAATCGGCTTAAGTTTGGTAAAGTTATGGACTCTCTAAATTCAATTTTGAGCCACTCTGTTACAAGTCATCGGAAAACTAGAAATACTGACATGAAAATGGGTCAAAAATTTATCAACGTTAAATTGAAAAAGTTGAATGCAGATTTTTAGAGAATCGAATCAGAAGTCTTTAGAGGAATGCCACTTTGGAATCGGCTTAAGTTCGGTAAAGTTATGGACCCTCGAAGTCCAATTTTGGGTCAACATTAAATAAGTCAAATTAGAAATAGCTGACATGAAAATGGGTGAAAAATTTGATCAAAGTTAAATTGAAAAATTTGAATGCAGATTTTTAGAGAATTGAATCAGAAGTCTTTAGAGGTATGCCACTTTAGAATCGGCTTAAGTTTGGTGAAGTTAGGGACTCTCTAAGTCCAATTTTATGGCAGTCTCTTACAAGTCATCGGAAAACTAGAAATAACTGACATGAAAATGGGTCAAAAATTTGATCAACGTTAAATTGAAAAATTTGAATTCAGATTTTTAGAGAATCGAATCAGAAGTCTTAAGAGATATGCCACTTTGGAATCGGCCTAAGTTTGGTAAAGTAATGGACTCTCAAAGTCCAATTTTGGGTCAACGTTAAATAAGTCAAATTAGAAATAACTGACATAAAAATGGGTCAACGTTAAATAAGTCAAATTAGAAATAACTGACATGAAAATGGGTCAAAAAATTTGATCAACGTTAAATTAAAAAATTTGAATGCAGATTTTTAGAGAATCGAATCAGAAGTCTTTAGAGGTATGCCACTTTAGAATCGGCTTAAGTTTGGTAAAGTTATGGACTCTCTAAGTCCAATTTTGAGTCACTCTTTTACAAGTCATCGGAAAACTAGAAATAACTGACATGAAAATGGGTCAAAAATTTTATCTTTAGAGGTAAGCCACTTTAGAATCGGCTTAAGTTTGGTAAAGTCCAATTTTGGGTCAACATTAAATAAGTCAAATTAGAAATAACTGACATGAAAATGGGTGAAAAATTTGATCAAAGTTAAATTGAAAAATTTGAATGCAGATTTTTAGAGAATTGAATCAGAAGTCTTTAGAGGTATGCCACTTTGGAATCGGCTTAAGTTTGGTAAAGTTATGGACTCTCTAAATTCAATTTTGAGTCACTCTGTTACAAGTCATCGGAAAACTAGAAATACTGACATGAAAATGGGTCAAAAATTTGTTCAACGTTAAATTGAAAAATTTGAATGCAGATTTTTAGAGAATCGAATCAGAAGTCTTTAGAGGTATGCCACTTTGGAATCGGCTTAAGTTTGGTAAAGTAATGGACTCTCGAAGTCCAATTTTGGGTCAACGTTAAATAAGTCAAATTAGAAATTACTGACATGAAAATGTTCAAGATTTAATTAAGAGAATTTGAATCTTAAGAAGTCTTTAGAGGTATGCCACTTTAGAATCGGCTTAAGTTTGGTGAAGTTAGGGACTCTCTAAGTCCAATTTTAAGGCACTCTGTTGCAAGTCATCGGAAAACTAGAAATAACTGACATGAAAATGGGTCAAAAATTTGATCAACGTTAAATTGAAAAATTTGAATTCAGATTTTTAGAGAATCGAATCAGAAGTCTTAAGAGATATGCCACTTTGGAATCGGCCTAAGTTTGGTAAAGTTATGGACTCTCGAAGTCCAATTTTGGGTCAACGTTAAATAAGTCAAATTAGAAATAACTGACATGAAAATGAGTGAAAAATTTTATCAACGTTAAATTGAAAAATTTGAATGCAGATTTTTAGAGAATCGAATCAGAAGTCTTTAGAGGAATGCCACTTTGGAATCGGCTTAAGTTTGGTAAAGTTATGGACTCTCTAAATTCAATTTTGAGTCACTCTGTTACAAGTCATCGGAAAACTAGAAATACTGACATGAAAATGGGTCAAAAATTTGTTCAACGTTAAATTGAAAAATTTGAATGCAGATTTTTAGAGAATCGAATCAGAAGTCTTTAGAGGTATGCCACTTTGGAATCGGCTTAAGTTTGGTAAAGTAATGGACTGTCGAAGTCCAATTTTGGGTCAACGTTAAATAAGTCAAATTAGAAATTACTGACATGAAAATGCAGATTTTTAGAGAATCGAATCAGAAGTGTTAAGAGGTATGCCACTTTGGAATTGGGTTGAGTTTGGTGAAGTTATGGACTCTCTAAGTCCAATTTTAAGGCACTCTGTTGCAAGTCATCGGAAAACTAGAAATAACTGACATGAAAATGGGTCAAAAATTTGATCAACGTTAAATTGAAAATTTTGAATGCAGATTCTTAGAGAATCGAATCAGAAGACTTAAGGGGTATGCCACTTTGGAATCGGCCTAAGTTTGGTAAAGTTATGGACTCTCGAAGTCCAATTTTGGGTCAACGTTAAATAAGTCAAATTAGAAATAACTGACATGAAAATGGGTGAAAATTTTATAAACGTTAAATTAAAAAATTTGAATGCAGATTTTTAGAGAATCGAATCAGAAGTGTTAAGAGGTATGCCACTTTGGAATCGGCTTAAGTTTGGTAAAGTTATGGACTCTCTAAGTCCAATTTTGAGTCACTCTGTTACAAGTCATCGGAAAACTAGAAATAACTGACATGAAAATGGGTCAAAAATTTGATCAACGTTAAATTAAAAAATTTGAATGCAGATTTTTAGAGAATCGAATCAGAAGTCTTTAGAGGTATGCCACTTTGGAATCGGCTTAAGTTTGGTAAAGTTATGGACTCTCGAAGTCCAATTTTGGGTCAACGTTAAATAAGTCAAATAGAAATAACTGACAGGAAAATGGGTCAAAAATTTGATCAACGTTAAATTAAACGAGGACGGAAGCTAACTTCGGCAAGCCGAAGTTTTAATACCCTTGCAGACTTTGCCGAAATTGCTAAAACTGAAAAAGTAGCGAAAGGAATAAGGTATACATAAATAAACTAGATTTGCGTCGTTTGATGTCAATTGCTTTTATACTGCAAAAATGTCATATAAAAATAGAAAAAAAGGGATACTTTCGCAGCCTTTAACTATTTTTCCTACGGAAGCTATAAGAAATAGACGTCCGATCGGCAAGCGCTTTTACCCTAATCAAGATATGCGTAAATAAATAAGACTTGGAAAAATTTATGTCAGTAGCTTACACACTACGTGAAAAATTCAGAAAACCAACAAATTTGGACCGATTTCACCGAATTGTTCCTATGGGAGCTATAGGATATAGACGTCCGATCGCCAAGCGCTTTTACCCTGATCAAGGTATACATAAAAAAATAAGATTTGGAAAGATTTATGTTAAATGCTTTTACACTGCGCGAAATATCTTCCATTCTTGAAAGTTATATCCGATTGTTCCTATGGGAGCTATAGGATATAGACGTCCGATCAGCACGCGCTATTACCTTGATGAAGGAATGCATAAAAAAATAAGATTTGAAAAAATTTATAGCAATAGCTTATACACAGCGCGAAATATTCTGAAAAACATCAAATTTGGACCGATTTTACCCTATTGTTCCTATGGGAGCTATAGGATATAGACGTCCGATCGCCACGCGCTTTTACCCTGATCAAGGTATGCATAAAAAAATACGATTTGGAAAGATTCATGTCAAAAGCTTTTACACTGCGCGAAATATCATCAATTCTGGCAAGATATATCCGATTGTTCCTATGGGAGCTATAGGATATAGACGTCCGATCGGGGCGATTTTCAAACTTGATCTGCGTACACATGTTTTAGGACGAGTGTGAAAGTTTCAGATCGCTAGCTTTTAAACTGAGCTCGCAAACGGTATTGAAACAGACGGACAGACGGACAGACGGACAGACGGACATGGCTATATCGACTCAGGAGGTGATCCTGATCAAGAATATATATACTTTATAGGGTCGGAAACGTCTCCTTCACTGCGTTACAAACTTCTGACCAAAATTATAATACCCTCTGCAAGCGTATAAAAATTTGAATGCAGATTTTTAGAGAATCGAATCCGAAGTCTTAAGAGGTATGCCACTTTGGAATTGGGTTGAGTTTGGTGAAGTTATGGACCCTCGAAGTCCAATTTTGGGTCAACGATAAACAAGTCAAATTAGAAATAACTGACATGAAAATGGGTGAAAAATTTGATCAAAGTCAAATTGAAAAATTTGAATGCAGATTTTTCGAGAATCGAATCAGAAGACTTTAGAGGTATGCCACTTTAGAATCGGCTTAAGTTTGGTAAAGTTATGGACTCTCTAAGTCCAATTTTGAGTCACTCTGTTACAAGTCATCGGAAAACTAGAAATAACTGAAATGAAAATGGGTCAAAAATTTGATCAACGTTAAATTGAAAAATTTGAATTCAGATTTTTAGAGAATCGAATCAGAAGTCTTAAGAGGTATGCCACTTTGGAATCGGCCTAAGTTTGGTAAAGTTATGGACTCTCGAAGTCCAATTTTGGGTCAACGTTAAATAAGTCAAATTAGAAATAACTGACATGAAAATGGGTGAAAAATTTTATCAACGTTAAATTGAAAAATTTTAATGCAGATTTTTAGAGAATCGAATCAGAAGACTTTAGAGGTATGCCACTTTGGAATCGGCTTAAGTTTGGTAAAGTTATGGACTCTCTAAGTCCAATTTTGAGTCACTCTGTTACAAGTCATCGGAAAACTAGAAATAACTGACATGAAAATGGGTCAAAAATTTGATCAACGTTAAATTGAAAAATTTGAATTCAGATTTTTAGAGAATCGAATCAGAAGTCTTAAGAGATATGCCACTTTGGAATCGGCCTAAGTTTGGTAAAGTTATGGACTCTCGAAGTCCAA
This sequence comes from Drosophila carrolli, assembly GCA_018152295.1. Classification (NCBI taxonomy): domain Eukaryota; kingdom Metazoa; phylum Arthropoda; class Insecta; order Diptera; family Drosophilidae; genus Drosophila; species Drosophila carrolli. Next base: position 30,668 of record JAECXJ010000306.1, read on the forward strand.
TTTTGGGTCAACGTTAAATAAGTCAAATTAGAAATAACTGAAATGAAAATGGGTCAAAAATTTGATCAACGTTAAATTGAAAAATTTGAATTCAGATTTTTAGAGACTCGAATCAGAAGTCTTAAGGGGTATGCCAGTTTGGAATCGGCTTAAGTTTGCTTAAGTTATGGACTGTCGAAGTCCAATTTTGGGTCAACGTTAAACAAGTCAAATTAGAAATAACTGACATGAAAATGGGTGAAAAATTTGATCAAAGTCAAATTAAAAAATTTGAATGCAGATTTTTCGAGAATCGAATCAGAAGACTTTAGAGGTATGCCACTTTAGAATCGGCTTAAGTTTGGTAAAGTTATGGACTCTCTAAGTCCAATTTTGAGTCACTCTGTTACAAGTCATCGGAAAACTAGAAATAACTGACATGAAAATGGGTCAAAAATTTGATCAACGTTAAATTGAAAAATTTGAATGCAGATTTTTAGAGAATCGAATCAGAAGTCTTAAGAGGTATGCCACTTTGGAATCGGCTTAAGTTTGGTAAATTATGGCTCGAACTCCAATTTTGACAACGTCAATCGGAAAATTAGAAATAACTCACATGAAAATGGGTCAAAAATTTGATCAACGTTAAATTGAAAAATTTGAATGCAGATTTTTAGAGAATCGAATCAGAAGTCTTTAGAGGTATGCCACTTTGGAATCGGCTTAAGTTTGGTAAGTCACTCTTTTACAAGTCATCGGAAAATTTGAAATAACTCACATGAAAATGTGTCAAAAATTTGATCAACGTTAAATTGAAAAATTTGAATGCAGATTTTTAGAGAATCGAATCAGAAGTCTTAAGAGGTATGCCACTTTGGAATTGGGTTGAGTTTGGTGAAGTTATGGACCCTCGAAGTCCAATTTTGGGTCAACGTTAAACAAGTCAAATTAGAAATAACTGACATGAAAATGGGTGAAAAATTTGATCAAAGTCAAATTGAAAAATTTGAATGCAGATTTTTCGAGAATCGAATCAGAAGACTTTAGAGGTATGCCACTTTAGAATCGGCTTAAGTTTGGTAAAGTTATGGACTCTCTAAGTCCAATTTTGAGTCACTCTGTTACAAGTCATCGGAAAACTAGAAATACTGACATGAAAATGGGTCAAAAATTTAATCAACGTTAAATTGAAAAATTTGAATGCAGATTTTTAGAGAATCGAATCAGAAGTCTTTAGAGGTATGCCACTTTGGAATCGGCTTAAGTTTTGTAAAGTTATGGACTCTCTAAATTCAATTTTGAGTCACTCTGTTACAAGTCATCGGAAAACTAGAAATACTGACATGAAAATGGGTCAAAAATTTAATCAACGTTAAATTGAAAAATTTGAATGCAGATTTTTAGAGAATCGAATCAGAAGTCTTTAGAGGTATGCCACTTTGGAATCGGCTTAAGTTTGGTAAAGTTATGGACTCTCGAAGTCCAATTTTGGGTCAACGTTAAACAAGTCAAATTAGAAATAACTGACATGAAAATGGGTCAAAAATTTGATCAAAGTTAAATTGAAAAATTTGAATGCAGATTTTTAGAGAATCGAATCAGAAGTCTTTAGAGGTATGCCACTTTGGAATCGGCTTAAGTTTGGTAAAGTTATGGACTCTCTAAGTCCAATTTTGAGTCACTCTGTTAACAAGTCATCGGAAAACTAGAAATAACTGACATGAAAATGGGTCAAAAATTTGATCAACGTTAAATTGAAAAATTTGAATGCAGATTTTTAGAGAATCGAATCAGAAGTCTTTAGAGGTATGCCACTTTGGAATCGGCTTAAGTTTGGTAAAGTTATGGACTCTCGAAGTCCAATTTTGGGTCAACGTTATACAAGTCAAATTAGAAATAACTGACATGAAAATGGGTCAAAAATTTGATCAACGTTAAATTGAAAAATTTGAATGCAGATTTTTAGAGAATCGAATCAGAAGTCTTTAGAGGTATGCCACTTTGGAATCGGCTTAAGTTTTGTAAAGTTATGGACTCTCTAAGTCCAATTTTGAGTCACTCTGTTACAAGTCATCGGAAAACTAGAAATAACTGACATGAAAATGGGTCAAAAATTTGATCAACGTTAAATTGAAAAATTTGAATGCAGATTTTTAGAGAATCGAATCAGAAGTCTTTAGAGGTATGCCACTTTGGAATCGGCTTAAGTTTGGTAAGTCACTCTTTTACAAGTCATCGGAAAATTTGAAATAACTCACATGAAAATGTGTCAAAAATTTGATCAACGTTAAATTGAAAAATTTGAATGCAGATTTTTAGAGAATCGAATCAGAAGTCTTAAGAGGTATGCCACTTTGGAATTGGGTTGAGTTTGGTGAAGTTATGGACTCTCGAAGTCCAATTTTGGGTCAACGTTAAACAAGTCAAATTAGAAATAACTGACATGAAAATGGGTGAAAAATTTGATCAAAGTTAAATTGAAAAATTTGAATGCAGATTTTTAGAGAATCGAATCAGAAGTCTTTAGAGGTATGCCACTTTAGAATCGGCTTAAGTTTGGTAAAGTTATGGACTCTCGAAGTCCAATTTTGGGTCACTCTTTTACAAGTCATCGGAAAACTAGAAATAACTGACATGAAAATGGGTCAAAAATTTGATCAACGTTAAATTGAAAAATTTGAATGCAGATTTTTAGAGAATCGAATCAGAAGTCTTAAGAGGTATGCCACTTTGGAATCGGCTTAAGTTTGGTAAAGTTATGGACTCTCTAAATTCAATTTTGAGTCACTCTGTTACAAGTCATCGGAAAACTAGAAATACTGACATGAAAATGGGTCAAAAATTTAATCAACGTTAAATTGAAAAATTTGAATGCAGATTTTTAGAGAATCGAATCCGTAGTCTTAAGAGGTATGCCACTTTGGAATCGGCTTAAGTTTGGTAAGTCACTTTTTTTACAAGTCATCGGAAAATTTGAAATAACTCACATGAAAATGTGTCAAAAATTTAATCAACGTTAAATTGAAAAATTTGAATGCAGATTTTTAGAGAATCGAATCCGTAGTCTTAAGAGGTATGCCACTTTGGAATTGGGTAGAGTTTGGTGAAGTTATGGACCCTCGAAGTCCAATTTTGGGTCAACGTTAAACAAGTCAAATTAGAAATAACTGACATGAAAATGGGTGAAAAATTTGATCAAAGTCAAATTGAAAAATTTGAATGCAGATTTTTCGAGAATCGAATCAGAAGACTTTAGAGGTATGCCACTTTAGAATCGGCTTAAGTTTGGTAAAGTTATGGACTCTCTAAGTCCAATTTTGAGTCACTCTGTTACAAGTCATCGGAAAACTAGAAATAACTGACATGAAAATGGGTCAAAAATTTGATCAACGTTAAATTGAAAAATTTTAATGCAGATTTTTAGAGAATCGAATCAGAAGTCTTTAGAGGTATGCCACTTTGGAATCGGCTTAAGTTTGGTAAAGTTATGGACTGTCGAAGTCCAATTTTGGGTCAACGTTATATAAGTCAAATTAGAAATAACTGACAGGAAAATGGGTCAAAAATTTGATCAACGTTAAATTGAAAAATTTGAATGCAGATTTTTAGAGAATCGAATCAGAAGTCTTTAGAGGTATGCCACTTTGGAATCGGCTTAAGTTTGGTAAAGTTATGGACTCTCTAAGTCCAATTTTGAGTCACTCTGTTACAAGTCATCGGAAAACTAGAAATAACTGACATGAAAATGGGTCAAAAATTTGATCAACGTTAAATTGAAAAATTTTAATGCAGATTTTTAGAGAATCGAATCAGAAGTCTTTAGAGGTATGCCACTTTGGAATCGGCTTAAGTTTGGTAAGTCACTCTTTTTTGTCAAGTCATCGGAAAATTTGAAATAACTGACATGAAAATGGGTCAAAAATTTGATCAACGTTAAATTGAAAAATTTGAATGCAGATTTTTAGAGAATCGAATCCGAAGTCTTAAGAGGTATGCCACTTTGGAATTGGGTTGAGTTTGGTGAAGTTATGGACCCTCGAAGTCCAATTTTGGGTCAACGTTAAACAAGTCAAATTAGAAATAACTGACATGAAAATGGGTGAAAAATTTGATCAAAGTTAAATTGAAAATTTTGAATGCAGATTTTTAGAGAATCGAATCAGAAGTCTTTAGAGGTATGCCACTTTAGAATCGGCTTAAGTTTGGTAAAGTTATGGACTCTCTAAGTCCAATTTTGAGTCACTCTGTTACAAGTCATCGGAAAACTAGAAATAACTGACATGAAAATGGGTCAAAAATTTAATCAACGTTAAATTGAAAAATTTGAATGCAGATTCTTAGAGAATCGAATTAGAAGTCTTAAGAGGTATGCCACTTTGGAATCGGCTTAAGTTTGGTAAAGTTATGGACTCTCTAAATTCAATTTTGAGTCACTCTGTTACAAGTCATCGGAAAACTAGAAATAACTGACATGAAAATGGGTCAAAAATTTAATCAACGTTAAATTGAAAAATTTGAATGCAGATTTTTAGAGAATCGAATCAGAAGTCTTTAGAGGTATGCCACTTTGGAATCGGCTTAAGTTTGGTAAGTCACTCTTTTACAAGTCATCGGAAAATTTGAAATAACTCACATGAAAATGTGTCAAAAATTTGATCAACGTTAAATTGAAAAATTTTAATGCAGATTTTTAGAGAATCGAATCCGTAGTCTTAAGAGGTATGCCACTTTGGAATTGGGTTGAGTTTGGTGAAGTTATGGACCCTCGAAGTCCAATTTTGGGTCAACGTTAAACAAGTCAAATTAGAAATAACTGACATGAAAATGGGTGAAAAATTTTATCATCGTTAAATTGAAAAATTTGAATGCAGATTTTTAGAGAATTGAATCAGAAGTCTTTAGAGGTATGCCACTTTGGAATCGGCTTAAGTTTGGTAAAGTTATGGACTCTCTAAATTCAATTTTGAGTCACTCTGTTACAAGTCATCGGAAAACTAGAAATACTGACATGAAAATGGGTCAAAAATTTAATCAACGTTAAATTGAAAAATTTGAATGCAGATTTTTAGAGAATCGAATCAGAAGTCTTTAGAGGTATGCCACTTTGGAATCGGCTTAAGTTTGGTAAGTCACTCTGTTACAAGTCATCGGAAAATTTGAAATAACTCACATGAAAATGTGTCAAAAATTTGATCAACGTTAAATTGAAAAATTTGAATGCAGATTTTTAGAGAATCGAATCCGAAGTCTTAAGAGGTATGCCACTTTGGAATTGGGTTGAGTTTGGTGAAGTTATGGACCCTCGAAGTCCAATTTTGGGTCAACGTTAAACAAGTCAAATTAGAAATAACTGACATGAAAATGGGTGAAAAATTTGATCAAAGTTAAATTGAAAAATTTGAATGCAGTTTTTTAGAGAATCGAATCAGAAGACTTTAGAGGTATGCCACTTTAGAATCGGCTTAAGTTTGGTAAAGTTATGGACTCTCTAAGTCCAATTTTGAGTCACTCTGTTACAAGTCATCGGAAAACTAGAAATAACTGACATGAAAATGGGTCAAAAATTTGATCAACGTTAAATTGAAAAATTTGAATTCAGATTTTTAGAGAATCGAATCAGAAGTCTTAAGAGATATGCCACTTTGGAATCGGCCTAAGTTTGGTAAAGTTATGGACTCTCGAAGTCCAATTTTGGGTCAACGTTAAATAAGTCAAATTAGAAATAACTGACATGAAAATGGGTGAAAAATTTTATCAACGTTAAATTGAAAAATTTTAATGCAGATTTTTAGAGAATCGAATCAGAAGTCTTTAGAGGTATGCCACTTTGGAATCGGCTTAAGTTCGGTAAAGTTATGGACTCTCGAAGTCCAATTTTGGGTCAACATTAAATAAGTCAAATTAGAAATAACTGACATGAAAATGGGTGAAAAATTTTATCATCGTTAAATTGAAAAATTTGAATGCAGATTTTTAGAGAATCAAATCAGAAGTCTTTAGAGGTATGCCACTTAAATTGAAAAATTTGAATGCAGATTCTTAGAGAATCGAATCAGAAGTCTTAAGGGGTATGCCAGTTTGGAATCGGCTTAAGTTTGGTAAGTCACTCTTTTACAAGTCATCGGAAAATTTGAAATAACTCACATGAAAATGTGTCAAAAATTTGATCAACGTTAAATTGAAAAATTTGAATGCAGATTTTTAGAGAATCGAATCCGAAGTCTTAAGAGGTATGCCACTTTGGAATTGGGTTGAGTTTGGTGAAGTTATGGACCCTCGAAGTCCAATTTTGGGTCAACGATAAACAAGTCAAATTAGAAATAACTGACATGAAAATGGGTGAAAAATTTGATCAAAGTCAAATTGAAAAATTTTAATGTAGATTTTTCGAGAATCGAATCAGAAGACTTTTGAGGTATGCCACTTTAGAATCGGCTTAAGTTTGGTAAAGTTATGGACTCTCTAAGTCCAATTTTGAGTCACTCTGTTACAAGTCATCGGAAAACTAGAAATAACTGACATGAAAATGGGTCAAAAATTTGATCAACGTTAAATTGAAAAATTTGAATTCAGATTTTTAGAGAATCGAATCAGAAGTCTTAAGGGGTATGCCAGTTTGGAATCGGCTTAAGTTTGGTGAGTCACTCTTTTACAAGTCATCGGAAAATTTGAAATAACTCACATGAAAATGTGTCAAAAATTTGATCAACGTTAAATTGAAAAATTTGAATGCAGATTTTTAGAGAATCGAATCCGAAGTCTTAAGAGATATGCCACTTTGGAATCGGCCTAAGTTTGGTAAAGTTATGGACTCTCGAAGTCCAATTTTGGGTCAACGTTAAATAAGTCAAATTAGAAATAACTGACATGAAAATGGGTGAAAAATTTTATCAACGTTAAATTGAAAAATTTTAATGCAGATTTTTAGAGAATCGAATCAGAAGTCTTTAGAGGTATGCCACTTTGGAATCGGCTAAGTTCGGTAAAGTTATGGACTCTCGAAGTCCAATTTTGGGTCAACATTAAATAAGTCAAATTAGAAATAACTGACATGAAAATGGGTGAAAAATTTTATCATCGTTAAATTAAAAAATTTGAATGCAGATTCTTAGAGAATCGAATCAGAAGTCTTAAGGGGTATGCCAGTTTGGAATCGGCTTAAGTTTGCTTAAGTTATGGACTGTCGAAGTCCAATTTTAGGTCAACATTAAATAAGTCAAATTAGAAATAACTGACATGAAAATGGGTCAAAAATTTGATCAACGTTAAATTGAAAAATTTGAATTCAGATTTTTAGAGAATCGAATCAGAAGTCTTAAGAGATATGCCACTTTGGAATCGGCTTAAGTTTTAAATAAGTCAAATTAGAAATAACTGACATGAAAATGGGTGAAAAATTTTATCAACGTTAAATTGAAAAATTTGAATGCAGATTTTTAGAGAATTGAATCAGAAGTCTTTAGAGGTATGCCACTTTGGAATCGGCTTAAGTTTGGTAAAGCTATGGACTCTCTAAATTCAATTTTGAGTCACTCTGTTACAAGTCATCGGAAAACTAGAAATACTGACATGAAAATGGGTGAAAAATTTGTTCAACGTTAAATTGAAAAATTTGAATGCAGATTTTTAGAGAATCGAATCAGAAGTCTTTAGAGGTATGCCACTTATGGATGGACTCTCTAAGTTCAATTTTGAGTCACTCTGTTACCCATCATCGAAAAACTAGAAATACTGACATGAAAATGGGTCAAAAATATGATCAAAGTTAAATTGAAAAATTTGAATGCAGATTTTTAGAGAATCGAATCAGAAGTCTTTAGAGGTATGCCACTTTGGAATCGGCTTAAGTTTGGTAAAGTTATGGACTCTCTAAGTTCAATTTTGAGTCACTCTGTTACCCATCATCGAAATACTGACATGAAAATGGGTCAAAAATTTGATCAAAGTTAAATTGAAAAATTTGAATGCAGATTTTTAGAGAATCGAATCAGAAGTCTTTAGAGGTATGCCACTTTGGAATCGGCTTAAGTTTGGTAAAGTTATGGACTCTCTAAGTTCAATTTTGAGTCACTCTGTTACAAGTCATCGGAAAACTAGAAATAACTGACATGAAAATGGGTCAAAAATTTTATCAACGTTAAATTGAAAAATTTGAATTCAGATTTTTAGAGAATCGAATTAGAAGTCTTAAGAGATATGCCACTTTGGAATCGGCTTAAGTTTGGTAAAGTTATGGACTCTCTAAGTTCAATTTTGAGTCACTCTGTTACCCATCATCGAAATACTGACATGAAAATGGGTCAAAAATTTGATCAAAGTTAAATTGAAAAATTTGAATGCAGATTTTTAGAGAATCGAATCAGAAGTCTTTAGAGGTATGCCACTTTGGAATCGGCTTAAGTTTAGTAAAGTTATGGACTCTCTAAGTTCAATTTTGAGTCACTCTGTTACAAGTCATCGGAAAACTAGAAATACTGACATGAAAATGGGTCAAAAATTTAATCAACGTTAAATTGAAAAATTTGAATGCAGATTTTTAGAGAATCGAATCAGAAGTCTTTAGAGGTATGCCACTTTGGAATCGGCTTAAGTTTGGTAAGTCACTCTTTTACAAGTCATCGGAAAATTTGAAATAACTCACATGAAAATGTGTCAAAAATTTGATCAACGTTAAATTGAAAAATTTGAATGCAGATTTTTAGAGAATCGAATCAGAAGTCTTTAGAGGTATGCCACTTTGGAATCGGCTTAAGTTCGGTAAAGTTATGGACTCTCGAAGTCCAATTTTGGGTCAACATTAAATAAGTCAAATTAGAAATAACTGACATGAAAATGGGTGAAAAATTTTATCATCGTTAAATTGAAAAATTTGAATGCAGATTTTTAGAGAATCAAATCAGAAGTCTTTAGAGGTTTGCCACTCTGTTACAAGTCATCGGAAAACTAGAAATACTGACATGAAAATGGGTCAAAAATTTGTTCAACGTTAAATTGAAAAATTTGAATGCAGATTTTTAGAGAATCGAATCAGAAGTCTTTAGAGGTATGCCACTTTGGAATCGGCTTAAGTTTGGTAAAGTTATGGACTCTCTAAGTTCAATTTTGAGTCACTCTGTTACAAGTCATCGAAATACTGACATGAAAATGGGTCAAAAATTTCAGAATCAGAAGTCTTTAGAGGTATGCCACTTTGGAATCGGCTTAAGTTTGGTAAAGTTATGGACTCTCTAAGTTCAATTTTGAGTCACTCTGTTACAAGTCATCGGAAAACTAGAAATACTGACATGAAAATGGGTCAAAAATTTAATCAACGTTAAATTGAAAAATTTTAATGCAGATTTTTAGAGAAGCGAATCAGAAGTCTTTAGAGGTATGCCACTTTGGAATCGGCTTAAGTTTGGTAAGTCACTCTTTTACAAGTCATCGGAAAATTTGAAATAACTCACATGAAAATGTGTCAAAAGTTTGATCAACGTTAAATTGAAAAATTTGAATGCAGATTTTTAGAGAATCGAATCCGAAGTCTTAAGAGGTATGCCACTTTGGAATTGGGTTGCGTTTGGTGAAGTTATGGACTCTCGAAGTCCAATTTTGGGTCAACGTTAAACAAGTCAAATTAGAAATAACTGACATGAAAATGGGTGAAAAATTTGATCAAAGTCAAATTGAAAAATTTGAATGCAGATTTTTCGAGAATCGAATCAGAAGACTTTAGAGGTATGCCACTTTAGAATCGGCTTAAGTTTGGTAAAGTTATGGACTCTCTAAGTCCAATTTTGAGTCACTCTGTTACAAGTCATCGGAAAACTAGAAATAACTGACATGAAAATGGGTCAACGTTAAATTGAAAAATTTGAATTCAGATTTTTAGAGAATCGAATCAGAAGTCTTAAGAGATATGCCACTTTGGAATCGGCCTAAGTTTGGTAAAGTTATGGACTCTCGAAGTCTAATTTTGGGTCAACGTTAAACAAGTCAAATTAGAAATAACTGACATGAAAATGGGTGAAACATTTTATCAACGTTAAATTGAAAAAATTTAATGCAGATTTTTAGAGAATCGAATCAGAAGTCTTTAGAGGTATGCCACTTTGGAATCGGCTTAAGTTCGGTAAAGTTATGGACTCTCGAAGTCCAATTTTGGGTCAACATTAAATAAGTCAAATTAGAAATAACTGACATGAAAATGGGTGAAAAATTTGATCATCGTTAAATTGAAAAATTTGAATGCAGATTTTTAGAGAATCAAATCAGAAGTCTTTAGAGGTTTGCCACTTCTTTTGTTAGCAAGTCATTCGGAAAACTAGAAATACTGACATGAAAATGGGTCAAAAATTTGTTCAACGTTAAATTGAAAAATTTGAATGCAGATTTTTAGAGAATCGAATCAGAAGTCTTTAGAGGTATGCCACTTTGGAATCGGCTTAAGTTTGGTAAAGTTATGGACTCTCTAAGTTCAATTTTGAGTCACTCTGTTACAAGTCATCGGAAAACTAGAAATACTGACATGAAAATGGGTCAAAAATTTGATCAAAGTTAAATTGAAAAATTTGAATGCAGATTTTTAGAGAATCGAATCAGAAGTCTTTAGAGGTATGCCACTTTGGAATCGGCTTAAGTTTGGTAAAGTTATGGACTCTGGAAGTCCAATTTTGGGTCAACGTTAAACAAGTCAAATTAGAAACAACTGACATGAAAATGGGTCAAAAATTTGATCAACGTTAAATTGAAAAATTTTAATGCAGATTTTTAGATAATCGAATCAGAAGTCTTTAGAGGTATGCTACTTTGGAATCGGCTTAAGTTTTGTAAAGTTATGGACTCTGGAAGTCCAATTTTGGGTCAACATTAAACAAGTCAAATTAGAAATAACTGACATGAAAATGGGTGAAAAATTTGATCAACGTTAAATTAAAAAATTTTAATGCAGATTTTTAGATAATCGAATCAGAAGTCTTTAGAGGTATGCCACTTTGGAATCAGCTTAAGTTTGGTAAAGTTATGGACTCTCTAAGTCCAATTTTAGTCACTCTGTTACAAAGTCATCGGAAAACTAGAAATAACTGACATGAAAATGGGTTTTCAACGTTAAATTGAAAAATTTGAATTCAGATTTTTAGAGAATCGAATCAGAAGTCTTAAGAGATATGCCACTTTGGAATCGGCCTAAGTTTGGTAAAGTTATGGACTCTCGAAGTCCAATTTTGGGTCAACGTTAAATAAGTCAAATTAGAAATAACTGACATGAAAATGGGTGAAACATTTTATCAACGTTAAATTGAAAAAATTTAATGCAGATTTTTAGAGAATCGAATCAGAAGTCTTTAGAGGTATGCCACTTTGGAATCGGCTTAAGTTCGGTAAAGTTATGGACTCTCGAAGTCCAATTTTGGGTCAACGTTAAACAAGTCAAATTAGAAATAACTGACATGAAAATGGGTGAAAAATTTTATCAACGTTAAATTGAAAAATTTGAATGCAGATTTTTAGAGAATCGAATCAGAAGTCTTTAGAGGTATGCCACTTTGGAATCGGCTTAAGTTCGGTAAAGTTATGGACTCTCGAAGTCCAATTTTGGGTCAACGTTAAATAAGTCAAATTAGAAATAACTGACATGAAAATGGGTCAAAAATTTGATCAACGTTAAATTGAAAAATTTGAATGCAGATTTTTAGAGAATCGAATCAGAAGTCTTTAGAGGTATGCCACTTTGGAATCGGCTTAAGTTTGGTAAAGTTATGGACTCCAAGTCATCGGAAAACTAGAAATAACTGACATGAAAATGGGTCAAAAATTTGATCAACGTTAAATTGAAAAATTTGAATGCAGATTTTTAGAGAATCGAATCAGAAGTCTTTAGAGGTATGCCACTTTGGAATCGGCTTAAGTTTGGTAAAGTTATGGACTCTCGAAGTTCAATTTTGAGTCACTCTGTTACAAGTCATCGGAAAACTAGAAATAACTGACATGAAAATGGGTCAAAAATTTGATCAACGTTAAATTGAAAAATTTGAATGCAGATTTTTAGAGAATCGAATCAGAAGTCTTTAGAGGTATGCCACTTTGGAATCGGCTTAAGTTTGGTAAAGTTATGGACTCTGAAGTCCAATTTTGGGTCAACGTTAAATAAGTCTAAATTAGAAATAACTGACATGAAAATGGGTCAAAAATTTGATCAACGTTAAATTGAAAAATTTGAATGCAGATTTTTAGAGAATCGAATCAGAAGTCTTTAGAGGTATGCCACTTTGGAATCGGCTTAAGTTTGGTAAAGTTATGGACTCTCTAAGTTCAATTTTGAGTCACTCTGTTACAAGTCATCAAAACTAGAAATAACTGACATGAAAATGGGTCAAAAATTTGATCAACGTTAAATTGAAAAATTTGAATGCAGATTTTTAGAGAATCGAATCAGAAGTCTTTAGAGGTATGCCACTTTGGAATCGGCTTAAGTTTGGTAAAGTTATGGACTCTCTAAGTTCAATTTTGAGTCACTCTGTTACAAGTCATCGGAAAACTAGAAATAACTGACATGAAAATGGGTCAAAAATTTGATCAACGTTAAATTGAAAAATTTGAATGCAGATTTTTAGAGAATCGAATCAGAAGTCTTTAGAGGTATGCCACTTTGGAATCGGCTTAAGTTTGGTAAAGTTATGGACTCTCAAGTCCAATTTTGAGTCACTCTGTTAACAAGTCATCGGAAAATTAGAAATAACTGACATGAAAATGGGTCAAAAATTTGATCAACGTTAAATTGAAAAATTTGAATGCAGATTTTTAGAGAATCGAATCAGAAGTCTTAAGAGGTATGCCACTTTGGAATTGGGTTGCGTTTAAGTTTGGGTTTTCAAGTTTGGTAAAGTTATGGACTCTCTAAGTCCAATTTTGAGTCACTCTGTTACAAGTCATCGGAAAACTAGAAATAACTGACATGAAAATGGGTCAAAAATTTGATCAACGTTAAATTGAAAAATTTGAATTCAGATTTTTAGAGAATCGAATCAGAAGTCTTAAGAGGTATGCCACTTTGGAATCGGCTTAAGTTTGGTAAAGTTATGGACTCTGGAAGTCCAATTTTGGGTCAACGTTAAATAAGTCAAATTAGAAATAACTGACATGAAAATGGGTGAAAAATTTTATCAACGTTAAATTGAAAAATTTGAATGCAGATTTTTAGAGAATCGAATCAGAAGTCTTTAGAGGTATGCCACTTTGGAATCGGCTTAAGTTTGGTAAAGTTATGGACTCTCGAAGTCCAATTTTGGGTCAACGTTAAATAAGTCAAATTAGAAATAACTGACATGAAAATGGGTGAAAAATTTGATCAACGTTAAATTGAAAAATTTGAATGCAGATTTTTAGAGAATCGAATCAGAAGTCTTTAGAGGTATGCCACTTTGGAATCGGCTTAAGTTTGGTAAAGTTATGGACTCTCTAAGTTCAATTTTGAGTCACTCTGTTACAAGTCATCGGAAAACTAGAAATACTGACATGAAAATGGGTCAAAAATTTGATCAACGTTAAATTGAAAAATTTGAATGCAGATTTTTAGAGAATCGAATCAGAAGTCTTTAGAGGTATGCCACTTTGGAATCGGCTTAAGTTTGGTAAAGTTATGGACTCTCTAAGTTCAATTTTGAGTCACTCTGTTACAAGTCATCGGAAAACTAGAAATAACTGACATGAAAATGGGTCAAAAATTTAATCAACGTTAAATTGAAAAATTTGAATGCAGATTTTTAGAGAATCGAATCAGAAGTCTTAAGAGGTATGCCACTTTGGAATCGGCTTAAGTTTGGTAAAGTTATGGACTCTCAAGTCCAATTTTGAGTCAAGTCATCGGAAAATTTGAAATAACTGACATGAAAATGGGTCAAAAATTTGATCAACGTTAAATTGAAAAATTTGAATGCAGATTTTTAGAGAATCGAATCAGAAGTCTTAAGAGGTATGCCACTTTGGAATTGGGTGCTTTTAAGTTTGGTTTGGTAAAGTTATGGACTCTCTAAGTCCAATTTTGAGTCACTCTGTTACAAGTCATCGGAAAACTAGAAATAACTGACATGAAAATGGGTCAAAAATTTGATCAACGTTAAATTGAAAAATTTGAATGCAGATTTTTAGAGAATCGAATCAGAAGTCTTAAGAGGTATGCCACTTTGGAATCGGCTTAAGTTTGGTAAAGTTATGGACTCTCGAAGTCCAATTTTGGGTCAACGTTAAACAAGTCAAATTAGAAATAACTGACATGAAAATGGGTGAAAAATTTGATCAAAGTTAAATTGAAAAATTTGAATGCAGATTTTTAGAGAATCAAATCAGAAGTCTTTAGAGGTATGCCACTTTGGAATCGGCTTAAGTTTGGTAAAGTTATGGACTCTCGAAGTCCAATTTTGGGTCAACGTTAAACAAGTCAAATTAGAAATAACTGACATGAAAATGGGTGAAAAATTTGATCAAAGTTAAATTGAAAAATTTGAATGCAGATTTTTAGAGAATCGAATCAGAAGTCTTTAGAGGTATGCCACTTTGGAATCGGCTTAAGTTTGGTAAAGTTATGGACTCTCTAAGTCCAATTTTGAGTCACTCTGTTACAAGTCATCGGAAAACTAGAAATAACTGACATGAAAATGGGTCAAAAATTTGATCAAAGTTAAATTGAAAAATTTGAATGCAGATTTTTAGAGAATCGAATCAGAAGTCTTTAGAGGTATGCCACTTTGGAATCGGCTTAAGTTTGGTAAAGTTATGGACTCTCTAAGTCCAATTTTGAGTCACTCTGTTACAAGTCATCGGAAAACTAGAAATAACTGACATGAAAATGGGTCAAAAATTTGATCAACGTTAAATTGAAAAATTTGAATGCAGATTTTTAGAGAATCGAATCAGAAGTCTTTAGAGGTATGCCACTTTGGAATCGGCTTAAGTTTGGTAAAGTTATGGACTCTCTAAGTCCAATTTTGAGTCATTAGTACATCGGAAAATTAGAAATAACTGACATGAAAATGGGTCAAAAATTTGATCAACGGTAAATTGAAAAATTTGAATGCAGATTTTTAGAGAATCGAATCAGAAGTCTTAAGAGGTATGCCACTTTGGAATTGGCTTAAGTTTGGTGAAGTTATGGACTAAGTCCAATTTTGGTCACGTTAAAAGTTATGGACTCTCTAAGTCCAATTTTGAGTCACTCTGTTACAAGTCATCGGAAAACTAGAAATAACTGACATGAAAATAGGTCAAAAATTTGATCAAGCAAATCAGAAGTCTTTAGAGGTATGCCACTTTGGAATCGGCTTAAGTTTGGTAAAGTTATGGACTCTCGAAGTCCAATTTTGGGTCAACGTTAAATAAGTCAAATTAGAAATAACTGACATGAAAATGGGTCAAAAATTTGATCAACGTTAAATTGAAAAATTTGAATGCAGATTTTTAGAGAATCGAATCAGAAGTCTTTAGAGGTATGCCACTTTGGAATCGGCTTAAGTTTGGTAAAGTTATGGACTCTCGAAGTCCAATTTTGGACAAGTCAAATTAGAAATAACTGACATGAAAATGGGTCAAAAATTTGATCAACGTTAAATTGAAAAATTTGAATGCAGATTTTTAGAGAATTGAATCAGAAGTCTTTAGAGGTATGCCACTTTGGAATCGGCTTAAGTTTGGTAAAGTTATGGACTCTCTAAATTCAATTTTGAGTCACTCTGTTACAAGTCATCGGAAAACTAGAAATACTGACATGAAAATGGGTCAAAAATTTGTTCAACGTTAAATTGAAAAATTTGAATGCAGATTTTTAGAGAATCGAATCAGAAGTCTTTAGAGGTATGCCACTTTGGAATCGGCTTAAGTTTGGTAAAGTTATGGACTCTCGAAGTCCAATTTTGGGTCAACGTTAAATAAGTCAAATTAGAAATAACTGACATGAAAATGGGTGCAAAAATTTGTTCAACGTTAAATTGAAAAATTTGAATGCAGATTTTTAGAGAATCGAATCAGAAGTCTTTAGAGGTATGCCACTTTGGAATCGGCTTAAGTTTGGTAAAGTTATGGACTCTCGAAGTCCAATTTTGGGTCAACGTTAAATAAGTCAAATTAGAAATAACTGACATGAAAATGGGTCAAAAATTTGATCAAAGTTAAATTGAAAAATTTGAATGCAGATTTTTAGAGAATCGAATCAGAAGTCTTTAGAGGTATGCCACTTTGGAATCGGCTTAAGTTTGGTAAAGTTATGGACTCTCTAAGTTCAATTTTGAGTCACTCTGTTACAAGTCATCGGAAAACTAGAAATACTGACATGAAAATGGGTCAAAAATTTGATCAAAGTTAAATTGAAAAATTTGAATGCAGATTTTTAGAGAATCGAATCAGAAGTCTTTAGAGGTATGCCACTTTGGAATCGGCTTAAGTTTGGTAAAGTTATGGACTCTCTAAGTTCAATTTTGAGTCACTCTGTTACAAGTCATCGGAAAACTAGAAATAACTGACATGAAAATGGGTCAAAAATTTGATCAACGTTAAATTGAAAAATTTGAATGCAGATTTTTAGAGAATCGAATCAGAAGTCTTTAGAGGTATGCCACTTTGGAATCGGCTTAAGTTTGGTAAAGTTATGGACTCTCGAAGTCCAATTTTGGGTCAACGTTAAATAAGTCAAATTAGAAATAACTGACATGAAAATGGGTCAAAAATTTGATCAACGTTAAATTGAAAAATTTGAATGCAGATTTTTAGAGAATCGAATCAGAAGTCTTTAGAGGTATGCCACTTTGGAATCGGCTTAAGTTTGGTAAAGTTATGGACTCTCTAAGTTCAATTTTGAGTCACTCTGTTACAAGTCATCGGAAAACTAGAAATAACTGACATGAAAATGGGTCAAAAATTTGATCAACGTTAAATTGAAAAATTTGAATGCAGATTTTTAGAGAATCGAATCAGAAGTCTTTAGAGGTATGCCACTTTGGAATCGGCTTAAGTTTGGTAAAGTTATGGACTCTCTAAGTTCAATTTTGAGTCACTCTGTTACAAGTCATCGGAAAACTAGAAATAACTGACATGAAAATGGGTCAAAAATTTGATCAACGTTAAATTGAAAAATTTGAATGCAGATTTTTAGAGAATCGAATCAGAAGTCTTTAGAGGTATGCCACTTTGGAATCGGCTTAAGTTTGGTAAAGTTATGGACTCTCGAAGTCCAATTTTGGGTCAACGTTAAATAAGTCAAAATTAGAAATAACTGACATGAAAATGGGTCAAAAATTTGATCAACGTTAAATTGAAAAATTTGAATGCAGATTTTTAGAGAATCGAATCAGAAGTCTTTAGAGGTATGCCACTTTGGAATCGGCTTAAGTTTGGTAAAGTTATGGACTCTCGAAGTCCAATTTTGGGTCAACGTTAAATAAGTCATCGGAAAATTAGAAATAACTGACATGAAAATGGGTCAAAAATTTGATCAAAGTTAAATTGAAAAATTTGAATGCAGATTTTTAGAGAATCGAATCAGAAGTCTTTAGAGGTATGCCACTTTGGAATCGGCTTAAGTTTGGTAAAGTTATGGACTCTCTAAGTTCAATTTTGAGTCACTCTGTTACAAGTCATCGGAAAACTAGAAATACTGACATGAAAATGGGTCAAAAATTTAATCAACGTTAAATTGAAAAATTTGAATGCAGATTTTTAGAGAATCGAATCAGAAGTCTTTAGAGGTATGCCACTTTGGAATCGGCTTAAGTTTGGTAAAGTTATGGACTCTCTAAGTTCAATTTTGAGTCACTCTGTTACAAGTCATCGGAAAACTAGAAATACTGACATGAAAATGGGTCAAAAATTTGATCAAAGTTAAATTGAAAAATTTGAATGCAGATTTTTAGAGAATCGAATCAGAAGTCTTTAGAGGTATGCCACTTTGGAATCGGCTTAAGTTTGGTAAAGTTATGGACTCTCGAAGTCCAATTTTGGGTCAACGTTAAATAAGTCAAATTAGAAATAACTGACATGAAAATGGGTCAAAAATTTTATCAACGTTAAATTGAAAAATTTGAATGCAGATTTTTAGAGAATCGAATCAGAAGTCTTTAGAGGTATGCCACTTTGGAATCGGCTTAAGTTTGGTAAAGTTATGGACTCTCGAAGTCCAATTTTGGGTCAACGTTAAATAAGTCAAATTAGAAATAACTGACATGAAAATGGGTCAAAAATTTGATCAAAGTTAAATTGAAAAATTTGAATGCAGATTTTTAGAGAATCGAATCAGAAGTCTTTAGAGGTATGCCACTTTGGAATCGGCTTAAGTTTGGTAAAGTTATGGACTCTCTAAGTTCAATTTTGAGTCACTCTGTTACAAGTCATCGGAAAACTAGAAATACTGACATGAAAATGGGTCAAAAATTTGATCAAAGTTAAATTGAAAAATTTGAATGCAGATTTTTAGAGAATCGAATCAGAAGTCTTTAGAGGTATGCCACTTTGGAATCGGCTTAAGTTTGGTAAAGTTATGGACTCTCTAAGTTCAATTTTGAGTCACTCTGTTACAAGTCATCGGAAAACTAGAAATACTGACATGAAAATGGGTCAAAAATTTGATCAACGTTAAATTGAAAAATTTGAATGCAGATTTTTAGAGAATCGAATCAGAAGTCTTTAGAGGTATGCCACTTTGGAATCGGCTTAAGTTTGGTAAAGTTATGGACTCTGGAAGTCCAATTTTGGGTCAACGTTAAATAAGTCAAATTAGAAATAACTGACATGAAAATGGGTGAAAAATTTGATCAACGTTAAATTGAAAAATTTGAATGCAGATTTTTAGAGAATCGAATCAGAAGTCTTTAGAGGTATGCCACTTTGGAATCGGCTTAAGTTTGGTAAAGTTATGGACTCTCTAAGTCCAATTTTGAGTCACACTGTTACAAGTCAGTCGGAAAATTAGAAATAACTGACATGAAAATGGGTCAAAAATTTGATCAACGTTAAATTGAAAAATTTGAATGCAGATTTTTAGAGAATCGAATCAGAAGTCTTTAGAGGTATGCCACTTTGGAATCGGCTTAAGTTTGGTAAAGTTATGGACTCTGGAAGTCCAATTTTGGGTCAACGTTAAATAAGTCAAATTAGAAATAACTGACATGAAAATGGGTGAAAAATTTTATCAACGTTAAATTGAAAAATTTGAATGCAGATTTTTAGAGAATCGAATCAGAAGTCTTTAGAGGTATGCCACTTTGGAATCGGCTTAAGTTTGGTAAAGTTATGGACTCTGGAAGTCCAATTTTGGGTCAACGTTAAATAAGTCAAATTAGAAATAACTGACATGAAAATGGGTGAAAAATTTTATCAACGTTAAATTGAAAAATTTGAATGCAGATTTTTAGAGAATCGAATCAGAAGTCTTTAGAGGTATGCCACTTTGGAATCGGCTTAAGTTTGGTAAAGTTATGGACTCTCGAAGTCCAATTTTGGGTCAACGTTAAATAAGTCAAATTAGAAATAACTGACATGAAAATGGGTGAAAAATTTGATCAAAGTTAAATTGAAAAATTTGAATGCAGATTTTTAGAGAATCGAATCAGAAGTCTTTAGAGGTATGCCACTTTGGAATCGGCTTAAGTTTGGTAAAGTTATGGACTCTCTAAGTTCAATTTTGAGTCACTCTGTTACAAGTCATCGGAAAACTAGAAATACTGACATGAAAATGGGTCAAAAATTTGATCAAAGTTAAATTGAAAAATTTGAATGCAGATTTTTAGAGAATCGAATCAGAAGTCTTTAGAGGTATGCCACTTTGGAATCGGCTTAAGTTTGGTAAAGTTATGGACTCTGGAAGTCCAATTTTGGGTCAACGTTAAATAAGTCAAATTAGAAATAACTGACATGAAAATGGGTCAAAAATTTAATCAACGTTAAATTGAAAAATTTGAATGCAGATTTTTAGAGAATCGAATCAGAAGTCTTTAGAGGTATGCCACTTTGGAATCGGCTTAAGTTTGGTAAAGTTATGGACTCTCTAAGTTCAATTTTGAGTCACTCTGTTACAAGTCATCGGAAAACTAGAAATACTGACATGAAAATGGGTCAAAAATTTGATCAAAGTTAAATTGAAAAATTTGAATGCAGATTTTTAGAGAATCGAATCAGAAGTCTTTAGAGGTATGCCACTTTGGAATCGGCTTAAGTTTGGTAAAGTTATGGACTCTCTAAGTTCAATTTTGAGTCACTCTGTTACAAGTCATCGGAAAACTAGAAATACTGACATGAAAATGGGTCAAAAATTTGATCAAAGTTAAATTGAAAAATTTGAATGCAGATTTTTAGAGAATCGAATCAGAAGTCTTTAGAGGTATGCCACTTTGGAATCGGCTTAAGTTTGGTAAAGTTATGGACTCTCGAAGTCCAATTTTGGGTCAACGTTAAATAAGTCAAATTAGAAATAACTGACATGAAAATGGGTCAAAAATTTGATCAACGTTAAATTGAAAAATTTGAATGCAGATTTTTAGAGAATCGAATCAGAAGTCTTTAGAGGTATGCCACTTTGGAATCGGCTTAAGTTTGGTAAAGTTATGGACTCTCGAAGTCCAATTTTGGGTCAACGTTAAATAAGTCAAATTAGAAATAACTGACATGAAAATGGGTCAAAAATTTTATCAACGTTAAATTGAAAAATTTGAATGCAGATTTTTAGAGAATCGAATCAGAAGTCTTTAGAGGTATGCCACTTTGGAATCGGCTTAAGTTTGGTAAAGTTATGGACTCTCGAAGTCCAATTTTGGGTCAACGTTAAATAAGTCAAATTAGAAATAACTGACATGAAAATGGGTCAAAAATTTTATCAACGTTAAATTGAAAAATTTGAATGCAGATTTTTAGAGAATCGAATCAGAAGTCTTTAGAGGTATGCCACTTTGGAATCGGCTTAAGTTTGGTAAAGTTATGGACTCTCGAAGTCCAATTTTGGGTCAACGTTAAATAAGTCAAATTAGAAATAACTGACATGAAAATGGGTGAAAAATTTGATCAACGTTAAATTGAAAAATTTGAATGCAGATTTTTAGAGAATCGAATCAGAAGTCTTTAGAGGTATGCCACTTTGGAATCGGCTTAAGTTTGGTAAAGTTATGGACTCTCGAAGTCCAATTTTGGGTCAACGTTAAATAAGTCAAATTAGAAATAACTGACATGAAAATGGGTCAAAAATTTGATCAAAGTTAAATTGAAAAATTTGAATGCAGATTTTTAGAGAATCGAATCAGAAGTCTTTAGAGGTATGCCACTTTGGAATCGGCTTAAGTTTGGTAAAGTTATGGACTCTCTAAGTTCAATTTTGAGTCACTCTGTTACAAGTCATCGGAAAACTAGAAATACTGACATGAAAATGGGTCAAAAATTTGATCAAAGTTAAATTGAAAAATTTGAATGCAGATTTTTAGAGAATCGAATCAGAAGTCTTTAGAGGTATGCCACTTTGGAATCGGCTTAAGTTTGGTAAAGTTATGGACTCTCTAAGTTCAATTTTGAGTCACTCTGTTACAAGTCATCGGAAAACTAGAAATACTGACATGAAAATGGGTCAAAAATTTGATCAACGTTAAATTGAAAAATTTGAATGCAGATTTTTAGAGAATCGAATCAGAAGTCTTTAGAGGTATGCCACTTTGGAATCGGCTTAAGTTTGGTAAAGTTATGGACTCTCGAAGTCCAATTTTGGGTCAACGTTAAATAAGTCAAATTAGAAATAACTGACATGAAAATGGGTCAAAAATTTGATCAAAGTTAAATTGAAAAATTTGAATGCAGATTTTTAGAGAATCGAATCAGAAGTCTTTAGAGGTATGCCACTTTGGAATCGGCTTAAGTTTGGTAAAGTTATGGACTCTCTAAGTTCAATTTTGAGTCACTCTGTTACAAGTCATCGGAAAACTAGAAATACTGACATGAAAATGGGTCAAAAATTTGATCAAAGTTAAATTGAAAAATTTGAATGCAGATTTTTAGAGAATCGAATCAGAAGTCTTTAGAGGTATGCCACTTTGGAATCGGCTTAAGTTTGGTAAAGTTATGGACTCTGGAAGTCCAATTTTGGGTCAACGTTAAATAAGTCTAAATTAGAAATAACTGACATGAAAATGGGTCAAAAATTTGATCAACGTTAAATTGAAAAATTTGAATGCAGATTTTTAGAGAATCAAATCAGAAGTCTTTAGAGGTATGCCACTTTGGAATCGGCTTAAGTTTGGTAAAGTTATGGACTCTCGAAGTCCAATTTTGGGTCAACGTTAAATAAGTCAAATTAGAAATAACTGACATGAAAATGGGTCAAAAATTTGATCAAAGTTAAATTGAAAAATTTGAATGCAGATTTTTAGAGAATCGAATCAGAAGTCTTTAGAGGTATGCCACTTTGGAATCGGCTTAAGTTTGGTAAAGTTATGGACTCTCTAAGTTCAATTTTGAGTCACTCTGTTACAAGTCATCGGAAAACTAGAAATACTGACATGAAAATGGGTCAAAAATTTGATCAAAGTTAAATTGAAAAATTTGAATGCAGATTTTTAGAGAATCGAATCAGAAGTCTTTAGAGGTATGCCACTTTGGAATCGG
This sequence comes from Drosophila carrolli, assembly GCA_018152295.1. NCBI lineage: Eukaryota > Metazoa > Arthropoda > Insecta > Diptera > Drosophilidae > Drosophila > Drosophila carrolli. Next base: position 53,246 of record JAECXJ010000306.1, read on the forward strand.
CTTAAGTTTGGTAAAGTTATGGACTCTCTAAGTCCAATTTTGAGTCACTCTGTTACAAGTCATCGGAAAACTAGAAATAACTGACATGAAAATCGGCTTAAGTTTGGTAAAGTTATGGACTCTCGAAGTCCAATTTTGGGTCAACGTTAAACAAGTCAAATTAGAAATAACTGACATGAAAATGGGTGAAAAATTTGATCAAAGTTAAATTGAAAAATTTGAATGCAGATTTTTAGAGAATCGAATCAGAAGTCTTTAGAGGTATGCCACTTTGGAATCGGCTTAAGTTTGGTAAAGTTATGGACTCTCTAAGTCCAATTTTGAGTCACTCTGTTACAAGTCATCGGAAAACTAGAAATACTGACATGAAAATGGGTCAAAAATTTGATCAAAGTTAAATTGAAAAATTTGAATGCAGATTTTTAGAGAATCGAATCAGAAGTCTTTAGAGGTATGCCACTTTGGAATCGGCTTAAGTTTGGTAAAGTTATGGACTCTCGAAGTCCAATTTTGGGTCAACGTTAAATAAGTCAAATTAGAAATAACTGACATGAAAATGGGTCAAAAATTTGATCAACGTTAAATTGAAAAATTTGAATGCAGATTTTTAGAGAATCGAATCAGAAGTCTTTAGAGGTATGCCACTTTGGAATCGGCTTAAGTTTGGTAAAGTTATGGACTCTCGAAGTCCAATTTTGGGTCAACTGTTAAATAAGTCATGGAAATTAGAAATAACTGACATGAAAATGGGTCAAAAATTTTATCAACGTTAAATTGAAAAATTTGAATGCAGATTTTTAGAGAATCGAATCAGAAGTCTTTAGAGGTATGCCACTTTGGAATCGGCTTAAGTTTGGTAAAGTTATGGACTCTGGAAGTCCAATTTTGGGTCAACGTTAAATAAGTCAAATTAGAAATAACTGACATGAAAATGGGTCAAAAATTTGATCAACGTTAAATTGAAAAATTTGAATGCAGATTTTTAGAGAATCGAATCAGAAGTCTTTAGAGGTATGCCACTTTGGAATCGGCTTAAGTTTGGTAAAGTTATGGACTCTCTAAGTCCAATTTTGGGTCAACTTTGTTAACAAGTCATCGGAAAACTAGAAATAACTGACATGAAAATGGGTCAAAAATTTGATCAACGTTAAATTGAAAAATTTGAATGCAGATTTTTAGAGAATCGAATCAGAAGTCTTTAGAGGTATGCCACTTTGGAATCGGCTTAAGTTTGGTAAAGTTATGGACTCTCGAAGTCCAATTTTGGGTCAACGTTAAATAAGTCAAATTAGAAATAACTGACATGAAAATGGGTCAAAAATTTGATCAAAGTTAAATTGAAAAATTTGAATGCAGATTTTTAGAGAATCGAATCAGAAGTCTTTAGAGGTATGCCACTTTGGAATCGGCTTAAGTTTGGTAAAGTTATGGACTCTCTAAGTTCAATTTTGAGTCACTCTGTTACAAGTCATCGGAAAACTAGAAATACTGACATGAAAATGGGTCAAAAATTTGATCAACGTTAAATTGAAAAATTTGAATGCAGATTTTTAGAGAATCGAATCAGAAGTCTTTAGAGGTATGCCACTTTGGAATCGGCTTAAGTTTGGTAAAGTTATGGACTCTCGAAGTCCAATTTTGGGTCAACGTTAAATAAGTCAAATTAGAAATAACTGACATGAAAATGGGTCAAAAATTTGATCAACGTTAAATTGAAAAATTTGAATGCAGATTTTTAGAGAATCGAATCAGAAGTCTTTAGAGGTATGCCACTTTGGAATCGGCTTAAGTTTGGTAAAGTTATGGACTCTCTAAGTCCAATTTTGAGTCACTCTGTTACAAGTCATCGGAAAACTAGAAATAACTGACATGAAAATGGGTCAAAAATTTGATCAAAGTTAAATTGAAAAATTTGAATGCAGATTTTTAGAGAATCGAATCAGAAGTCTTTAGAGGTATGCCACTTTGGAATCGGCTTAAGTTTGGTAAAGTTATGGACTCTCTAAGTTCAATTTTGAGTCACTCTGTTACAAGTCATCGGAAAACTAGAAATAACTGACATGAAAATGGGTCAAAAATTTGATCAAAGTTAAATTGAAAAATTTGAATGCAGATTTTTAGAGAATCGAATCAGAAGTCTTTAGAGGTATGCCACTTTGGAATCGGCTTAAGTTTGGTAAAGTTATGGACTCTCGAAGTCCAATTTTGGGTCAACGTTAAATAAGTCAAATTAGAAATAACTGACATGAAAATGGGTCAAAAATTTGATCAACGTTAAATTGAAAAATTTGAATGCAGATTTTTAGAGAATCGAATCAGAAGTCTTTAGAGGTATGCCACTTTGGAATCGGCTTAAGTTTGGTAAAGTTATGGACTCTCGAAGTCCAATTTTGGGTCACACTGTTAAATAAGTCATCGGAAAATTAGAAATAACTGACATGAAAATGGGTCAAAAATTTGATCAACGTTAAATTGAAAAATTTGAATGCAGATTTTTAGAGAATCGAATCAGAAGTCTTTAGAGGTATGCCACTTTGGAATCGGCTTAAGTTTGGTAAAGTTATGGACTCTCTAAGTCCAATTTTGAGTCACACTTGTTAAACAAGTCATCGGAAATTAGAAATAACTGACATGAAAATGGGTCAAAAATTTGATCAACGTTAAATTGAAAAATTTGAATGCAGATTTTTAGAGAATCGAATCAGAAGTCTTTAGAGGTATGCCACTTTGGAATCGGCTTAAGTTTGGTAAAGTTATGGACTCTCTAAGTCCAATTTTGAGTCAACTGTTAAACAAGTCATCGGAAAATTAGAAATAACTGACATGAAAATGGGTCAAAAATTTGATCAACGTTAAATTGAAAAATTTGAATGCAGATTTTTAGAGAATCGAATCAGAAGTCTTTAGAGGTATGCCACTTTGGAATCGGCTTAAGTTTGGTAAAGTTATGGACTCTCGAAGTCCAATTTTGGGTCAACGTTAAATAAGTCTCGGAAATTAGAAATAACTGACATGAAAATGGGTCAAAAATTTGATCAAAGTTAAATTGAAAAATTTGAATGCAGATTTTTAGAGAATCGAATCAGAAGTCTTTAGAGGTATGCCACTTTGGAATCGGCTTAAGTTTGGTAAAGTTATGGACTCTCTAAGTTCAATTTTGAGTCACTCTGTTACAAGTCATCGGAAAACTAGAAATACTGACATGAAAATGGGTCAAAAATTTGATCAACGTTAAATTGAAAAATTTGAATGCAGATTTTTAGAGAATCGAATCAGAAGTCTTTAGAGGTATGCCACTTTGGAATCGGCTTAAGTTTGGTAAAGTTATGGACTCTCTAAGTTCAATTTTGAGTCACTCTGTTACAAGTCATCGGAAAACTAGAAATAACTGACATGAAAATGGGTCAAAAATTTGATCAACGTTAAATTGAAAAATTTGAATGCAGATTTTTAGAGAATCGAATCAGAAGTCTTTAGAGGTATGCCACTTTGGAATCGGCTTAAGTTTGGTAAAGTTATGGACTCTCGAAGTCCAATTTTGGGTCAACGTTAAATAAGTCAAATTAGAAATAACTGACATGAAAATGGGTCAAAAATTTGATCAAAGTTAAATTGAAAAATTTGAATGCAGATTTTTAGAGAATCGAATCAGAAGTCTTTAGAGGTATGCCACTTTGGAATCGGCTTAAGTTTGGTAAAGTTATGGACTCTCTAAGTTCAATTTTGAGTCACTCTGTTACAAGTCATCGGAAAACTAGAAATACTGACATGAAAATGGGTCAAAAATTTGATCAACGTTAAATTGAAAAATTTGAATGCAGATTTTTAGAGAATCGAATCAGAAGTCTTTAGAGGTATGCCACTTTGGAATCGGCTTAAGTTTGGTAAAGTTATGGACTCTCTAAGTCCAATTTTGAGTCACACTGTTAACAAGTCATCGGAAAACTAGAAATAACTGACATGAAAATGGGTCAAAAATTTGATCAACGTTAAATTGAAAAATTTGAATGCAGATTTTTAGAGAATCGAATCAGAAGTCTTTAGAGGTATGCCACTTTGGAATCGGCTTAAGTTTGGTAAAGTTATGGACTCTCTAAGTTCAATTTTGAGTCAACTTTGTTAAACAAGTCATCGAAAACTAGAAATAACTGACATGAAAATGGGTCAAAAATTTGATCAACGTTAAATTGAAAAATTTGAATGCAGATTTTTAGAGAATCGAATCAGAAGTCTTTAGAGGTATGCCACTTTGGAATCGGCTTAAGTTTGGTAAAGTTATGGACTCTCGAAGTCCAATTTTGAGTCAACGTTAAATAAGTCTAAATTAGAAATAACTGACATGAAAATGGGTCAAAAATTTGATCAACGTTAAATTGAAAAATTTGAATGCAGATTTTTAGAGAATCGAATCAGAAGTCTTTAGAGGTATGCCACTTTGGAATCGGCTTAAGTTTGGTAAAGTTATGGACTCTCTAAGTTCAATTTTGAGTCACACTTGTTACAAGTCAGTCGGAAAACTAGAAATAACTGACATGAAAATGGGTCAAAAATTTGATCAACGTTAAATTGAAAAATTTGAATGCAGATTTTTAGAGAATCGAATCAGAAGTCTTTAGAGGTATGCCACTTTGGAATCGGCTTAAGTTTGGTAAAGTTATGGACTCTCGAAGTCCAATTTTGAGTCACACTGTTAAACAAGTCATCGGAAAATTAGAAATAACTGACATGAAAATGGGTCAAAAATTTGATCAAAGTTAAATTGAAAAATTTGAATGCAGATTTTTAGAGAATCGAATCAGAAGTCTTTAGAGGTATGCCACTTTGGAATCGGCTTAAGTTTGGTAAAGTTATGGACTCTCTAAGTTCAATTTTGAGTCACTCTGTTACAAGTCATCGGAAAACTAGAAATACTGACATGAAAATGGGTCAAAAATTTGATCAACGTTAAATTGAAAAATTTGAATGCAGATTTTTAGAGAATCGAATCAGAACTCTTTAGAGGTATGCCACTTTGGAATCGGCTTAAGTTTGGTAAAGTTATGGACTCTCGAAGTCCAATTTTGGGTCAACGTTAAATAAGTCAAATTAGAAATAACTGACATGAAAATGGGTCAAAAATTTGATCAACGTTAAATTGAAAAATTTGAATGCAGATTTTTAGAGAATCGAATCAGAAGTCTTTAGAGGTATGCCACTTTGGAATCGGCTTAAGTTTGGTAAAGTTATGGACTCTCTAAGTTCAATTTTGAGTCACTCTGTTACAAGTCATCGGAAAACTAGAAATACTGACATGAAAATGGGTCAAAAATTTGATCAACGTTAAATTGAAAAATTTGAATGCAGATTTTTAGAGAATCGAATCAGAAGTCTTTAGAGGTATGCCACTTTGGAATCGGCTTAAGTTTGGTAAAGTTATGGACTCTCTAAGTTCAATTTTGAGTCACTCTGTTACAAGTCATCGGAAAACTAGAAATACTGACATGAAAATGGGTCAAAAATTTGATCAAAGTTAAATTGAAAAATTTGAATGCAGATTTTTAGAGAATCGAATCAGAAGTCTTTAGAGGTATGCCACTTTGGAATCGGCTTAAGTTTGGTAAAGTTATGGACTCTCTAAGTTCAATTTTGAGTCACTTTGTTACAAGTCATCGGAAAACTAGAAATAACTGACATGAAAATGGGTCAAAAATTTGATCAACGTTAAATTGAAAAATTTGAATGCAGATTTTTAGAGAATCGAATCAGAAGTCTTTAGAGGTATGCCACTTTGGAATCGGCTTAAGTTTGGTAAAGTTATGGACTCTCGAAGTCCAATTTTTTCGGGTCAACGTTAAATAAGTCAAATTAGAAATAACTGACATGAAAATGGGTCAAAAATTTGATCAACGTTAAATTGAAAAATTTGAATGCAGATTTTTAGAGAATCGAATCAGAAGTCTTTAGAGGTATGCCACTTTGGAATCGGCTTAAGTTTGGTAAAGTTATGGACTCTCTAAGTTCAATTTTGAGTCACACTTTGTTAACAAGTCATCGGAAAACTAGAAATAACTGACATGAAAATGGGTCAAAAATTTGATCAACGTTAAATTGAAAAATTTGAATGCAGATTTTTAGAGAATCGAATCAGAAGTCTTTAGAGGTATGCCACTTTGGAATCGGCTTAAGTTTGGTAAAGTTATGGACTCTCTAAGTCCAATTTTGAGTCACTCTGTTACAAGTCATCGGAAAACTAGAAATAATTTTTAGAGAATCGAATCAGAAGTCTTTAGAGGTATGCCACCTTGGAATTGGCTTAAGTTTGGTAAAGTTATGGACTCTCGAAGTCCAATTTTGAGTCACTCTGTTACAAGTCATCGGAAAACTAGAAATAATTTTTAGAGAATCGAATCAGAAGTCTTTAGAGGTATGCCACCTTGGAATTGGCTTAAGTTTGGTAAAGTTATGGACTCTCTAAGTTCAATTTTGAGTCACTCTGTTAACAAGTCATCGGAAAACTAGAAATAACTGACATGAAAATGGGTCAAAAATTTGATCAAAGTTAAATTGAAAAATTTGAATGCAGATTTTTAGAGAATCGAATCAGAAGTCTTTAGAGGTATGCCACTTTGGAATCGGCTTAAGTTTGGTAAAGTTATGGACTCTCTAAGTTCAATTTTGAGTCACTCTGTTACAAGTCATCGGAAAACTAGAAATACTGACATGAAAATGGGTCAAAAATTTGATCAACGTTAAATTGAAAAATTTGAATGCAGATTTTTAGAGAATCGAATCAGAAGTCTTTAGAGGTATGCCACTTTGGAATCGGCTTAAGTTTGGTAAAGTTATGGACTCTCTAAGTTCAATTTTGAGTCAACTGTTAAACAAGTCAAATTAGAAATAACTGACATGAAAATGGGTCAAAAATTTGATCAAAGTTAAATTGAAAAATTTGAATGCAGATTTTTAGAGAATCGAATCAGAAGTCTTTAGAGGTATGCCACTTTGGAATCGGCTTAAGTTTGGTAAAGTTATGGACTCTCTAAGTTCAATTTTGAGTCACTTTGTTACAAGTCATCGGAAAACTAGAAATACTGACATGAAAATGGGTCAAAAATTTGATCAACGTTAAATTGAAAAATTTGAATGCAGATTTTTAAGAGAATCGAATCAGAAGTCTTTAGAGGTATGCTACTTTGATATCGGCTTAAGTTTGGTAAAGTTATGGACTCTCGAAGTCCAATTTTGGGTCAACGTTAAATAAGTCAAATTAGAAATAACTGACATGAAAATGGGTCAAAAATTTGATCAAAGTTAAATTGAAAAATTTGAATGCAGATTTTTAGAGAATCGAATCAGAAGTCTTTAGAGGTATGCCACTTTGGAATCGGCTTAAGTTTGGTAAAGTTATGGACTCTCTAAGTTCAATTTTGAGTCACTTTGTTACAAGTCATCGGAAAACTAGAAATAACTGACATGAAAATGGGTCAAAAATTTGATCAACGTTAAATTGAAAAATTTGAATGCAGATTTTTAGAGAATCGAATCAGAAGTCTTTAGAGGTATGCCACTTTGGAATCGGCTTAAGTTTGGTAAAGTTATGGACTCTCTAAGTTCAATTTTGAGTCACTCTGTTACAAGTCATCGGAAAACTAGAAATACTGACATGAAAATGGGTCAAAAATTTGATCAAAGTTAAATTGAAAAATTTGAATGCAGATTTTTAGAGAATCGAATCAGAAGTCTTTAGAGGTATGCCACTTTGGAATCGGCTTAAGTTTGGTAAAGTTATGGACTCTCTAAGTTCAATTTTGAGTCACTCTGTTACAAGTCATCGGAAAACTAGAAATACTGACATGAAAATGGGTCAAAAATTTGATCAACGTCAAATTGAAAAATTTGAATGCAGATTTTAAGAGAATCGAATCAGAACTCTTAAGAGGTATGCTACTTTGATATCGGCTTAAGTTTGGTAAAGTTATGGACTCTCGAAGTCCAATTTTGGGTCAACGTTAAATAAGTCAAATTAGAAATAACTGACATGAAAATGGGTCAAAAATTTGATCAAAGTTAAATTGAAAAATTTGAATGCAGATTTTTAGAGAATCGAATCAGAAGTCTTTAGAGGTATGCCACTTTGGAATCGGCTTAAGTTTGGTAAAGTTATGGACTCTCTAAGTTCAATTTTGAGTCACTCTGTTACAAGTCATCGGAAAACTAGAAATACTGACATGAAAATGGGTCAAAAATTTGATCAACGTTAAATTGAAAAATTTGAATGCAGATTTTTAGAGAATCGAATCAGAAGTCTTTAGAGGTATGCCACTTTGGAATCGGCTTAAGTTTGGTAAAGTTATGGACTCTCTAAGTTCAATTTTGAGTCACTCTGTTACAAGTCATCGGAAAACTAGAAATACTGACATGAAAATGGGTCAAAAATTTGATCAAAGTTAAATTGAAAAATTTGAATGCAGATTTTTAGAGAATCGAATCAGAAGTCTTTAGAGGTATGCCACTTTGGAATCGGCTTAAGTTTGGTAAAGTTATGGACTCTCTAAGTTCAATTTCGAGTCACTTTGTTACAAGTCATCGGAAAACTAGAAATACTGACATGAAAATGGGTCAAAAATTTAATCAACGTTAAATTGAAAAATTTGAATGCAGATTTTTAGAGAATCGAATCAGAAGTCTTTAGAGGTATGCCACTTTGGAATCGGCTTAAGTTTGGTAAAGTTATGGACTCTCGAAGTCCAATTTTGGGTCAACGTTACAAGTAAGTCAAATTAGAAATAACTGACATGAAAATGGGTCAAAAATTTGATCAACGTTAAATTGAAAAATTTGAATGCAGATTTTTAGAGAATCGAATCAGAAGTCTTTAGAGGTATGCCACTTTGGAATCGGCTTAAGTTTGGTAAAGTTATGGACTCTCTAAGTTCAATTTTGAGTCAACTCTGTTACAAGTCATCGGAAAACTAGAAATAACTGACATGAAAATGGGTCAAAAATTTGATCAACGTTAAATTGAAAAATTTGAATGCAGATTTTTAGAGAATCGAATCAGAAGTCTTTAGAGGTATGCCACTTTGGAATCGGCTTAAGTTTGGTAAAGTTATGGACTCTCTAAGTTCAATTTTGAGTCACTCTGTTACAAGTCATCGGAAAACTAGAAATACTGACATGAAAATGGGTCAAAAATTTGATCAACGTTAAATTGAAAAATTTGAATGCAGATTTTTAGAGAATCGAATCAGAAGTCTTTAGAGGTATGCCACTTTGGAATCGGCTTAAGTTTGGTAAAGTTATGGACTCTCTAAGTTCAATTTTGAGTCACTCTGTTACAAGTCATCGGAAAACTAGAAATACTGACATGAAAATGGGTCAAAAATTTGATCAAAGTTAAATTGAAAAATTTGAATGCAGATTTTTAGAGAATCGAATCAGAAGTCTTTAGAGGTATGCCACTTTGGAATCGGCTTAAGTTTGGTAAAGTTATGGACTCTCTAAGTTCAATTTTGAGTCACTTTGTTACAAGTCATCGGAAAACTAGAAATACTGACATGAAAATGGGTCAAAAATTTGATCAACGTCAAATTGAAAAATTTGAATGCAGATTTTAAGAGAATCGAATCAGAACTCTTAAGAGGTATGCTACTTTGATATCGGCTTAAGTTTGGTAAAGTTATGGACTCTCGAAGTCCAATTTTGGGTCAACGTTAAATAAGTCAAATTAGAAATAACTGACATGAAAATGGGTCAAAAATTTGATCAAAGTTAAATTGAAAAATTTGAATGCAGATTTTTAGAGAATCGAATCAGAAGTCTTTAGAGGTATGCCACTTTGGAATCGGCTTAAGTTTGGTAAAGTTATGGACTCTCTAAGTTCAATTTTGAGTCACTCTGTTACAAGTCATCGGAAAACTAGAAATACTGACATGAAAATGGGTCAAAAATTTGATCAACGTTAAATTGAAAAATTTGAATGCAGATTTTTAGAGAATCGAATCAGAAGTCTTTAGAGGTATGCCACTTTGGAATCGGCTTAAGTTTGGTAAAGTTATGGACTCTCTAAGTTCAATTTTGAGTCACTCTGTTACAAGTCATCGGAAAACTAGAAATACTGACATGAAAATGGGTCAAAAATTTGATCAAAGTTAAATTGAAAAATTTGAATGCAGATTTTTAGAGAATCGAATCAGAAGTCTTTAGAGGTATGCCACTTTGGAATCGGCTTAAGTTTGGTAAAGTTATGGACTCTCTAAGTTCAATTTTGAGTCACTCTGTTACAAGTCATCGGAAAACTAGAAATACTGACATGAAAATGGGTCAAAAATTTGATCAACGTTAAATTGAAAAATTTGAATGCAGATTTTTAGAGAATCGAATCAGAAGTCTTAAGAGGTATGCCACTTTGGAATCGGCTTAAGTTTGGTAAAGTTATGGACTCTCGAAGTCCAATTTTGGGTCAACGTTAAATCAAGTCTGAAATTAGAAATAACTGACATGAAAATGGGTCAAAAATTTGATCAAAGTTAAATTGAAAAATTTGAATGCAGATTTTTAGAGAATCGAATCAGAAGTCTTTAGAGGTATGCCACTTTGGAATCGGCTTAAGTTTGGTAAAGTTATGGACTCTCTAAGTTCAATTTTGAGTCACTCTGTTACAAGTCATCGGAAAACTAGAAATACTGACATGAAAATGGGTCAAAAATTTGATCAACGTTAAATTGAAAAATTTGAATGCAGATTTTTAGAGAATCGAATCAGAAGTCTTTAGAGGTATGCCACTTTGGAATCGGCTTAAGTTTGGTAAAGTTATGGACTCTCTAAGTTCAATTTTGAGTCACTCTGTTACAAGTCATCGGAAAACTAGAAATAACTGACATGAAAATGGGTCAAAAATTTGATCAAAGTTAAATTGAAAAATTTGAATGCAGATTTTTAGAGAATCGAATCAGAAGTCTTTAGAGGTATGCCACTTTGGAATCGGCTTAAGTTTGGTAAAGTTATGGACTCTCTAAGTTCAATTTTGAGTCACTCTGTTAACAAGTCATCGGAAAACTAGAAATAACTGACATGAAAATGGGTCAAAAATTTGATCAACGTTAAATTGAAAAATTTGAATGCAGATTTTTAGAGAATCGAATCAGAAGTCTTTAGAGGTATGCCACTTTGGAATCGGCTTAAGTTTGGTAAAGTTATGGACTCTCTAAGTTCAATTTTGAGTCACTCTGTTAAACAAGTCATCGGAAAACTAGAAATAACTGACATGAAAATGGGTCAAAAATTTGATCAACGTTAAATTGAAAAATTTGAATGCAGATTTTTAGAGAATCGAATCAGAAGTCTTTAGAGGTATGCCACTTTGGAATCGGCTTAAGTTTGGTAAAGTTATGGACTCTCTAAGTTCAATTTTGAGTCACTCTGTTACAAGTCATCGGAAAACTAGAAATAACTGACATGAAAATGGGTCAAAAATTTGATCAACGTTAAATTGAAAAATTTGAATGCAGATTTTTAGAGAATCGAATCAGAAGTCTTTAGAGGTATGCCACTTTGGAATCGGCTTAAGTTTGGTAAAGTTATGGACTCTCTAAGTTCAATTTTGAGTCACTCTGTTACAAGTCATCGGAAAACTAGAAATAACTGACATGAAAATGGGTCAAAAATTTGATCAACGTTAAATTGAAAAATTTGAATGCAGATTTTTAGAGAATCGAATCAGAAGTCTTTAGAGGTATGCCACTTTGGAATCGGCTTAAGTTTGGTAAAGTTATGGACTCTCTAAGTTCAATTTTGAGTCACTCTGTTACAAGTCATCGGAAAACTAGAAATAACTGACATGAAAATGGGTCAAAAATTTGATCAACGTTAAATTGAAAAATTTGAATGCAGATTTTTAGAGAATCGAATCAGAAGTCTTTAGAGGTATGCCACTTTGGAATCGGCTTAAGTTTGGTAAAGTTATGGACTCTCTAAGTTCAATTTTGAGTCACTCTGTTACAAGTCATCGGAAAACTAGAAATAACTGACATGAAAATGGGTCAAAAATTTGATCAACGTTAAATTGAAAAATTTGAATGCAGATTTTTAGAGAATCGAATCAGAAGTCTTTAGAGGTATGCCACTTTGGAATCGGCTTAAGTTTGGTAAAGTTATGGACTCTCTAAGTTCAATTTTGAGTCACTTTGTTACAAGTCATCGGAAAACTAGAAATAACTGACATGAAAATGGGTCAAAAATTTGATCAACGTTAAATTGAAAAATTTGAATGCAGATTTTTAGAGAATCGAATCAGAAGTCTTTAGAGGTATGCCACTTTGGAATCGGCTTAAGTTTGGTAAAGTTATGGACTCTCGAAGTCCAATTTTGGGTCAACTCTGTTACAAGTCAGTCGGAAAATTAGAAATAACTGACATGAAAATGGGTCAAAAATTTGATCAAAGTTAAATTGAAAAATTTGAATGCAGATTTTTAGAGAATCGAATCAGAAGTCTTTAGAGGTATGCCACTTTGGAATCGGCTTAAGTTTGGTAAAGTTATGGACTCTCTAAGTTCAATTTTGAGTCACTCTGTTACAAGTCATCGGAAAACTAGAAATACTGACATGAAAATGGGTCAAAAATTTGATCAACGTTAAATTGAAAAATTTGAATGCAGATTTTTAGAGAATCGAATCAGAAGTCTTTAGAGGTATGCCACTTTGGAATCGGCTTAAGTTTGGTAAAGTTATGGACTCTCTAAGTTCAATTTTGAGTCACTCTGTTACAAGTCATCGGAAAACTAGAAATACTGACATGAAAATGGGTCAAAAATTTGATCAACGTTAAATTGAAAAATTTGAATGCAGATTTTTAGAGAATCGAATCAGAAGTCTTTAGAGGTATGCCACTTTGGAATCGGCTTAAGTTTGGTAAAGTTATGGACTCTCGAAGTTCAATTTTGAGTCACTCTTGTTAAACAAGTCATCGGAAACTAGAAATAACTGACATGAAAATGGGTCAAAAATTTGATCAACGTTAAATTGAAAAATTTGAATGCAGATTTTTAGAGAATCGAATCAGAAGTCTTTAGAGGTATGCCACTTTGGAATCGGCTTAAGTTTGGTAAAGTTATGGACTCTCTAAGTTCAATTTTGAGTCAACTCTGTTAAATAGTCAGTCGGAAAATTAGAAATAACTGACATGAAAATGGGTCAAAAATTTGATCAACGTTAAATTGAAAAATTTGAATGCAGATTTTTAGAGAATCGAATCAGAAGTCTTTAGAGGTATGCCACTTTGGAATCGGCTTAAGTTTGGTAAAGTTATGGACTCTCTAAGTTCAATTTTGAGTCACTCTGTTACAAGTCATCGGAAAACTAGAAATAACTGACATGAAAATGGGTCAAAAATTTGATCAACGTTAAATTGAAAAATTTGAATGCAGATTTTTAAGAGAATCGAATCAGAAGTCTTTAGAGGTATGCCACTTTGGAATCGGCTTAAGTTTGGTAAAGTTATGGACTCTTTAAGTCCAATTTTGTTGTAAGTCAACGTTAAATAAGTCAAATTAGAAATAACTGACATGAAAATGGGTCAAAAATTTGATCAAAGTTAAATTGAAAAATTTGAATGCAGATTTTTAGAGAATCGAATCAGAAGTCTTTAGAGGTATGCCACTTTGGAATCGGCTTAAGTTTGGTAAAGTTATGGACTCTCTAAGTTCAATTTTGAGTCACTCTGTTACAAGTCATCGGAAAACTAGAAATACTGACATGAAAATGGGTCAAAAATTTAATCAACGTTAAATTGAAAAATTTGAATGCAGATTTTTAGAGAATCGAATCAGAAGTCTTTAGAGGTATGCCACTTTGGAATCGGCTTAAGTTTGGTAAAGTTATGGACTCTCTAAGTTCAATTTTGAGTCACTCTGTTACAAGTCATCGGAAAACTAGAAATAACTGACATGAAAATGGGTCAAAAATTTGATCAACGTTAAATTGAAAAATTTGAATGCAGATTTTTAGAGAATCGAATCAGAAGTCTTTAGAGGTATGCCACTTTGGAATCGGCTTAAGTTTGGTAAAGTTATGGACTCTCTTTGGAATCGGCTTAAGTTTGGTAAAGTTATGGACTCTCTAAGTCCAATTTTGAGTCACTTCTGTTAAACAAGTCATCGGAAAACTAGAAATAACTGACATGAAAATGGGTCAAAAATTTGATCAACGTTAAATTGAAAAATTTGAATGCAGATTTTTAGAGAATCGAATCAGAAGTCTTAAGAGGTATGCCACTTTGGAATCGGCTTAAGTTTGGTAAAGTTATGGACTCTCGAAGTCCAATTTTGGGTCAACGTTAAATAAGTCAAATTAGAAAACTAATAACTGACATGAAAATGGGTCAAAAATTTGATCAACGTTAAATTGAAAAATTTGAATGCAGATTTTTAGAGAATCGAATCAGAAGTCTTTAGAGGTATGCCACTTTGGAATCGGCTTAAGTTTGGTAAAGTTATGGACTCTCTAAGTTCAATTTTGAGTCACTCTGTTACAAGTCATCGGAAAACTAGAAATAACTGACATGAAAATGGGTCAAAAATTTGATCAACGTTAAATTGAAAAATTTGAATGCAGATTTTTAGAGAATCGAATCAGAAGTCTTTAGAGGTATGCCACTTTGGAATCGGCTTAAGTTTGGTAAAGTTATGGACTCTCGAAGTCCAATTTTGGGTCACACGTTAAATAAGTCAAATTAGAAATAACTGACATGAAAATGGGTCAAAAATTTGATCAACGTTAAATTGAAAAATTTGAATGCAGATTTTTAGAGAATCGAATCAGAAGTCTTTAGAGGTATGCCACTTTGGAATCGGCTTAAGTTTGGTAAAGTTATGGACTCTCTAAGTTCAATTTTGAGTCACTCTGTTACAAGTCATCGGAAAACTAGAAATAACTGACATGAAAATGGGTCAAAAATTTGATCAACGTTAAATTGAAAAATTTGAATGCAGATTTTTAGAGAATCGAATCAGAAGTCTTTAGAGGTATGCCACTTTGGAATCGGCTTAAGTTTGGTAAAGTTATGGACTCTCTAAGTTCAATTTTGAGTCACTCTGTTAACAAGTCATCGGAAAACTAGAAATAACTGACATGAAAATGGGTCAAAAATTTGATCAACGTTAAATTGAAAAATTTGAATGCAGATTTTTAGAGAATCGAATCAGAAGTCTTTAGAGGTATGCCACTTTGGAATCGGCTTAAGTTTGGTAAAGTTATGGACTCTCGAAGTCCAATTTTGGGTCACTAACTTTAAACAAGTCATCGGAAAATTAGAAATAACTGACATGAAAATGGGTCAAAAATTTGATCAACGTTAAATTGAAAAATTTGAATGCAGATTTTTAGAGAATCGAATCAGAAGTCTTTAGAGGTATGCCACTTTGGAATCGGCTTAAGTTTGGTAAAGTTATGGACTCTCTAAGTCCAATTTTGAGTCACTCGTTACAAGTCAGTCGGAAATTAGAAATAACTGACATGAAAATGGGTCAAAAATTTGATCAACGTTAAATTGAAAAATTTGAATGCAGATTTTTAGAGAATCGAATCAGAAGTCTTAAGAGGTATGCCACTTTGGAATCGGCTTAAGTTTGGTAAAGTTATGGACTCTCTAAGTTCAATTTTGAGTCACTCTGTTACAAGTCATCGGAAAACTAGAAATAACTGACATGAAAATGGGTCAAAAATTTGATCAACGTTAAATTGAAAAATTTGAATGCAGATTTTTAGAGAATCGAATCAGAAGTCTTTAGAGGTATGCCACTTTGGAATCGGCTTAAGTTTGGTAAAGTTATGGACTCTCGAAGTTCCAATTTTGGGTCAACTGTTAAATAAGTCATCGGAAATTAGAAATAACTGACATGAAAATGGGTCAAAAATTTGATCAACGTTAAATTGAAAAATTTGAATGCAGATTTTTAGAGAATCGAATCAGAAGTCTTAAGAGGTATGCCACTTTGGAATCGGCTTAAGTTTGGTAAAGTTATGGACTCTCGAAGTCCAATTTTGGGTCAACTGTTAAACAAGTCATCGGAAAACTAGAAATAACTGACATGAAAATGGGTCAAAAATTTGATCAACGTTAAATTGAAAAATTTGAATGCAGATTTTTAGAGAATCGAATCAGAAGTCTTTAGAGGTATGCCACTTTGGAATCGGCTTAAGTTTGGTAAAGTTATGGACTCTCTAAGTTCAATTTTGAGTCACTCTGTTACAAGTCATCGGAAAACTAGAAATAACTGACATGAAAATGGGTCAAAAATTTGATCAACGTTAAATTGAAAAATTTGAATGCAGATTTTTAGAGAATCGAATCAGAAGTCTTTAGAGGTATGCCACTTTGGAATCGGCTTAAGTTTGGTAAAGTTATGGACTCTCAAGTCCAATTTTGAGTCACTCTTTTTTACAAGTCATCGGAAAATTAGAAATAACTGACATGAAAATGGGTCAAAAATTTGATCAACGTTAAATTGAAAAATTTGAATGCAGATTTTTAGAGAATCGAATCAGAAGTCTTAAGAGGTATGCCACTTTGGAATCGGCTTAAGTTTGGTAAAGTTATGGACTCTCGAAGTCCAATTTTGGGTCAACGTTAAACAAGTCAAATTAGAAATAACTGACATGAAAATGGGTCAAAAATTTGATCAACGTTAAATTGAAAAATTTGAATGCAGATTTTTAGAGAATCGAATCAGAAGTCTTTAGAGGTATGCCACTTTGGAATCGGCTTAAGTTTGGTAAAGTTATGGACTCTCTAAGTTCAATTTTGAGTCACTCTGTTACAAGTCATCGGAAAACTAGAAATAACTGACATGAAAATGGGTCAAAAATTTGATCAAAGTTAAATTGAAAAATTTGAATGCAGATTTTTAGAGAATCGAATCAGAAGTCTTTAGAGGTATGCCACTTTGGAATCGGCTTAAGTTTGGTAAAGTTATGGACTCTCTAAGTTCAATTTTGAGTCACTCTGTTACAAGTCATCGGAAAACTAGAAATAACTGACATGAAAATGGGTCAAAAATTTAATCAACGTTAAATTGAAAAATTTTAATGCAGATTTTTAGAGAATCGAATCAGAAGTCTTTAGAGGTATGCCACTTTGGAATCGGCTTAAGTTTGGTAAAGTTATGGACTCTCGTAAGTCCAATTTTGGGTCAACGTTTTACAAGTCTCGAAATTAGAAATAACTGACATGAAAATGGGTCAAAAATTTGATCAACGTTAAATTGAAAAATTTGAATGCAGATTTTTAGAGAATCGAATCAGAAGTCTTAAGAGGTATGCCACTTTGGAATCGGCTTAAGTTTGGTAAAGTTATGGACTCTCGAAGTCCAATTTTGGGTCAACGTTAAACAAGTCAAATTAGAAATAACTGACATGAAAATGGGTCAAAAATTTGATCAACGTTAAATTGAAAAATTTGAATGCAGATTTTTAGAGAATCGAATCAGAAGTCTTTAGAGGTATGCCACTTTGGAATCGGCTTAAGTTTGGTAAGTTATGGTTCTAAGTCACTCTTTTACAAGTCATCGGAAAATTTGAAATAACTCACATGAAAATGGGTCAAAAATTTGATCAACGTTAAATTGAAAAATTTGAATGCAGATTTTTAGAGAATCGAATCAGAAGTCTTAAGAGGTATGCCACTTTGGAATCGGCTTGAGTTTGGTAAAGTTATGGACTCTCGAAGTCCAATTTTGGGTCAACGTTAAACAAGTCAAATTAGAAATAACTGACATGAAAATGGGTCAAAAATTTGATCAACGTTAAATTGAAAAATTTGAATGCAGATTTTTAGAGAATCGAATCAGAAGTCTTTAGAGGTATGCCACTTTGGAATCGGCTTAAGTTTGGTAAAGTTATGGACTCTCTAAGTTCAATTTTGAGTCACTCTGTTACAAGTCATCGAAAACTAGAAATAACTGACATGAAAATGGGTCAAAAATTTGATCAAAGTTAAATTGAAAAATTTGAATGCAGATTTTTAGAGAATCGAATCAGAAGTCTTTAGAGGTATGCCACTTTGGAATCGGCTTAAGTTTGGTAAAGTTATGGACTCTCTAAGTTCAATTTTGAGTCACTCTGTTACAAGTCATCGGAAAACTAGAAATACTGACATGAAAATGGGTCAAAAATTTGATCAAAGTTAAATTAAAAAATTTGAATGCAGATTTTTAGAGAATCGAATCAGAAGTCTTTAGAGGTATGCCACTTTGGAATCGGCTTAAGTTTGGTAAATTTATGGACTCTCAAAGTTCAATTTTGAGTCATTCTTTACAAGTCATGGAAATTAGAAATAACTAACATGAAAATGGGTCAAAAATTTGATCAAAGTTAAATTGAAAAATTTGAATGCAGATTTTTAGAGAATCGAATCAGAAGTCTTTAGAGGTATGCCACTTTGGAATCGGCTTAAGTTTGGTAAAGTTATGGACTCTAAGTCCAATTTTGGGTCACGTTCATCGGAAAATTAGAAATAACTGACATGAAAATGGGTCAAAAATTTGATCAACGTTAAATTGAAAAATTTGAATGCAGATTTTTAGAGAATCGAATCAGAAGTCTTAATAGAGGTATGCCACTTTGGAATCGGCTTAAGTTTGGTAAAGTTATGGACTCTCGAAGTCCAATTTGGTAGTCATTGATTGACCAAGTCATCAAAACTAGAAAATAACTGACATGAAAATGGGTAAAAAATTTGATCAATCAGTTAAATCAGAAAATTTGAATGCAGATTTTTAGAGAATTTGGAAGGTCAGATTGATTGCCAAATTAAAAAACCGATAGAAAATCAACTTTGGTAACTTTACAAACACTTGACAGATTGCATTTCCGTCAATAAGTTATATGGCAGCTATAAAATATAGTCTTCGAGTCACGTTCCGACTTACATAGCTGCGTGCAAATTAGAAATAACTGACATGAAAATGGGTCAAAAATTTGATCAACTCGTTAAATTGAAAAATTTGAATGCAGATTTTTAGAGAATCGAATCAGACAGTCGGACAGACGTGCCACTTTGGAATCGGCTTAAGTTTGGTAAAGTTGTGGACTCCTGAAGTCCAATTTTATATATACTTTTACAGGGTCGAAATGTAGAAATAACTGACTTGCAAATGGGTCAAAAATTTGATCCACTGTTAAATTGAAAAATTTGAATGCAGATTTTTAGAGAATCGAATCAGAAGTCTTTAGAGGTATGCCACTTTGGAATCGGCTTAAGTTTGGTAAAGTTATGGACTCTCTAAGTCCAATTTTGAGTCACTCTGTTACAAGTCATCGGAAAACTAGAAATAACTGACATGAAAATGGGTCAAAAATTTGATCAACGTTAAATTGAAAAATTTGAATGCAGATTTTTAGAGAATCGAATCAGAAGTCTTTAGAGGTATGCCACTTTGGAATCGGCTTAAGTTTGGTAAAGTCACTCTTTTACAAGTCATCGGAAAATTTGAAATAACTGACATGAAAATGGGTCAAAAATTTGATCAACGTTAAATTGAAAAATTTGAATGCAGATTTTTAGAGAATCGAATCCGAAGTCTTAAGAGGTATGCCACTTTGGAATCGGCTTAAGTTTGGTAAAGTTATGGACTCTCGAAGTCCAATTTTGGGTCAACGTTAAACAAGTCAAATTAGAAATAACTGACATGAAAATGGGTGAAAAATTTGATCAAAGTTAAATTGAAAAATTTGAATGCAGATTTTTAGAGAATCGAATCAGAAGTCTTTAGAGGTATGCCACTTTGGAATCGGCTTAAGTTTGGTAAAGTTATGGACTCTCTAAGTCCAATTTTGAGTCACTCTGTTACAAGTCATCGGAAAACTAGAAATAACTGACATGAAAATGGGTCAAAAATTTGATCAACGTTAAATTGAAAAATTTGAATGCAGATTTTTAGAGAATCGAATCAGAAGTCTTAAGAGGTATGCCACTTTGGAATCGGCTTAAGTTTGGTAAAGTTATGGACTCTCGAAGTCCAATTTTGGGTCAACTGTTAAATAAGTCTCAAATTAGAAATAACTGACATGAAAATGGGTCAAAAATTTTATCAACGTTAAATTGAAAAATTTGAATGCAGATTTTTAGAGAATTGAATCAGAAGTCTTTAGAGGTATGCCACTTTGGAATCGGCTTAAGTTTGGTAAAGTTATGGACTCTCGAAGTCCAATTTTGGGTCAACGTTAAATAAGTCAAATTAGAAATAACTGACATGAAAATGGGTGAAAAATTTTATCAACGTTAAATTGAAAAATTTGAATGCAGATTTTTAGAGAATCGAATCAGAAGTCTTTAGAGGTATGCCACTTTGGAATCGGCTTAAGTTTGGTAAAGTTATGGACTCTCTAAGTTCAATTTTGAGTCACTCTGTTACAAGTCATCGGAAAACTAGAAATACTGACATGAAAATGGGTCAAAAATTTGATCAACGTTAAATTGAAAAATTTGAATGCAGATTTTTAGAGAATCGAATCAGAAGTCTTTAGAGGTATGCCACTTTGGAATCGGCTTAAGTTTGGTAAAGTTATGGACTCTCGAAGTCCAATTTTGGGTCAACGTTAAATAAGTCAAATTAGAAATAACTGACATGAAAATGGGTCAAAAATTTGATCAACGTTAAATTAAAAAATTTGAATGCAGATTTTTAGAGAATCGAATCAGAAGTCTTTAGAGGTATGCCACTTTGGAATCGGCTTAAGTTTGGTAAAGTTATGGACTCTCTAAGTTCAATTTTGAGTCACTCTGTTACAAGTCATCGGAAAACTAGAAATACTGACATGAAAATGGGTCAAAAATTTGATCAACGTTAAATTGAAAAATTTGAATGCAGATTTTTAGAGAATCGAATCAGAAGTCTTTAGAGGTATGCCACTTTGGAATCGGCTTAAGTTTGGTAAAGTTATGGACTCTCGAAGTCCAATTTTGGGTCAACGTTAAATAAGTCAAATTAGAAATAACTGACATGAAAATGGGTCAAAAATTTGATCAACGTTAAATTAAAAAATTTGAATGCAGATTTTTAGAGAATTGAATCAGAAGTCTTTAGAGGTATGCCACTTTGGAATCGGCTTAAGTTTGGTAAAGTTATGGACTCTCTAAGTCCAATTTTGAGTCACTCTGTTACCAGTCATCGGAAAACTAGAAATAACTGACATGAAAATGGGTCAAAAATTTGATCAAAGTTAAATTGAAAAATTTGAATGCAGATTTTTAGAGAATCGAATCAGAAGTCTTAAGAGGTATGCCACTTTGGAATCGGCTTAAGTTTGGTAAAGTTATGGACTCTCTAAGTCCAATTTTGAGTCACACGTTAAATAAGTCAAATTAGAAATAACTGACATGAAAATGGGTCAAAAATTTGATCAAAGTTAAATTGAAAAATTTGAATGCAAGCTTTTTAGAGAATCGAATCAGAAGTCTTTAGAGGTATGCCACTTTGGAATACTCTGTAAGTTTGTTTATGGCTCTCCAAAGTCCATTTATATGATGCATTCTTAATACTCATAAAAAATCCCAAAATAGAAACTAACTGACATCAAAAGGTCAAAAATTTGATCAATCGTTAAATTGAAAAATTTGAATGCAGTTTTTAGAGAATCGAATCAGAAGTCCTTAGAGGTATGCCACTTTGGTAGATCGGCTTAAGTTTGGCCAAAGTTATGGAACCCATAGAAAGTCCCAACTTTGTCAACGTTAACAAACACCAAAGTTATGGCATTTCAGATCAATCAGTTATATGGCGGCTATAGGATATGGTCGGCCGATCCTTTGAAAATTTGTATCAGATTTGATTAGACCAAATATAAAACCGATAGAAAAAACTGCCTAACTTTACAAACACCAAAGTTATGGCTTTCAGATCAATCAGTTATATGGCGCTATAGGTATAGTTCGGCCTATCCTTTTGAAATTTGGTAAGTCATCGGACCAATTAGAAATAACTGACATGAAAATGGTCAAAAATTTCATCAACGTTAAATTGAACACCAAATTTGATTGCAGATTTTTCGAGAATCGAATCAGAAGTCTTTAGAGGTATGCCACTTTGGAATCGGCTTAAGTTTGGTAAAGTTATGGACGTCTCGAAGTTCCGACTTTAGTATAACTTGTTACAAAGTCAAAAATTAGAAATAACTGACATGAAAATGGGTCAAAAATTTGATCAACTCGTTAAATTGAAAAATTTGAATGCAGATTTTTAGAGAATCGAATCAGACAGCTTTAGAGGTATGCCACTTTGGAATCGGCTTAAGTTTGGGAAGTTATGGACTCTGTCAAGTCAATTTTAGTATACTTTATAAGGTCGGAAATTAGACATCACTGACTTGCACATTGGGTCAAAAATTTGATCAACGTCTGCAAGGGGTATAAAAATTTGAATGCAGATTTTTAGAGAATCGAATCAGAAGTCTTTAGAGGTATGCCACTTTGGAATCGGCTTAAGTTTCGTAAAGTTATGGACTCTCTAAGTTCAATTTTGAGTCACTTTGTTACAAGTCATCGGAAAACTAGAAATACTGACATGAAAATGGGTCAAAAATTTAATCAACGTTAAATTGAAAAATTTGAATGCAGATTTTTAGAGAATCGAATCAGAAGTCTTTAGAGGTATGCCACTTTGGAATCGGCTTAAGTTTGTAAGTTATGGTCTCTAAGTCTTTAGTCACTTTTACAAGTCATCGGAAAACTAGAAATAACTGACATGAAAATGTGTCAAAAATTTGATCAACGTTAAATTGAAAAATTTGAATGCAGATTTTTAGAGAATCGAATCCGAAGTCTTAAGAGGTATGCCACTTTGGAATTGGGTTGAGTTTGGTGAAGTTATGGACTCTCGAAGTCCAATTTTGGGTCAACGTTAAACAAGTCAAATTAGAAATAACTGACATGAAAATGGGTGAAAAATTTGATCAAAGTCAAATTGAAAAATTTGAATGCAGATTTTTAGAGAATCGAATCAGAAGTCTTTAGAGGTATGCCACTTTGGAATCGGCTTAAGTTTGGTAAAGTTATGGACTCTCTAAGTCCAATTTTGAGTCACTCTGTTACAAGTCATCGGAAAACTAGAAATAACTGACATGAAAATGGGTCAAAAATTTGATCAACGTTAAATTGAAAAATTTGAATTCAGATTTTTAGAGAATCGAATCAGAAGTCTTAAGAGGTATGCCACTTTGGAATCGGCCTAAGTTTGGTAAAGTTATGGACTCTCGAAGTCCAATTTTGGGTCAACGTTAAATAAGTCAAATTAGAAATAACTGACATGAAAATGGGTCAAAAATTTGATCAACGTTAAATTGAAAAATTTGAATGCAGATTTTTAGAGAATTGAATCAGAAGTCTTTAGAGGTATGCCACTTTGGAATCGGCTTAAGTTTGGTAAAGTTATGGACTCTCGAAGTCCAATTTTGGGTCAACGTTAAATAAGTCAAATTAGAAATAACTGACATGAAAATGGGTGAAAAATTTGATCAACGTTAAATTGAAAAATTTGAATGCAGATTTTTAGAGAATTGAATCAGAAGTCTTTAGAGGTATGCCACTTTGGAATCGGCTTAAGTTTGGTAAAGTTATGGACTCTCGAAGTCCAATTTTGGGTCAACGTTAAATAAGTCAAATTAGAAATAACTGACATGAAAATGGGTCAAAAATTTGATCAACGTTAAATTAAAAAATTTGAATGCAGATTTTTAGAGAATCGAATCAGAAGTCTTTAGAGGTATGCCACTTTGGAATCGGCTTAAGTTTGGTAAAGTTATGGACTCTCTAAGTTCAATTTTGAGTCACTCTGTTACAAGTCATCGGAAAACTAGAAATACTGACATGAAAATGGGTCAAAAATTTGTTCAACGTTAAATTGAAAAATTTGAATGCAGATTTTTAGAGAATCGAATCAGAAGTCTTTAGAGGTATGCCACTTTGGAATCGGCTTAAGTTTGGTAAAGTTATGGACTCTCGAAGTCCAATTTTGGGTCAACGTTAAATAAGTCAAATTAGAAATAACTGACAGGAAAATGGGTCAAAAATTTGATCAACGTTAAATTGAAAATTTGAATGCAGATTTTTAGAGAATTGAATCAGAAGTCTTTAGAGGTATGCCACTTTGGAATCGGCTTAAGTTTGGTAAAGTTATGGACTCTCTAAGTTCAATTTTGAGTCACTCTGTTACCCATCATCGGAAAACTAGAAATACTGACATGAAAATGGGTCAAAAATTTGATCAAAGTTAAATTGAAAAATTTGAATGCAGATTTTTAGAGAATCGAATCCGAAGTCTTAAGAGGTATGCCACTTTGGAATCGGCCTAAGTTTGGTAAAGTTATGGACTCTCGAAGTCCAATTTTGGGTCAACGTTAAACAAGTCAAATTAGAAATAACTGACATGAAAATGGGTCAAAAATTTAATCAACGTTAAATTGAAAAATTTTAATGCATATTTTTAGAGAAGCGAATCAGAAGTCTTTAGAGGTATGCCACTTTGGAATCGGCTTAAGTTTGAAGTTATGGCTCTAAGTCACTCTTTTTCAAGTCATCGGAAAATTTGAAATAACTCACATGAAAATGTGTCAAAAATTTGATCAACGTTAAATTGAAAAATTTGAATGCAGATTTTTAGAGAATCGAATCCGAAGTCTTAAGAGGTATGCCACTTTGGAATTGGGTTGAGTTTGGTGAAGTTATGGACTTTGAAGTCCAATTTTGGGTCAACGTTAAACAAGTCAAATTAGAAATAACTGACATGAAAATGGGTGAAAAATTTGATCAAAGTCAAATTGAAAAATTTGAATGCAGATTTTTAGAGAATCGAATCAGAAGACTTTAGAGGTATGCCACTTAGGAATCGGCTTAAGTTTGGTAAAGTTATGGACTCTCTAAGTTCAATTTTGAGTCACTCTGTTACCCATCATCGAAATACTGACATGAAAATGGGTCAAAAATTTGATCAAAGTTAAATTGAAAAATTTGAATGCAGATTTTTAGAGAATCGAATCAGAAGTCTTTAGAGGTATGCCACTTTGGAATCGGCTTAAGTTTGGTAAAGTTATGGACTCTCTAAATTCAATTTTGAGTCACTCTGTTACAAGTCATCGGAAAACTAGAAATACTGACATGAAAATGGGTCAAAAATTTGATCAAAGTTAAATTAAACAAGAAGGCATTAGCGAATCGAAGCGGAGCCGAAGTTGGTATACCACTTTGCGAATACTCTGTAAATTTTATTCTCCAAAATTATTCATATGATGCATTCTTAATACTCATAAAAAATCCCAACATCCTAACTTTAAAAACACCAAAGTTATAGCATTTCCAATCGTTCAGTTATATGGCAGCTATAAGATATAGTCGGCCGATCCTTATGAACTTTGGTAGGTCATTGATTGGCCAAAAATAAAACCCATAGAAAATCCCAACTTCCTAACTTAACAAACACCAAAGTTATGGCATTTCAGATCAATCAGTTATATGGCGGCTATAGGATATAGTCGGCCGATCCTTATGAACTTTGGTAGGTCGGATTGATTGGCCAAAAATAAAACCCATAGAAAATCCCAACTTCCTAACTTAACAAACACCAAAGTTATGGCATTTCAGATCAATCAGTTATATGGCGGCTATAGGATATAGTCGGCCGATCCTTATGAAATTTGGTAGGTCGGATTGATTGACCAAATATAAAACCGATAGAAAATCCCAACTTCCTAACTTTACAAACACCAAAGTTATGGCATTTCAGATCAATCAGTTATATGGCAGCTATAGGATATAGTCGGCCGATCCTTATGAAATTTGGTAGGTCGGATTGATTGACCAAATATAAAACCGATAGAAAATCCCAACTTCCTAACTTTACAAACACCAAAGTTATTGCATTTCCGATCAATCAGTTATATGGCAGCTATAAAATATAGTCGGCCGATCCCGGCCGTTCCGACCTATATACTGCGTGCAAAGGAAAGAAGGCTGTTGTGCAAAGTTTCAACTCGATAGCTTTAAAACTGAGAGACTAGTTTGCGTAGAAACAGACAGACGGACAGACGGACATGGCTATATCAACTCAGGAGGTGATCCTGATCAAGAATATATATACTTTATAGGGTCGGAGATGTCTCCTTCACTGCGTTGCACACTTTTGACCAAAATTATAATACCCTCTGCAAGGGTATAAAAATTTGAATGCAGATTTTTAGAGAATCGAATCAGAAGTCTTTAGAGGTATGCCAATTTGGAATTGGCTTAAGTTTGGTAAAGTTATGGACTCTCTAAGTTCAATTTTGAGTCACTCTGTTACAAGTCATCGGAAAACTAGAAATACTGACATGAAAATGGGTCAAAAATTTAATCAACGTTAAATTGAAAAATTTTAATGCATATTTTTAGAGAAGCGAATCAGAAGTCTTTAGAGGTATGCCACTTTGGAATCGGCTTAAGTTTGGTAAGTCACTCTTTTACAAGTCATCGGAAAATTTGAAATAACTCACATGAAAATGTGTCAAAAATTTGATCAACGTTAAATTGAAAATTTTGAATGCAGATTTTTAGAGAATCGAATCCGAAGTCTTAAGAGGTATGCCACTTTGGAATTGGGTTGAGTTTGGTGAAGTTATGGACTCTCGAAGTCCAATTTTGGGTCAACGTTAAACAAGTCAAATTAGAAATAACTGACATGAAAATGGGTGAAAAATTTGATCAAAGTCAAATTGAAAAATTTGAATGCAGATTTTTCGAGAATCGAATCAGAAGACTTTAGAGGTATGCCACTTTAGAATCGGCTTAAGTTTGGTAAAGTTATGGACTCTCTAAGTCCAATTTTGAGTCACTCTGTTACAAGTCATCGGAAAACTAGAAATAACTGACATGAAAATGGGTCAAAAATTTGATCAACGTTAAATTGAAAAATTTGAATTCAGATTTTTAGAGAATCGAATCAGAAGTCTTAAGAGATATGCCACTTTGGAATCGGCCTAAGTTTGGTAAAGTTATGGACTCTCGAAGTCCAATTTTGGGTCAACGTTAAATAAGTCAAATTAGAAATAACTGACATGAAAATGGGTCAAAAATTTTATCAACGTTAAATTGAAAAATTTGAATGCAGATTTTTAGAGAATTGAATCAGAAGTCTTTAGAGGTATGCCACTTTGGAATCGGCTTAAGTTTGGTAAAGTTGTGGACTCTCGAAGTCCAATTTTGGGTCAACGTTAAATAAGTGAAATTAGAAATAACTGACATGAAAATGGGTGAAAAATTTTATCAACGTTAAATTGAAAAATTTGAATGCAGATTTTTAGAGAATTGAATCAGAAGTCTTTAGAGGTATGCCACTTTGGAATCGGCTTAAGTTTGGTAAAGTTATGGACTCTCGAAGTCCAATTTTGAGTCACTCTGTTACAAGTCATCGGAAAACTAGAAATACTGACATGAAAATGGGTCAAAAATTTGTTCAACGTTAAATTGAAAAATTTGAATGCAGATTTTTAGAGAATCGAATCAGAAGTCTTTAGAGGTATGCCACTTTGGAATCGGCTTAAGTTTGGTAAAGTTATGGACTCTCGAAGTCCAATTTTGGGTCAACGTTAAATAAGTCAAATTAGAAATTACTGACATGAAAATGGGTCAAAAATTTGATCAACGTTAAATTAAAAAATTTGAATGCAAATTTTTAGAGAATCGAATCAGAAGTGTTAAGAGGTATGCCACTTTGGAATCGGCTTAAGTTTGGTAAAGTTGTGGACTCTCTAAGTTCAATTTTGAGTCACTCTGTTACAAGTCATCGGAAAACTAGAAATACTGATATGAAAATGGGTCAAAAATTTGTTCAACGTTAAATTGAAAAATTTGAATGCCGATTTTTAGAGAATCGAATCAGAAGTCTTTAGAATTATGCCACTTTGGAATCGGCTTAAGTTTGCTTAAGTTATGGACTGTCGAAGTCCAATTTTGGGTCAACGTTAAATAAGTCAAATTAGAAATAACTGACAGGAAAATGGGTCAAAAATTTGATCAACGTTAAATTATTTATGCAGATTTTTAGAGAATTGAATCAGAAGTCTTTAGAGGTATGCCACTTTGGAATCGGCTTAAGTTTGGTAAAGTTATGGACTCTCTAAGTTCAATTTTGAGTCACTCTGTTACCCATCATCGGAAAACTAGAAATACTGACATGAAAATGGGTCAAAAATTTGATCAAAGTTAAATTGAAAAATTTGAATGCAGATTTTTAGAGAATCGAATCCGAAGTCTTAAGAGGTATGCCACTTTGGAATCGGCCTAAGTTTGGTAAAGTTATGGACTCTCGAAGTCCAATTTTGGGTCAACGTTAAATAAGTCAAATTAGAAATAACTGACATGAAAATGGGTCAAAAATTTGATCAACGTTAAATTGAACAAGAAAGGCAAGCTAATTTGGGCGGAGCCGAAGTTGATATACCCTTGCAGAATACTCTGTAAATTTTATTCTCCAAAATTATTCATATGATGCATTCTTAATACTCATAAAAAATCCCAACATCCTAACTTTAAAAACACCAAAGTTATAGCATTTCCAATCGTTCAGTTATATGGCAGCTATAAGATATAGTCGGCCGATCCTTATGAACTTTGGTAGGTCGGATTGATTGGCCAAAATAAAACCCATAGAAAATCCCAACTTCCTAACTTAACAAACCAAAGTTATGGCATTTCCAATCGTTTATATGCAGCTATAAGATATAGTCGGCCGATCCTTATGAACTTTGGTAGGTCGGATTGATTGGCCAAAAATAAAACCCATAGAAAATCCCAACTTCCTAACTTAACAAACACCAAAGTTATGGCATTTCAGATCAATCAGTTATATGGCGGCTATAGGATATAGTCGGCCGATCCTTATGAACTTTGGTAGGTCGGATTGATTGGCCAAAAATAAAACCCATAGAAAATCCCAACTTCCTAACTTAACAAACACCAAAGTTATGGCATTTCAGATCAATCAGTTATATGGCGGCTATAGGATATAGTCGGCCGATCTTATGAAATTTGGTAGGTCGGATTGATTGACCAAATATAAAACCGATAGAAAATCCCAACTTCCTAACTTTACAAACACCAAAGTTATGGCATTTCAGATCAATCAGTTATATGGCGGCTATAGGATATAG
Organism: Drosophila carrolli; assembly: GCA_018152295.1. Taxonomy (NCBI): domain Eukaryota; kingdom Metazoa; phylum Arthropoda; class Insecta; order Diptera; family Drosophilidae; genus Drosophila; species Drosophila carrolli. The sequence continues at coordinate 82,395 of JAECXJ010000306.1, forward strand.
TCGGCCGATCCTTATGAAATTTGGTAGGTCGGATTGATTGACCAAATATAAAACCGATAGAAAATCCCAACTTCCTAACTTTACAAACACCAGAGTTATGGCATTTCCGATCAATCAGTTATATGGCAGCTATAAGATATAGTCCGATCCTTATGAAATTTGGTAGGTCGGATTGATTGGCCAAATATAAAGCCATAGAAAATTCCAACTTCCTAACTTTACAAACACCAAAGTTATTGCATTTCCGATCAATCAGTTATATGGCAGCTATAGGATATAGTCGGCCGATCCCGGCCTTTCCGACTTATATACTGCGTGCAAGAGGAAAGAAGGCTGTGTGCAAAGTTTCAACTCGATAGCTTTAAAACTGAGAGACTAGTTTGCGTAGAAACAGACAGACGGACAGACGGACATGGCTATATCAACTCAGGAGGTGATCCTGATCAAGAATATATATACTTTATAGGGTCGGAGATGTCTCCTTCACTGCGTTGCAGACTTTTGACCAAAATTATAATACCCTCTGCAAGGGTATAAAAATTTGAATGCATATTTTTAGAGAATCAAATCAGAAGTCTTTAGAGGTATGCCACTTTGGAATCGGCTTAAGTTCGGTAAAGTTATGGACTCTCGAAGTCCAATTTTGGGTCAACGTTAAATAAGTCAAATTAGAAATAACTGACATGAAAATGGGTGAAAAATTTGATCAAAGTTAAATTGAAAAATTTGAATGCAGATTTTTAGAGAATCGAATCCGAAGTCTTAAGAGGTATGCCAGTTTGGAATCGGCCTAAGTTTGGTAAAGTTATGGACTCTCGAAGTCCAATTTTGGGTCAACGTTAAATAAGTCAAATTAGAAATAACTGACATGAAAATGGGTGAAAAATTTTATCAACGTTAAATTGAAAAATTTGAATGCATATTTTTAGAGAATCAAATCAGAAGTCTTAAGAGGTATGCCAGTTTGGAATCGGCCTAAGTTTGGTAAAGTTATGGACTCTCGAAGTCCAATTTTGGGTCAACGTTAAATAAGTCAAATTAGAAATAACTGACATGAAAATGGGTGAAAAATTTTATCAACGTTAAATTGAAAAATTTGAATGCATATTTTTAGAGAATCAAATCAGAAGTCTTTAGAGGTATGCCACTTTGGAATCGGCTTAAGTTCGGTAAAGTTATGGACTCTCGAAGTCCAATTTTGGGTCAACGTTAAATAAGTCAAATTAGAAATAACTGACATGAAAATGGGTGAAAAATTTGATCAAAGTTAAATTGAAAAATTTGAATGCAGATTTTTAGAGAATCGAATCCGAAGTCTTAAGAGGTATGCCACTTTGGAATCGGCCTAAGTTTGGTAAAGTTATGGACTCTCGAAGTCCAATTTTGGGTCAACGTTAAATAAGTCAAATTAAAAATAACTGACATGAAAATGGGTGAAAAATTTTATCAACGTTAAATTGAAAAATTTGAATGCAGATTTTTAGAGAATCGAATCAGAAGTCTTTAGAGGTATGCCACTTTGGAATCGGCTTAAGTTTGGTAAAGTTATGGACTCTCGAAGTCCAATTTTGAGTCACTCTGTTACAAGTCATCGGAAAACTAGAAATACTGACATGAAAATGGGTCAAAAATTTGTTCAACGTTAAATTGAAAAATTTGAATGCAGATTTTTAGAGAATCGAATCAGAAGTCTTTAGAGGTATGCCACTTTGGAATCGGCTTAAGTTTGGTAAAGTTATGGACTCTCGAAGTCCAATTTTGGGTCAACGTTAAATAAGTCAAATTAGAAATTACTGACATGAAAATGGGTCAAAAATTTGATCAACGTTAAATTAAAAAATTTGAATGCAAATTTTTAGAGAATCGAATCAGAAGTGTTAAGAGGTATGCCACTTTGGAATCGGCTTAAGTTTGGTAAAGTTGTGGACTCTCTAAGTTCAATTTTGAGTCACTCTGTTACAAGTCATCGGAAAACTAGAAATACTGACATGAAAATGGGTCAAAAATTTGTTCAACGTTAAATTGAAAAATTTGAATGCCGATTTTTAGAGAATCGAATCAGAAGTCTTTAGAATTATGCCACTTTGGAATCGGCTTAAGTTTGCTTAAGTTATGGACTGTCGAAGTCCAATTTTGGGTCAACGTTAAATAAGTCAAATTAGAAATAACTGACAGGAAAATGGGTCAAAAATTTGATCAACGTTAAATTTTTAGAGAATTGAATCAGAAGTCTTTAGAGGTATGCCACTTTGGAATCGGCTTAAGTTTGGTAAAGTTATGGACTCTCTAAGTTCAATTTTGAGTCACTCTGTTACCCATCATCGGAAAACTAGAAATACTGACATGAAAATGGGTCAAAAATTTGATCAAAGTTAAATTGAAAAATTTGAATGCAGATTTTTAGAGAATCGAATCCGAAGTCTTAAGAGGTATGCCACTTTGGAATCGGCCTAAGTTTGGTAAAGTTATGGACTCTCGAAGTCCAATTTTGGGTCAAATAAGTCAAATTAGAAATAACTGACATGAAAATGGGTGAAAAATTTTATCAACGTTAAATTGAACAAGAAAGGCAAGCTAACTTCGGGCGGAGCCGAAGTTGATATACCCTTGCAGAATACTCTGTAAATTTTATTCTCCAAAATTATTCATATGATGCATTCTTAATACTCATAAAAAATCCCAACATCCTAACTTTAAAAACACCAAAGTTATAGCATTTCCAATCGTTCAGTTATATGGCAGCTATAAGATATAGTCGGCCGATCCTTATGAACTTTGGTAGGTCGGATTGATTGGCCAAAAATAAAACCCATAGAAAATCCCAACTTCCTAACTTAACAAACACCAAAGTTATGGCATTTCAGATCAATCAGTTATATGGCGGCTATAGGATATAGTCGGCCGATCCTTATGAACTTTGGTAGGTCGGATTGATTGGCCAAAAATAAAACCCATAGAAAATCCCAACTTCCTAACTTAACAAACACCAAAGTTATGGCATTTCAGATCAATCAGTTATATGGCGGCTATAGGATATAGTCGGCCGATCCTTATGAAATTTGGTAGGTCGGATTGATTGACCAAATATAAAACCGATAGAAAATCCCAACTTCCTAACTTTACAAACACCAAAGTTATGGCATTTCAGATCAATCAGTTATATGGCGGCTATAGGATATAGTCGGCCGATCCTTATGAAATTTGGTAGGTCGGATTGATTGACCAAATATAAAACCGATAGAAAATCCCAACTTCCTAACTTTACAAACACCAAAGTTATGGCATTTCCGATCAATCAGTTATATGGCAGCTATAAGATATAGTCATCCTTTATGAAATTTGGTAGGTCGGATTGATTGGCCAAATATAAAGCCCATAGAAAATTCCAACTTCCTAATTTTACAAACACCAAAGTTATTGCATTTCCGATCAATCAGTTATATGGCAGCTATAGGATATAGTCGGCCGATCCCGGCCTTTCCGACTTATATACTGCGTGCAAAGGAAAGAAGGCTGTGTGCAAAGTTTCAACTCGATAGCTTTAAAACTGAGAGACTAGTTTGCGTAGAAACAGACAGACGGACAGACGGACATGGCTATATCAACTCAGGAGGTGATCCTGATCAAGAATATATATACTTTATAGGGTCGGAGATGTCTCCTTCACTGCGTTGCAGACTTTTGACCAAAATTATAATACCCTCTGCAAGGGTATAAAAATTTGAATGCATATTTTTAGAGAATCAAATCAGAAGTCTTTAGAGGTATGCCACTTTGGAATCGGCTTAAGTTCGGTAAAGTTATGGACTCTCGAAGTCCAATTTTGGGTCAACGTTAAATAAGTCAAATTAGAAATAACTGACATGAAAATGGGTGAAAAATTTGATCAAAGTTAAATTGAAAAATTTGAATGCAGATTTTTAGAGAATCGAATCCGAAGTCTTAAGAGGTATGCCAGTTTGGAATCGGCCTAAGTTTGGTAAAGTTATGGACTCTCGAAGTCCAATTTTGGGTCAACGTTAAATAAGTCAAATTAGAAATAACTGACATGAAAATGGGTGAAAAATTTTATCAACGTTAAATTGAAAAATTTGAATGCATATTTTTAGAGAATCAAATCAGAAGTCTTAAGAGGTATGCCAGTTTGGAATCGGCCTAAGTTTGGTAAAGTTATGGACTCTCGAAGTCCAATTTTGGGTCAACGTTAAATAAGTCAAATTAGAAATAACTGACATGAAAATGGGTGAAAAATTTTATCAACGTTAAATTGAAAAATTTGAATGCATATTTTTAGAGAATCAAATCAGAAGTCTTTAGAGGTATGCCACTTTGGAATCGGCTTAAGTTCGGTAAAGTTATGGACTCTCGAAGTCCAATTTTGGGTCAACGTTAAATAAGTCAAATTAGAAATAACTGACATGAAAATGGGTGAAAAATTTGATCAAAGTTAAATTGAAAAATTTGAATGCAGATTTTTAGAGAATCGAATCCGAAGTCTTAAGAGGTATGCCACTTTGGAATCGGCCTAAGTTTGGTAAAGTTATGGACTCTCGAAGTCCAATTTTGGGTCAACGTTAAATAAGTCAAATTAAAAATAACTGACATGAAAATGGGTGAAAAATTTTATCAACGTTAAATTGAAAAATTTGAATGCATATTTTTAGAGAATCAAATCAGAAGTCTTTAGAGGTATGCCACTTTGGAATCGGCTTAAGTTCGGTAAAGTTATGGACTCTCGAAGTCCAATTTTGGGTCAACGTTAAATAAGTCAAATTAGAAATAACTGACATGAAAATGGGTGAAAAATTTGATCAAAGTTAAATTGAAAAATTTGAATGCAGATTTTTAGAGAATCGAATCCGAAGTCTTAAGAGGTATGCCAGTTTGGAATCGGCCTAAGTTTGGTAAAGTTATGGACTCTCGAAGTCCAATTTTGGGTCAACGTTAAATAAGTCAAATTAGAAATAACTGACATGAAAATGGGTGAAAAATTTTATCAACGTTAAATTGAAAAATTTGAATGCAGATTTTTAGAGAATCAAATCAGAAGTCTTAAGAGGTATGCCATTTTGGAATCGGCCTAAGTTTGGTAAAGTTATGGACTCTCGAAGTCCAATTTTGGGTCAACGTTAAATAAGTCAAATTAGAAATAACTGACATGAAAATGGGTGAAAAATTTTATCAACGTTAAATTGAAAAATTTGAATGCATATTTTTAGAGAATCAAATCAGAAGTCTTTAGAGGTATGCCACTTTGGAATCGGCTTAAGTTCGGTAAAGTTATGGACTCTCGAAGTCCAATTTTGGGTCAACGTTAAATAAGTCAAATTAGAAATAACTGACATGAAAATGGGTGAAAAATTTGATCAAAGTTAAATTGAAAAATTTGAATGCAGATTTTTAGAGAATCGAATCCGAAGTCTTAAGAGGTATGCCACTTTGGAATCGGCCTAAGTTTGGTAAAGTTATGGACTCTCGAAGTCCAATTTTGGGTCAACGTTAAATAAGTCAAATTAAAAATAACTGACATGAAAATGGGTGAAAAATTTTATCAACGTTAAATTGAAAAATTTGAATGCAGATTTTTAGAGAATCAAATCAGAAGTCTTTAGAGGTATGCCACTTTGGAATCGGCTTAAGTTCGGTAAAGTTATGGACTCTCGAAGTCCAATTTTGGGTCAACGTTAAATAAGTCAAATTAGAAATAACTGACATGAAAATGGGTGAAAAATTTGATCAAAGTTAAATTGAAAAATTTGAATGCAGATTTTTAGAGAATCGAATCAGAAGTCTTAAGAGGTATGCCACTTTGGAATCGGCCTAAGTTTGGTAAAGTTATGGACTCTCGAAGTCCAATTTTGGGTCAACGTTAAATAAGTCAAATTAAAAATAACTGACATGAAAATGGGTGAAAAATTTGATCAAAGTTAAATTGAAAAATTTGAATGCAGATTTTTAGAGAATCGAATCCGAAGTCTTAAGAGGTATGCCAGTTTGGAATCGGCCTAAGTTTGGTAAAGTTATGGACTCTCGAAGTCCAAATTTGGGTCAACGTTAAATAAGTCAAATTAGAAATAACTGACATGAAAATGGGTGAAAAATTTGATCAAAGTTAAATTGAAAAATTTGAATGCAGATTTTTAGAGAATCGAATCCGAAGTCTTAAGAGGTATGCCACTTTGGAATCGGCCTAAGTTTGGTAAAGTTATGGACTCTCGAAGTCCAATTTTGGGTCAACGTTAAATAAGTCAAATTAGAAATAACTGACATGAAAATGGGTGAAAAATTTGATCAAAGTTAAATTGAAAAATTTGAATGCAGATTTTTAGAGAATTGAATCAGAAGTCTTTAGAGGTATGCCACTTTGGAATCGGCTTAATTTTGGTAAAGTTATGGACTCTCTAAGTCCAATTTTGAGTCACTCTGTTACAAGTCATCGAAACACTAGAAATAACTGACATGAAAATGGGTCAAAAATTTGATCAAAGTTAAATTGAAAAATTTGAATGCAGATTTTTAGAGAATCAATCAGAAGTCTTAAAAAGTATGACACTTTGGAAGCGGCTTAAGTTTGGTAAAGTTATGGACTCTCTAAATTCAATTTTGAGTCACTCTGTTACAAGTCATCGGAAAACTAGAAATACTGACATGAAAATGGGTCAAAAATTTGATCAAAGTTAAATTAAACAAGAAAGGCAAGCTAACTTCGGACGGAGCCGAAGTTGATATACCCTTGCAGAATACTCTGTAAATTTTATTCTCCAAAATGATTCATATGATGCATTCTTAATACTTATAAAATATCCCAACTTCCTAACTTTAAGAACACCAAAGTTATGGCATTTCCGATCGTTCAGTTATATGGCAGCTATAGGATATAGTCGGCCGATCCTTATGAAATTTGATAGGTCGGATTGATTGGCCAAAAATAAAAGCCATTGAAAATCCCAACTTCCTAACTTAACAAACACCAAAGTTATGGCATTTCCGATCAATCAGTTACATGGCAGCTATAGGATATAGTCGGCCGATCCCTATGAAATTTGGTAGGTCGGATTGATTGGCCAAATATAAAACCCATAGGAAATTCCAGCTTCCTAACTTTACAAACACCAAAGTTATGGCATATCCGATCAATCAGTTATATGGCAGCTATAGGATATAGTCGGCCGATCCTTATGAAATTTGGTAGGTCGGATTGATTGGCCAAATATAAAACCCATAGGAAATTCCAGCTTCCTAACTTTACAAACACCAAAGTTATGGCATTTCCGATCAATCAGTTATATGGCAGCTATAGGATATAGTCGACCGATCCCGGCCGTTCTGACATATATACTGCGTGCAAAGGAAAGAAGGGTGTGTGCAAAGTTTGAACTCGATAGCTTTAAAACTGAGAGACTAGTTTGCGTAGAAACAGACAGACGGACAGACGGACAGACGGACATGGCTATATCAACTCAGGAGGTGATCCTGATCAAGAATATATATACTTTATAGGGTCGGAGATGTCTCCTTCACTGCGTTGCACACTTTTGACCAAAATTATAATACCCTCTGCAAGGGTATAAAAATTTGAATGCAGGTTTTAGAGAATAGAATCAGAAGTCTTTAGAGGTATGCCACTTTAAAATCGGCTTAAGTTTGGGAAAGTTATGGACTCTCTAAGTTCAATTTTGAGTCACTCTGTTACAAGTCATCGGAAAACTAGCAATACTGACATGAAAATGGGTCAAAAATTTGATCAAAGTTAAATTGAAAAATTTGAATGCAGATTTTTAGAGAATCGAATCAGAAGTATTTAGAGGTATGCCACTTTAAAATCGGCTTAAGTTTGGTAAAGTTATGGACTCTCTAAGTTCAATTTTGAGTCACTCTGTTACAAGTCATCGGAAAACTAGAAAACTGACATGAAAATGGGTCAAAAATTTAATCAACGTTAAATTGAAAAATTTGAATACAGATTTTTAGAGAATCGAATCCGAAGTCTTAAGAGGTATGCCACTTTGGAATTGGGTTGAGTTTGGTGAAGTTATGGACTCTCGAAGTCCAATTTTGGGTCAACGTTAAATAAGTCAAATTAGAAATAACTGACAGGAAAATGGGTCAAAAATTTGATCAACGTTAAATTAAAAAATTTGAATGCAGATTCTTAGAGAATCGAATCAGAAGTCTTTAGAGGTATGCCACTTTAGAATCGGCTGAAGTTTGGTAAAGTTATGGACTCTCTAAGTCCAATTTTGAGTCACTCTGTTACAAGTCATCGGAAAACTACAAATAACTGACATGAAAATGGGTCAAAAATTTGATCAACGTTAAATTTAAAAATTTGAATTCAGATTTTTAGGGAATCGAATAAGAAGTCTTAAGAGATATGCCACTTTGGAATCGGCTTAAGTTTGGTAAAGTTATGGACTCTCGAATCCAATTTTGGGTCAACGTTAAATAAGTCAAATTAGAAATAACTGACATGAAAATGGGTCAAAAATTTAATCAACGTTAAATTGAAAAATTTTAATGCAGATTTTTAGAGAAGCGAATCAGAAGTCTTTAGAGGTATGCCACTTTGGAATCGGCTTAAGTTTGGTAAGTCACTCTTTTACAAGTCATCGGAAATTTTGAAATAACTCACATGAAAATGTGTCAAAAATTTGATCAACGTTAAATTGAAAAATTTGAATGCAGATTTTTAGAGAATCGAATCCGAAGTCTGAAGAGGTATGCCACTTTGGAATTGGGTTGAGTTTGGTGAACTTATGGACTCTCGAAGTCCAATTTTAGGTCACTCTTTTACAAGTCATCGGAAAACTAGAAAAACTGACATGGAAATGGGTCAAAAATTTGATCAACGTTAAATTGAAAAATTTGAATGCAGATTTTTAGAGAATCGAATCAGAAGTCTTTAGAGGTATGCCACTTTGGAATCGGCTTAAGTTTGGTAAAGTTATGGACTCTCGAAGTCCAATTTTGGGTCAACGTTAAACAAGTCAAATTAGAAATAACTGACAGGAAAATGGGTCAAAAATTTGATCAACGTTAAATTAAAAAATTTGAATGCAGATTTTTAGAGAATTGAATCAGAAGTCTTTAGAGGTATGCCACTTTAGAATCGGCTTAAGCTTGGTAAAGTTATGGACTCTCTAAGTCCAATTTTGAGTCACTCTGTTACAAGTCATCGGAAAACTACAAATAACTGACATGAAAATGGGTCAAAAATTTGATCAACGTTAAATTTAAAAATTTGAATTCAGATTTTTAGGGAATCGAATCAGAAGTCTTAAGAGATAAGCCACTTTGGAATCGGCTTAAGTTTGGTAAAGTTATGGACTCTCGAATCCAATTTTGGGTCAACGTTAAATAAGTCAAATTAGAAATAACTGACATGAAAATGGGTCAAAAATTTAATCAACGTTAAATTGAAAAATTTTAATGCAGATTTTTAGAGAAGCGAATCAGAAGTCTTTAGAGGTATGCCACTTGGGAATCGGCATAAGTTTGGTAAGTCACTCTTTTACAAGTCATCGGAAATTTTGAAATAACTCACATGAAAATGTGTCAAAAATTTGATCAACGTTAAATTGAAAAATTTGAATGCAGATTTTTAGAGAATCGAATCCGAAGTCTGAAGAGGTATGCCACTTTGGAATTGGGTTGAGTTTGGTGAACTTATGGACTCTCGAAGTCCAATTTTAGGTCACTCTTTTACAAGTCATCGGAAAACTAGAAAAACTGACATGAAAATGGGTCAAAAATTTGATCAACGTTAAATTGAAAAATTTGAATGCAGATTTTTAGAGAATCGAATCAGAAGTCTTTAGAGGTATGCCACTTTGGAATCGGCTTAAGTTTGGTAAAGTTATGGACTCTCGAAGTCCAATTTTGGGTCAACGTTAAACAAGTCAAATTAGAAATAACTGACAGGAAAATGGGTCAAAAATTTGATCAACGTTAAATTTAAAAATTTGAATTCAGATTTTTAGGGAATCGAATCAGAAGTCTTAAGAGATATGCCACTTTGGAATCGGCTTAAGTTTGGTAAAGTTATGGACTCTCGAATCCAATTTTGGGTCAACGTTAAATAAGTCAAATTAGAAATAACTGACATGAAAATGGGTCAAAAATTTAATCAACGTTAAATTGAAAAATTTTAATGCAGATTTTTAGAGAAGCGAATCAGAAGTCTTTAGAGGTATGCCACTTTGGAATCGGCTTAAGTTTGGTAAGTCACTCTTTTACAAGTCATCGGAAATTTTGAAATAACTCACATGAAAATGTGTCAAAAATTTGATCAACGTTAAATTAAAAAATTTGAATGCAGATTTTTAGAGAATCGAATCCGAAGTCTGAAGAGGTATGCCACTTTGGAATTGGGTTGAGTTTGGTGAACTTATGGACTCTCGAAGTCCAATTTTAGGTCACTCTTTTACAAGTCATCGGAAAACTAGAAAAACTGACATGAAAATGGGTCAAAAATTTGATCAACGTTAAATTGAAAAATTTGAATGCAGATTTTTAGAGAATCGAATCAGAAGTCTTTAGAGGTATGCCACTTTGGAATCGCCTTAAGTTTGGTAAAGTTATGGACTCTCGAAGTCCAATTTTGGGTCAACGTTAAACAAGTCAAATTAGAAATAACTGACAGGAAAATGGGTCAAAAATTTGATCAACGTTAAATTAAAAAATTTGAATGCAGATTTTTAGAGAATTGAATCAGAAGTCTTTAGAGGTATGCCACTTTAGAATCGGCTTAAGCTTGGTAAAAATATGGACTCTCTAAGTCCAATTTTGAGTCACTCTGTTACAAGTCATCGGAAAACTACAAATAACTGACATGAAAATGGGTCAAAAATTTGATCAACGTTAAATTTAAAAATTTGAATTCAGATTTTTAGGGAATCGAATCAGAAGTCTTAAGAGATATGCCACTTTGGAATCGGCTTAAGTTTGGTAAAGTTATGGACTCTCGAATCCAATTTTGGGTCAACGTTAAATAAGTCAAATTAGAAATAACTGACATGAAAATGGGTCAAAAATTTAATCAACGTTAAATTGAAAAATTTTAATGCAGATTTTTAGAGAAGCGAATCAGAAGTCTTTAGAGGTATGCCACTTGGGAATCGGCTTAAGTTTGGTAAGTCACTCTTTTACAAGTCATCGGAAATTTTGAAATAACTCACATGAAAATGTGTCAAAAATTTGATCAACGTTAAATTGAAAAATTTGAATGCAGATTTTTAGAGAATCGAATCCGAAGTCTGAAGAGGTATGCCACTTTGGAATTGGGTTGAGTTTGGTGAACTTATGGACTCTCGAAGTCCAATTTTAGGTCACTCTTTTACAAGTCATCGGAAAACTAGAAAAACTGACATGAAAATGGGTCAAAAATTTGATCAACGTTAAATTGAAAAATTTGAATGCAGATTTTTAGAGAATCGAATCAGAAGTCTTTAGAGGTATGCCACTTTGGAATCGGCTTAAGTTTGGTAAAGTTATGGACTCTCGAAGTCCAATTTTGGGTCAACGTTAAACAAGTCAAATTAGAAATAACTGACAGGAAAATGGGTCAAAAATTTGATCAACGTTAAATTTAAAAATTTGAATTCAGATTTTTAGGGAATCGAATCAGAAGTCTTAAGAGATATGCCACTTTGGAATCGGCTTAAGTTTGGTAAAGTTATGGACTCTCGAATCCAATTTTGGGTCAACGTTAAATAAGTCAAATTAGAAATAACTGACATGAAAATGGGTCAAAAATTTAATCAACGTTAAATTGAAAAATTTGAATGCAGATTTTTAGAGAATTGAATCAGAAGTCTTTAGAGGTATGCCACTTTGGAATCGGCTTAAGTTTGGTAAAGTTATGGACTCTCGAATCCAATTTTGGGTCAACGTTAAATAAGTCAAATTAGAAATAACTGACATGAAAATGTGTCAAAAATTTAATCAACGTTAAATTGAATAATTTGAATGCAGATTTTTAGAGAATCGAATCAGAAGACTTTAGAGGTATGCCACTTTGGAATCGGCTTAAGTTTGGTAAAGTTATGGACTCTCGAAGTCCAATTTTGGGTCAACGTTAAACAAGTCAAATTAGAAATAACTGACAGGAAAATGGGTCAAAAATTTGATCAACGTTAAATTAAAAAATTTGAATGCAGATTTTTAGAGAATTGAATCAGAAGTCTTTAGAGGTATGCCACTTTGGAATCGGCTTAATTTTGGTAAAGTTATGGACTCTCGAATCCAATTTTGGGTCAACGTTAAATAAGTCAAATTAGAAATAACTGACATGAAAATGTGTCAAAAATTTAATCAACGTTAAATTGAATAATTTGAATGCATATTTTTAGAGAATCGAATCAGAAGACTTTAGAGGTATGCCACTTTAGAATCGGCTTAAGTTTGGTAAAGTTATGGACTCTCGAATCCAATTTTGGGTCAACGTTAAATAAGTCAAATTAGAAATAACTGACATGAAAATGTGTCAAAAATTTAATCAACGTTAAATTGAATAATTTGAATGCATATTTTTAGAGAATCGAATCAGAAGACTTTAGAGGTATGCCACTTTAGAATCGGCTTAAATTTGGTAAAGTTATGGACTCTCTAAGTCTAATTTTGAGTCACTCTGTTACAAGTCATCGGAAAACTAGAAATAACTGACATGAAAATGGGTCAAAAATTTGATCAACGTTAAATTGAAAAATTTGAATGCAGATTTTTAGAGAAGCGAATCAGAAGTCTTTAGAGGTATGCCACTTTGGAATCGGCTTAAGTTTGGTAAAGTTATGGACTCTCGAATCCAATTTTGGGTCAACGTTAAATAAGTCAAATTAGAAATAACTGACATGAAAATGTGTCAAAAATTTAATCAACGTTAAATTGAATAATTTGAATGCATATTTTTAGAGAATCGAATCAGAAGACTTTAGAGGTATGCCACTTTAGAATCGGCTTAAGTTTGGTAAAGTTATGGACTCTCTAAGTCTAATTTTGAGTCACTCTGTTACAAGTCATCGGAAAACTAGAAATAACTGACATGAAAATGGGTCAAAAATTTGATCAACGTTAAATTGAAAAATTTGAATGCAGATTTTTGAGAATCAATCAGAAGTCTTAAAAGGTATGCCACTTTGGAACCGGCCTAAGTTTGGTAAAGTTATGGACTCTCGAAGTCCAATTTTGGGTCAACGTTAAATAAGTCAAATTAGAAATAACTGACATGAAAATGGGTCAAAAATTTGATCAAAGTTAAATTGAAAAATTTGAATGCAAATTTTTAGAGAATCGAATCAGAAGTCTTTAGAGGTATGCCACTTTGAAATCGGCTTAAGTTTGGTAAAGTTATGGACTCTCTAAGTTCAATTTTGAGTCACTATGTTACCCATCATCGGAAAACTAGAAATACTGACATGAAAATGGGTCAAAAATTTGATCAACGTTAAATTGAAAAATTTGAATGCAGATTTTTAGAGAATCGAATCCGAAGTCTTAAGAGGTATGCCACTTTGGAATTGGGTTGAGTTTGGTGAACTTATGGACTCTCTAAGTTCAATTTTGAGTCACTCTGTTACAAGTCATCGGAAAACTAGAAATACTGACATGAAAATGGGTGAAAAATTTGATCAAAGTTAAATTGAAAAATTTGAATGCAGATTTTTCGAGAATCGAATCAGAAGACTTTAGAGGTATGCCACTTTAGAATCGGCTTAAGTTTGGTAAAAGTTATGGACTCTCTAAGTCCAATTTTGAGTCACTCTGTTACAAGTCATCGGAAAACTACAAATAACTGACATGAAAATGGGTCAAAAATTTGATCAACGTTAAATTGAAAAATTTGAATGCAGATTTTTAGGGAATCGAATCAGAAGTCTTAAGAGATATGCCACTTTGGAATCGGCTTAAGTTTGGTAAAGTTATGGACTCTCGAATCCAATTTTGGGTCAACGTTAAATAAGTCAAATTAGAAATAACTGACATGAAAATGGGTCAAAAATTTGATCAAAATTAAATTGAAAAATTTGAATGCAGATTTTTAGAGAATCGAATCAGAAGTATTTAGAGGTATGCCACTTTAAAATCGGCTTAAGTTTGGTAAAGTTATGGACTCTCTAAGTTCAATTTTGAGTCACTCTGTTACAAGTCATCGGAAAACTAGAAAACTGACATGAAAATGGGTCAAAAATTTAATCAACGTTAAATTGAAAAATTTGAATACAGATTTTTAGAGAATCGAATCCGAAGTCTTAAGAGGTATGCCACTTTGGAATTGGGTTGAGTTTGGTGAAGTTATGGACTCTCGAATCCAATTTTGGGGCAACGTTAAATAAGTCAAATTAGAAATAACTGACATGAAAATGGGTCAAAAATTTAATCAACGTTAAATTGAAAAATTTTAATGCAGATTTTTAGAGAAGCGAATCAGAAGTCTTTAGAGGTATGCCACTTTGGAATCGGCTTAAGTTTGGTAAAGTTATGGACTCTCTAAGTCTAATTTTGAGTCACTCTGTTACAAGTCATCGGAAAACTAGAAATAACTGACATGAAAATGGGTCAAAAATTTGATCAACGTTAAATTGAAAAATTTGAATGCAGATTTTTGAGAATCAATCAGAAGTCTTAAAAGGTATGCCACTTTGGAACCGGCCTAAGTTTGGTAAAGTTATGGACTCTCGAAGTCCAATTTTGGGTCAACGTTAAATAAGTCAAATTAGAAATAACTGACATGAAAATGGGTCAAAAATTTGATCAAAGTTAAATTGAAAAATTTGAATGCAAATTTTTAGAGAATCGAATCAGAAGTCTTTAGAGGTATGCCACTTTGAAATCGGCTTAAGTTTGGTAAAGTTATGGACTCTCTAAGTTCAATTTTGAGTCACTCTGTTACCCATCATCGGAAAACTAGAAATACTGACATGAAAATGGGTCAAAAATTTGATCAACGTTAAATTGAAAAATTTGAATGCAGATTTTTAGAGAATCGAATCCGAAGTCTTAAGAGGTATGCCACTTTGGAATTGGGTTGAGTTTGGTGAACTTATGGACTCTCTAAGTTCAATTTTGAGTCACTCTGTTACAAGTCATCGGAAAACTAGAAATACTGACATGAAAATGGGTGAAAAATTTGATCAAAGTTAAATTGAAAAATTTGAATGCAGATTTTTCGAGAATCGAATCAGAAGACTTTAGAGGTATGCCACTTTAGAATCGGCTTAAGTTTGGTAAAGTTATGGACTCTCTAAGTCCAATTTTGAGTCACTCTGTTACAAGTCATCGGAAAACTACAAATAACTGACTGAAAATGGGTCAAAAATTTGATCAACGTTAAATTGAAAAATTTGAATGCAGATTTTTAGGGAATCGAATCAGAAGTCTTAAGAGATATGCCACTTTGGAATCGGCTTAAGTTTGGTAAAGTTATGGACTCTCGAATCCAATTTTGGGTCAACGTTAAATAAGTCAAATTAGAAATAACTGACATGAAAATGGGTCAAAAATTTGATCAAAATTAAATTGAAAAATTTGAATGCAGATTTTTAGAGAATCGAATCAGAAGTATTTAGAGGTATGCCACTTTAAAATCGGCTTAAGTTTGGTAAAGTTATGGACTCTCTAAGTTCAATTTTGAGTCACTCTGTTACAAGTCATCGGAAAACTAGAAAACTGACATGAAAATGGGTCAAAAATTTAATCAACGTTAAATGAAAAATTTGAATACAGATTTTTAGAGAATCGAATCCGAAGTCTTAAGAGGTATGCCACTTTGGAATTGGGTTGAGTTTGGTGAAGTTATGGACTCTCGAATCCAATTTTGGGGCAACGTTAAATAAGTCAAATTAGAAATAACTGACATGAAAATGGGTCAAAAATTTAATCAACGTTAAATTGAAAAATTTTAATGCAGATTTTTAGAGAAGCGAATCAGAAGTCTTTAGAGGTATGCCACTTTGGACTCGGCTTAAGTTTGGTAAGTCACTCTTTTACAAGTCATCGGAAATTTTGAAATAACTCACATGAAAATGTGTCAAAAATTTGATCAACGTTAAATTGAATAATTTGAATGCAGATTTTTAGAGAATCGAATCAGAAGACTTTAGAGGTATGCCACTTTAGAATCGGCTTAAGTTTGGTAAAGTTATGGACTCTCTAAGTCTAATTTTGAGTCACTCTGTTACAAGTCATCGGAAAACTAGAAATAACTGACATGAAAATGGGTCCAAAATTTGATCAACGTTAAATTGAAAAATTTGAATGCAGATTTTTAGAGAATCAATCAGAAGTCTTAAAAGGTATGCCACTTTGGAATCCGCCTAAGTTTGGTAAAGTTATGGACTCTCGAAGTCCAATTTTGGGTCAACGTTAAATAAGTCAAATTAGAAATAACTGACATGAAAATGGGTCAAAAATTTGATCAAAGTTAAATTGAAAAATTTGAATGCAAATTTTTAGAGAATCGAATCAGAAGTCTTTAGAGGTATGCCACTTTGAAATCGGCTTAAGTTTGGTAAAGTTATGGACTCTCTAAGTTCAATTTTGAGTCACTCTGTTACCCATCATCGGAAAACTAGAAATACTGACATGAAAATGGTTCAAAAATTTGATCAACGTTAAATTAAAAAATTTGAATGCAGATTTTTAGAGAATCGAATCCGAAGTCTTAAGAGGTATGCCACTTTGGAATTGGGTTGAGTTTGGTGAACTTATGGACTCTCTAAGTTCAATTTTGAGTCACTCTGTTACAAGTCATCGGAAAACTAGAAATAACTGACATGAAAATGGGTGAAAAGTTTGATCAAAGTTAAATTGAAAAATTTGAATGCAGATTTTTCGAGAATCGAATCAGAAGAATTTAGAGGTATGCCACTTTAGAATCGGCTTAAGTTTGGTAAAGTTATGGACTCTCTAAGTCCAATTTTGGGTCAACGTTAAATAAGTCAAATTAGAAATAACTGACATGAAAATGGGTCAAAAATTTGATCAAAGTTAAATTGAAAAATTTGAATGCAGATTTTTAGAGAATTGAATCAGAAGTCTTTAGAGGTATGCCACTTTGGAATCGGCTTAATTTTGGTAAAGTTATGGACTCTCTAAGTCTAATTTTGAGTCACTCTGTTACAAGTCATCGGAAAACTAGAAATAACTGACATGAAAATGGGTCAAAAATTTAATCAACGTTAAATTAAAAAATTTGAATGCAGATTTTTAGAGAAGCGAATCAGAAGTCTTTAGAGGTATGCCACTTTGGAATCGGCTTAAGTTTGGTAAAGTTATGGACTCTCGAATCCAATTTTGGGTCAACGTTAAATAAGTCAAATTAGAAATAACTGACATGAAAATGTGTCAAAAATTTAATCAACGTTAAATTGAATAATTTGAATGCATATTTTTAGAGAATCGAATCAGAAGACTTTAGAGGTATGCCACTTTAGAATCGGCTTAAGTTTGGTAAAGTTATGGACTCTCTAAGTCTAATTTTGAGTCACTCTGTTACAAGTCATCGGAAAACTAGAAATAACTGACATGAAAATGGGTCAAAAATTTGATCAACGTTAAATTGAAAAATTTGAATGCAGATTTTTGAGAATCAATCAGAAGTCTTAAAAGGTATGCCACTTTGGAATTGGGTTGAGTTTGGTGAACTTATGGACTCTCTAAGTTCAATTTTGAGTCACTCTGTTACAAGTCATCGGAAAACTAGAAATAACTGACATGAAAATGGGTGAAAAATTTGATCAAAGTTAAATTGAAAAATTTGAATGCAGATTTTTCGAGAATCGAATCAGAAGACTTTAGAGGTATGCCACTTTAGAATCGGCTTAAGTTTGGTAAAGTTATGGACTCTCTAAGTCTAATTTTGAGTCACTCTGTTACAAGTCATCGGAAAACTAGAAATAACTGACATGAAAATGGGTCAAAAATTTGATCAACGTTAAATTGAAAAATTTGAATGCAGATTTTTGAGAATCAATCAGAAGTCTTAAAAGGTATGCCACTTTGGGATCGGCCTAAGTTTGGTAAAGTTATGGACTCTCGAAGTCCAATTTTGGGTCAACGTTAAATAAGTCAAATTAGAAATAACTGACATGAAAATGGGTCAAAAATTTGATCAAAGTTAAATTGAAAAATTTGAATGCAAATTTTTAGAGAATCGAATCAGAAGTCTTTAGAGGTATGCCACTTTGAAATCGGCTTAAGTTTGGTAAAGTTATGGACTCTCTAAGTTCAATTTTGAGTCACTCTGTTACCCATCATCGGAAAACTAGAAATACTGACATGAAAATGGGTCAAAAATTTGATCAACGTTAAATTGAAAAATTTGAATGCAGATTTTTAGAGAATCGAATCCGAAGTCTTAAGAGGTATGCCACTTTGGAATTGGGTTGAGTTTGGTGAACTTATGGACTCTCTAAGTTCAATTTTGAGTCACTCTGTTACAAGTCATCGGAAAACTAGAAATACTGACATGAAAATGGGTGAAAAATTTGATCAAAGTTAAATTGAAAAATTTGAATGCAGATTTTTCGAGAATCGAATCAGAAGACTTTAGAGGTATGCCACTTTAGAATCGGCTTAAGTTTGGTAAAGTTATGGACTCTCTAAGTCCAATTTTGAGTCACTCTGTTACAAGTCATCGGAAAACTACAAATAACTGACATGAAAATGGGTCAAAAATTTGATCAACGTTAAATTGAAAAATTTGAATGCAGATTTTTAGGGAATCGAATCAGAAGTCTTAAGAGATATGCCACTTTGGAATCGGCTTAAGTTTGGTAAAGTTATGGACTCTCGAATCCAATTTTGGGTCAACGTTAAATAAGTCAAATTAGAAATAACTGACATGAAAATGGGTCAAAAATTTGATCAAAATTAAATTGAAAAATTTGAATGCAGATTTTTAGAGAATCGAATCAGAAGTATTTAGAGGTATGCCACTTTAAAATCGGCTTAAGTTTGGTAAAGTTATGGACTCTCTAAGTTCAATTTTGAGTCACTCTGTTACAAGTCATCGGAAAACTAGAAAACTGACATGAAAATGGGTCAAAAATTTAATCAACGTTAAATTGAAAAATTTGAATACAGATTTTTAGAGAATCGAATCCGAAGTCTTAAGAGGTATGCCACTTTGGAATTGGGTTGAGTTTGGTGAAGTTATGGACTCTCGAATCCAATTTTGGGGCAACGTTAAATAAGTCAAATTAGAAATAACTGACATGAAAATGGGTCAAAAATTTAATCAACGTTAAATTGAAAAATTTTAATGCAGATTTTTAGAGAAGCGAATCAGAAGTCTTTAGAGGTATGCCACTTTGGAATCGGCTTAAGTTTGGTAAGTCACTCTTTTACAAGTCATCGAAAAATTTGGAATAACTCACATGAAAATGGGTCAAAAATTTGATCAACGTTAAATTGAAAAATTTGAATGCAGATTTTTAGAGAATCGAATCAGAAGACTTTAGAGGTATGCCACTTTAGAATCGGCTTAAGTTTGGTAATAACTGACATGAAAATGGGTCAAAAATTTGATCAACGTTAAATTGAAAAATTTGAATGCAGATTTTTAGAGAATCAATCAGAAGTCTTAAAAGGTATGCCACTTTGGAATCGGCTTAAGCTTGGTAAAGTTATGGACTCTCGAAGTCCAATTTTGGGTCAACGTTAAATAAGTCAAATTAGAAATAACTGACATGAAAATGGGTCAAAAATTTGATCAAAGTTAAATTGAAAAATTTGAATGCAAATTTTTAGAGAATCGAATCAGAAGTCTTTAGAGGTATGCCACTTTGAAATCGGCTTAAGTTTGGTAAAGTTATGGACTCTCTAAGTTCAATTTTGAGTCACTCTGTTACCCATCATCGGAAAACTAGAAATACTGACATGAAAATGGTTCAAAAATTTGATCAACGTTAAATTGAAAAATTTGAATGCAGATTTTTAGAGAATCGAATCCGAAGTCTTAAGAGGTATGCCACTTTGGAATTGGGTTGAGTTTGGTGAACTTATGGACTCTCTAAGTTCAATTTTGAGTCACTCTGTTACAAGTCATCGGAAAACTAGAAATACTGACATGAAAATGGGTGAAAAGTTTGATCAAAGTTAAATTGAAAAATTTGAATGCAGATTTTTCGAGAATCGAATCAGAAGACTTTAGAGGTATGCCACTTTAGAATCGGCTTAAGTTTGGTAAAGTTATGGACTCTCTAAGTCCAATTTTGAGTCACTCTGTTACAAGTCATCGGAAAACTACAAATAACTGACATGAAAATGGGTCAAAAATTTGATCAACGTAAAATTGAAAAATTTGAATGCAGATTTTTAGGGAATCGAATCAGAAGTCTTAAGAGATATGCCACTTTGGAATCGGCTTAAGTTTGGTAAAGTTATGGACTCTCGAATCCAATTTTGGGTCAACGTTAAATAAGTCAAATTAGAAATAACTGACATGAAAATGGGTCAAAAATTTGATCAAAGTTAAATTGAAAAATTTGAATGCAGATTTTTAGAGAATCGAATTAGAAGTATTTAGAGGTATGCCACTTTAAAATCGGCTTAAGTTTGGTAAAGTTATGGACTCTCTAAGTTCAATTTTGAGTCACTCTGTTACAAGTCATCGGAAAACTAGAAAACTGACATGAAAATGGGTCAAAAATTTAATCAACGTTAAATTGAAAAATTTGAATACAGATTTTTAGAGAATCGAATCCGAAGTCTTAAGAGGTATGCCACTTTGGAATTGGGTTGAGTTTGGTGAAGTTATGGACTCTCGAAGTCCAATTTTGGGTCAACGTTAAATAAGTCAAATTAGAAATAACTGACATGAAAATGGGTCAAAAATTTGATCAACGTTAAATTTAAAAATTTGAATTCAGATTTTTAGGGAATCGAATCAGAAGTCTTAAGAGATATGCCACTTTGGAATCGGGTTGAGTTTATTGAAGTAATGGACTCTCGAAGTTCAATTTTGGGTCAACGTTAAACAAGTCAAATTAGAAATAACTGACATGAAAATGGGTCAAAAATTTGAAAATTTTTAGAGAAGCGAATCAGAAGTCTTTAGAGGTATGCCACTTTGGAATCGGCTTAAGTTTGGTAAGTCACTCTTTTACAAGTCATCGGAAATTTTGAAATAACTCACATGAAAATGTGTCAAATATTTGATCAACGTTAAATTGAAAAATTTGAATGCAGATTTTTAGAGAATCGAATCCGAAGTCTTAAGAGGTATGCCACTTTGGAATTGGGTTGAGTTTGGTGAACTTATGTACTCTCGAAGTCCAATTTTAGGTCACTCTTTTACAAGTCATCGAAAAACTAGAAAAACTGACATGAAAATGGGTCAAAAATTTGATCAACGTTAAATTGAAAAATTTGAATGCAGATTTTTAGAGAATCGAATCAGAAGTCTTTAGAGGTAAGCCACTTTGGAATCGGCTTAAGTTTGGTAAAGTTATGGACTCTCGAAGTCCAATTTTGGGTCAACGTTAAACAAGTCAAATTAGAAATAACTGACAGGAAAATGGGTCAAAAATTTGATCAACGTTAAATTAAACAAGAAAGGAAAGCTAACTTCGGGCGGAGCCGAAGTTGATATACCCTTGCAGAATACTCTATATATTATATTCTCCAAAATTATTCATATGATGCATTCTTAATACTTATAAAATATCCCAACTTCCTAACTTTAAGAACACCAAAGTTATGGCATTTCCGATCGTTCAGTTATATGGCAGCTATAGTATATAGTCGGCCGATCCTTATGAAATTTGATAGGTCGGATTGATTGGCCAAAAATAAAAGCCATAGAATATCCCAACTTCCTAACTTAACAAACACCAAAGTTATGGCATTTCCGATCAATCAGTTACATGGCAGCTATAGGATATAGTCGGCCGATCCCTATGAAATTTGGTAGGTCGGATTGATTGGCCAAATATAAAACCCATAGGAAATTCCAGCTTCCTAACTTTACAAACACCAAAGTTATGGCATATCCGATCAATCAGTTATATGGCAGCTATAGGATATAGTCGGCCGATCCTTATGAAATTTGGTAGGTCGGATTGATTGGCCAAATATAAAACCCATAGGAAATTCCAGTTCCTAACTTTACAAACACCAAAGTTATGGCATTTCCGATCAATCAGTTATATGGCAGCTATAGGATATAGTCGACCGATCCCGGCCGTTCTGACATATATACTGCGTGCAAAGGAAAGAAGGGTGTGTGCAAAGTTTGAACTCGATAGCTTTAAAACTGAGAGACTAGTTTGCGTAGAAACAGACAGACGGACAGACGGACATGGCTATATCAACTCAGGAGGTGATCCTGATCAAGAATATATATACTTTATAGGGTCGGAGATGTCTCCTTCACTGCGTTGCACACTTTTGACCAAAATTATAATACCCTCTGCAAGGGTATAAAAATTTGAATGCAGATTTTTAGAGAATTGAATCAGAAGTCTTTAGAGGTATGCCACTTTGGAATCGGTTTAATTTTGGTAAAGTTATGGACTCTCTAAGTCTAATTTTGAGTCACTCTGTTACAAGTCATCGGAAAACTAGAAATAACTGACATGAAAATGGGTCATAAATTTGATCAACGTTAAATTGAAAAATTTGAATGCAGATTTTTAGGGAATCGAATCAGAAGTCTTAAAAGATATGCCACTTTGGAATCGGCTTAAGTTTGGTAAAGTTATGGACTCTCGAATCCAATTTTGGGTCAACGTTAAATAAGTCAAATTAGAAATAACTGACATGAAAATGGGTCAAAAATATGATCAAAGTTAAATTGAAAAATTTGAATGCAAATTTTTAGAGAATCGAATCAGAAGTCTTCAGAGGTATGCCACTTTGAAATCGGCTTAAGTTTGGTAAAGTTATGGACTCTCTAAGTTCAATTTTGAGTCACTCTGTTACCCATCATCGGAAAACTAGAAATACTGACATGAAAATGGGTCAAAAATTTGATCAACGTTAAATTGAAAAATTTGAATGCAGATTTTTAGAGAATCGAATCCGAAGTCTTAAGAGGTATGCCACTTTGGAATTGGGTTGAGTTTGGTGAACTTATGTACTCTCTAAGTTCAATTTTGAGTCACTCTGTTACAAGTCATCGGAAAACTAGAAATACTGACATGAAAATGGGTGAAAAATTTGATCAAAGTTAAATTGAAAAATTTGCCACTTTGGAATCGGCTTAAGTTTGGTAAAGTTATGGACTCTCTAAGTTCAATTTTGAGTCACTCTGTTACCCATCATCGGAAAACTAGAAATACTGACATGAAAATGGGTCAAAAATTTGTTCAACGTTAAATTGAAAAATTTGAATGCAGATTTTTATAGAATCGAATCAGAAGTCTTTAGAGGTATGCCACTTTGGAATCGGCTTAAGTTTGGTAAAGTTGTGGACTCTCTAAATTCAATTTTGAGTCACTCTGTTACAAGTCATCGGAAAACTAGAAATACTGACATGAAAATGGGTGAAAAATTTGATCAAAGTTAAATTGAAAAATTTGAATGCAGATTTTTCGAGAATCGAATCAGAAGACTTTAGAGGTATGCCACTTTAGAATCGGCTTAAGTTTGGTAAAGTTATGGACTCTCTAAGTCCAATTTTGAGTCACTCTGTTACAAGTCATCGGAAAACTACAAATAACTGACATGAAAATGGGTCAAAAATTTGATCAACGTTAAATTGAAAAATTTGAATGCAGATTTTTAGAGAATCAATCAGAAGTCTTTAAAGGTATGCCAGTTTGGAATCGGCTTAAGTTTGGTAAAGTTATGGACTCTCGAAGTCCAATTTTGGGTCAACGTTAAATAAGTCAAATTAGAAATAACTGACATGAAAATGGGTGAAAAATTTGATCAAAGTTAAATTGAAAAATTTGAATGCAGATTTTTCGAGAATCGAATCAGAAGACTTTAGAGGTATGCCACTTTAGAATCGGCTTAAGTTTGGTAAAGTTATGGACTCTCTAAGTCCAATTTTGAGTCACTCTGTTACAAGTCATCGGAAAACTACAAATAACTGACATGAAAATGGGTCAAAAATTTGATCAACGTTAAATTGAAAATTTTGAATGCAGATTTTTAGAGAATCGAATCCGAAGTCTTAAGAGGTATGCCACTTTGGAATTGGGTTGAGTTTGGTGAAGTTATGGACTCTCGAAGTCCAATTTTGGGTCAACGTTAAACAAGTCAAATTAGAAATAACTGACATGAAAATGGGTGAAAAATTTGATCAAAGTCAAATTGAAAAATTTGAATGCAGATTTTTCGAGAATCGAATCAGAAGACTTTAGAGGTATGCCACTTTAGAATCGGCTTAAGTTTGGTAAAGTTATGGACTCTCTAAGTCCAATTTTGAGTCACTCTGTTACAAGTCATCGGAAAACTAGAAATAACTGACATGAAAATGGTTCAAAAATTTGATCAACGTTAAATTGAAAAATTTGAATTCACATTTTTAGAGAATCGAATCAGAAGTCTTAAGAGATATGCCACTTTGGAATCGGCCTAAGTTTGGTAAAGTTATGGACTCTCGAAGTCCAATTTTGGGTCAACGTTAAATAAGTCAAATTAGAAATAACTGACATGAAAATGGGTGAAAAATTTGATCAAAGTAAAATTGAAAAATTTTAATGCAGATTTTTAGAAATTCGAATTCGAAGTCTTAAGAGGTATGCCACTTTGGAATCGCCCTAAGTTTGGTGAAGTTATGGACTCTCGAAGTCCAATTTTGGGTCAACGTTAAATAAGTCAAATTAGATATAACTGACATGAAAATGGGTCAAAAATTTGTTCAACGTTAAATTGAAAAATTTGAATGCAGATTTTTGGAGAATCGAATCAGAAGTCTTTAGAATTATGACACTTTGGAATCGGCTTAACTTTGCTTAAGTTATGGACTGTCGAAGTCCAATTTTGGGTCAACGTTAAATAAGTCAAATTAGAAATAACTGACAGGAAAATGGGTCAAAAATTTGATCAACGTTAAATTAAAAAATTTGAATGCAGATTTTTAGAGAATTGAATCAGAAGTCTTTAGAGGTATGCCACTTTGGAATCGGCTTAAGTTTGGTAAAGTTATGGACTCTCTAAGTTCAATTTTGAGTCACTCTGTTACAAGTCATCGGAAAACTAGAAATACTGACATGAAAATGGGTCAAAAATTTGATCAACGTTAAATTGAAAATTTTGAATGCAGATTTTTAGAGAATCGAATCCGAAGTCTTAAGAGGTATGCCACTTTGGAATTGGGTTGAGTTTGGTGAAGTTATGGACTCTCGAAGTCCAATTTTGGGTCAACGTTAAACAAGTCAAATTAGAAATAACTGACATGAAAATGGGTGAAAAATTTGATCAAAGTCAAATTGAAAAATTTGAATGCAGATTTTTAGAAATTCGAATCCGAAGTCTTAAGAGGTATGCCACTTTGGAATCGCCCTAAGTTTGGTGAAGTTATGGACTCTCGAAGTCCAATTTTGGGTCAACGTTAAATAAGTCAAATTAGATATAACTGACATGAAAATGGGTCAAAAATTTGTTCAACGTTAAATTGAAAAATTTGAATGCAGATTTTTGGAGAATCGAATCAGAAGTCTTTAGAATTATGCCACTTTGGAATCGGCTTAACTTTGCTTAAGTTATGGACTGTCGAAGTCCAATTTTGGGTCAACGTTAAATAAGTCAAATTAGAAATAACTGACAGGAAAATGGGTCAAAAATTTGATCAACGTTAAATTAAAAAATTTGAATGCAGATTTTTAGAGAATTGAATCAGAAGTCTTTAGAGGTATGCCACTTTGGAATCGGCTTAAGTTTGGTAAAGTTATGGACTCTCTAAGTTCAATTTTGAGTCACTCTGTTACCCATCATCGGAAAACTAGAAATACTGACATGAAAATGGGTCAAAAATTTGATCAAAGTTAAATTGAAAAATTTGAATGCATATTTTTAGAGAATCAAATCAGAAGTCTTTAGAGGTATGCCACTTTGGAATCGGCTTAAGTTCGGTAAAGTTATGGACTCTCGAAGTCCAATTTTGGGTCAACGTTAAATAAGTCAAATTAGAAATAACTGACATGAAAATGGGTGAAAAATTTGATCAAAGTTAAATTGAAAAATTTTAATGTAGATTTTTAGAGAATCGAATCCGAAGTCTTAAGAGGTATGCCACTTTGGAATCGCCCTAAGTTTGGTAAAGTTATGGACTCTCGAAGTCCAATTTTGGGTCAACGTTAAATAAGTCAAATTAGAAATAACTGACAGGAAAATGGGTCAAAAATTTGATCAACGTTAAATTAAAAAATTTGAATGCAGATTTTTAGAGAATTGAATCAGAAGTCTTTAGAGGTATGCCACTTTGGAATCGGCTTAAGTTTGGTAAAGTTATGGACTCTCTAAGTTCAATTTTGAGTCACTCTGTTACAAGTCATCGGAAAACTAGAAATACTGACATGAAAATGGGTCAAAAATTTGATCAACGTTAAATTGAAAATTTTGAATGCAGATTTTTAGAGAATCGAATCCGAAGTCTTAAGAGGTATGCCACTTTGGAATTGGGTTGAGTTTGGTGAAGTTATGGACTCTCGAAGTCCAATTTTGGGTCAACGTTAAACAAGTCAAATTAGAAATAACTGACATGAAAATGGGTGAAAAATTTGATCAAAGTTAAATTGAAAAATTTGAATGCAGATTTTTAGAGAATCGAATCAGAAGTCTTTAGAGGTATGCCACTTTGGAATCGCCTTAAGTTAAAGTTTGGCTGAAGTCCAATTTTGGGTCAACGTTAAATAAGTCAAATTAGATATAACTGACATGAAAATGGGTCAAAAATTTGTTCAACGTTAAATTGAAAAATTTGAATGCAGATTTTTGGAGAATCGAATCAGAAGTCTTTAGAATTATGCCACTTTGGAATCGGCTTAACTTTGCTTAAGTTATGGACTGTCGAAGTCCAATTTTGGGTCAACGTTAAATAAGTCAAATTAGAAATAACTGACAGGAAAATGGGTCAAAAATTTGATCAACGTTAAATTAAAAAATTTGAATGCAGATTTTTAGAGAATTGAATCAGAAGTCTTTAGAGGTATGCCACTTTGGAATCGGCTTAAGTTTGGTAAAGTTATGGACTCTCTAAGTTCAATTTTGAGTCACTCTGTTACCCATCATCGGAAAACTAGAAATACTGACATGAAAATGGGTCAAAAATTTGATCAAAGTTAAATTGAAAAATTTGAATGCATATTTTTAGAGAATCAAATCAGAAGTCTTTAGAGGTATGCCACTTTGGAATCGGCTTAAGTTCGGTAAAGTTATGGACTCTCGAAGTCCAATTTTGGGTCAACGTTAAATAAGTCAAATTAGAAATAACTGACATGAAAATGGGTGAAAAATTTGATCAAAGTAAAATTGAAAAATTTTAATGTAGATTTTTAGAAATTCGAATCCGAAGTCTTAAGAGGTATGCCACTTTGGAATCGCCCTAAGTTTGGTAAAGTTATGGACTCTCGAAGTCCAATTTTGGGTCAACGTTAAATAAGTCAAATTAGAAATAACTGACATGAAAATGGGTGAAAAATTTTATCAACGTTAAATTGAAAAATTTGAATGCATATTTTTAGAGAATCAAATCAGAAGTCTTTAGAGGTATGCCACTTTGGAATCGGCTTAAGTTCGGTAAAGTTATGGACTCTCGAAGTCCAATTTTGGGTCAACGTTAAATAAGTCAAATTAGAAATAACTGACATGAAAATGGGTGAAAAATTTGATCAAAGTTAAATTGAAAAATTTGAATGCAGATTTTTAGAGAATTGAATCAGAAGTCTTTAGAGGTATTCCACTTTGGAATCGGCTTAAGTTTGGTAAAGTTATGGACTCTCTAAGTTCAATTTTGAGTCATTCTGTTACCCATCATCGGAAAACTAGAAATACTGACATGAGAATGGGTCAAAAATTTGATCAAAGTTAAATTGAAAAATTTGAATGCAGATTTTTAGAGAATCGAATCAGAAGTCTTTAGAGGTATGCCACTTTGGAATCGGCTTAAGTTTGGTAAAGTTATGGACTCTCTAAATTCAATTTTGAGTCACTCTGTTACAAGTCATCGGAAAACTAGAAATACTGACATGAAAATGGGTCAAAAATTTAATCAACGTTAAATTGAATAATTTTAATGCAGATTTTTAGAGAAGCGAATCAGAAGTCTTTAGAGGTATGCCACTTTGGAATCGGCTTAAGTTTGGTAAGTCACTCTTTTACAAGTCATCGGAAAATTTGAAATAACTCACATGAAAATGTGTCAAAAATTTGATCAACGTTAAATTGAAAAATTTGAATGCAGATTTTTAGAGAATCGAATCAGAAGTCTTAAGAGGTATGCCACTTTGGAATTGGGTTGAGTTTGGTGAAGTTATGGACTCTCGAAGTCCAATTTTGGGTCAACGTTAAACAAGTCAAATTAGAAATAACTGACATGAAAATGGGTGAAAAATTTGATCAAAGTTAAATTGAAACAGGAAAGCAGACTTTAAGGGACGGAGCCGAAGTTGATATACCCTTGCAGAATACTCTGTAAATTATATTCTCCAAAATTATTCATATGATGCATTCTTAATACTCATAAAAATCCCAACTTCCTCAACTTTAAAAACACCAAAGTTATGGCATTTCCAATCGTTCAGTTATATGGCAGCTTTTGGATATCGGCAAGTTCGATCCTTATGAAATTTGGTAGGTCAGACTGATTGGCCAAAAATAAAACCCATAGAAAATCCCAACTTCCAAATGCTTAAAAACACCAAAGTTATGGCAGTTTCCGATCGTTCAGTTATATGGCACTGCTTAATTTGATATAGTGGCCTCGAGTTCAATTCCTTATATACTACCTGCAAATAGAAAACGACATAATTTTGGAAAAGTTTCAAGCAGATAGCTTTAAAACTGAGGGACTAGTTTGCGGATACGGAACGGACGGACAGACGGGACAGACGGACATGGCTAGATCGACTCTCCTGGTGATGCTGATCAAGAATATATATACTTTATAGGGTCGGAAATGTCTCCTTCACTGCGTTGGAAACTTTTGACTGAAATTATAATACCCTCTGCAAGGGTATAAAAATTTCAATGCAGATTTTTCGAGAATCGAATCAGAAGACTTTAGAGGTATGCCACTTTGGAATCGGCTTAAGTTTGGTAAAGTTATGGACTCTCTAAGTCCAATTTTGAGTCACTCTGTTACAAGTCATCGAAAGACTAGAAATAACTGGCATGAAAATGGGTCAAAAATTTGATCAACGTTAAATTGAAAAATTTGAATGCAGATTTTTAGAGAATCAATCAGAAGTCTTAAAAGGTATGCCACTTTGGAAGCGGCTTAAGTTTGGTAAAGTTATGGATTCTCGAAATCCAATTTTGGGTCAACGTTAAATAAGTCAAATTAGAAATAACTGACATGAAAATGGGTCAAAAATTTGATCAAAGTTAAATTGAAAAATTTGAATGCAGGTTTTAGAGAATAGAATCAGAAGTCTTTAGAGGTATGCCACTTTAAAATCGGCTTAAGTTTGGTAAAGTTATGGACTCTCTAAGTTCAATTTTGAGTCACTCTGTTACAAGTCATCGGAAAACTAGCAATACTGACATGAAAATGGGTCAAAAATTTGATCAAAGTTAAATTGAAAAATTTGAACAAAATTTGGACTCTCGAAGTCCAATTTTGGGTCAACGTTAAATAAGTCAAATTAGAAATAACTGACATGAAAATGGGTGAAAAATTTGATCAAAGTAAAATTGAAAAATTTTAATGTAGATTTTTAGAAATTCGAATCCGAAGTCTTAAGAGGTATGCCACTTTGGAATCGCCCTAAGTTTGGTAAAGTTATGGACTCTCGAAGTCCAATTTTTGGTCAACGTTAAATAAGTCAAATTAGAAATAACTGACATGAAAATGGGTGAAAAATTTGATCAAAGTTAAATTGAAAAATTTGAATGCAGATTTTTAGAGAATTGAATCAGAAGTCTTTAGAGGTATTCCACTTTGGAATCGGCTTAAGTTTGGTAAAGTTATGGACTCTCTAAGTTCAATTTTGAGTCACTCTGTTACCCATCATCGGAAAACTAGAAATACTGACATGAAAATGGGTCAAAAATTTGATCAAAGTTAAATTGAAAAATTTGAATGCAGATTTTTAGAGAATCGAATCAGAAGTCTTTAGAGGTATGCCACTTTGGAATCGGCTTAAGTTTGGTAAAGTTATGGACTCTCTAAATTCAATTTTGAGTCACTCTGTTACAAGTCATCGGAAAACTAGAAATACTGACATGAAAATGGGTCAAAAATTTAATCAACGTTAAATTGAATAATTTTAATGCAGATTTTTAGAGAAGCGAATCAGAAGTCTTTAGAGGTATGCCACTTTGAAATCGGCTTAAGTTTGGTAAGTCACTCTTTTACAAGTCATCGGAAAATTTGAAATAACTCACATGAAAATGTGTCAAAAATTTGATCAACGTTAAATTGAAAAATTTGAATGCAGATTTTTAGAGAATCGAATCCGAAGTCTTAAGAGGTATGCCACTTTGGAATTGGGTTGAGTTTGGTGAAGTTATGGACTCTCCAAGTCCAATTTTGGGTCAACGTTAAACAAGTCAAATTAAAAATAACTGACATGAAAATGGGTGAAAAATTTGATCAAAGTTAAATTGAACAAAAATGAAAGCAGATTTTTAGAGAAGTCGATATACCCTCAGAATACTCTTTAAATTATATTTCCAAAATTATTCATATGATGCATTCTTAATACTCATAAAAATCCCAACTTCCAACTTTTAAAAACACCAAAGTTATGGCATTTCAATCGTTCGTTATATTGGCAGCTATAGGATTATAGTCGACCGATCCTTATGAAATTTGGTAGGTCAGACTGATTGGCCAAAAATAAAACCCATAGAAAATCCCAACTTCCTAACTTAAAAACACCAAAGTTATGGCATTTCCGATCGTTCAGTTATATGGCAGCTATATGATATAGTGGCCCGATCCGCTCGTTCCGACTTATATACTACCTGCAATAGAAAGACAACTTTTGGAAAAGTTTCAAGCAGATAGCTTTAAAACTGAGGGACTAGTTTGCGTTAAATGGACGGACGGACGGACAGACGGACAGAACGGACATGGCTAGACGTCTCTCCTGGTGATGCTGATCAAGAATATATATACTTTATAGGGTCGTTGAAATGTCTCCTTTCACTGACTTGAAAACTTTGGCTGAAATTAATTCTGATCAACGGCTAAATTGAAAAATTTCAATGCAGATTTTTCGAGAATCGAATCAGAAGACTTTAGAGGTATGCCACTTTGGAATCGGCTTAAGTTTGGTAAGGTTATGGACTCTCTAAGTCCAATTTTGAGTCACTCTGTTACAAGTCATCGAAAGACTAGAAATAACTGACATGAAAATGGGTCAAAAATTTGATCAACGTTAAATTGAAAAATTTGAATGCAGATTTTTAGAGAATCAATCAGAAGTCTTAAAAGGTATGCCACTTTGGAAGCGGCTTAAGTTTGGTAAAGTTATGGATTCTCGAAATCCAATTTTGGGTCAACGTTAAATAAGTCAAATTAGAAATAACTGACATGAAAATGGGTCAAAAATTTGATCAAAGTTAAATTGAAAAATTTGAATGCAGGTTTTAGAGAATAGAATCAGAAGTCTTTAGAGGTATGCCACTTTAAAATCGGCTTAAGTTTGGTAAAGTTATGGACTCTCTAAGTTCAATTTTGAGTCACTCTGTTACAAGTCATCGGAAAACTAGCAATACTGACATGAAAATGGGTCAAAAATTTGATCAAAGTTAAATTGAAAAATTTGAATGCAGATTTTTAGAGAATCGAATCAGAAGTATTTAGAGGAATGCCACTTTAAAATCGTTTGGTAAAGTTATGGACTCTCTAAGTTCAATTTTGAGTCACTCTGTTACAAGTCATCGGAAAACTAGAAAACTGACATGAAAATGGGTCAAAAATTTAATCAACGTTAAATTGAAAAATTTGAATACAGATTTTTAGAGAATCGAATCCGAAGTCTTAAGAGGTATGCCACTTTGGAATTGGGTTGAGTTTGGTGAAGTTATGGACTCTTGAAGTCCAATTTTGGGTCAACGTTAAATAAGTCAAATTAGAAATAACTGACAGGAAAATGGGTCAAAAATTTGATCAACGTTAAATTAAAAAATTTGAATGCAGATTCTTAGAGAATCGAATCAGAAGTCTTTAGAGGTATGCCACTTTAGAATCGGCTTAAGTTTGGTAAAGTTATGGACTCTCTAAGTCCAATTTTGAGTCACTCTGTTACAAGTCATCGGAAAACTACAAATAACTGACATGAAAATGGGTCAAAAATTTGATCAACGTTAAATTGAAAAATTTGAATGCAGATTTTTAGAGAATCAATCAGAAGTCTTTAAAGGTATGCCAGTTTGGAATCGGCTTAAGTTTGGTAAAGTTATGGACTCTCGAAGTCCAATTTTGGGTCAACGTTAAATAAGTCAAATTAGATATAACTGACATGAAAATGGGTCAAAAATTTGTTCAACGTTAAATTGAAAAATTTGAATGCAGATTTTTGGAGAATCGAATCAGAAGTCTTTAGAATTATGCCACTTTGGAATCGGCTTAACTTTGCTTAAGTTATGGACTGTCGAAGTCCAATTTTGGGTCAACGTTAAATAAGTCAAATTAGAAATAACTGACAGGAAAATGGGTCAAAAATTTGATCAACGTTAAATTAAAAAATTTGAATGCAGATTTTTAGAGAATTGAATCAGAAGTCTTTAGAGGTATGCCACTTTGGAATCGGCTTAAGTTTGGTAAAGTTATGGACTCTCTAAGTTCAATTTTGAGTCACTCTGTTACCCATCATCGGAAAACTAGAAATACTGACATGAAAATGGGTCAAAAATTTGATCAAAGTTAAATTGAAAAATTTGAATGCATATTTTTAGAGAATCAAATCAGAAGTCTTTAGAGGTATGCCACTTTGGAATCGGCTTAAGTTCGGTAAAGTTATGGACTCTCGAAGTCCAATTTTGGGTCAACGTTAAATAAGTCAAATTAGAAATAACTGACATGAAAATGGGTGAAAAATTTGATCAAAGTAAAATTGAAAAATTTTAATGTAGATTTTTAGAATTCGAATCCGAAGTCTTAAGAGGTATGCCACTTTGGAATCGCCCTAAGTTTGGTAAAGTTATGGACTCTCGAAGTCCAATTTTGGGTCAACGTTAAATAAGTCAAATTAGAAATAACTGACATGAAAATGGGTGAAAAATTTTATCAACGTTAAATTGAAAAATTTGAATGCATATTTTTAGAGAATCAAATCAGAAGTCTTTAGAGGTATGCCACTTTGGAATCGGCTTAAGTTCGGTAAAGTTATGGACTCTCGAAGTCCAATTTTGGGTCAACGTTAAATAAGTCAAATTAGAAATAACTGACATGAAAATGGGTGAAAAATTTGATCAAAGTTAAATTGAAAAATTTGAATGCAGATTTTTAGAGAATTGAATCAGAAGTCTTTAGAGGTATTCCACTTTGGAATCGGCTTAAGTTTGGTAAAGTTATGGACTCTCTAAGTTCAATTTTGAGTCATTCTGTTACCCATCATCGGAAAACTAGAAATACTGACATGAGAATGGGTCAAAAATTTGATCAAAGTTAAATTGAAAAATTTGAATGCAGATTTTTAGAGAATCGAATCAGAAGTCTTTAGAGGTATGCCACTTTGGAATCGGCTTAAGTTTGGTAAAGTTATGGACTCTCTAAATTCAATTTTGAGTCACTCTGTTACAAGTCATCGGAAAACTAGAAATACTGACATGAAAATGGGTCAAAAATTTAATCAACGTTAAATTGAATAATTTTAATGCAGATTTTTAGAGAAGCGAATCAGAAGTCTTTAGAGGTATGCCACTTTGGAATCGGCTTAAGTTTGGTAAGTCACTCTTTTACAAGTCATCGGAAAATTTGAAATAACTCACATGAAAATGTGTCAAAAATTTGATCAACGTTAAATTGAAAAATTTGAATGCAGATTTTTAGAGAATCGAATCCGAAGTCTTAAGAGGTATGCCACTTTGGAATTGGGTTGAGTTTGGTGAAGTTATGGACTCTCGAAGTCCAATTTTGGGTCAACGTTAAACAAGTCAAATTAGAAATAACTGACATGAAAATGGGTGAAAAATTTGATCAAAGTTAAATTGAACAAGAAAGGAAAGCTAACTTCGGGCGGAGCCGAAGTTGATATACCCTTGCAGAATACTCTGTAAATTATATTCTCCAAAATTATTCATATGATGCATTCTTAATACTCATAAAAAATCCCAACTTCCTAACTTTAAAAACACCAAAGTTATGGCATTTCCAATCGTTCAGTTATATGGCAGCTATAGGATATAGTCGACCGATCCTTATGAAATTTGGTAGGTCAGACTGATTGGCCAAAAATAAAACCCATAGAAAATCCCAACTTCCTAACTTAAAAAACACCAAAGTTATGGCATTTCCGATCGTTCAGTTATATGGCAGCTATATGATATAGTGGCCCGATCCGGCTCGTTCCGACTTATATACTACCTGCAATAGAAAGACAACTTTTGGAAAAGTTTCAAGCAGATAGCTTTAAAACTGAGGGACTAGTTTGCGTAGAAACGGACGGACGGACAGACGGACAGACGGACATGGCTAGATCGACTCTCCTGGTGATGCTGATCAAGAATATATATACTTTATAGGGTCGGAAATGTCTCCTTCACTGCGTTGCAAACTTTTGACTGAAATTATAATACCCTCTCCCAAGGGGGGTATAAAAATTTCAATGCAGATTTTTCGAGAATCGAATCAGAAGACTTTAGAGGTATGCCACTTTGGAATCGGCTTAAGTTTGGTAAAGTTATGGACTCTCTAAGTCCAATTTTGAGTCACTCTGTTACAAGTCATCGAAAGACTAGAAATAACTGGCATGAAAATGGGTCAAAAATTTGATCAACGTTAAATTGAAAAATTTGAATGCAGATTTTTAGAGAATCAATCAGAAGTCTTAAAAGGTATGCCACTTTGGAAGCGGCTTAAGTTTGGTAAAGTTATGGATTCTCGAAATCCAATTTTGGGTCAACGTTAAATAAGTCAAATTAGAAATAACTGACATGAAAATGGGTCAAAAATTTGATCAAAGTTAAATTGAAAAATTTGAATGCAGGTTTTAGAGAATAGAATCAGAAGTCTTTAGAGGTATGCCACTTTAAAATCGGCTTAAGTTTGGTAAAGTTATGGACTCTCTAAGTTCAATTTTGAGTCACTCTGTTACAAGTCATCGGAAAACTAGCAATACTGACATGAAAATGGGTCAAAAATTTGATCAAAGTTAAATTGAAAAATTTGAATGCATATTTTTAGAGAATCGAATCAGAAGTCTTTAGAGGTATGCCACTTTGGAATCGGCTTAAGTTCGGTAAAGTTATGGACTCTCGAAGTCCAATTTTGGGTCAACGTTAAATAAGTCAAATTAGAAATAACTGACATGAAAATGGGTGAAAAATTTGATCAAAGTAAAATTGAAAAATTTTAATGTAGATTTTTAGAAATTCGAATCCGAAGTCTTAAGAGGTATGCCACTTTGGAATCGCCCTAAGTTTGGTAAAGTTATGGACTCTCGAAGTCCAATTTTGGGTCAACGTTAAATAAGTCAAATTAGAAATAACTGACATGAAAATGGGTGAAAAATTTGATCAAAGTTAAATTGAAAAATTTGAATGCAGATTTTTAGAGAATTGAATCAGAAGTCTTTAGAGGTATTCCACTTTGGAATCGGCTTAAGTTTGGTAAAGTTATGGACTCTCTAAGTTCAATTTTGAGTCACTCTGTTACCCATCATCGGAAAACTAGAAATACTGACATGAAAATGGGTCAAAAATTTGATCAAAGTTAAATTGAAAAATTTGAATGCAGATTTTTAGAGAATCGAATCAGAAGTCTTTAGAGGTATGCCACTTTGGAATCGGCTTAAGTTTGGTAAAGTTATGGACTCTCTAAATTCAATTTTGAGTCACTCTGTTACAAGTCATCGGAAAACTAGAAATACTGACATGAAAATGGGTCAAAAATTTAATCAACGTTAAATTGAATAATTTTAATGCAGATTTTTAGAGAAGCGAATCAGAAGTCTTTAGAGGTATGCCACTTTGGAATCGGCTTAAGTTTGGTAAGTCACTCTTTTACAAGTCATCGGAAAATTTGAAATAACTCACATGAAAATGTGTCAAAAATTTGATCAACGTTAAATTGAAAAATTTGAATGCAGATTTTTAGAGAATCGAATCCGAAGTCTTAAGAGGTATGCCACTTTGGAATTGGGTTGAGTTTGGTGAAGTTATGGACTCTCCAAGTCCAATTTTGGGTCAACGTTAAACAAGTCAAATTAAAAATAACTGACATGAAAATGGGTGAAAAATTTGATCAAAGTTAAATTGAACAAGAAAGGAAAGCTAACTTCGGGCAGACTGTTGAGATATCCTTTGCAGAATACTCTGTAAATTATATTCTCCAAAATTATTCATATGATGCATTCTTAATACTCATAAAAAATCCCAACTTCCTAACTTTAAAAACACCAAAGTTATGGCATTTCCAATCGTTCAGTTATATGGCAGCTATAGGATATAGTCGACCGATCCTTATGAAATTTGGTAGGTCAGACTGATTGGCCAAAAATAAAACCCATAGAAAATCCCAACTTCCTAACTTAAAAAACACCAAAGTTATGGCATTTCCGATCGTTCAGTTATATGGCAGCTATATGATATAGTGGCCCGATCCGGCTCGTTCCGACTTATATACTACCTGCAATAGAAAGACAACTTTTGGAAAAGTTTCAAGCAGATAGCTTTAAAACTGAGGGACTAGTTTGCGTAGAAACGGACGGACGGACGGACAGACGGACAGACGGACATGGCTAGATCGACTCTCCTGGTGATGCTGATCAAGAATATATATACTTTATAGGGTCGGAAATGTCTCCTTCACTGCGTTGCAAACTTTTGACTGAAATTATAATACCCTCTGCAAGGGTATAAAAATTTCAATGCAGATTTTTCGAGAATCGAATCAGAAGACTTTAGAGGTATGCCACTTTGGAATCGGCTTAAGTTTGGTAAGGTTATGGACTCTCTAAGTCCAATTTTGAGTCACTCTGTTACAAGTCATCGAAAGACTAGAAATAACTGACATGAAAATGGGTCAAAAATTTGATCAACGTTAAATTGAAAAATTTGAATGCAGATTTTTAGAGAATCAATCAGAAGTCTTAAAAGGTATGCCACTTTGGAAGCGGCTTAAGTTTGGTAAAGTTATGGATTCTCGAAATCCAATTTTGGGTCAACGTTAAATAAGTCAAATTAGAAATAACTGACATGAAAATGGGTCAAAAATTTGATCAAAGTTAAATTGAAAAATTTGAATGCAGGTTTTAGAGAATAGAATCAGAAGTCTTTAGAGGTATGCCACTTTAAAATCGGCTTAAGTTTGGTAAAGTTATGGACTCTCTAAGTTCAATTTTGAGTCACTCTGTTACAAGTCATCGGAAAACTAGCAATACTGACATGAAAATGGGTCAAAAATTTGATCAAAGTTAAATTGAAAAATTTGAATGCAGATTTTTAGAGAATCGAATCAGAAGTATTTAGAGGAATGCCACTTTAAAATCGTTTGGTAAAGTTATGGACTCTCTAAGTTCAATTTTGAGTCACTCTGTTACAAGTCATCGGAAAACTAGAAAACTGACATGAAAATGGGTCAAAAATTTAATCAACGTTAAATTGAAAAATTTGAATACAGATTTTTAGAGAATCGAATCCGAAGTCTTAAGAGGTATGCCACTTTGGAATTGGGTTGAGTTTGGTGAAGTTATGGACTCTTGAAGTCCAATTTTGGGTCAACGTTAAATAAGTCAAATTAGAAATAACTGACAGGAAAATGGGTCAAAAATTTGATCAACGTTAAATTAAAAAATTTGAATGCAGATTCTTAGAGAATCGAATCAGAAGTCTTTAGAGGTATGCCACTTTAGAATCGGCTTAAGTTTGGTAAAGTTATGGACTCTCTAAGTCCAATTTTGAGTCACTCTGTTACAAGTCATCGGAAAACTACAAATAACTGACATGAAAATGGGTCAAAAATTTGATCAACGTTAAATTGAAAAATTTGAATTCAGATTTTTAGGGAATCGAATCAGAAGTCTTAAGAGATATGCCACTTTGGAATCGGCTTAAGTTTGGTAAAGTTATGGACTCTCGAATCCAATTTTGGGTCAACGTTAAATAAGTCAAATTAGAAATAACTGACATAAAAATGGGTCAAAAATTTAATCAACGTTAAATTGAAAAATTTTAATGCAGATTTTTAGAGAAGCGAATCAGAAGTCTTTCGAGGTATGCCACTTTGGAATCGGCTTAAGTTTGGTAAGTCACTCTTTTACAAGTCATCGGAAATTTTGAAATAACTCACATGAAAATGTGTCAAAAATTTGATCAACGTTAAATTGAAAAATTTGAATGCAGATTTTTAGAGAATCTAATCCGAAGTCTTAAGAGGTATGCCACTTTGGAATTGGGTTGAGTTTGGTGAACTTATGGACTCTCGAAGTCCAATTTTGGGTCACTCTTTTACAAGTCATCGGAAAACTAGAAAAACTGACATGAAAATGGGTCAAAAATTTGATCAACGTTAAATTGAAAAATTTGAAAGCAGATTTTTAGAGAATCAATCAGAATTCTTTAAAGGTATGCCAGTTTGGAATCGGCTTAAGTTTGGTAAAGTTATGGACTCTCGAAGTCCAATTTTGGGTCAACTTAAATAAGTCAAATTAGAAATAACTGACATGAAAATGGGTCAAAAATTTGATCAAAGTTAAATTGAAAAATTTGAATGCAGGTTTTAGAGAATAGAATCAGAAGTCTTTAGAGGTATGCCACTTTGGAATCGGCTTAAGTTTGGTAAAGTTATGGACTCTCTAAATTCAATTTTGAGTCACTCTGTTACAAGTCATCGGAAAACTAGAAATACTGACATGAAAATGGGTCGAAAAATTGTTCAACGTTAAATTGAAAAATTTGAAAGCAGATTTTTAGAGATTCGAATCACAAGACTTTAGAGGTATGCCACTTTAGAATCGGCTTAAGTTTGGTAAAGTTATGGACTCTCTAAGTCCAATTTTGAGTCACTCTGTTACAAGTCATCGGAATACTAGAAATAACTGACATAAAAATGGGTGAAAAATTTGATCAAAGTTAAATTGGAAAATTTGAATGCAGATTTTTCGAGAATCGAATCAGAAGACTTTAGAGGTATGTCACTTTAGAATCGGCTTAAGTTTGGTAAAGTTATGGACTCTCTAAGTCCAATTTTGAGTCACTCTGTTACAAGTCATCGGAAAACTACAAATAACTGACATGAAAATGGGTCAAAAATTTGATCAACGTTAAATTGAAAAATTTGAATGCAGATTTTTAGAGAATCAATCAGAAGTCTTTAAAGGTATGCCAGTTTGGAATCGGCTTAAGTTTGGTAAAGTTATGGACTCTCGAAGTCCAATTTTGGGTCAACGTTAAATAAGTCAAATTAGAAATAACTGACATGAAAATGGGTCAAAAATTTGATCAAAGTTAAATTGAAAAATTTGAATGCAGGTTTTAGAGAATAGAATCAGAAGTCTTTAGAGGTATGCCACTTTGGAATCGGCTTAAGTTTGGTAAAGTTATGGACTCTCTAAATTCAATTTTGAGTCACTCTGTTACAAGTCATCGGAAAACTAGAAATACTGACATGAAAATGGGTCGAAAAATTGTTCAACGTTAAATTGAAAAATTTGAAAGCAGATTTTTAGAGAATCGAATCAGAAGACTTTAGAGGTATGCCACTTTAGAATCGGCTTAAGTTTGGTAAAGTTATGGACTCTCTAAGTCCAATTTTGAGTCACTCTGTTACAAGTCATCGGAATACTAGAAATAACTGACATAAAAATGGGTCAAAAATTTGATCAACGTTAAATTGAAAAATTTGAATGCAGATTTTTAGATAATCGAATTAGAAGTCTTTAGAGGTATGCCACTTTGGAATCGGCTTAAGTTTGGTAAAGTTATGGACTCTCGAAGTCCAATTTTGGGTCAACGTTAAACAAGTCAAATTAGAAATAACTGACATGAAAATGGGTGAAAAATTTGATTAAAGTTAAATTGAAAAATTTGAATGCAGATTTTTCGAGAATCGAATCAGAAGTCTTTAGAGGTATGCCACTTTAGAATCGGCTTAAGTTTGGTAATAACTGACATGAAAATGGGTCAAAAATTTGATCAACGTTAAATTGAAAAATTTGAATGCAGATTTTTAGAGAATCAATCAGAAGTCTTAAAAGGTATCCCACTTTGGAATCGGCTTAAGTTTGGTAAAGTTATGGACTCTCTAAGTTCAATTTTGAGTCACTCTGTTACAAGTCATCAGAATACTAGAAATAACTGACATGAAAATGGGTCAAAAATTTGATCAACGTTAAATTGAAAAATTTGAATGCAGATTTTTAGAGAATCGAATCAGAAGACTTTAGAGGTATGCCACTTTAGAATCGGCTTAAGTTTGGTAAAGTTATGGACTCTCTAAGTCCAATTTTGAGTCACTCTGTTACAAGTCATCGGAATACTAGAAATAACTGACATGAAAATGGGTCAAAAATTTGATCAACGTTAAATTGAAAAATTTGAATGCAGATTTTTAGATAATCGAATCAGAAGTCTTTAGAGGTATGCCACTTTGGAATCGGCTTAAGTTTGGTAAAGTTATGGACTCTCGAAGTCCAATTTTGGGTCAACGTTAAACAAGTCAAATTAGAAATAACTGACATGAAAATGGGTGAAAAATTTGATCAAAGTTAAATTGAAAAATTTGAATGCAGATTTTTCGAGAATCGAATCAGAAGACTTTAGAAAAATGCCACTTTAGAATCGGCTTAAGTTTGGTAAAGTTATGGACTCTCTAAGTCCAATTTTGAGTCCCTCTGTTACAAGTCATCGGAATACTAGAAATAACTGGCATGAAAATGGGTCAAAAATTTGATCAACGTTAAATTGAAAAATTTGAATGCAGATTTTTAGATAATCGAATCAGAAGTCTTTAGAGGAATGCCACTTTGGAATCGGCTTAAGTTTGGTAAAGTTATGGACTCTCGAAGTCCAATTTTGAGTCACTCTGTTACAAGTCATCGGAATACTAGAAATAACTGACATGAAAATGGGTCAAAAATTTGATCAACGTTAAATTGAAAAATTTGAATGCAGATTTTGAGAGAATCGAATCAGAAGACTTTAGAGGTATGCCACTTTAGAATCGGCTTAAGTTTGGTAAAGTTATGGACTCTCTAAGTCCAATTTTGAGTCCCTCTGTTACAAGTCATCGGAATACTAGAAATAACTGGCATGAAAATGGGTCAAAAATTTGATCAACGTTAAATTGAAAAATTTGAATGCAGATTTTTAGATAATCGAATCAGAAGTCTTTAGAGGAATGCCACTTTGGAATCGGCTTAAGTTTGGTAAAGTTATGGACTCTCGAAGTCCAATTTTGGGTCAACGTTAAACAAGTCAAATTAGAAATAACTGACATGAAAATGGGTGAAAAATTTGATCAAAGTTAAATTGAAAAATTTGAATGCAGATTTTTCGAGAATCGAATCAGAAGACTTTAGAGGTATGTCACTTTAGAATCGGCTTAAGTTTTGTAAAGTTATGGACTCTCTAAGTCCAATTTTGAGTCACTCTGTTACAAGTCATCGGAAAACTACAAATAACTGACATGAAAATGGGTCAAAAATTTGATCAACGTTAAATTGAAAAATTTGAATGCAGATTTTTAGAGAATCAATCAGAATTCTTTAAAGGTATGCCAGTTTGGAATCGGCTTAAGTTTGGTAAAGTTATGGACTCTCGAAGTCCAATTTTGGGTCAACTTAAATAAGTCAAATTAGAAATAACTGACATGAAAATGGGTCAAAAATTTGATCAAAGTTAAATTGAAAAATTTGAATGCAGGTTTTAGAGAATAGAATCAGAAGTCTTTAGAGGTATGCCACTTTGGAATCGGCTTAAGTTTGGTAAAGTTATGGACTCTCTAAATTCAATTTTGAGTCACTCTGTTACAAGTCATCGGAAAACTAGAAATACTGACATGAAAATGGGTCGAAAAATTGTTCAACGTTAAATTGAAAAATTTGAAAGCAGATTTTTAGAGATTCGAATCACAAGACTTTAGAGGTATGCCACTTTAGAATCGGCTTAAGTTTGGTAAAGTTATGGACTCTC
Organism: Drosophila carrolli; assembly: GCA_018152295.1. Classification (NCBI taxonomy): domain Eukaryota; kingdom Metazoa; phylum Arthropoda; class Insecta; order Diptera; family Drosophilidae; genus Drosophila; species Drosophila carrolli. The sequence goes on from JAECXJ010000306.1 coordinate 124,806, forward strand.
TAAGTCCAATTTTGAGTCACTCTGTTACAAGTCATCGGAATACTAGAAATAACTGACATAAAAATGGGTGAAAAATTTGATCAAAGTTAAATTGGAAAATTTGAATGCAGATTTTTCGAGAATCGAATCAGAAGACTTTAGAGGTATGTCACTTTAGAATCGGCTTAAGTTTGGTAAAGTTATGGACTCTCTAAGTCCAATTTTGAGTCACTCTGTTACAAGTCATCGGAAAACTACAAATAACTGACATGAAAATGGGTCAAAAATTTGATCAACGTTAAATTGAAAAATTTGAATGCAGATTTTTAGAGAATCAATCAGAAGTCTTTAAAGGTATGCCAGTTTGGAATCGGCTTAAGTTTGGTAAAGTTATGGACTCTCGAAGTCCAATTTTGGGTCAACGTTAAATAAGTCAAATTAGAAATAACTGACATGAAAATGGGTCAAAAATTTGATCAAAGTTAAATTGAAAAATTTGAATGCAGGTTTTAGAGAATAGAATCAGAAGTCTTTAGAGGTATGCCACTTTGGAATCGGCTTAAGTTTGGTAAAGTTATGGACTCTCTAAATTCAATTTTGAGTCACTCTGTTACAAGTCATCGGAAAACTAGAAATACTGACATGAAAATGGGTCGAAAAATTGTTCAACGTTAAATTGAAAAATTTGAAAGCAGATTTTTAGAGAATCGAATCAGAAGACTTTAGAGGTATGCCACTTTAGAATCGGCTTAAGTTTGGTAAAGTTATGGACTCTCTAAGTCCAATTTTGAGTCACTCTGTTACAAGTCATCGGAATACTAGAAATAACTGACATAAAAATGGGTCAAAAATTTGATCAACATTAAATTGAAAAATTTGAATGCAGATTTTTAGATAATCGAATTAGAAGTCTTTAGAGGTATGCCACTTTGGAATCGGCTTAAGTTTGGTAAAGTTATGGACTCTCGAAGTCCAATTTTGGGTCAAAGTTAAACAAGTCAAATTAGAAATAACTGACATGAAAATGGGTGAAAAATTTGATCAAAGTTAAATTGAAAAATTTGAATGCAGATTTTTCGAGAATCGAATCAGAAGACTTTAGAGGTATGCCACTTTAGAATCGGCTTAAGTTTGGTAAAGTTATGGACTCTCTAAGTCCAATTTTGAGTCACTCTGTTACAAGTCATCGGAAAACTAACTGACATGAAAATGGGTCAAAAATTTGATCAACGTTAAATTGAAAAATTTGAATGCAGATTTTTAGAGAATCAATCAGAAGTCTTAAAAGGTATCCCACTTTGGAATCGGCTTAAGTTTGGTAAAGTTATGGACTCTCTAAGTTCAATTTTGAGTCACTCTGTTACAAGTCATCAGAATACTAGAAATAACTGACATGAAAATGGGTCAAAAATTTGATCAACGTTAAATTGAAAAATTTGAATGCAGATTTTTAGAGAATCGAATCAGAAGACTTTAGAGGTATGCCACTTTAGAATCGGCTTAAGTTTGGTAAAGTTATGGACTCTCTAAGTTCAATTTTGAGTCACTCTGTTACAAGTCATCAGAATACTAGAAATAACTGACATGAAAATGGGTCAAAAATTTGATCAACGTTAAATTGAAAAATTTGAATGCAGATTTTTAGAGAATCGAATCAGAAGACTTTAGAGGTATGCCACTTTAGAATCGGCTTAAGTTTGGTAAAGTTATGGACTCTCTAAGTCCAATTTTGAGTCCCTCTGTTACAAGTCATCGGAATGCTAGAAATAACTGGCATGAAAATGGGTCAAAAATTTGATCAACGTTAAATTGAAAAATTTGAATGCAGATTTTTAGATAATCGAATCAGAAGTCTTTAGAGGAATGCCACTTTGGAATCGGCTTAAGTTTGGTAAAGTTATGGACTCTCGAAGTCCAATTTTGAGTCACTCTGTTACAAGTCATCGGAATACTAGAAATAACTGACATGAAAATGGGTCAAAAATTTGATCAACGTTTAATTGAAAAATTTGAATGCAGATTTTTAGATAATCGAATCAGAAGTCTTTAGAGGTATGCCACTTTGGAATCGGCTTAAGTTTGGTAAAGTTATGGACTCTCGAAGTCCAATTTTGGGTCAACGTTAAACAAGTCAAATTAGAAATAACTGACATGAAAATGGGTGAAAAATTTGATCAAAGTTAAATTGAAAAATTTGAATGCAGATTTTTCGAGAATCGAATCAGAAGACTTTAGAGGTATGCCACTTTAGAATCGGCTTAAGTTTGGTAAAGTTATGGACTCTCTAAGTCCAATTTTGAGTCACTCTGTTACAAGTCATCGGAATACTAGAAATAACTGACATGAAAATGGGTCAAAAATTTGATCAACGTTAAATTGAAAAATTTGAATGCAGATTTTGAGAGAATCGAATCAGAAGACTTTAGAGGTATGCCACTTTAGAATCGGCTTAAGTTTGGTAAAGTTATGGACTCTCTAAGTCCAATTTTGAGTCCCTCTGTTACAAGTCATCGGAATGCTAGAAATAACTGGCATGAAAATGGGTCAAAAATTTGATCAACGTTAAATTGAAAAATTTGAATGCAGATTTTTAGATAATCGAATCAGAAGTCTTTAGAGGAATGCCACTTTGGAATCGGCTTAAGTTTGGTAAAGTTATGGACTCTCGAAGTCCAATTTTGGGTCAACGTTAAACAAGTCAAATTAGAAATAACTGACATGAAAATGGGTGAAAAATTTGATCAAAGTTAAATTGAAAAAATTTGAATGCAGATTTTTCGAGAATCGAATCAGAAGACTTTAGAGGTATGCCACTTTAGAATCGGCTTAAGTTTGGTAAAGTTATGGACTCTCTAAGTTCAATTTTGAGTCACTCTGTTACAAGTCATCAGAATACTAGAAATAACTGACATGAAAATGGGTCAAAAATTTGATCAACGTTAAATTGAAAAATTTGAATGCAGATTTTTAGAGAATCGAATCAGAAGACTTTAGAGGTATGCCACTTTAGAATCGGCTTAAGTTTGGTAAAGTTATGGACTCTCTAAGTCCAATTTTGAGTCACTCTGTTACAAGTCATCGGAATACTAGAAATAACTGACATGAAAATGGGTCAAAAATTTGATCAACGTTAAATTGAAAAATTTGAATGCAGATTTTGAGAGAATCGAATCAGAAGACTTTAGAGGTATGCCACTTTAGAATCGGCTTAAGTTTGGTAAAGTTATGGACTCTCTAAGTCCAATTTTGAGTCCCTCTGTTACAAGTCATCGGAATGCTAGAAATAACTGGCATGAAAATGGGTCAAAAATTTGATCAACGTTAAATTGAAAAATTTGAATGCAGATTTTTAGATAATCGAATCAGAAGTCTTTAGAGGAATGCCACTTTGGAATCGGCTTAAGTTTGGTAAAGTTATGGACTCTCGAAGTCCAATTTTGAGTCACTCTGTTACAAGTCATCGGAATACTAGAAATAACTGACATGAAAATGGGTCAAAAATTTGATCAACGTTTAATTGAAAAATTTGAATGCAGATTTTTAGATAATCGAATCAGAAGTCTTTAGAGGTATGCCACTTTGGAATCGGCTTAAGTTTGGTAAAGTTATGGACTCTCGAAGTCCAATTTTGGGTCAACGTTAAACAAGTCAAATTAGAAATAACTGACATGAAAATGGGTGAAAAATTTGATCAAAGTTAAATTGAAAAATTTGAATGCAGATTTTTCGAGAATCGAATCAGAAGACTTTAGAGGTATGCCACTTTAGAATCGGCTTAAGTTTGGTAAAGTTATGGACTCTCTAAGTCCAATTTTGAGTCCCTCTGTTACAAGTCATCGGAATGCTAGAAATAACTGGCATGAAAATAGGTCAAAAATTTGATCAACGTTAAATTGAAAAATTTGAATGCAGATTTTTAGATAATCGAATCAGAAGTCTTTAGAGGAATGCCACTTTGGAATCGGCTTAAGTTTGGTAAAGTTATGGACTCTCGAAGTCCAATTTTGGGTCAACGTTAAACAAGTCAAATTAGAAATAACTGACATGAAAATGGGTGAAAAATTTGATCAAAGTTAAATTGAAAAATTTGAATGCAGATTTTTCGAGAATCGAATCAGAAGACTTTAGAGGTATGCCACTTTAGAATCGGCTTAAGTTTGGTAAAGTTATGGACTCTCTAAGTCCAATTTTGAGTCACTCTGTTACAAGTCATCGGAATACTAGAAATAACTGACATGAAAATGGGTCCAAAATTTGATCAACGTTAAATTGAAAAATTTGAATGCAGATTTTGAGAGAATCGAATCAGAAGACTTTAGAGGTATGCCACTTTAGAATCGGCTTAAGTTTGGTAAAGTTATGGACTCTCTAAGTCCAATTTTGAGTCCCTCTGTTACAAGTCATCGGGATACTAGAAATAACTGGCATGAAAATGGGTCAAAAATTTGATCAACGTTAAATTGAAAAATTTGAATGCAGATTTTTAGATAATCGAATCAGAAGTCTTTAGAGGAATGCCACTTTGGAATCGGCTTAAGTTTGGTAAAGTTATGGACTCTCGAAGTCCAATTTTGAGTCACTCTGTTACAAGTCATCGGAATACTAGAAATAACTGACATGAAAATGGGTCAAAAAATTGATCAACGTTTAATTGAAAAATTTGAATGCAGCTTTTTAGATAATCGAATCAGAAGTCTTTAGAGGTATGCCACTTTGGAATCGGCTTAAGTTTGGTAAAGTTATGGACTCTCGAAGTCCAATTTTGGGTCAACGTTAAACAAGTCAAATTAGAAATAACTGACATGAAAATGGGTGAAAAATTTGATCAAAGTTAAATTGAAAAATTTGAATGCAGATTTTTCGAGAATCGAATCAGAAGACTTTAGAGGTATGCCACTTTAGAATCGGCTTAAGTTTGGTAAAGTTATGGACTCTCTAAGTCCAATTTTGAGTCACTCTGTTACAAGTCATCGGAATACTAGAAATAACTGACATGAAAATGGGTCAAAAATTTGATCAACGTTAAATTGAAAAATTTGAATGCAGATTTTTAGAGAATCGAATCAGAAGACTTTAGAGGTATGCCACTTTAGAATCGGCTTAAGTTTGGTAAAGTTATGGACTCTCTAAGTCCAATTTTGAGTCACTCTGTTACAAGTCATCGGAATACTAGAAATAACTGACATGAAAATGGGTCAAAAATTTGATCAACGTTAAATTGAAAAATTTGAATGCACATTTTTAGAGAATCGAATCAGAAGACTTTAGAGGTATGCCACTTTAGAATCGGCTTAAGTTTGGTAAAGTTATGGACTTTCTAAGTCCAATTTTGAGTCACTCTGTTACAAGTCATCGGAATACTAGAAATAACTGACATGAAAATGGGTCAAAAATTTGATCAACGTTAAATTGAAAAATTTGAATGCAGATTTTTAGAGAATCGAATCAGAAGACTTTAGAGGTATGCCACTTTAGAATCGGCTTAAGTTTGGTAAAGTTATGGACTCTCTAAGTCCAATTTTGAGTCACTCTGTTACAAGTCATCGGAATACTAGAAATAACTGACATGAAAATGGGTCAAAAATTTGATCAACGTTAAATTGAAAAATTTGAATGCACATTTTTAGAGAATCGAATCAGAAGACTTTAGAGGTATGCCACTTTAGAATCGGCTTAAGTTTGGTAAAGTTATGGACTTTCTAAGTCCAATTTTGAGTCACTCTGTTACAAGTCATCGGAATACTAGAAATAACTGACATGAAAATTGGTCAAAAATTTGATCAACGTTAAATTGAAAAATTTGAATGCAGATTTTTAGAGAATCGAATCAGAAGACTTTAGAGGTATGCCACTTTAGAATCGGCTTAAGTTTGGTAAAGTTATGGACTCTCTAAGTCCAATTTTAAGTCACTCTGTTACAAGTCATCGGAATACTAGAAATAACTGACATGAAAATGGGTCAAAAATTTGATCAACGTTAAATTGAAAAATTTGAATGCAGATTTTTAGAGAATCGAATCAGAAGTCTTTAGAGGTATGCCACTTTGGAATCGGCTTAAGTTTGGTAAAGTTATGGACTCTCGAAGTCCAATTTTGGGTCAACGTTAAACAAGTCAAATTAGAAATAACTGACATGAAAATGGGTGAAAAATTTGATCAAAGTTAAATTGAAAAATTTGAATGCAGATTTTTCGAGAATCGAATCAGAAGACTTTAGAGGTATGCCACTTTAGAATCGGCTTAAGTTTGGTAAAGTTATGGACTCTCTAAGTCCAATTTTGAGTCACTCTGTTACAAGTCATCGCAATACTAGAAATAACTGACATGAAAATGGGTCAAAAATTTGATCAACGTTAAATTGAAAAATTTGAGTGCAGATTTTGAGAGAATCGAATCAGAAGACTTTAGAGGTATGCCACTTTAGAATCGGCTTAAGTTTGGTAAAGTTATGGACTCTCTAAGTCCAATTTTGAGTCACTCTGTTACAAGTCATCGGAATACTAGAAATAACTGGCATGAAAATGGGTCAAAAATTTGATCAACGTTAAATTGAAAAATTTGAATGCAGATTTTTAGATAATCGAATCAGAAGTCTTTAGAGGTATGCCACTTTGGAATCGGCTTAAGTTTGGTAAAGTTATGGACTCTCTAAGTCCAATTTTGAGTCACTCTGTTACAAGTCATCGGAATACTAGAAATAACTGACATGAAAATGGGTCAAAAATTTGATCAACGTTAAATTGAAAAATTTGAATGCAGATTTTTAGAGAATCGAATCAGAAGACTTTAGAGGTATGCCACTTTAGAATCGGCTTAAGTTTGGTAAAGTTATGGACTCTCTAAGTCCAATTTTGAGTCACTCTGTTACAAGTCATCGGAATACTAGAAATAACTGACATGAAAATGGGTCAAAAATTTGATCAACGTTAAATTGAAAAATTTGAATGCAGATTTTTAGATAATCGAATCAGAAGTCTTTAGAGGTATGCCGCTTTGGAATCGCCTTAAGTTTGGTAAAGTTATGGACTCTCGAAGTCCAATTTTGGGTCTCTCTTTTACAAGTCATCGGAAAACTAGAAATAACTGACATGAAAATGGGTGAAAAATTTGATCAACGTTAAATTGAAAAATTTGAATGCAGATTTTTAGAGAATCGAATCAGAAGACTTTAGAGGTATGCCACTTTAGAATCGGCTTAAGTTTGGTAAAGTTATGGACTCTCTAAGTCCAATTTTGGGTCTCTCTTTTACAAGTCATCGGAAAACTAGAAATAACTGACATGAAAATGGGTGAAAAATTTGATCAACGTTAAATTGAAAAATTTGAATGCAGATTTTTAGAGAATCGAATCAGAAGACTTTAGAGGTATGCCACTTTAGAATCGGCTTAAGTTTGGTAAAGTTATGGACTCTCTAAGTCCAATTTTGAGTCACTCTGTTACAAGTCATCGCAATACTAGAAATAACTGACATGAAAATGGGTCAAAAATTTGATCAACGTTAAATTGAAAAATTTGAGTGCAGATTTTGAGAGAATCGAATCAGAAGACTTTAGAGGTATGCCACTTTGGAATCGGCTTAAGTTTGGTAAAGTTATGGACTCTCTAAGTCCAATTTTGAGTCACTCTGTTACAAGTCATCGGAATACTAGAAATAACTGACATGAAAATGGGTCAAAAATTTGATCAACGTTAAATTGAAAAATTTGAATGCAGATTTTTAGATAATCGAATCAGAAGTCTTTAGAGGTATGCCACTTTGGAATCGGCTTAAGTTTGGTAAAGTTATGGACTCTCTAAGTCCAATTTTGAGTCACTCTGTTACAAGTCATCGGAATACTAGAAATAACTGACATGAAAATGGGTCAAAAATTTGATCAACGTTAAATTGAAAAATTTGAATGCAGATTTTTAGAGAATCGAATCAGAAGACTTTAGAGGTATGCCACTTTGGAATCGGCTTAAGTTTGGTAAAGTTATGGACTCTCTAAGTCCAATTTTGAGTCACTCTGTTACAAGTCATCGGAATACTAGAAATAACTGACATGAAAATGGGTCAAAAATTTGATCAACGTTAAATTGAAAAATTTGAATGCAGATTTTTAGATAATCGAATCAGAAGTCTTTAGAGGTATGCCACTTTGGAATCGGCTTAAGTTTGGTAAAGTTATGGACTCTCGAAGTCCAATTTTGGGTCAACGTTAAACAAGTCAAATTAGAAATAACTGACATGAAAATGGGTGAAAAATTTGATCAAAGTTAAATTGAAAAATTTGAATGCAGATTTTTCTAGAATCGAATCAGAAGACTTTAGAGGTATGCCACTTTAGAATCGGCTTAAGTTTGGTAAAGTTATGGACTCTCTAAGTCCAATTTTGAGTCACTCTGTTACAAGTCATCGGAATACTAGAAATAACTGACATGAAAATGGGTCAAAAATTTGATCAACGTTAAATTGAAAAATTTGAATGCAGATTTTGAGAGAATCGAATCAGAAGACTTTAGAGGTATGCCACTTTAGAATCGGCTTAAGTTTGGTAAAGTTATGGACTCTCTAAGTCCAATTTTGAGTCACTCTGTTACAAGTCATCGGAATACTAGAAATAACTGACATGAAAATGGGTCAAAAATTTGATCAACGTTAAATTGAAAAATTTGAATGCAGATTTTGAGAGAATCGAATCAGAAGACTTTAGAGGTATGCCACTTTAGAATCGGCTTAAGTTTGGTAAAGTTATGGACTCTCTAAGTCCAATTTTGAGTCACTCTGTTACAAGTCATCGGAATACTAGAAATAACTGGCATGAAAATGGGTCAAAAATTTGATCAACGTTAAATTGAAAAATTTGAATGCAGATTTTTAGATAATCGAATCAGAAGTCTTTAGAGGTATGCCACTTTGGAATCGGCTTAAGTTTGGTAAAGTTATGGACTCTCTAAGTCCAATTTTGAGTCACTCTGTTACAAGTCATCGGAATACTAGAAATAACTGACATGAAAATGGGTCAAAAATTTGATCAACGTTAAATTGAAAAATTTGAATGCAGATTTGTAGATAATCGAATCAGAAGACTTTAGAGGTATGCCACTTTAGAATCGGCTTAAGTTTGGTAAAGTTATGGACTCTCTAAGTCCAATTTTGAGTCACTCTGTTACAAGTCATCGGAATACTAGAAATAACTGACATGAAAATGGGTCAAAAATTTGATCTTTAGAGGTATGCCACTTTAGAATCGGCTTAAGTTTGGTAAAGTTATGGACTCTCTAAGTCCAATTTTGAGTCACTCTGTTACAAGTCATCGGAATACTAGAAATAACTGGCATGAAAATGGGTCAAAAATTTGATCAACGTTAAATTGAAAAATTTGAATGCAGATTTTTAGATAATCGAATCAGAAGTCTTTAGAGGTATGCCACTTTGGAATCGGCTTAAGTTTGGTAAAGTTATGGACTCTCTAAGTCCAATTTTGAGTCACTCTGTTACAAGTCATCGGAATACTAGAAATAACTGGCATGAAAATGGGTCAAAAATTTGATCAACGTTAAATTGAAAAATTTGAATGCAGATTTTTAGATAATCGAATCAGAAGTCTTTAGAGGTATGCCACTTTGGAATCGGCTTAAGTTTGGTAAAGTTATGGACTCTCTAAGTCCAATTTTGAGTCACTCTGTTACAAGTCATCGGAATACTAGAAATAACTGACATGAAAATGGGTCAAAAATTTGATCAACGTTAAATTGAAAAATTTGAATGCAGATTTTTAGATAATCGAATCAGAAGACTTTAGAGGTATGCCACTTTAGAATCGGCTTAAGTTTGGTAAAGTTATGGACTCTCTAAGTCCAATTTTGAGTCACTCTGTTACAAGTCATCGGAATACTAGAAATAACTGACATGAAAATGGGTCAAAAATTTGATCAACGTTAAATTGAAAAATTTGAATGCAGATTTTTAGAGAATCGAATCAGAAGACTTTAGAGGTATGCCACTTTAGAATCGGCTTAAGTTTGGTAAAGTTATGGACTCTCTAAGTCCAATTTTGAGTCACTCTGTTACAAGTCATCGGAATACTAGAAATAACTGGCATGAAAATGGGTCAAAAATTTGATCAACGTTAAATTGAAAAATTTGAATGCAGATTTTTAGATAATCGAATCAGAAGTCTTTAGAGGTATGCCACTTTGGAATCGGCTTAAGTTTGGTAAAGTTATGGACTCTCTAAGTCCAATTTTGAGTCACTCTGTTACAAGTCATCGGAATACTAGAAATAACTGACATGAAAATGGGTCAAAAATTTGATCAACGTTAAATTGAAAAATTTGAATGCAGATTTTTAGATAATCGAATCAGAAGACTTTAGAGGTATGCCACTTTAGAATCGGCTTAAGTTTGGTAAAGTTATGGACTCTCTAAGTCCAATTTTGAGTCACTCTGTTACAAGTCATCGGAATACTAGAAATAACTGACATGAAAATGGGTCAAAAATTTGATCAACGTTAAATTGAAAAATTTGAATGCAGATTTTTAGAGAATCGAATCAGAAGACTTTAGAGGTATGCCACTTTAGAATCGGCTTAAGTTTGGTAAAGTTATGGACTCTCTAAGTCCAATTTTGAGTCACTCTGTTACAAGTCATCGGAAAACTAGAAATAACTGACATGAAAATCGGCTTAAGTTTGGTAAAGTTATGGACTCTCGAAGTCCAATTTTGGGTCAACGTTAAACAAGTCAAATTAGAAATAACTGACATGAAAATGGGTGAAAAATTTGATCAAAGTTAAATTGAAAAATTTGAATGCAGATTTTTAGAGAATCGAATCAGAAGACTTTAGAGGTATGCCACTTTAGAATCGGCTTAAGTTTGGTAAAGTTATGGACTCTCTAAGTCCAATTTTGAGTCACTCTGTTACAAGTCATCGGAATACTAGAAATAACTGACATGAAAATGGGTCAAAAATTTGATCAACGTTAAATTGAAAAATTTGAATGCAGATTTTGAGAGAATCGAATCAGAAGACTTTAGAGGTATGCCACTTTAGAATCGGCTTAAGTTTGGTAAAGTTATGGACTCTCTAAGTCCAATTTTGAGTCACTCTGTTACAAGTCATCGGAATACTAGAAATAACTGGCATGAAAATGGGTCAAAAATTTGATCAACGTTAAATTGAAAAATTTGAATGCAGATTTTTAGATAATCGAATCAGAAGTCTTTAGAGGTATGCCACTTTGGAATCGGCTTAAGTTTGGTAAAGTTATGGACTCTCTAAGTCCAATTTTGAGTCACTCTGTTACAAGTCATCGGAATACTAGAAATAACTGACATGAAAATGGGTCAAAAATTTGATCAACGTTAAATTGAAAAATTTGAATGCAGATTTTTAGATAATCGAATCAGAAGTCTTTAGAGGTATGCCACTTTGGAATCGGCTTAAGTTTGGTAAAGTTATGGACTCTCTAAGTCCAATTTTGAGTCACTCTGTTACAAGTCATCGGAATACTAGAAATAACTGACATGAAAATGGGTCAAAAATTTGATCAACGTTAAATTGAAAAATTTGAATGCAGATTTTTAGATAATCGAATCAGAAGACTTTAGAGGTATGCCACTTTAGAATCGGCTTAAGTTTGGTAAAGTTATGGACTCTCTAAGTCCAATTTTGAGTCACTCTGTTACAAGTCATCGGAATACTAGAAATAACTGACATGAAAATGGGTCAAAAATTTGATCAACGTTAAATTGAAAAATTTGAATGCAGATTTTTAGAGAATCGAATCAGAAGACTTTAGAGGTATGTCCAATTTTGAGTCACTCTGTTACAAGTCATCGGAATACTAGAAATAACTGACATGAAAATGGGTCAAAAATTTGATCAACGTTAAATTGAAAAATTTGAATGCAGATTTTTAGATAATCGAATCAGAAGTCTTTAGAGGTATGCCACTTTGGAATCGGCTTAAGTTTGGTAAAGTTATGGACTCTCGAAGTCCAATTTTGGGTCAACGTTAAACAAGTCAAATTAGAAATAACTGACATAAAAATGGGTGAAAAATTTGATCAAAGTTAAATTGAAAAATTTGAATGCAGATTTTTCGAGAATCGAATCAGAAGACTTTAGAGGTATGCCACTTTAGAATCGGCTTAAGTTTGGTAAAGTTATGGACTCTCTAAGTCCAATTTTGAGTCACTCTGTTACAAGTCATCGGAATACTAGAAATAACTGACATGAAAATGGGTCAAAAATTTGATCAACGTTAAATTGAAAAATTTGAATGCAGATTTTGAGAGAATCGAATCAGAAGACTTTAGAGGTATGCCACTTTAGAATCGGCTTAAGTTTGGTAAAGTTATGGACTCTCTAAGTCCAATTTTGAGTCACTCTGTTACAAGTCATCGGAATACTAGAAATAACTGACATGAAAATGGGTCAAAAATTTGATCAACGTTAAATTGAAAAATTTGAATGCAGATTTTTAGATAATCGAATCAGAAGTCTTTAGAGGTATGCCACTTTGGAATCAGCTTAAGTTTGGTAAAGTTATGGACTCTCGAAGTCCAATTTTGGGTCAACGTTAAACAAGTCAAATTAGAAATAACTGACATGAAAATGGGTGAAAAATTTGATCAAAGTTAAATTGAAAAATTTGAATGCAGATTTTTCGAGAATCGAATCAGAAGACTTTAGAGGTATGCCACTTTAGAATCGGCTTAAGTTTGGTAAAGTTATGGACTCTCTAAGTCCAATTTTGAGTCACTCTGTTACAAGTCATCGGAATACTAGAAATAACTGACATGAAAATGGGTCAAAAATTTGATCAACGTTAAATTGAAAAATTTGAATGCAGATTTTGAGAGAATCGAATCAGAAGACTTTAGAGGTATGCCACTTTAGAATCGGCTTAAGTTTGGTAAAGTTATGGACTCTCTAAGTCCAATTTTGAGTCACTCTGTTACAAGTCATCGGAATACTAGAAATCACTGGCATGAAAATGGGTCAAAAATTTGATCAACGTTAAATTGCAAAATTTGAATGCAGATTTTTAGATAATCGAAACAGAAGTCTTTAGAGGTATGCCACTTTGGAATCGGCTTAAGTTTGGTAAATTTATGGACTCTCGAAGTCCAATTTTGGGTCAACGTTAAACAAGTCAAATTAGAAATAACTGACATGAAAATGGGTCAAAAATTTGATCAACGTTAAATTGAAAAATTTGAATGCAGATTTTTAGATAATCGAATCAGAAGTCTTTAGAGGTATGCCACTTTGGAATCGGCTTAAGTTTGGTAAAGTTATGGACTCTCGAAGTCCAATTTTGGGTCAACGTTAAACAAGTCAAATTAGAAATAACTGACATGAAAATGGGTGAAAAATTTGATCAAAGTTAAATTGAAAAATTTGAATGCAGATTTTTAGAGAATCGAATCAGAAGACTTTAGAGGTATGCCACTTTAGAATCGGCTTAAGTTTGGTAAAGTTATGGACTCTCTAAGTCCAATTTTGAGTCACTCTGTTACAAGTCATCGGAATACTAGAAATAACTGACATGAAAATGGGTCAAAAATTTGATCAACGTTAAATTGAAAAATTTGAATGCAGATTTTGAGAGAATCGAATCAGAAGACTTTAGAGGTATGCCACTTTAGAATCGGCTTAAGTTTGGTAAAGTTATGGACTCTCTAAGTCCAATTTTGAGTCACTCTGTTACAAGTCATCGGAATACTAGAAATCACTGACATGAAAATGGGTCAAAAATTTGATCAACGTTAAATTGCAAAATTTGAATGCAGATTTTTAGATAATCGAATCAGAAGTCTTTAGAGGTATGCCACTTTGGAATCGGCTTAAGTTTGGTAAATTTATGGACTCTCGAAGTCCAATTTTGGGTCAACGTTAAACAAGTCAAATTAGAAATAACTGACATGAAAATGGGTGAAAAATTTGATCAAAGTTAAATTGAAAAATTTGAATGCAGATTTTTAGAGAATCGAATCAGAAGACTTTAGAGGTATGCCACTTTGGAATCGGCTTAAGTTTGGTAAAGTTATGGACTCTCTAAGTCCAATTTTGAGTCACTCTGTTACAAGTCATCGGAATACTAGAAATAACTGACATGAAAATGGGTCAAAAATTTGATCAACGTTAAATTGAAAAATTTGAATGCAGATTTTTAGAGAATCGAATCAGAAGTCTTTAGAGGTATGCCACTTTGGAATCGGCTTAAGTTTGGTAAAGTTATGGACTCTCGAAGTCCAATTTTGAGTCACTCTGTTACAAGTCATCGGAATACTAGAAATAACTGACATGAAAATGGGTCAAAAATTTGATCAACGTTAAATTGAAAAATTTGAATGCAGATTTTTAGAGAATCGAATCAGAAGTCTTTAGAGGTATGCCACTTTGGAATCGGCTTAAGTTTGGTAAAGTTATGGACTCTCGAAGTCCAATTTTGGGTCAACGTTAAACAAGTCAAATTAGAAATAACTGACATGAAAATGGGTGAAAAATTTGATCAAAGTTAAATTGAAAAATTTGAATGCAGATTTTTAGAGAATCGAATCAGAAGACTTTAGAGGTATGCCACTTTAGAATCGGCTTAAGTTTGGTAAAGTTATGGACTCTCTAAGTCCAATTTTGAGTCACTCTGTTACAAGTCATCGGAATACTAGAAATAACTGACATGAAAATGGGTCAAAAATTTGATCAACGTTAAATTGAAAAATTTGAATGCAGATTTTTAGAGAATCGAATCAGAAGACTTTAGAGGTATGCCACTTTAGAATCGGCTTAAGTTTGGTAAAGTTATGGACTCTCTAAGTCCAATTTTGAGTCACTCTGTTACAAGTCATCGGAAAACTAGAAATAACTGACATGAAAATGGGTGAAAAATTTGATCAACGTTAAATTGAAAAATTTGAATGCAGATTTTTAGAGAATCGAATCAGAAGTCTTTAGAGGTATGCCACTTTGGAATCGGCTTAAGTTTGGTAAAGTTATGGACTCTCTAAGTCCAATTTTGAGTCACTCTGTTACAAGTCATCGGAATACTAGAAATAACTGACATGAAAATGGGTCAAAAATTTGATCAACGTTAAATTGAAAAATTTGAATGCAGATTTTTAGAGAATCGAATCAGAAGTCTTTAGAGGTATGCCACTTTAGAATCGGCTTAAGTTTGGTAAAGTTATGGACTCTCTAAGTCCAATTTTGAGTCACTCTGTTACAAGTCATCGGAATACTAGAAATAACTGACATGAAAATGGGTCAAAAATTTGATCAACGTTAAATTGAAAAATTTGAATGCAGATTTTTAGAGAATCGAATCAGAAGTCTTTAGAGGTATGCCACTTTAGAATCGGCTTAAGTTTGGTAAAGTTATGGACTCTCTAAGTCCAATTTTGAGTCACTCTGTTACAAGTCATCGGAATACTAGAAATAACTGACATGAAAATGGGTCAAAAATTTGATCAACCTTAAATTGAAAAATTTGAATGCAGATTTTTAGATAATCGAATCAGAAGTCTTTAGAGGTAAGCCACTTTGGAATCAGCTTAAGTTTGGTAAAGTTATGGACTCTCGAAGTCCAATTTTGAGTCACTCTGTTACAAGTCATCGGAATACTAGAAATAACTGACATGAAAATGGGTCAAAAAATTGATCAACGTTTAATTGAAAAATTTGAATGCAGCTTTTTAGATAATCGAATCAGAAGTCTTTAGAGGTATGCCACTTTGGAATCGGCTTAAGTTTGGTAAAGTTATGGACTCTCGAAGTCCAATTTTGGGTCAACGTTAAACAAGTCAAATTAGAAATAACTGACATGAAAATGGGTGAAAAATTTGATCAAAGTTAAATTGAAAAATTTGAATGCAGATTTTTAGAGAATCGAATCAGAAGTCTTTAGAGGTATGCCACTTTGGAATCGGCTTAAGTTTGGTAAAGTTATGGACTCTCTAAGTCCAATTTTGAGTCACTCTGTTACAAGTCATCGGAATACTAGAAATAACTGACATGAAAATGGGTCAAAAATTTGATCTTTAGAGGTATGCCACTTTGGAATCGGCTTAAGTTTGGTAAAGTTATGGACTCTCTAAGTCCAATTTTGAGTCACTCTGTTACAAGTCATCGGAAAACTAGAAATAACTGACATGAAAATGGGTGAAAAATTTGATCAAAGTTAAATTGAAAAATTTGAATGCAGATTTTTAGAGAATCGAATCAGAAGTCTTTAGAGGTATGCCACTTTGGAATCGGCTTAAGTTTGGTAAAGTTATGGACTCTCTAAGTCCAATTTTGAGTCACTCTGTTACAAGTCATCGGAATACTAGAAATAACTGACATGAAAATGGGTCAAAAATTTGATCAACGTTAAATTGAAAAATTTGAATGCAGATTTTTAGAGAATCGAATCAGAAGTCTTTAGAGGTATGCCACTTTAGAATCGGCTTAAGTTTGGTAAAGTTATGGACTCTCTAAGTCCAATTTTGAGTCACTCTGTTACAAGTCATCGGAATACTAGAAATAACTGACATGAAAATGGGTCAAAAATTTGATCAACGTTAAATTGAAAAATTTGAATGCACATTTTTAGAGAATCGAATCAGAAGACTTTAGAGGTATGCCACTTTAGAATCGGCTTAAGTTTGGTAAAGTTATGGACTCTCTAAGTCCAATTTTGAGTCACTCTTTTACAAGTCTTCTGATCAACCTTAAATTGAAAAATTTGAATGCTGATTTTTAGATAATCGAATCAGAAGTCTTTAGAGGTATGCCACTTTGGAATCGGCTTAAGTTTGGTAAAGTTATGGACTCTCGAAGTCCAATTTTGAGTCACTCTGTTACAAGTCATCGGAAAACTAGAAATAACTGACATGAAAATCGGCTTAAGTTTGGTAAAGTTATGGACTCTCGAAGTCCAATTTTGGGTCAACGTTAAACAAGTCAAATTAGAAATAACTGACATGAAAATGGGTGAAAAATTTGATCAAAGTTAAATTGAAAAATTTGAATGCAGATTTTTAGAGAATCGAATCAGAAGACTTTAGAGGTATGCCACTTTAGAATCGGCTTAAGTTTGGTAAAGTTATGGACTCTCTAAGTCCAATTTTGAGTCACTCTGTTACAAGTCATCGGAATACTAGAAATAACTGACATGAAAATGGGTCAAAAATTTGATCAACGTTAAATTGAAAAATTTGAATGCAGATTTTTAGAGAATCGAATCAGAAGTCTTTAGAGGTATGCCACTTTAGAATCGGCTTAAGTTTGGTAAAGTTATGGACTCTCTAAGTCCAATTTTGAGTCACTCTGTTACAAGTCATCGGAATACTAGAAATAACTGACATGAAAATGGGTGAAAAATTTGATCAAAGTTAAATTGAAAAATTTGAATGCAGATTTTTCGAGAATCGAATCAGAAGTCTTTAGAGGTATGCCACTTTAGAATCGGCTTAAGTTTGGTAAAGTTATGGACTCTCTAAGTCCAATTTTGAGTCACTCTGTTACAAGTCATCGGAATACTAGAAATAACTGACATGAAAATGGGTCAAAAATTTGATCAACGTTAAATTGAAAGATTTGAATGCAGATTTTTAGAGAATCGAATCAGAAGACTTTAGAGGTATGCCACTTTGGAATCGGCTTAAGTTTGGTAAAGTTATGGACTCTCTAAGTCCAATTTTGAGTCACTCTGTTACAAGTCATCGGAATACTAGAAATAACTGACATGAAAATGGGTCAAAAATTTGATCAACGTTAAATTGAAAAATTTGAATGCAGATTTTTAGAGAATCGAATCAGAAGTCTTTAGAGGTATGCCACTTTGGAATCGGCTTAAGTTTGGTAAAGTTATGGACTCTCTAAGTCCAATTTTGAGTCACTCTGTTACAAGTCATCGGAATACTAGAAATAACTGACATGAAAATGGGTCAAAAATTTGATCAACGTTAAATTGAAAAATTTGAATGCAGATTTTTAGAGAATCGAATCAGAAGTCTTTAGAGGTATGCCACTTTAGAATCGGCTTAAGTTTGGTAAAGTTATGGACTCTCTAAGTCCAATTTTGAGTCACTCTGTTACAAGTCATCGGAATACTAGAAATAACTGACATGAAAATGGGTCAAAAATTTGATCAACGTTAAATTGAAAAATTTGAATGCAGATTTTTAGAGAATCGAATCAGAAGTCTTTAGAGGTATGCCACTTTAGAATCGGCTTAAGTTTGGTAAAGTTATGGACTCTCTAAGTCCAATTTTGAGTCACTCTGTTACAAGTCATCGGAATACTAGAAATAACTGACATGAAAATGGGTCAAAAATTTGATCAACGTTAAATTGAAAAATTTGAATGCAGATTTTTAGATAATCGAATCAGAAGTCTTTAGAGGTATGCCACTTTGGAATCGGCTTAAGTTTGGTAAAGTTATGGACTCTCGAAGTCCAATTTTGAGTCACTCTGTTACAAGTCATCGGAATACTAGAAATAACTGACATGAAAATGGGTCAAAAATTTGATCAACGTTAAATTGAAAAATTTGAATGCAGATTTTTAGATAATCGAATCAGAAGTCTTTAGAGGTATGCCACTTTGGAATCGGCTTAAGTTTGGTAAAGTTATGGACTCTCGAAGTCCAATTTTGGGTCAACGTTAAACAAGTCAAATTAGAAATAACTGACATGAAAATGGGTGAAAAATTTGATCAAAGTTAAATTGAAAAATTTGAATGCAGATTTTTCGAGAATCGAATCAGAAGTCTTTAGAGGTATGCCACTTTAGAATCGGCTTAAGTTTGGTAAAGTTATGGACTCTCTAAGTCCAATTTTGAGTCACTCTGTTACAAGTCATCGGAATACTAGAAATAACTGACATGAAAATGGGTCAAAAATTTGATCAACGTTAAATTGAAAAATTTGAATGCAGATTTTTAGAGAATCGAATCAGAAGTCTTTAGAGGTATGCCACTTTAGAATCGGCTTAAGTTTGGTAAAGTTATGGACTCTCTAAGTCCAATTTTGAGTCACTCTGTTACAAGTCATCGGAAAACTAGAAATAACTGACATGAAAATGGGTCAAAAATTTGATCAACGTTAAATTGAAAAATTTGAATGCAGATTTTTAGAGAATCGAATCAGAAGTCTTTAGAGGTATGCCACTTTAGAATCGGCTTAAGTTTGGTAAAGTTATGGACTCTCTAAGTCCAATTTTGAGTCACTCTGTTACAAGTCATCGGAATACTAGAAATAACTGACATGAAAATGGGTCAAAAATTTGATCAACGTTAAATTGAAAAATTTGAATGCAGATTTTTAGATAATCGAATCAGAAGTCTTTAGAGGTATGCCACTTTGGAATCAGCTTAAGTTTGGTAAAGTTATGGACTCTCGAAGTCCAATTTTGGGTCAACGTTAAACAAGTCAAATTAGAAATAACTGACATAAAAATGGGTGAAAAATTTGATCAACGTTAAATTGAAAAATTTGAATGCAGATTTTTAGAGAATCGAATCAGAAGTCTTTAGAGGTATGCCACTTTAGAATCGGCTTAAGTTTGGTAAAGTTATGGACTCTCAAGTCCAATTTTGAGTCACTCTGTTACAAGTCATCGGAATACTAGAAATAACTGACATGAAAATGGGTCAAAAATTTGATCAACGTTAAATTGAAAAATTTGAATGCAGATTTTTAGAGAATCGAATCAGAAGTCTTTAGAGGTATGCCACTTTAGAATCGGCTTAAGTTTGGTAAAGTTATGGACTCTCTAAGTCCAATTTTGAGTCACTCTGTTACAAGTCATCGGAATACTAGAAATAACTGACATGAAAATGGGTCAAAAATTTGATCAACGTTAAATTGAAAAATTTGAATGCAGATTTTTAGAGAATCGAATCAGAAGACTTTAGAGGTATGCCACTTTAGAATCGGCTTAAGTTTGGTAAAGTTATGGACTCTCTAAGTCCAATTTTGAGTCACTCTGTTACAAGTCATCGGAATACTAGAAATAACTGACATGAAAATGGGTCAAAAATTTGATCAACGTTAAATTGAAAAATTTGAATGCAGATTTTTAGATAATCGAATCAGAAGTCTTTAGAGGTAAGCCACTTTGGAATCAGCTTAAGTTTGGTAAAGTTATGGACTCTCGAAGTCCAATTTTGGGTCAACGTTAAACAAGTCAAATTAGAAATAACTGACATGAAAATGGGTCAAAAATTTGATCAACGTTAAATTGAAAAATTTGAATGCAGATTTTTCGAGAATCGAATCAGAAGTCTTTAGAGGTATGCCACTTTAGAATCGGCTTAAGTTTGGTAAAGTTATGGACTCTCAAGTCCAATTTTGAGTCACTCTGTTACAAGTCATCGGAATACTAGAAATAACTGACATGAAAATGGGTCAAAAATTTGATCAACGTTAAATTGAAAAATTTGAATGCAGATTTTTCGAGAATCGAATCAGAAGTCTTTAGAGGTATGCCACTTTGGAATCGGCTTAAGTTTGGTAAAGTTATGGACTCTCTAAGTCCAATTTTGAGTCACTCTGTTACAAGTCATCGGAATACTAGAAATAACTGGCATGAAAATGGGTCAAAAATTTGATCAACGTTAAATTGAAAAATTTGAATGCAGATTTTTAGATAATCGAATCAGAAGTCTTTAGAGGTATGCCACTTTGGAATCGGCTTAAGTTTGGTAAAGTTATGGACTCTCGAAGTCCAATTTTGAGTCACTCTGTTACAAGTCATCGGAATACTAGAAATAACTGACATGAAAATGGGTCAAAAATTTGATCAACGTTAAATTGAAAAATTTGAATGCAGATTTTTAGATAATCGAATCAGAAGTCTTTAGAGGTATGCCACTTTGGAATCGGCTTAAGTTTGGTAAAGTTATGGACTCTCGAAGTCCAATTTTGGGTCACACGTTAAACAAGTCATCGGAAATTAGAAATAACTGACATGAAAATGGGTGAAAAATTTGATCAACGTTAAATTGAAAAATTTGAATGCAGATTTTTAGAGAATCGAATCAGAAGTCTTTAGAGGTATGCCACTTTGGAATCGCCTTAAGTTTGGTAAAGTTATGGACTCTCTAAGTCCAATTTTGAGTCACTCTGTTACAAGTCATCGGAATACTAGAAATAACTGACATGAAAATGGGTCAAAAATTTGATCAACGTTAAATTGAAAAATTTGAATGCAGATTTTTAGATAATCGAATCAGAAGTCTTTAGAGGTATGCCACTTTGGAATCGGCTTAAGTTTGGTAAAGTTATGGACTCTCGAAGTCCAATTTTGAGTCACTCTGTTACAAGTCATCGGAATACTAGAAATAACTGACATGAAAATGGGTGAAAAATTTGATCAAAGTTAAATTGAAAAATTTGAATGCAGATTTTTCGAGAATCGAATCAGAAGACTTTAGAGGTATGCCACTTTAGAATCGGCTTAAGTTTGGTAAAGTTATGGACTCTCTAAGTCCAATTTTGAGTCACTCTGTTACAAGTCATCGGAATACTAGAAATAACTGACATGAAAATGGGTCAAAAATTTGATCAACGTTAAATTGAAAGATTTGAATGCAGATTTTTAGAGAATCGAATCAGAAGACTTTAGAGGTATGCCACTTTAGAATCGGCTTAAGTTTGGTAAAGTTATGGACTCTCTAAGTCCAATTTTGAGTCACTCTGTTACAAGTCATCGGAATACTAGAAATAACTGACATGAAAATGGGTCAAAAATTTGATCTTTAGAGGTATGCCACTTTAGAATCGGCTTAAGTTTGGTAAAGTTATGGACTCTCTAAGTCCAATTTTGAGTCACTCTGTTACAAGTCATCGGAATACTAGAAATAACTGACATGAAAATGGGTCAAAAATTTGATCAACGTTAAATTGAAAAATTTGAATGCAGATTTTTAGATAATCGAATCAGAAGTCTTTAGAGGTATGCCACTTTGGAATCAGCTTAAGTTTGGTAAAGTTATGGACTCTCGAAGTCCAATTTTGGGTCAACGTTAAACAAGTCAAATTAGAAATAACTGACATAAAAATGGGTGAAAAATTTGATCAAAGTTAATTTGAAAAATTTGAATGCAGATTTTTCGAGAATCGAATCAGAAGACTTTAGAGGTATGCCACTTTAGAATCGGCTTAAGTTTGGTAAAGTTATGGACTCTCAAGTCCAATTTTGAGTCACTCTGTTACAAGTCATCGGAATACTAGAAATAACTGACATGAAAATGGGTCAAAAATTTGATCAACGTTAAATTGAAAGATTTGAATGCAGATTTTTAGAGAATCGAATCAGAAGACTTTAGAGGTATGCCACTTTAGAATCGGCTTAAGTTTGGTAAAGTTATGGACTCTCTAAGTCCAATTTTGAGTCACTCTGTTACAAGTCATCGGAATACTAGAAATAACTGACATGAAAATGGGTCAAAAATTTGATCAACGTTAAATTGAAAAATTTGAATGCACATTTTTAGAGAATCGAATCAGAAGACTTTAGAGGTATGCCACTTTAGAATCGGCTTAAGTTTGGTAAAGTTATGGACTCTCTAAGTCCAATTTTGAGTCACTCTGTTACAAGTCATCGGAATACTAGAAATAACTGACATGAAAATGGGTCAAAAATTTGATCAACGTTAAATTGAAAAATTTGAATGCAGATTTTTAGATAATCGAATCAGAAGTCTTTAGAGGTAAGCCACTTTGGAATCAGCTTAAGTTTGGTAAAGTTATGGACTCTCGAAGTCCAATTTTGGGTCAACGTTAAACAAGTCAAATTAGAAATAACTGACATAAAAATGGGTGAAAAATTTGATCAAAGTTAATTTGAAAAATTTGAATGCAGATTTTTCGAGAATCGAATCAGAAGACTTTAGAGGTATGCCACTTTAGAATCGGCTTAAGTTTGGTAAAGTTATGGACTCTCAAGTCCAATTTTGAGTCACTCTGTTACAAGTCATCGGAATACTAGAAATAACTGACATGAAAATGGGTCAAAAATTTGATCAACGTTAAATTGAAAAATTTGAATGCAGATTTTTCGAGAATCGAATCAGAAGACTTTAGAGGTATGCCACTTTAGAATCGGCTTAAGTTTGGTAAAGTTATGGACTCTCTAAGTCCAATTTTGAGTCACTCTGTTACAAGTCATCGGAATACTAGAAATAACTGGCATGAAAATGGGTCAAAAATTTGATCAACGTTAAATTGAAAAATTTGAATGCAGATTTTTAGATAATCGAATCAGAAGTCTTTAGAGGTATGCCACTTTGGAATCGGCTTAAGTTTGGTAAAGTTATGGACTCTCGAAGTCCAATTTTGAGTCACTCTGTTACAAGTCATCGGAATACTAGAAATAACTGACATGAAAATGGGTCAAAAATTTGATCAACGTTAAATTGAAAAATTTGAATGCAGATTTTTAGATAATCGAATCAGAAGTCTTTAGAGGTATGCCACTTTGGAATCGGCTTAAGTTTGGTAAAGTTATGGACTCTCTAAGTCCAATTTTGAGTCACTCTGTTACAAGTCATCGGAATACTAGAAATAACTGACATGAAAATGGGTCAAAAATTTGATCAACGTTAAATTGAAAAATTTGAATGCAGATTTTTAGATAATCGAATCAGAAGTCTTTAGAGGTATGCCACTTTGGAATCGGCTTAAGTTTGGTAAAGTTATGGACTCTCGAAGTCCAATTTTGGGTCAACGTTAAACAAGTCAAATTAGAAATAACTGACATGAAAATGGGTGAAAAATTTGATCAAAGTTAAATTGAAAAATTTGAATGCAGATTTTTCGAGAATCGAATCAGAAGACTTTAGAGGTATGCCACTTTGGAATCGGCTTAAGTTTGGTAAAGTTATGGACTCTCTAAGTCCAATTTTGAGTCACTCTGTTACAAGTCATCGGAATACTAGAAATAACTGACATGAAAATGGGTCAAAAATTTGATCAACGTTAAATTGAAAAAATTGAATGCAGATTTTTAGATAATCGAATCAGAAGTCTTTAGAGGTATGCCACTTTGGAATCGGCTTAAGTTTGGTAAAGTTATGGACTCTCGAAGTCCAATTTTGGGTCAACGTTAAACAAGTCAAATTAGAAATAACTGACATGAAAATGGGTGAAAAATTTGATCAAAGTTAAATTGAAAAATTTGAATGCAGATTTTTCGAGAATCGAATCAGAAGACTTTAGAGGTATGCCACTTTGGAATCGGCTTAAGTTTGGTAAAGTTATGGACTCTCTAAGTCCAATTTTGAGTCACTCTGTTACAAGTCATCGGAATACTAGAAATAACTGACATGAAAATGGGTCAAAAATTTGATCAACGTTAAATTGAAAAATTTGAATGCAGATTTTTAGAGAAGCGAATCAGAAGACTTTAGAGGTATGCCACTTTAGAATCGGCTTAAGTTTGGTAAAGTTATGGACTCTCTAAGTCCAATTTTGAGTCACTCTGTTACAAGTCATCGGAATACTAGAAATAACTGACATGAAAATGGGTCAAAAATTTGATCAACGTTAAATTGAAAAATTTGAATGCAGATTTTGAGAGAATCGAATCAGAAGTCTTTAGAGGTATGCCACTTTGGAATCGCCTTAAGTTTGGTAAAGTTATGGACTCTCGAAGTCCAATTTTGGGTCAACGTTAAACAAGTCAAATTAGAAATAACTGACATGAAAATGGGTGAAAAATTTGATCAAAGTTAAATTGAAAAATTTGAATGCAGATTTTTCGAGAATCGAATCAGAAGACTTTAGAGGTATGCCACTTTAGAATCGGCTTAAGTTTGGTAAAGTTATGGACTCTCTAAGTCCAATTTTGAGTCACTCTGTTACAAGTCATCGGAATACTAGAAATAACTGACATGAAAATGGGTCAAAAATTTGATCAACGTTAAATTGAAAAATTTGAATGCAGATTTTGAGAGAATCGAATCAGAAGTCTTTAGAGGTATGCCACTTTGGAATCGCCTTAAGTTTGGTAAAGTTATGGACTCTCGAAGTCCAATTTTGGGTCAACGTTAAACAAGTCAAATTAGAAATAACTGACATGAAAATGGGTGAAAAATTTGATCAAAGTTAAATTGAAAAATTTGAATGCAGATTTTTCGAGAATCGAATCAGAAGACTTTAGAGGTATGCCACTTTAGAATCGGCTTAAGTTTGGTAAAGTTATGGACTCTCTAAGTCCAATTTTGAGTCACTCTGTTACAAGTCATCGGAATACTAGAAATAACTGACATGAAAATGGGTCAAAAATTTGATCAACGTTAAATTGAAAAATTTGAATGCAGATTTTTAGATAATCGAATCAGAAGTCTTTAGAGGTATGCCACTTTGGAATCGGCTTAAGTTTGGTAAAGTTATGGACTCTCGAAGTCCAATTTTGGGTCAACGTTAAACAAGTCAAATTAGAAATAACTGACATGAAAATGGGTGAAAAATTTGATCAAAGTTAAATTGAAAAATTTGAATGCAGATTTTTCGAGAATCGAATCAGAAGACTTTAGAGGTATGCCACTTTAGAATCGGCTTAAGTTTGGTAAAGTTATGGACTCTCTAAGTCCAATTTTGAGTCACTCTGTTACAAGTCATCGGAATACTAGAAATAACTGACATGAAAATGGGTCAAAAATTTGATCAACGTTAAATTGAAAAATTTGAATGCAGATTTTTAGATAATCGAATCAGAAGTCTTTAGAGGTATGCCACTTTGGAATCGGCTTAAGTTTGGTAAAGTTATGGACTCTCGAAGTCCAATTTTGGGTCAACGTTAAACAAGTCAAATTAGAAATAACTGACATGAAAATGGGTGAAAAATTTGATCAAAGTTAAATTGAAAAATTTGAATGCAGATTTTTCGAGAATCGAATCAGAAGACTTTAGAGGTATGCCACTTTAGAATCGGCTTAAGTTTGGTAAAGTTATGGACTCTCTAAGTCCAATTTTGAGTCACTCTGTTACAAGTCATCGGAATACTAGAAATAACTGACATGAAAATGGGTCAAAAATTTGATCAACGTTAAATTGAAAAATTTGAATGCAGATTTTTAGATAATCGAATCAGAAGTCTTTAGAGGTATGCCACTTTGGAATCGGCTTAAGTTTGGTAAAGTTATGGACTCTCGAAGTCCAATTTTGGGTCAACGTTAAACAAGTCAAATTAGAAATAACTGACATGAAAATGGGTGAAACATTTGATCAAAAGTAAATTGAAAAATTTGAATGCAGATTTTTCGAGAATCGAATCAGAAGACTTTAGAGGTATGCCACTTTAGAATCGGCTTAAGTTTGGTAAAGTTATGGACTCTCTAAGTCCAATTTTGAGTCACTCTGTTACAAGTCATCGGAATTCTAGAAATAACTGGCATGAAAATGGGTCAAAAATTTGATCAACGTTAAATTGAAAAGTTTGAATGCAGATTTTTCGAGAATCGAATCAGAAGACTTTAGAGGTATGCCACTTTAGAATCGGCTTAAGTTTGGTAAAGTTATGGACTCTCTAAGTCCAATTTTGAGTCACTCTGTTACAAGTCATCGGAATACTAGAAATAACTGACATGAAAATGGGTCAAAAATTTGATCAACGTTAAATTGAAAAATTTGAATGCAGATTTTTAGATAATCGAATCAGAAGTCTTTAGAGGTATGCCACTTTGGAATCGGCTTAAGTTTGGTAAAGTTATGGACTCTCGAAGTCCAATTTTGGGTCAACGTTAAACAAGTCAAATTAGAAATAACTGACATGAAAATGGGTGAAAAATTTGATCAAAGTTAAATTGAAAAATTTGAATGCAGATTTTTCGAGAATCGAATCAGAAGACTTTAGAGGTATGCCACTTTAGAATCGGCTTAAGTTTGGTAAAGTTATGGACTCTCTAAGTCCAATTTTGAGTCACTCTGTTACAAGTCATCGGAATTCTAGAAATAACTGGCATGAAAATGGGTCAAAAATTTGATCAACGTTAAATTGAAAAGTTTGAATGCAGATTTTTCGAGAATCGAATCAGAAGACTTTAGAGGTATGCCACTTTAGAATCGGCTTAAGTTTGGTAAAGTTATGGACTCTCTAAGTCCAATTTTGAGTCACTCTGTTACAAGTCATCGGAATACTAGAAATAACTGACATGAAAATGGGTCAAAAATTTGATCAACGTTAAATTGAAAAATTTGAATGCAGATTTTTAGATAATCGAATCAGAAGTCTTTAGAGGTATGCCACTTTGGAATCGGCTTAAGTTTGGTAAAGTTATGGACTCTCGAAGTCCAATTTTGGGTCAACGTTAAACAAGTCAAATTAGAAATAACTGACATGAAAATGGGTGAAAAATTTGATCAAAGTTAAATTGAAAAATTTGAATGCAGATTTTTCGAGAATCGAATCAGAAGACTTTAGAGGTACGCCACTTTAGAATCGGCTTAAGTTTGGTAAAGTTATGGACTCTCTAAGTCCAATTTTGAGTCACTCTGTTACAAGTCATCGGAATTCTAGAAATAACTGGCATGAAAATGGGTCAAAAATTTGATCAACGTTAAATTGAAAAGTTTGAATGCAGATTTTTCGAGAATCGAATCAGAAGACTTTAGAGGTATGCCACTTTAGAATCGGCTTAAGTTTGGTAAAGTTATGGACTCTCTAAGTCCAATTTTGAGTCACTCTGTTACAAGTCATCGGAATACTAGAAATAACTGACATGAAAATGGGTCAAAAATTTGATCAACGTTAAATTGAAAAATTTGAATGCAGATTTTTAGATAATCGAATCAGAAGTCTTTAGAGGTATGCCACTTTGGAATCGCCTTAAGTTTGGTAAAGTTATGGACTCTCGAAGTCCAATTTTGGGTCAACGTTAAACAAGTCAAATTAGAAATAACTGACATGAAAATGGGTGAAAAATTTAATCAAAGTTAAATTGAAACGAGGACGGAAGCTAACTTCGGCAAGCCGAAGTTTTAATACCCTTGCAGACTTTGCCGATATTGCTAAAACTGAAAAAGTAGCGATAGGAATAAGGTATACATAAATAAACTAGATTTGCGTCGTTTGATGTCAATTGCTTTTATACTGCAAAAATGTCATATAAAATAGAAAAAAAGGGATACTTTCGCAGCCTTTAACTATTATTCCTACGGAAGCTATAAGAAATAGACGTCCGATCGGCAAGCGCTTTTACCCTAATCAAGATATGCGTAAATAAATAAGACTTGGAAAAATTTATGTCAGTAGCTTACACACTACGTGAAAAATTCAGAAAACCAACAAATTTGGACCGATTTCACCGAATTGTTCCTATGGGAGCTATAGGATATAGACGTCCGATCGCCAAGCGCTTTTACCCTGATCAAGGTATGCATAAAAAAATAAGATTTGGAAAGATTTATGTTAAATGCTTTTACACTGCGCGAAATATCGTCCATTCTTGAAAGTTATATCCGATTGTTCCTATGGGAGCTATAGGATATAGACGTCCGATCAGCACGCGCTTTTACCTTGATGAAGGAATGCATAAAAAAATACGATTTGAAAAAATTTATAGCAATAGCTTTTACACAGCGCGAAATATTCTGAAAAACATCAAATTTGGACCGATTTTACCCTATTGTTCCTATGGGAGCTATAGGATATAGACGTCCGATCGCCACGCGCTTTTACCCTGATCAAGGTATGCATAAAAAAATACGATTTGGAAAGATTCATGTCAAAAGCTTTTACACTGCGCGAAATATCATCAATTCTGGCAAGATATATCCGATTGTTCCTATGGGAGCTATAGGATATAGACGTCCGATCGGGGCGATTTTCAAACTTGATCTGCGTACACATGTTTTAGGACGAGTGTGAAAGTTTCAGATCGCTAGCTTTTAAACTGAGCTCGCAAACGGTATTGAAACAGACGGACAGACGGACAGACGGACAGACGGACAGACGGACAGACGGACATGGCTATATCGACTCAGGAGGTGATCCTGATCAAGAATATATATACTTTATAGGGTCGGAAACGTCTCCTTCACTGCGTTACAAACTTCTGACCAAAATTATAATACCCTCTGCAAGGGTATAAAAAAGAAATCAAGATCAGCCGCCGCACAAATATTGTACTACACAGAGTCAGAGAGAGACTGAGAGAGAGACAGTGCGAGAGAATGCATTCGGTGATCAATACTTGTGTATAATTTGTTGGAATTATTATTCTTACTTTAGGCTAATGTAACTTTTTTTAGAATTGACCTAGAGTTTCAGTAAAACCACCATATGAATCCTTAAGGTATCAGGATTCCCTCGATAAATTTTCATATTGCTAATTGACTTAGATCAGTGTTTTTTTGCCGTTTGGAAAAAATGAGGAAGATTCTTAGATTTTCAAAAATCGATAAAAAATAGTAAACATTAAATTATCCAATATTAAATTAAATAGAATCTTTATTATGTAGAGGACTAAATTTTGGCCAAAAATCGCATCGATTGATTAACGCGTTTAGCGTCCAGATTTTTTATAGAAATTGGGGTTTTTTGCCACTGGAAGAAAATGGGGGCATGTTTGTGGCCAAAATAAATCTTAGCAAATCAGTTTAGTGTTATAAGAATTGAATGGTGAAAAATTTTAATAGGGTCATTTAATTAGTTTAGGCTGTGCGTTGATTCTTAGTTTTCAATGAACAGTTTTATATATTTAGATGACTGCCCCCCTGCCCTTTTTCCAAAGCCCAGCGGCTTGAACGCTTTGACGGGGTTTATTATGTGTGTTGCTGGTATAATTTAATTTTAATTTATTGTTAATTTATTGTTAAGTTTAATTTAGTTTTAAGTTTTTAATTTTAAGTTTTAACGAGGACGGAAGCTAACTTCGGCAAGCCGAAGTTTTAATACCCTTGCAGACTTTGCCGAAATTGCTAAAACTGAAAAAGTAGCGATAGGAATAAGGTATACATAAATAAACTAGATTTGCGTCGTTTGATGTCAATTGCTTTTATACTGCAAAAATGTCATATAAAATAGAAAAAAGGGATACTTTCGCAGCCTTTAACTATTATTCCTACGGAAGCTATAAGAAATAGACGTCCGATCGGCAAGCGCTTTTACCCTAATCAAGATATGCGTAAATAAATAAGACTTGGAAAAATTTATGTCAGTAGCTTACACACTACGTGAAAAATTCAGAAAACCAACAAATTTGGACCGATTTCACCGAATTGTTCCTATGGGAGCTATAGGATATAGACGTCCGATCGCCAAGCGCTTTTACCCTGATCAAGGTATGCGTAAAAAAATAAGATTTGGAAAGATTTATGTTAAATGCTTTTACACTGCGCGAAATATCGTCCATTCTTGAAAGTTATATCCGATTGTTCCTATGGGAGCTATAGGATATAGACGTCCGATCGGGGCGATTTTCAAACTTGATCTGCGTACACATGTTTTAGGACGAGTGTGAAAGTTTCAGATCGCTAGCTTTTAAACTGAGCTCGCAAACGGTATTGAAACAGACGGACAGACGGACAGACGGACAGACGGACAGACGGACATGGCTATATCGACTCAGGAGGTGATCCTGATCAAGAATATATATACTTTATAGGGTCGGAAACGTCTCCTTCACTGCGTTACAAACTTCTGACCAAAATTATAATACCCTCTGCAAGGGTATAAAAAATTTGAATGCAGATTTTTCGAGAATCGAATCAGAAGACTTTAGAGGTATGCCACTTTAGAATCGGCTTAAGTTTGGTAAAGTTATGGACTCTCTAAGTCCAATTTTGAGTCACTCTGTTACAAGTCATCGGAATTCTAGAAATAACTGGCATGAATATGGGTCAAAAATTTGATCAACGTTAAATTGAAAAGTTTGAATGCAGATGTTTAGATAATCGAATCAGAAGTCTTTAGAGGTATGCCACTTTGGAATCGGCTTAAGTTTGGTAAAGTTATGGACTCTCGAAGTCCAATTTTGAGTCACTCTGTTACAAGTCATCGGAATACTAGAAATAACTGACATGAAAATGGGTCAAAAATTTCAACGTTAAATTGAAAAATTTGAATGCAGATTTTTAGATAATCGAATCAGAAGTCTTTAGAGGTATGCCACTTTGGAATCGGCTTAAGTTTGGTAAAGTTATGGACTCTCGAAGTCCAATTTTGGGTCAACGTTAAACAAGTCAAATTAGAAATAACTGACATGAAAATGGGTGAAAAATTTGATCAAAGTTAAATTGAAAAATTTGAATGCAGATTTTTCGAGAATCGAATCAGAAGACTTTAGAGGTATGCCACTTTAGAATCGGCTTAAGTTTGGTAAAGTTATGGACTCTCTAAGTCCAATTTTGAGTCACTCTGTTACAAGTCATCGGAATTCTAGAAATAACTGGCATGAAAATGGGTCAAAAATTTGATCAACGTTAAATTGAAAAGTTTGAATGCAGATTTTTAGATAATCGAATCAGAAGTCTTTAGAGGTATGCCACTTTGGAATCGGCTTAAGTTTGGTAAAGTTATGGACTCTCTAAGTCCAATTTTGAGTCACTCTGTTACAAGTCATCGGAATTCTAGAAATAACTGGCATGAAAATGGGTCAAAAATTTGATCAACGTTAAATTGAAAAGTTTGAATGCAGATTTTTCGAGAATCGAATCAGAAGACTTTAGAGGTATGCCACTTTAGAATCGGCTTAAGTTTGGTAAAGTTATGGACTCTCTAAGTCCAATTTTGAGTCAACGTTAAACAAGTCAAATTAGAAATAACTGACATGAAAATGGGTGAAAAATTTGATCAAAGTTAAATTGAAAAATTTGAATGCAGATTTTTCGAGAATCGAATCAGAAGACTTTAGAGGTATGCCACTTTAGAATCGGCTTAAGTTTGGTAAAGTTATGGACTCTCTAAGTCCAATTTTGAGTCACTCTGTTACAAGTCATCGGAATACTAGAAATAACTGACATGAAAATGGGTCAAAAATTTGATCAACGTTAAATTGAAAAATTTGAATGCAGATTTTTAGATAATCGAATCAGAAGTCTTTAGAGGTATGCCACTTTGGAATCGGCTTAAGTTTGGTAAAGTTATGGACTCTCGAAGTCCAATTTTGGGTCAACGTTAAACAAGTCAAATTAGAAATAACTGACATGAAAATGGGTGAAAAATTTGATCAAAGTTAAATTGAAAAATTTGAATGCAGATTTTTCGAGAATCGAATCAGAAGACTTTAGAGGTATGCCACTTTAGAATCGGCTTAAGTTTGGTAAAGTTATGGACTCTCGAAGTCCAATTTTGAGTCACTCTGTTACAAGTCATCGGAATACTAGAAATAACTGACATGAAAATGGGTCAAAAATTTCAACGTTAAATTGAAAAATTTGAATGCAGATTTTTAGATAATCGAATCAGAAGTCTTTAGAGGTATGCCACTTTGGAATCGGCTTAAGTTTGGTAAAGTTATGGACTCTCGAAGTCCAATTTTGGGTCAACGTTAAACAAGTCAAATTAGAAATAACTGACATGAAAATGGGTGAAAAATTTGATCAAAGTTAAATTGAAAAATTTGAATGCAGATTTTTCGAGAATCGAATCAGAAGACTTTAGAGGTATGCCACTTTAGAATCGGCTTAAGTTTGGTAAAGTTATGGACTCTCTAAGTCCAATTTTGAGTCACTCTGTTACAAGTCATCGGAATTCTAGAAATAACTGGCATGAAAATGGGTCAAAAATTTGATCAACGTTAAATTGAAAAATTTGAATGCAGATTTTGAGAGAATCGAATCAGAAGTCTTTAGAGGTATGCCACTTTGGAATCGGCTTAAGTTTGGTAGAGTTATGGACTCTCTAAGTCCAATTTTGAGTCACTCTGTTACAAGTCATCGGAATTCTAGAAATAACTGGCATGAAAATGGGTCAAAAATTTGATCAACGTTAAATTGAAAAGTTTGAATGCAGATTTTTCGAGAATCGAATCAGAAGACTTTAGAGGTATGCCACTTTAGAATCGGCTTAAGTTTGGTAAAGTTATGGACTCTCTAAGTCCAATTTTGAGTCAACGTTAAACAAGTCAAATTAGAAATAACTGACATGAAAATGGGTGAAAAATTTGATCAAAGTTAAATTGAAAAATTTGAATGCAGATTTTTCGAGAATCGAATCAGAAGACTTTAGAGGTATGCCACTTTAGAATCGGCTTAAGTTTGGTAAAGTTATGGACTCTCTAAGTCCAATTTTGAGTCACTCTGTTACAAGTCATCGGAATACTAGAAATAACTGACATGAAAATGGGTCAAAAATTTGATCAACGTTAAATTGAAAAATTTGAATGCAGATTTTTAGAGAATCGAATCAGAAGTCTTTAGAGGTATGCCACTTTGGAATCGGCTTAAGTTTGGTAAAGTTATGGACTCTCGAAGTCCAATTTTGGGTCAACGTTAAACAAGTCAAATTAGAAATAACTGACA
This sequence comes from Drosophila carrolli, assembly GCA_018152295.1. NCBI lineage: Eukaryota > Metazoa > Arthropoda > Insecta > Diptera > Drosophilidae > Drosophila > Drosophila carrolli. The sequence continues at coordinate 158,229 of JAECXJ010000306.1, forward strand.
TGAAAATGGGTGAAAAATTTGATCAAAGTTAAATTGAAAAATTTGAATGCAGATTTTTCGAGAATCGAATCAGAAGACTTTAGAGGTATGCCACTTTAGAATCGGCTTAAGTTTGGTAAAGTTATGGACTCTCTAAGTCCAATTTTGAGTCACTCTGTTACAAGTCATCGGAATACTAGAAATAGCTGACATGAAAATGGGTCAAAAATTTGATCAACGTTAAATTGAAAAATTTGAATGCAGATTTTGAGAGAATCGAATCAGAAGACTTTAGAGGTATGCCACTTTAGAATCGGCTTAAGTTTGGTAGAGTTATGGACTCTCTAAGTCCAATTTTGAGTCACTCTGTTACAAGTCATCGGAATTCTAGAAATAACTGGCATGAAAATGGGTCAAAAATTTGATCAACGTTAAATTGAAAAGTTTGAATGCAGATTTTTCGAGAATCGAATCAGAAGACTTTAGAGGTATGCCACTTTAGAATCGGCTTAAGTTTGGTAAAGTTATGGACTCTCTAAGTCCAATTTTGAGTCACTCTGTTACAAGTCATCGGAATACTAGAAATAACTGACATGAAAATGGGTCAAAAATTTGATCAACGTTAAATTGAAAAATTTGAATGCAGATTTTTAGATAATCGAATCAGAAGTCTTTAGAGGTATGCCACTTTGGAATCGCCTTAAGTTTGGTAAAGTTATGGACTCTCGAAGTCCAATTTTGGGTCAACGTTAAACAAGTCAAATTAGAAATAACTGACATGAAAATGGGTGAAAAATTTGATCAAAGTTAAATTGAAAAATTTGAATGCAGATTTTTCGAGAATCGAATCAGAAGACTTTAGAGGTATGCCACTTTAGAATCGGCTTAAGTTTGGTAAAGTTATGGACTCTCTAAGTCCAATTTTGAGTCACTCTGTTACAAGTCATCGGAATTCTAGAAATAACTGGCATGAATATGGGTCAAAAATTTGATCAACGTTAAATTGAAAAGTTTGAATGCAGATGTTTAGATAATCGAATCAGAAGTCTTTAGAGGTATGCCACTTTGGAATCGGCTTAAGTTTGGTAAAGTTATGGACTCTCGAAGTCCAATTTTGAGTCACTCTGTTACAAGTCATCGGAATACTAGAAATAACTGACATGAAAATGGGTCAAAAATTTCAACGTTAAATTGAAAAATTTGAATGCAGATTTTTAGATAATCGAATCAGAAGTCTTTAGAGGTATGCCACTTTGGAATCGGCTTAAGTTTGGTAAAGTTATGGACTCTCGAAGTCCAATTTTGGGTCAACGTTAAACAAGTCAAATTAGAAATAACTGACATGAAAATGGGTGAAAAATTTGATCAAAGTTAAATTGAAAAATTTGAATGCAGATTTTTCGAGAATCGAATCAGAAGACTTTAGAGGTATGCCACTTTAGAATCGGCTTAAGTTTGGTAAAGTTATGGACTCTCTAAGTCCAATTTTGAGTCACTCTGTTACAAGTCATCGGAATTCTAGAAATAACTGGCATGAAAATGGGTCAAAAATTTGATCAACGTTAAATTGAAAAGTTTGAATGCAGATTTTTAGATAATCGAATCAGAAGTCTTTAGAGGTATGCCACTTTGGAATCGGCTTAAGTTTGGTAAAGTTATGGACTCTCTAAGTCCAATTTTGAGTCACTCTGTTACAAGTCATCGGAATTCTAGAAATAACTGGCATGAAAATGGGTCAAAAATTTGATCAACGTTAAATTGAAAAGTTTGAATGCAGATTTTTCGAGAATCGAATCAGAAGACTTTAGAGGTATGCCACTTTAGAATCGGCTTAAGTTTGGTAAAGTTATGGACTCTCTAAGTCCAATTTTGAGTCACTCTGTTACAAGTCATCGGAAAACTAGAAATAACTGACATGAAAATGGGTCAAAAATTTGATCAACGTTAAATTGAAAAATTTGAATGCAGATTTTTAGATAATCGAATCAGAAGTCTTTAGAGGTATGCCACTTTGGAATCGGCTTAAGTTTGGTAAAGTTATGGACTCTCGAAGTCCAATTTTGGGTCAACGTTAAACAAGTCAAATTAGAAATAACTGACATGAAAATGGGTCAAAAATTTGATCAAAGTTAATTTGAAAAATTTGAATGCAGATTTTTCGAGAATCGAATCAGAAGACTTTAGAGGTATGCCACTTTAGAATCGGCTTAAGTTTGGTAAAGTTATGGACTCTCGAAGTCCAATTTTGAGTCACTCTGTTACAATTCATCGGAATACTAGAAATAACTGACATGAAAATGGGTCAAAAATTTGATCAACGTTAAATTGAAAAATTTGAATGCAGATTTTTAGAGAATCGAATCAGAAGTCTTTAGAGGTATGCCACTTTGGAATCGGCTTAAGTTTGGTAAAGTTATGGACCCTCTAAGTCCAATTTTGAGTCACTCTGTTACAAGTCATCGGAAAACTAGAAATAACTGACATGAAAATCGGCTTAAGTTTGGTAAAGTTATGGACTCTCGAAGTCCAATTTTGGGTCAACGTTAAACAAGTCAAATTAGAAATAACTGACATGAAAATGGGTGAAAAATTTGATCAAAGTTAAATTGAAAAATTTGAATGCAGATTTTTAGAGAATCGAATCAGAAGACTTTAGAGGTATGCCACTTTAGAATCGGCTTAAGTTTGGTAAAGTTATGGACTCTCTAAGTTCAATTTTGAGTCACTCTGTTACAAGTCATCGGAATTCTAGAAATAACTGGCATGAAAATGGGTCAAAAATTCGATCAACGTTAAATTGAAAAGTTTGAATGCAGATTTTTCGAGAATCGAATCAGAAGACTTTAGAGGTATGCCACTTTAGAATCGGCTTAAGTTTGGTAAAGTTATGGACTCTCTAAGTCCAATTTTGAGTCACTCTGTTACAAGTCATCGGAATACTAGAAATAACTGACATGAAAATGGGTCAAAAATTTGATCAACGTTAAATTGAAAAATTTGAATGCAGATTTTTAGATAATCGAATCAGAAGTCTTTAGAGGTATGCCACTTTGGAATCGGCTTAAGTTTGGTAAAGTTATGGACTCTCGAAGTCCAATTTTGGGTCAACGTTAAACAAGTCAAATTAGAAATAACTGACATGAAAATGGGTCAAAAATTTGATCAAAGTTAATTTGAAAAATTTGAATGCAGATTTTTCGAGAATCGAATCAGAAGACTTTAGAGGTATGCCACTTTAGAATCGGCTTAAGTTTGGTAAAGTTATGGACTCTCGAAGTCCAATTTTGAGTCACTCTGTTACAATTCATCGGAATACTAGAAATAACTGACATGAAAATGGGTCAAAAATTTGATCAACGTTAAATTGAAAAGTTTGAATGCAGATTTTTCGAGAATCGAATCAGAAGACTTTAGAGGTATGCCACTTTAGAATCGGCTTAAGTTTGGTAAAGTTATGGACTCTCTAAGTCCAATTTTGAGTCACTCTGTTACAAGTCATCGGAATACTAGAAATAACTGACATGAAAATGGGTCAAAAATTTGATCAACGTTAAATTGAAAAATTTGAATGCAGATTTTTAGATAATCGAATCAGAAGTCTTTAGAGGTATGCCACTTTGGAATCGGCTTAAGTTTGGTAAAGTTATGGACTCTCGAAGTCCAATTTTGGGTCAACGTTAAACAAGTCAAATTAGAAATAACTGACATGAAAATGGGTCAAAAATTTGATCAAAGTTAATTTGAAAAATTTGAATGCAGATTTTTCGAGAATCGAATCAGAAGACTTTAGAGGTATGCCACTTTAGAATCGGCTTAAGTTTGGTAAAGTTATGGACAAGTTAAACAAGTCAAATTAGAAATAACTGACATGAAAATGGGTGAAAAATTTGATCAAAGTTAAATTGAAAAATTTGAATGCAGATTTTTCGAGAATCGAATCAGAAGACTTTAGAGGTATGCCACTTTAGAATCGGCTTAAGTTTGGTAAAGTTATGGACTCTCTAAGTCCAATTTTGAGTCACTCTGTTACAAGTCATCGGAATTCTAGAAATAACTGGCATGAAAATGGGTCAAAAATTTGATCAACGTTAAATTGAAAAGTTTGAATGCAGATTTTTAGATAATCGAATCAGAAGTCTTTAGAGGTATGCCACTTTGGAATCGGCTTAAGTTTGGTAAAGTTATGGACTCTCTAAGTCCAATTTTGAGTCACTCTGTTACAAGTCATCGGAATTCTAGAAATAACTGGCATGAAAATGGGTCAAAAATTTGATCAACGTTAAATTGAAAAGTTTGAATGCAGATTTTTCGAGAATCGAATCAGAAGACTTTAGAGGTATGCCACTTTAGAATCGGCTTAAGTTTGGTAAAGTTATGGACTCTCTAAGTCCAATTTTGAGTCACTCTGTTACAAGTCATCGGAATACTAGAAATAACTGACATGAAAATGGGTCAAAAATTTGATCAACGTTAAATTGAAAAATTTGAATGCAGATTTTAAGATAATCGAATCAGAAGTCTTTAGAGGTATGCCACTTTGGAATCGGCTTAAGTTTGGTAAAGTTATGGACTCTCGAAGTCCAATTTTGGGTCAACGTTAAACAAGTCAAATTAGAAATAACTGACATGAAAATGGGTCAAAAATTTGATCAAAGTTAATTTGAAAAATTTGAATGCAGATTTTTCGAGAATCGAATCAGAAGACTTTAGAGGTATGCCACTTTAGAATCGGCTTAAGTTTGGTAAAGTTATGGACTCTCGAAGTCCAATTTTGAGTCACTCTGTTACAATTCATCGGAATACTAGAAATAACTGACATGAAAATGGGTCAAAAATTTGATCAACGTTAAATTGAAAAGTTTGAATGCAGATTTTTAGATAATCGAATCAGAAGTCTTTAGAGGTATGCCACTTTGGAATCGGCTTAAGTTTGGTAAAGTTATGGACTCTCGAAGTCCAATTTTGAGTCACTCTGTTACAAGTCATCGGAATACTAGAAATAACTGACATGAAAATGGGTCAAAAATTTGATCAACGTTAAATTGAAAAATTTGAATGCAGATTTTTAGATAATCGAATCAGAAGTCTTTAGAGGTATGCCACTTTGGAATCGGCTTAAGTTTGGTAAAGTTATGGACTCTCGAAGTCCAATTTTGGGTCAACGTTAAACAAGTCAAATTAGAAATAACTGACATGAAAATGGGTGAAAAATTTGATCAAAGTTAAATTGAAAAATTTGAATGCAGATTTTTAGAGAATCGAATCAGAAGACTTTAGAGGTATGCCACTTTAGAATCGGCTTAAGTTTGGTAAAGTTATGGACTCTCTAAGTTCAATTTTGAGTCACTCTGTTACAAGTCATCGGAATTCTAGAAATAACTGGCATGAAAATGGGTCAAAAATTTGATCAACGTTAAATTGAAAAGTTTGAATGCAGATTTTTCGAGAATCGAATCAGAAGACTTTAGAGGTATGCCACTTTAGAATCGGCTTAAGTTTGGTAAAGTTATGGACTCTCTAAGTCCAATTTTGAGTCACTCTGTTACAAGTCATCGGAATACTAGAAATAACTGACATGAAAATGGGTCAAAAATTTGATCAACGTTAAATTGAAAAATTTGAATGCAGATTTTTAGATAATCGAATCAGAAGTCTTTAGAGGTATGCCACTTTGGAATCGGCTTAAGTTTGGTAAAGTTATGGACTCTCGAAGTCCAATTTTGGGTCAACGTTAAACAAGTCAAATTAGAAATAACTGACATGAAAATGGGTCAAAAATTTGATCAAAGTTAATTTGAAAAATTTGAATGCAGATTTTTCGAGAATCGAATCAGAAGACTTTAGAGGTATGCCACTTTAGAATCGGCTTAAGTTTGGTAAAGTTATGGACTCTCGAAGTCCAATTTTGAGTCACTCTGTTACAATTCATCGGAATACTAGAAATAACTGACATGAAAATGGGTCAAAAATTTGATCAACGTTAAATTGAAAAGTTTGAATGCAGATTTTTCGAGAATCGAATCAGAAGACTTTAGAGGTATGCCACTTTAGAATCGGCTTAAGTTTGGTAAAGTTATGGACTCTCTAAGTTCAATTTTGAGTCACTCTGTTACAAGTCATCGGAATACTAGAAATAACTGACATGAAAATGGGTCAAAAATTTGATCAACGTTAAATTGAAAAATTTGAATGCAGATTTTTAGATAATCGAATCAGAAGTCTTTAGAGGTATGCCACTTTGGAATCGGCTTAAGTTTGGTAAAGTTATGGACTCTCGAAGTCCAATTTTGGGTCAACGTTAAACAAGTCAAATTAGAAATAACTGACATGAAAATGGGTCAAAAATTTGATCAAAGTTAATTTGAAAAATTTGAATGCAGATTTTTCGAGAATCGAATCAGAAGACTTTAGAGGTATGCCACTTTAGAATCGGCTTAAGTTTGGTAAAGTTATGGACTCTCGAAGTCCAATTTTGAGTCACTCTGTTACAATTCATCGGAATACTAGAAATAACTGACATGAAAATGGGTCAAAAATTTTATCAACGTTAAATTGAAAAGTTTGAATGCAGATTTTTAGATAATCGAATCAGAAGTCTTTAGAGGTATGCCACTTTGGAATCGGCTTAAGTTTGGTAAAGTTATGGACTCTCGAAGTCCAATTTTGAGTCACTCTGTTACAAGTCATCGGAATACTAGAAATAACTGACATGAAAATGGGTCAAAAATTTGATCAACGTTAAATTGAAAAATTTGAATGCAGATTTTTAGATAATCGAATCAGAAGTCTTTAGAGGTATGCCACTTTGGAATCGGCTTAAGTTTGGTAAAGTTATGGACTCTCGAAGTCCAATTTTGGGTCAACGTTAAACAAGTCAAATTAGAAATAACTGACATGAAAATGGGTGAAAAATTTGATCAAAGTTAAATTGAAAAATTTGAATGCAGATTTTTAGAGAATCGAATCAGAAGACTTTAGAGGTATGCCACTTTAGAATCGGCTTAAGTTTGGTAAAGTTATGGACTCTCGAAGTCCAATTTTGGGTCACTCTTTTACAAGTCATCGGAAAACTAGAAAAACTCACATGAAAATGGGTCAAAAATTTGATCAACGTTAAATTGAAAAATTTGAATGCAGATTTTTAGATAATCGAATCAGAAGACTTTAGAGGTATGCCACTTTAGAATCGGCTTAAGTTTGGTAAAGTTATGGACTCTCTAAGTTCAATTTTGAGTCACTCTGTTACAAGTCATCGGAATACTAGAAATAACTGACATGAAAATGGGTCAAAAATTTGATCAACGTTAAATTGAAAAATTTGAATGCAGATTTTTAGATAATCGAATCAGAAGTCTTTAGAGGTATGCCACTTTGGAATCGGCTTAAGTTTGGTAAAGTTATGGACTCTCGAAGTCCAATTTTGGGTCAACGTTAAACAAGTCAAATTAGAAATAACTGACATGAAATTGGGTGAAAAATTTGATCAAAGTTAAATTGAAAAATTTGAATGCAGATTTTTCGAGAATCGAATCAGAAGACTTTAGAGGTATGCCACTTTAGAATCGGCTTAAGTTTGGTAAAGTTATGGACTCTCTAAGTCCAATTTTGAGTCACTCTGTTACAAGTCATCGGAATACTAGAAATAACTGACATGAAAATGGGTCAAAAATTTGATCAACGTTAAATTGAAAAATTTGAATGCAGATTTTGAGAGAATCGAATCAGAAGACTTTAGAGCTATGCCACTTTAGAATCATCTTAAGTTTGGTAAAGTTATGGACTCTCTAAGTCCAATTTTGAGTCACTCTGTTACAAGTCATCGGAATTCTAGAAATAACTGACATGAAAATGGGTGAAAAATTTGATCAAAGTTAAATTGAAAAATTTGAATGCAGATTTTTCGAGAATCGAATCAGAAGACTTTAGAGGTATGCCACTTTAGAATCGGCTTAAGTTTGGTAAAGTTATGGACTCTCTAAGTCCAATTTTGAGTCACTCTGTTACAAGTCATCGGAATTCTAGAAATAACTGGCATGAAAATGGGTCAAAAATTTGATCAACGTTAAATTGAAAAGTTTGAATGCAGATTTTTAGATAATCGAATCAGAAGTCTTTAGAGGTATGCCACTTTGGAATCGGCTTAAGTTTGGTAAAGTTATGGACTCTCTAAGTCCAATTTTGAGTCACTCTGTTACAAGTCATCGGAATTCTAGAAATAACTGGCATGAAAATGGGTCAAAAATTTGATCAACGTTAAATTGAAAAGTTTGAATGCAGATTTTTCGAGAATCGAATCAGAAGACTTTAGAGGTATGCCACTTTAGAATCGGCTTAAGTTTGGTAAAGTTATGGACTCTCTAAGTCCAATTTTGAGTCACTCTGTTACAAGTCATCGGAATACTAGAAATAACTGACATGAAAATGGGTCAAAAATTTGATCAACGTTAAATTGAAAAATTTGAATGCAGATTTTTAGATAATCGAATCAGAAGTCTTTAGAGGTATGCCACTTTGGAATCGGCTTAAGTTTGGTAAAGTTATGGACTCTCGAAGTCCAATTTTGGGTCAACGTTAAACAAGTCAAATTAGAAATAACTGACATGAAAATGGGTCAAAAATTTGATCAAAGTTAATTTGAAAAATTTGAATGCAGATTTTTCGAGAATCGAATCAGAAGACTTTAGAGGTATGCCACTTTAGAATCGGCTTAAGTTTGGTAAAGTTATGGACTCTCGAAGTCCAATTTTGAGTCACTCTGTTACAATTCATCGGAATACTAGAAATAACTGACATGAAAATGGGTCAAAAATTTGATCAACGTTAAATTGAAAAGTTTGAATGCAGATTTTTAGATAATCGAATCAGAAGTCTTTAGAGGTATGCCACTTTGGAATCGGCTTAAGTTTGGTAAAGTTATGGACTCTCGAAGTCCAATTTTGAGTCACTCTGTTACAAGTCATCGGAATACTAGAAATAACTGACATGAAAATGGGTCAAAAATTTGATCAACGTTAAATTGAAAAATTTGAATGCAGATTTTTAGATAATCGAATCAGAAGTCTTTAGAGGTATGCCACTTTGGAATCGGCTTAAGTTTGGTAAAGTTATGGACTCTCGAAGTCCAATTTTGGGTCAACGTTAAACAAGTCAAATTAGAAATAACTGACATGAAAATGGGTGAAAAATTTGATCAAAGTTAAATTGAAAAATTTGAATGCAGATTTTTAGAGAATCGAATCAGAAGACTTTAGAGGTATGCCACTTTAGAATCGGCTTAAGTTTGGTAAAGTTATGGACTCTCTAAGTTCAATTTTGAGTCACTCTGTTACAAGTCATCGGAATACTAGAAATAACTGACATGAAAATGGGTCAAAAATTTGATCAACGTTAAATTGAAAAATTTGAATGCAGATTTTTAGATAATCGAATCAGAAGACTTTAGAGGTATGCCACTTTGGAATCGGCTTAAGTTTGGTAAAGTTATGGACTCTCGAAGTCCAATTTTGGGTCACTCTTTTACAAGTCATCGGAAAACTAGAAAAACTCACATGAAAATGGGTCAAAAATTTGATCAACGTTAAATTGAAAAATTTGAATGCAGATTTTTAGATAATCGAATCAGAAGACTTTAGAGGTATGCCACTTTAGAATCGGCTTAAGTTTGGTAAAGTTATGGACTCTCTAAGTTCAATTTTGAGTCACTCTGTTACAAGTCATCGGAATACTAGAAATAACTGACATGAAAATGGGTCAAAAATTTGATCAACGTTAAATTGAAAAATTTGAATGCAGATTTTTAGATAATCGAATCAGAAGTCTTTAGAGGTATGCCACTTTGGAATCGGCTTAAGTTTGGTAAAGTTATGGACTCTCGAAGTCCAATTTTGGGTCAACGTTAAACAAGTCAAATTAGAAATAACTGACATGAAATTGGGTGAAAAATTTGATCAAAGTTAAATTGAAAAATTTGAATGCAGATTTTTCGAGAATCGAATCAGAAGACTTTAGAGGTATGCCACTTTAGAATCGGCTTAAGTTTGGTAAAGTTATGGACTCTCTAAGTCCAATTTTGAGTCACTCTGTTACAAGTCATCGGAATACTAGAAATAACTGACATGAAAATGGGTCAAAAATTTGATCAACGTTAAATTGAAAAATTTGAATGCAGATTTTGAGAGAATCGAATCAGAAGACTTTAGAGCTATGCCACTTTAGAATCATCTTAAGTTTGGTAAAGTTATGGACTCTCTAAGTCCAATTTTGAGTCACTCTGTTACAAGTCATCGGAATTCTAGAAATAACTGGCATGAAAATGGGTCAAAAATTTGATCAACGTTAAATTGAAAAGTTTGAATGCAGATTTTTCGAGAATCGAATCAGAAGACTTTAGAGGTATGCCACTTTAGAATCGGCTTAAGTTTGGTAAAGTTATGGACTCTCTAAGTCCAATTTTGAGTCACTCTGTTACAAGTCATCGGAAAACTAGAAATAACTGACATGAAAATCGGCTTAAGTTTGGTAAAGTTATGGACTCTCGAAGTCCAATTTTGGGTCAACGTTAAACAAGTCAAATTAGAAATAACTGACATGAAAATGGGTGAAAAATTTGATCAAAGTTAAATTGAAAAATTTGAATGCAGATTTTTAGAGAATCGAATCAGAAGACTTTAGAGGTATGCCACTTTGGAATCGGCTTAAGTTTGGTAAAGTTATGGACTCTCTAAGTTCAATTTTGAGTCACTCTGTTACAAGTCATCGGAATACTAGAAATAACTGACATGAAAATGGGTCAAAAATTTGATCAACGTTAAATTGAAAAATTTGAATGCAGATTTTTAGAGAATCGAATCAGAAGACTTTAGAGGTATGCCACTTTGGAATCGGCTTAAGTTTGGTAAAGTTATGGACTCTCGAAGTCCAATTTTGGGTCACTCTTTTACAAGTCATCGGAAAACTAGAAAAACTCACATGAAAATGGGTCAAAAATTTGATCAACGTTAAATTGAAAAATTTGAATGCAGATTTTTAGATAATCGAATCAGAAGTTTTAAGAGGTATGCCACTTTGGAATCGGCTTAAGTTTGGTAAAGTTATGGACTCTCGAAGTCCAATTTTGGGTCAACGTTAAACAAGTCAAATTAGAAATAACTGACATGAAAATGGGTGAAAAATTTGATCAAAGTTAAATTAAAAATTTGAATGCAGATTTTTCGAGAATCGAATCAGAAGACTTTAGAGGTATGCCACTTTAGAATCGGTTTAAGTTTGGTAAATTTATGGACTCTCTAAGTCCAATTTTGAGTCACTCTGTTACAAGTCATCGGAAAACTACAAATAACTGACATGAAAATGGGTCAAAAATTTGATCAACGTTAAATTGAAAAATTTGAATGCAGATTTTTAGAGAATCAGTCAGAAGTCTTTAAAGGTATGCCACTTTGGAATCGGCTTAAGTTTGGTAAAGTTATGGACTCTCGAAGTCCAATTTTGGGTCAACGTTAAATAAGTCAAATTAGAAATAACTGACATGAAAATGGGTCAAAAATTTGATCAAAGTTAAATTGAAAAATTTGAATGCAGGTTTTAGAGAATAGAATCAGAAGTCTTTAGAGGTATGCCACTTTGGAATCGGCTTAAGTTTGGTAAAGTTATGGACTCTCTAAATTCAATTTTGAGTCACTCTGTTACAAGTCATCGGAAAACTAGAAATACTGACATGAAAATGGGTGAAAAATTTGATCAAAGTTAAATTGAAAAATTTGAATGCAGATTTTTAGAGAATCGAATCAGAAGACTTTAGAGGTATGCCACTTTAGAATCGGCTTAAGTTTGGTAAAGTTATGGACTCTCTAAGTTCAATTTTGAGTCACTCTGTTACAAGTCATCGGAATACTAGAAATAACTGACATGAAAATGGGTCAAAAATTTGATCAACGTTAAATTGAAAAATTTGAATGCAGATTTTTAGATAATCGAATCAGAAGACTTTAGAGGTATGCCACTTTGGAATCGGCTTAAGTTTGGTAAAGTTATGGACTCTCGAAGTCCAATTTTGGGTCACTCTTTTACAAGTCATCGGAAAACTAGAAAAACTCACATGAAAATGGGTCAAAAATTTGATCAACGTTAAATTGAAAAATTTGAATGCAGATTTTTAGATAATCGAATCAGAAGTTTTAAGAGGTATGCCACTTTGGAATCGGCTTAAGTTTGGTAAAGTTATGGACTCTCGAAGTCCAATTTTGGGTCAACGTTAAACAAGTCAAATTAGAAATAACTGACATGAAAATGGGTGAAAAATTTGATCAAAGTTAAATTAAAAATTTGAATGCAGATTTTTCGAGAATCGAATCAGAAGACTTTAGAGGTATGCCACTTTAGAATCGGTTTAAGTTTGGTAAATTTATGGACTCTCTAAGTCCAAAACTACAAATAACTGACATGAAAATGGGTCAAAAATTTGATCAACGTTAAATTGAAAAATTTGAATGCAGATTTTTAGAGAATCAGTCAGAAGTCTTTAAAGGTATGCCACTTTGGAATCGGCTTAAGTTTGGTAAAGTTATGGACTCTCGAAGTCCAATTTTGGGTCAACGTTAAATAAGTCAAATTAGAAATAACTGACATGAAAATGGGTCAAAAATTTGATCAAAGTTAAATTGAAAAATTTGAATGCAGGTTTTAGAGAATAGAATCAGAAGTCTTTAGAGGTATGCCACTTTGGAATCGGCTTAAGTTTGGTAAAGTTATGGACTCTCTAAATTCAATTTTGAGTCACTCTGTTACAAGTCATCGGAAAACTAGAAATAACTGACATGAAAATGGGTGAAAAATTTGATCAAAGTTAAATTGAAAAATTTGAATGCAGATTTTTCGAGAATCGAATCAGAAGACTTTAGAGGTATGCCACTTTAGAATCGGCTTAAGTTTGGTAAAGTTATGGACTCTCTAAGTCCAATTTTGAGTCACTCTGTTACAAGTCATCGGAATACTAGAAATAACTGACATGAAAATGGGTCAAAAATTTGATCAACGTTAAATTGAAAAATTTGAATGCAGATTTTGAGAGAATCGAATCAGAAGACTTTAGAGGTATGCCACTTTAGAATCGGCTTAAGTTTGGTAAAGTTATGGACTCTCTAACTCCAATTTTGAGTCACTCTGTTACAAGTCATCGGAATTCTAGAAATAACTGAAATAACAAGTCAAATTAGAAATAACTGACATGAAAATGGGTCAAAAATTTGATCAACGTTAAATTGAAAAGTTTGAATGCAGATTTTTAGATAATCGAATCAGAAGTCTTTAGAGGTATGCCACTTTGGAATCGGCTTAAGTTTGGTAAAGTTATGGACTCTCGAAGTCCAATTTTGGGTCAACGTTAAACAAGTCAAATTAGAAATAACTGACATGAAAATGGGTGAAAAATTTGATCAAAGTTAAATTGAAAAATTTGAATGCAGATTTTTCGAGAATCGAATCAGAAGACTTTAGAGGTATGCCACTTTAGAATCGGCTTAAGTTTGGTAAAGTTATGGACTCTCTAAGTCCAATTTTGAGTCACTCTGTTACAAGTCATCGGAATACTAGACATAACTGACATGAAAATGGGTCAAAAATTTGATCAACGTTAAATTGAAAAATATGAATGCAGATTTTTAGAGAATCGAATCAGAAGACTTTAGAGGTATGCCACTTTAGAATCGGATTAAGTTTGGTAAAGTTATGGACTCTCTAAGTCCAATTTTGAGTCACTCTGTTACAAGTCATCGGAATACTAGAAATAACTGGCATGAAAATGGGTCAAAAATTTGATCAACGTTAAATTGAAAAATTTGAATGCAGATTTTTAGATAATCGAATCAGAAGTCTTTAGAGGTATGCCACTTTGGAATCGGCTTAAGTTTGGTAAAGTTATGGACTCTTGAAGTCCAATTTTGGGTCACTCTTTTACAAGTCATCGGAAAACTAGAAAAACTCACATGAAAATGGGTCAAAAATTTGATCAACGTTAAATTGAAAAATTTGAATGCAGATTTTTAGATAATCGAATCAGAAGTTTTAAGAGGTATGCCACTTTGGAATCGGCTTAAGTTTGGTAAAGTTATGGACTCTCGAAGTCCAATTTTGGGTCAACGTTAAACAAGTCAAATCAGAAATAACTGACATGAAAATGGGTGAAAAATTTGATCAAAGTTAAATTGAAAAATTTGAATGAAGATTTTTCGAGAATCGAATCAGAAGACTTTAGAGGTATGCCACTTTAGAATCGGTTTAAGTTTGGTAAAGTTATGGACTCTCTAAGTCCAATTTTGAGTCACTCTGTTACAAGTCATCGGAAAACTACAAATAACTGACATGAAAATGGGTCAAAAATTTGATCAACGTTAAATTGAAAAATTTGAATGCAGATTTTTAGAGAATCAGTCAGAAGTCTTTAAAGGTATGCCACTTTGGAATCGGCTTAAGTTTGGTAAAGTTATGGACTCTCGAAGTCCAATTTTGGGTCAACGTTAAATAAGTCAAATTAGAAATAACTGACATGAAAATGGGTCAAAAATTTGATCAAAGTTAAATTGAAAAATTTGAATGCAGGTTTTAGAGAATAGAATCAGAAGTCTTTAGAGGTATGCTACTTTGGAATCGGCTTAAGTTTGGTAAAGTTATGGACTCTCTAAATTCAATTTTGAGTCACTCTGTTACAAGTCATCGGAAAACTAGAAATACTGACATGAAAATCGGCTTAAGTTTGGTAAAGTTATGGACTCTCGAAGTCCAATTTTGGGTCAACGTTAAACAAGTCAAATTAGAAATAACTGACATGAAAATGGGTGAAAAATTTGATCAAAGTTAAATTGAAAAATTTGAATGCAGATTTTTAGAGAATCGAATCAGAAGTCTTTAGAGGTATGCCACTTTGGAATCGGCTTAAGTTTGGTAAAGTTATGGACTCTCTAAGTCCAATTTTGAGTCACTCTGTTACAAGTCATCGGAATACTAGAAATAACTGACATGAAAATGGGTCAAAAATTTGATCAACGTTAAATTGAAAAATTTGAATGCAGATTTTTAGATAATCGAATCAGAAGTCTTTAGAGGTATGCCACTTTGGAATCGGCTTAAATTTGGTAAAGTTATGGACTCTCGAAGTCCAATTTTGGGTCAACGTTAAACAAGTCAAATTAGAAATAACTGACATGAAAATGGGTGAAAAATTTGATCAAAGTTAAATTGAAAAATTTGAATGCAGATTTTTAGAGAATCGAATCAGAAGTCTTTAGAGGTATGCCACTTTGGAATCGGCTTAAGTTTGGTAAAGTTATGGACTCTCTAAGTCCAATTTTGAGTCACTCTGTTACAAGTCATCGGAATACTAGAAATAACTGACATGAAAATGGGTCAAAAATTTGATCAACGTTAAATTGAAAAATTTGAATGCAGATTTTGAGAGAATCGAATCAGAAGACTTTAGAGGTATGCCACTTTAGAATCGGCTTAAGTTTGGTAAAGTTATGGACTCTCTAAGTCCAATTTTGAGTCACTCTGTTACAAGTCATCGGAATACTAGAAATAACTGACATGAAAATGGGTCAAAAATTTGATCAACGTTAAATTGAAAAATTTGAATGCAGATTTTTAGATAATCGAATCAGAAGTTTTAAGAGGTATGCCACTTTGGAATCGGCTTAAGTTTGGTAAAGTTATGGACTCTCGAAGTCCAATTTTGGGTCACTCTTTTACAAGTCATCGGAAAACTAGAAAAACTCACATGAAAATGGGTCAAAAATTTGATCAACGTTAAATTGAAAAATTTGAATGCAGATTTTTAGATAATCGAATCAGAAGTTTTAAGAGGTATGCCACTTTGGAATCGGCTTAAGTTTGGTAAAGTTATGGACTCTCGAAGTCCAATTTTGGGTCAACGTTAAACAAGTCAAATTAGAAATAACTGACATGAAAATGGGTGAAAAATTTGATCAAAGTTAAATTAAAAATTTGAATGCAGATTTTTCGAGAATCGAATCAGAAGACTTTAGAGGTATGCCACTTTGGAATCGGCTTAAGTTTGGCAAAGTTATGGACTCTCTAAGTCCAATTTTGAGTCACTCTGTTACAAGTCATCGGAAAACTAGAAATAACTGACATGAAAATGGGTCAAAAATTTGATCAACGTTAAATTGAAAAATTTGAATGCAGATTTTTAGAGAATCGAATCAGAAGTCTTTAGAGGTATGCCACTTTGGAATCGGCTTAAGTTTGGTAAAGATATGGACTCTCGAAGTCCAATTTTGGGTCAACGTTAAATAAGTCAAATTAGAAATAACTGACATGAAAATGGGTCAAAAATTTGATCAAAGTTAAATTGAAAAATTTGAATGCAGGTTTTAGAGAATAGAATCAGAAGTCTTTAGAGGTATGCTACTTTGGAATCGGCTTAAGTTTGGTAAAGTTATGGACTCTCTAAATTCAATTTTGAGTCACTCTGTTACAAGTCATCGGAAAACTAGAAATAACTGACATGAAAATGGGTCGAAAAATTGTTCAACGTTAAATGAAAAATTTGAATGCAGATTTTTAGAGAATCGAATCAGAAGTCTTTAGAGGTATGCCACTTTGGAATCGGCTTAAGTTTGGTAAAGTTATGGACTCTCTAAGTCCAATTTTGAGTCACTCTGTTACAAGTCATTGGAAAACTAGAAAAAACTGACATGAAAATGAGTCAAAAATTTGATCAACGTTAAATTGAAAAATTTTAATGCAGATTTTTAGAGAATCGAATCAGAAGTCTTTAGAGGTATGCCACTTTGGAATCGGCTTAAGTTTGGTAAAGTTATGGACTCTCGAAGTCCAATTTTGGGTCAACGTTAAACAAGTCAAATTAGAAATAACTGACATGAAAATGGGTGAAAAATTTGATCAAAGTTAAATTGAAAAATTTGAATGCAGATTTTTCGAGAATCGAATCAGAAGACTTTAGAGGTATGCCACTTTAGAATCGGCTTAAGTTTGGTAAAGTTATGGACTCTCTAAGTCCAATTTTGAGTCACTCTGTTACAAGTCATCGGAATACTAGAAATAACTGACATGAAAATGGGTCAAAAATTTGATCAACGTTAAATTGAAAAATTTGAATGCAGATTTTTAGATAATCGAATCAGAAGTCTTTAGAGGTATGCCACTTTGGAATCGGCTTAAGTTTGGTAAAGTTATGGACTCTCGAATCCAATTTTGGGTCAACGTTAAATAAGTCAAATTAGAAATAACTGACATGAAAATGGGTCAAAAATTTAATCAACGTTAAATTGAAAAATTTTAATGCAGATTTTTAGAGAATCGAATCAGAAGTCTTTAGAGGTATGCCACTTTGGAATCGGCTTAAATTTGGTAAAGTTATGGACTCTCGAAGTCCAATTTTGGGTCAACGTTAAACAAGTCAAATTAGAAATAACTGACATGAAAATGGGTGAAAAATTTGATCAAAGTTAAATTGAAAAATTTGAATGCAGATTTTTCGAGAATCGAATCAGAAGACTTTAGAGGTATGCCACTTTAGAATCGGCTTAAGTTTGGTAAAGTTATGGACTCTCTAAAGTTCAATTTTGAGTCACTCTGTTACAAGTCATCGGAAAACTAGAAATAACTGACATGAAAATGGGTCGAAAAATTTGATCAACGTTAAATGAAAAATTTGAATGCAGATTTTTAGAGAATCGAATCAGAAGTCTTTAGAGGTATGCCACTTTGGAATCGGCTTAAGTTTGGTAAAGTTATGGACTCTCTAAGTTCAATTTTGAGTCACTCTGTTACAAGTCATTGGAAAACTAGAAAAAACTGACATGAAAATGGGTCAAAAATTTGATCAACGTTAAATTGAAAAATTTGAATGCAGATTTTTCGAGAATCGAATCAGAAGACTTTATAGGTATGCCACTTTAGAGTCGGCTTAAGTTTGGTAAAGTTATGGACTCTCTAAGTCCAATTTTGAGTCACTCTGTTACAAGTCATCGGAATACTAGAAGTAACTGACATGAAAATGGGTCAAAAATTTGATCAACGTTAAATTGAAAAATTTGAATGCAGATTTTTAAAGAATCAGTCAGAAGTCTTTAAAGGTATGCCACTTTGGAATCGGCTTAAGTTTGGTAAAGATATGGACTCTCGAAGTCCAATTTTGGGTCAACGTTAAATAAGTCAAATTAGAAATAACTGACATGAAAATGGGTCAAAAATTTGATCAAAGTTAAATTGAAAAATTTGAATGCAGGTTTTAGAGAATAGAACCAGAAGTCTTTAGAGGTATGCTACTTTGGAATCGGCTTAAGTTTGGTAAAGTTATGGACTCTCTAAATTCAATTTTGAGTCACTCTGTTACAAGTCATCGGAAAACTAGAAATACTGACATGAAAATGGGTCGAAAAATTGTTCAACGTTAAATGAAAAATTTGAATGCAGATTTTTAGAGAATCGAATCAGAAGTCTTTAGAGGTATGCCACTTTGGAATCGGCTTAAGTTTGGTAAAGTTATGGACTCTCTAAGTTCAATTTTGAGTCACTCTGTTACAAGTCATTGGAAAACTAGAAAAAACTGACATGAAAATGGGTCAAAAATTTGATCAACGTTAAATTGAAAAATTTGAATGCAAATTTTTCGAGAATCGAATCAGAAGACTTTATAGGTATGCCACTTTAGAGTCAAAAATTTGATCAACGTTAAATTGAAAAATTTGAATGCAGATTTTTAGATAATCGAATCAGAAGTCTTTAGAGGTATGCCACTTTGGAATCGGCTTAAATTTGGTAAAGTTATGGACTCTCGAAGTCCAATTTTGGGTCAACGTTAAACAAGTCAAATTAGAAATAACTGACATGAAAATGGGTGAAAAATTTGATCAAAGTTAAATTGAAAAATTTGAATGCAGATTTTTCGAGAATCGAATCAGAAGACTTTAGAGGTATGCCACTTTAGAATCGGCTTAAGTTTGGTAAAGTTATGGACTCTCTAAGTCCAATTTTGAGTCACTCTGTTACAAGTCATCGGAAAACTAGAAATAACTGACATGAAAATGGGTCAAAAATTTGATCAACGTTAAATTGAAAAATTTGAATGCAGATTTTTAGATAATCGAATCAGAAGTCTTTAGAGGTATGCCACTTTGGAATCGGCTTAAATTTGGTAAAGTTATGGACTCTCGAAGTCCAATTTTGGGTCAACGTTAAACAAGTCAAATTAGAAATAACTGACATGAAAATGGGTCAAAAATTTGATCAACGTTAAATTGAAAAATTTTAATGCAGATTTTTAGAGAATCGAATCAGAAGTCTTTAGAGGTATGCCACTTTGGAATCGGCTTAAATTTGGTAAAGTTATGGACTCTCGAAGTCCAATTTTGGGTCAACGTTAAACAAGTCAAATTAGAAATAACTGACATGAAAATGGGTGAAAAATTTGATCAAAGTTAAATTGAAAAATTTGAATGCAGATTTTTCGAGAATCGAATCAGAAGACTTTAGAGGTATGCCACTTTAGAATCGGCTTAAGTTTGGTAAAGTTATGGACTCTCTAAGTCCAATTTTGAGTCACTCTGTTACAAGTCATCGGAATACTAGAAATAACTGACATGAAAATGGGTCAAAAATTTGATCAACGTTAAATTGAAAAATTTGAATGCAGATTTTGAGAGAATCGAATCAGAAGACTTTAGAGGTATGCCACTTTACAATCGGCTTAAGTTTGGTAAAGTTATGGACTCTCTAAGTCCAATTTTGAGTCACTCTGTTACAAGTCATCGGAATACTAGAAATAACTGACATGAAAATGGGTCAAAAATTTGATCAACGTTAAATTGAAAAATATGAATGCAGATTTTTAGATAATCGAATCAGAAGTTTTAAGAGGTATGCCACTTTGGAATCGGCTTAAGTTTGGTAAAGTTATGGACTCTCGAAGTCCAATTTTGGGTCAACGTTAAACAAGTCAAATCAGAAATAACTGACATGAAAATGGGTGAAAAATTTGATCAAAGTTAAATTAAAAATTTGAATGCAGATTTTTCGAGAATCGAATCAGAAGACTTTAGAGGTATGCCACTTTAGAATCGGTTTAAGTTTGGTAAAGTTATGGACTCTCTAAGTCCAATTTTGAGTCACTCTGTTACAAGTCATCGGAATACTAGAAATAACTGACATGAAAATGGGTCAAAAATTTGATCAACGTTAAATTGAAAAATTTGAATGCAGATTTTGAGAGAATCGAATCAGAAGACTTTAGAGGTATGTCACTTTACAATCGGCTTAAGTTTGGTAAAGTTATGGACTCTCGAAGTCCAATTTTGGGTCACTCTTTTACAAGTCATCGGAAAACTAGAAAAACTCACATGAAAATGGGTCAAAAATTTGATCAACGTTAAATTGAAAAATTTGAATGCAGATTTTTAGATAATCGAATCAGAAGTTTTAAGAGGTATGCCACTTTGGAATCGGCTTAAGTTTGGTAAAGTTATGGACTCTCGAAGTCCAATTTTGGGTCAACGTTAAACAAGTCAAATCAGAAATAACTGACATGAAAATGGGTGAAAAATTTGATCAAAGTTAAATTAAAAATTTGAATGCAGATTTTTCGAGAATCGAATCAGAAGACTTTAGAGGTATGCCACTTTAGAATCGGTTTAAGTTTGGTAAAGTTATGGACTCTCTAAGTCCAATTTTGAGTCACTCTGTTACAAGTCATCGGAAAACTACAAATAACTGACATGAAAATGGGTCAAAAATTTGATCAACGTTAAATTGAAAAATTTGAATGCAGATTTTTAGAGAATCGAAGTCAGAAGTCTTTAAAGGTATGCCACTTTGGAATCGGCTTAAGTTTGGTAAAGATATGGACTCTCGAAGTCCAATTTTGGGTCAACGTTAAATAAGTCAAATTAGAAATAACTGACATGAAAATGGGTCAAAAATTTGATCAAAGTTAAATTGAAAAATTTGAATGCAGGTTTTAGAGAATAGAATCAGAAGTCTTTAGAGGTATGCTACTTTGGAATCGGCTTAAGTTTGGTAAAGTTATGGACTCTCTAAATTCAATTTTGAGTCACTCTGTTACAAGTCATCGGAAAACTAGAAATAACTGACATGAAAATGGGTCGAAAAATTGTTCAACGTTAAATGAAAAATTTGAATGCAGATTTTTAGAGAATCGAATCAGAAGTCTTTAGAGGTATGCCACTTTGGAATCGGCTTAAGTTTGGTAAAGTTATGGACTCTCTAAGTTCAATTTTGAGTCACTCTGTTACAAGTCATTGGAAAACTAGAAAAAACTGACATGAAAATGGGTCAAAAATTTGATCAACGTTAAATTGAAAAAATTGAATGCAGATTTTTCGAGAATCGAATCAGAAGTCTTTATAGGTATGCCACTTTGGAGTCGGCTTAAGTTTGGTAAAGTTATGGACTCTCTAAGTCCAATTTTGAGTCACTCTGTTACAAGTCATCGGAAAACTAGAAATAACTGACATGAAAATGGGTCAAAAATTTGATCAACGTTAAATTGAAAAATTTGAATGCAGATTTTTAGAGAATCGAATCAGAAGACTTTAGAGGTATGCCACTTTAGAATCGGCTTAAGTTTGGTAAAGTTATGGACTCTCTAAGTCCAATTTTGAGTCACTCTGTTACAAGTCATCGGAATACTAGAAATAACTGGCATGAAAATGGGTCAAAAATTTGATCAACGTTAAATTGAAAAATTTGAATGCAGATTTTTAGATAATCGAATCAGAAGTCTTTAGAGGTATGCCACTTTGGAATCGGCTTAAGTTTGGTAAAGTTATGGACTCTCGAAGTCCAATTTTGAGTCACTCTGTTACAAGTCATCGGAATACTAGAAATAACTGACATGCAAATGGGTCAAAAATTTGATCAACGTTAAATTGAAAAATTTGAATGCAGATTTTTAGAGAATCGAATCAGAAGTCTTTAGAGGTATGCCACTTTGGAATCGGCTTAAGTTTGGTAAAGTTATGGACTCTCTAAGTCCAATTTTGAGTCACTCTGTTACAAGTCATCGGAATACTAGAAATAACTGGCATGAAAATGGGTCAAAAATTTGATCAACGTTAAATTGAAAAATTTGAATGCAGATTTTTAGATAATCGAATCAGAAGTCTTTAGAGGTATGCCACTTTGGAATCGGCTTAAGTTTGGTAAAGTTATGGACTCTCGAAGTCCAATTTGGGGTCACTCTTTTACAAGTCATCGGAAAACTAGAAAAACTCACATGAAAATGGGTCAAAAATTTGAACAACGTTAAATTGAAAAATTTGAATGCAGATTTTTAGATAATCGAATCAGAAGTTTTAAGAGGTATGCCACTTTGGAATCGGCTTAAGTTTGGTAAAGTTATGGACTCTCGAAGTCCAATTTTGGGTCAACGTTAAACAAGTCAAATTAGAAATAACTGACATGAAAATGGGTGAAAAATTTGATCAAAGTTAAATTGAAAAATTTGAATGCAGATTTTTCGAGAATCGAATCAGAAGACTTTAGAGGTATGCCACTTTAGAATCGGTTTAAGTTTGGTAAAGTTATGGACTCTCTAAGTCCAATTTTGAGTCACTCTGTTACAAGTCATCGGAAAACTACAAATAACTGACATGAAAATGGGTCAAAAATTTGATCAACGTTAAATTGAAAATTTTGAATGCAGATTTTTAGAGAATGAATCAGAAGTCAGGTTGCCACTTTGGAATCGTCTTTTAAAGGTATGGACTCTCCAATTTTGGAATCGGAAATAACTGACATGAAAATGGGTGAAAAATTTGATCAAAGTTAAATTGAAAAATTTGAATGCAGATTTTTCGAGAATCGAATCAGAAGACTTTAGAGGTATGCCACTTTAGAATCGGCTTAAGTTTGGTAAAGTTATGGACTCTCTAAGTCCAATTTTGAGTCACTCTGTTACAAGTCATCGGAATACTAGAAATAACTGACATGAAAATGGGTCAAAAATTTGATCAACGTTAAATTGAAAAATTTGAATGCAGATTTTTAGATAATCGAATCAGAAGTCTTTAGAGGTATGCCACTTTGGAATCGGCTTAAGTTTGGTAAAGTTATGGACTCTCGAATCCAATTTTGGGTCAACGTTAAATAAGTCAAATTAGAAATAACTGACATAAAAATGGGTCAAAAATTTAATCAACGTTAAATTGAAAAATTTTAATGCAGATTTTTAGAGAAGCGAATCAGAAGTCTTTAGAGGTATGCCACTTTGGAATCGGCTTAAATTTGGTAAAGTTATGGACTCTCGAAGTCCAATTTTGGGTCAACGTTAAACAAGTCAAATTAGAAATAACTGACATGAAAATGGGTGAAAAATTTGATCAAAGTTAAATTGAAAAATTTGAATGCAGATTTTTCGAGAATCGAATCAGAAGACTTTAGAGGTATGCCACTTTAGAATCGGCTTAAGTTTGGTAAAGTTATGGACTCTCTAAGTCCAATTTTGAGTCACTCTGTTACAAGTCATCGGAATACTAGAAATAACTGACATGAAAATGGGTCAAAAATTTGATCAACGTTAAATTGAAAAATTTGAATGCAGATTTTTAGAGAATCGAATCAGAAGACTTTAGAGGTATGCCACTTTACAATCGGCTTAAGTTTGGTAAAGTTATGGACTCTCTAAGTCCAATTTTGAGTCACTCTGTTACAAGTCATCGGAATACTAGAAATAACTGACATGAAAATGGGTCAAAAATTTGATCAACGTTAAATTGAAAAATATGAATGCAGATTTTTAGATAATCGAATCAGAAGTTTTAAGAGGTATGCCACTTTGGAATCGGCTTAAGTTTGGTAAAGTTATGGACTCTCGAAGTCCAATTTTGGGTCAACGTTAAACAAGTCAAATTAGAAATAACTGACATGAAAATGGGTGAAAAATTTGATCAAAGTTAAATTAAAAATTTGAATGCAGATTTTTCGAGAATCGAATCAGAAGACTTTAGAGGTATGCCACTTTAGAATCGGTTTAAGTTTGGTAAAGTTATGGACTCTCTAAGTCCAATTTTGAGTCACTCTGTTACAAGTCATCGGAATACTAGAAATAACTGACATGAAAATGGGTCAAAAATTTGATCAACGTTAAATTGAAAAATTTGAATGCAGATTTTGAGAGAATCGAATCAGAAGACTTTAGAGGTATGCCACTTTACAATCGGCTTAAGTTTGGTAAAGTTATGGACTCTCGAAGTCCAATTTTGGGTCACTCTTTTACAAGTCATCGGAAAACTAGAAATAACTCACATGAAAATGGGTCAAAAATTTGATCAACGTTAAATTGAAAAATTTGAATGCAGATTTTTAGATAATCGAATCAGAAGTTTTAAGAGGTATGCCACTTTGGAATCGGCTTAAGTTTGGTAAAGTTATGGACTCTCGAAGTCCAATTTTGGGTCAACGTTAAACAAGTCAAATCAGAAATAACTGACATGAAAATGGGTGAAAAATTTGATCAAAGTTAAATTGAAAAATTTGAATGCAGATTTTTCGAGAATCGAATCAGAAGACTTTAGAGGTATGCCACTTTAGAATCGGTTTAAGTTTGGTAAAGTTATGGACTCTCTAAGTCCAATTTTGAGTCACTCTGTTACAAGTCATCGGAAAACTACAAATAACTGACATGAAAATGGGTCAAAAATTTGATCAACGTTAAATTGAAAAATTTGAATGCAGATTTTTAGAGAATCAGTCAGAAGTCTTTAAAGGTATGCCACTTTGGAATCGGCTTAAGTTTGGTAAAGATATGGACTCTCGAAGTCCAATTTTGGGTCAACGTTAAATAAGTCAAATTAGAAATAACTGACAT
Organism: Drosophila carrolli; assembly: GCA_018152295.1. Taxonomy (NCBI): domain Eukaryota; kingdom Metazoa; phylum Arthropoda; class Insecta; order Diptera; family Drosophilidae; genus Drosophila; species Drosophila carrolli. The sequence continues at coordinate 183,070 of JAECXJ010000306.1, forward strand.
GAAAATGGGTCAAAAATTTGATCAAAGTTAAATTGAAAAATTTGAATGCAGGTTTTAGAGAATAGAATCAGAAGTCTTTAGAGGTATGCTACTTTGGAATCGGCTTAAGTTTGGTAAAGTTATGGACTCTCTAAATTCAATTTTGAGTCACTCTGTTACAAGTCATCGGAAAACTAGAAATACTGACATGAAAATGGGTCGAAAAATTGTTCAACGTTAAATGAAAAATTTGAATGCAGATTTTTAGAGAATCGAATCAGAAGTCTTTAGAGGTATGCCACTTTGGAATCGGCTTAAGTTTGGTAAAGTTATGGACTCTCTAAGTTCAATTTTGAGTCACTCTGTTACAAGTCATTGGAAAACTAGAAAAAACTGACATGAAAATGGGTCAAAAATTTGATCAACGTTAAATTGAAAAATTTGAATGCAGATTTTTCGAGAATCGAATCAGAAGACTTTATAGGTATGCCACTTTAGAATCGGCTTAAGTTTGGTAAAGTTATGGACTCTCTAAGTCCAATTTTGAGTCACTCTGTTACAAGTCATCGGAATACTAGAAGTAACTGACATGAAAATGGGTCAAAAATTTGATCAACGTTAAATTGAAAAATTTGAATGCAGATTTTTAGAGAATCGAATCAGAAGACTTTAGAGGTATGCCACTTTAGAATCGGCTTAAGTTTGGTAAAGTTATGGACTCTCTAAGTCCAATTTTGAGTCACTCTGTTACAAGTCATCGGAATACTAGAAATAACTGGCATGAAAATGGGTCAAAAATTTGATCAACGTTAAATTGAAAAATTTGAATGCAGATTTTTAGATAATCGAATCAGAAGTCTTTAGAGGTATGCCACTTTGGAATCGGCTTAAGTTTGGTAAAGTTATGGACTCTCGAAGTCCAATTTTGAGTCACTCTGTTACAAGTCATCGGAATACTAGAAATAACTGACATGCAAATGGGTCAAAAATTTGATCAACGTTAAATTGAAAAATTTGAATGCAGATTTTTAGAGAATCGAATCAGAAGACTTTAGAGGTATGCCACTTTGGAATCGGCTTAAGTTTGGTAAAGTTATGGACTCTCTAAGTCCAATTTTGAGTCACTCTGTTACAAGTCATCGGAATACTAGAAATAACTGGCATGAAAATGGGTCAAAAATTTGATCAACGTTAAATTGAAAAATTTGAATGCAGATTTTTAGATAATCGAATCAGAAGTCTTTAGAGGTATGCCACTTTGGAATCGGCTTAAGTTTGGTAAAGTTATGGACTCACGAAGTCCAATTTGGGGTCACTCTTTTACAAGTCATCGGAAAACTAGAAAAACTCACATGAAAATGGGTCAAAAATTTGAACAACGTTAAATTGAAAAATTTGAATGCAGATTTTTAGATAATCGAATCAGAAGTTTTAAGAGGTATGCCACTTTGGAATCGGCTTAAGTTTGGTAAAGTTATGGACTCTCGAAGTCCAATTTTGGGTCAACGTTAAACAAGTCAAATTAGAAATAACTGACATGAAAATGGGTGAAAAATTTGATCAAAGTTAAATTGAAAAATTTGAATGCAGATTTTTCGAGAATCGAATCAGAAGACTTTAGAGGTATGCCACTTTAGAATCGGTTTAAGTTTGGTAAAGTTATGGACTCTCTAAGTCCAATTTTGAGTCACTCTGTTACAAGTCATCGGAAAACTACAAATAACTGACATGAAAATGGGTCAAAAATTTGATCAACGTTAAATTGAAAAATTTGAATGCAGATTTTTAGAGAATCAGTCAGAAGTCTTTAAAGGTATGCCACTTTGGAATCGGCTTAAGTTTGGTAAAGTTATGGACTCTCGAAGTCCAATTTTGGGTCAACGTTAAATAAGTCAAATTAGAAATAACTGACATGAAAATGGGTATCGGCTTAAGTTTGGTAAAGTTATGGACTCTCTAAATTCAATTTTGAGTCACTCTGTTACAAGTCATCGGAAAACTAGAAATACTGACATGAAAATGGGTCGAAAAATTGTTCAACGTTAAATGAAAAATTTGAATGCAGATTTTTAGAGAATCGAATCAGAAGTCTTTAGAGGTATGCCACTTTGGAATCGGCTTAAGTTTGGTAAAGTTATGGACTCTCTAAGTTCAATTTTGAGTCACTCTGTTACAAGTCATTGGAAAACTAGAAATAACTGACATGAAAATGGGTCAAAAATTTGATCAACGTTAAATTGAAAAATTTGAATGCAGATTTTTCGAGAATCGAATCAGAAGACTTTAGAGGTATGCCACTTTAGAGTCGGCTTAAGTTTGGTAAAGTTATGGACTCTCTGAGTCCAATTTTGAGTCACTCTGTTACAAGTCATCGGAATACTAGAAATAACTGACATGAAAATGGGTCAAAAATTTGATCAACGTTAAATTGAAAAATTTGAATGCAGATTTTTAGATAATCGAATCAGAAGTTTTAAGAGGTATGCCACTTTGGAATCGGCTTAAGTTTGGTAAAGTTATGGACTCTCTAAGTTCAATTTTGAGTCACTCTGTTACAAGTCATCGGAAAACTACAAATAACTGACATGAAAATGGGTCAAAAATTTGATCAACGTTAAATTGAAAAATTTGAATGCAGATTTTTAGAGAATCAATCAGGAGTCTTAAAAGGTATGCCACTTTGGAATCGGCTTAAGTTTGGTAAAGTTATGGACTCTCGAAGTCCAATTTTGGGTCAACGTTAAATAAGTCAAAATAGAAATAACTGACATGAAAATGGGTCAAAAATTTGATCAACGTTAAATTGAAAAATTTAAATGCAGAATATTAGAGAATCGAATCAGAAGTGTTAAGAGGTATGCCACTTTGGAATTGGGTTGAGTTTGGTAAAGTTATGATCTCTCGAAGTCCAATTTTGAGTCACTCTGTTACAAGTCATCGGAAAAATAGAAATACTGACATGAAAATGGGTCAAAAATTTAATCAACGTTAAATTGAAAAATTTTAATGCAGATTTTTAGAGAAGCGAATCAGAAGTCTTTAGAGGTATGCCACTTTGGAATCGGCTTAAGTTTGGCTTAAGTCCAATTTTTTTACAAGTCATCGAAAAATTTGAAATAACTCACATGAAAATGTGTCAAAAATTTGATCAACGTTAAATTGAAAAATTTGAATGCAGATTTTTAGAGAATCGAATACGAAGTCTTAAGAGGTATGCCACTTTGGAATTGGGTTGAGTTTGGTGAAGTTATGGACTCTATAAGTCCAATTTTGGGTCAACGTTAAACAAGACAAATTAGAAATAACTAACATGAAATTGGGTGAAAAATTTGATCAAAGTTAAATTGAAAAATTTGAATGCAGATTTTTCGAGAATCGAATCAGAAGACTTTAGAGGTATGCCAATTTAGAATCGGCTTAAGTTTGGTAAAGTTATGGACTCTCTAAGTCTAATTTTGAGTCACTCTGTTACAAGTCATCGGAAAACTAGAAATAACTGACATGAAAATGGGTCAAAAATTTGATCAACGTTAAATTGAAAAATTTGAATGCAGATTTTTAGAGAATCAATCAGAAGTCTTTAAAGGTATGCCACTTTGGAATCGGCTTACGTTTGGTAAAGTTAGGGACTCTCGAAGTCCAATTTTGGGTCAACGTTAAGCAAGTCAAATTAGAAATAACTGACATGAAAAGGGGTGAAAAATTTGATCAAAGTTAAATTGAAAAATTTGAATGCAGATTTTTCGAGAATCGAATCAGAAGACTTTAGAGGTATGCCACTTTAGAATCGGCTTAAGTTTGGTAAAGTTATGGACTCTCTAAGTCCAATTTTGAGGCACTCTGTTACAAGTCATCGGAAAACTACAAATAACCGACATGAAAATGGGTCAAAAATTTGATCAACGTTAAATTGAAAAATTTGAATGCAGATTTTTAGAGAATCAATCAGAAGTCTTTAAAGGTATGCCACTTTGGAATCGGCTTACGTTTGGTAAAGTTACGGACTCTCGAAGTCCAATTTTGGGTCAAGTCAAATTAGAAATAACTGACATGAAAAGGGGTGAAAAATTTGATCAAAGTTAAATTGAAAAATTTGAATGCAGATTTTTCGAGAATCGAATCAGAAGACTTTAGAGGTATGCCACTTTAGAATCGGCTTAAGTTTGGTAAAGTTATGGACTCTCTAAGTCCAATTTTGAGTCACTCTTTTACAAGTCATCGGAAAACTAGAAATAACTGACATGAAAATGGGTCAAAAATTTTATCTTTAGAGGTAAGCCACTTTAGAATCGGCTTAAGTTTGGTAAAGTTATGGACTCTCTAAGTCCAATTTTGAGTCACTCTTTTACAAGTCATCGGAACACTAGAAATAACTGACATGAAAATGGGTCAAAAATTTTATCTTTAGAGGTATGCCACTTTAGAATCGGCTTAAGTTTGGTAAAGTTATGGACTCTCGAAGTCCAATTTTGGGTCAACATTAAATAAGTCAAATTAGAAATAACTGACATGAAAAGGGGTGAAAAATTTGATCAAAGTTAAATTGAAAAAGTTGAATGCAGATTTTTCGAGAATCGAATCAGAAGACTTTAGAGGTATGCCACTTTAGAATCGGCTTAAGTTAAAGTTATGGACTCTCTAAGTCCAATTTTGAGTCACTCTTTTACAAGTCATCGGAACACTAGAAATAACTGACATGAAAATGGGTCAAAAATTTTATCTTTAGAGGTATGCCACTTTAGAATCGGCTTAAGTTTGGTAAAGTTATGGACTCTCGAAGTCCAATTTTGAGTCACTCTTTTACAAGTCATCGGAACACTAGAAATAACTGACATGAAAATGGGTCAAAAATTTCATCTTTAGAGGTATGCCACTTTAGAATCGGCTTAAGTTTGGTAAAGTTAGGGACTCTCGAAGTCCAATTTTGGGTCAACGTTAAGCAAGTCAAATTAGAAATAACTGACATGAAAAGGGGTGAAAAATTTGATCAAAGTTAAATTGAAAAATTTGAATGCAGATTTTTCGAGAATCGAATCAGAAGACTTTAGAGGTATGCCACTTTAGAATCGGCTTAAGTTTGGTAAAGTTATGGACTCTCTAAGTCCAATTTTGAGGCACTCTGTTACAAGTCATCGGAAAACTACAAATAACCGACATGAAAATGGGTCAAAAATTTGATCAACGTTAAATTGAAAAATTTGAATGCAGATTTTTAGAGAATCGAATCAGAAGTCTTTAAAGGTATGCCACTTTGGAATCGGCTTACGTTTGGTAAAGTTATGGACTCTCGAAGTCCAATTTTGGCACGTTAAACAAGTCAAATTAGAAATAACTGACATGAAAAGGGGTGAAAAATTTGATCAAAGTTAAATTGAAAAATTTGAATGCAGATTTTTCGAGAATCGAATCAGAAGACTTTAGAGGTATGCCACTTTAGAATCGGCTTAAGTTTGGTAAAGTTATGGACTCTCTAAGTCCAATTTTGAGTCACTCTGTTACAAGTCATCGGAACACAAGAAATAACTGACATGAAAATGGGCCAAAAATTGTATCTTTAGAGGTATGCCACTTTAGAATCGGCTTAAGTTTGGTAAAGTTATGGACTCTCTAAGTCCAATTTTGAGTCACTCTGTTACAAGTCATCGGAATTCTAGAAATAACTGACATGAAAATGGGTCAAAAATTTGATCAACGTTAAATTGAAAAATTTGAATGCAGATTTTTAGAGAATCGAATCAGAAGACTTTAGAGGTATGCCACTTTAGAATCGGCTTAAGTTTGGTAAAGTTATGGACTCTCTAAGTCCAATTTTGAGTCACTGTGTTACAAGTCATCGGAATACTAGAAATAACTGACATGAAAATGGGTCAAAAATTTAATCAACGTTAAATTGAAAAATTTGAATGCAGATTTTTAGATAATCGAATCAGAAGTCTTTAGAGGTATGCCACTTTGGAATCGGCTTAAGTTTGGTAAAGTTATGGACTCTCGAAGTCCAATTTTGGGTCAACGTTAAACAAGTCAAATTAGAAATAACTGACATGAAAATGGGTGAAAAATTTGATCAAAGTTAAATTGAAAAATTTGAATGCAGAAAAATTTAAATTGAAAAATTTTAATGCAGATTTTTAGAGAATCGAATCAGAAGACTTAAGAGGTATGCCACTTTAGAATCGGCTTAAGTTTGGTAAAGTTATGGACTCTCTAAGTCCAATTTTGAGTCACTCTGTTACAAGTCATCGGAATACTAGAAATAACTGGCATGAAAATGGGTCAAAAATTTGCTCAACGTTAAATTGAAAAATTTGAATGCAGATTTTTAGATAATCGAATCAGAAGTCGTTAGAGGTATGCCACTTTGGAATCGGCTTAAGTTTGGTAAAGTTATGGACTCTCTAAGTTCAATTTTGAGTCACTCTGTTACAAGTCATCAGAAAACTAGAAATAACTGACATGAAAATGGGTCAAAAATTTAATCAACGTGAAATTGAAAAATTTTAATGCAGATTTTTAGAGAAGCGAATCAGAAGTCTTTAGAGGTATGCTACTTTGGAATCGGCTTGAGTTTGGTAAGTCACTCTTTTACAAGTCATCGGAAAATTTGAAATAACTAGCATGAAAATGTGTCAAAAATTTGATCAACGTTAAATTGAAAAATTTGAATGCAGATTTTTAGAGAATCGAATCCGAAGTCTTAAGAGGTATGCCACTTTGGAATTGGGTTGAGTTTGGTGAAGTTATGGACTCTCGAAGTCCAATTTAGGGTCACTCTTTTACAAGTCATCGGAAAACTAGAAAAACTCACATGAAAATGGGTCAAAAATTTTATCAACGTTAAACTGAAAAATTTGAATGCAGATTTTTAGATAATCGAATCAGAAGTCTTTAGAGGTATGCCACTTTGGAATCGGCTTAAGTTTGGTAAAGTTAGGGACTCTCGAAGTCCAATTTTGGGTCAACGTTAAACAAGTCAAATTAGAAATAACTGACATGAAAGGGGGTGAAAAATTTGATCAAAGTAAAATTGAAAAATTTGAATGCAGATTTTTCGAGAATCGAATCAGAAGACTTTAGAGGTATGCCACTTTAGAATCGGCTTAAGTTTGGTAAAGTTATGGACTCTCTAAGTCCAATTTTGAGTCACTCTGTTACAAGTCATCGGAAAACTTTAAATAACTGACATGAAAATGGGTCAAAAATTTGATCAACGTTAAATTAAAAAATTTAAATGCAGATTTTTAGAGAATCAATCAGAAGTCTTTAAAGGTATGCCACTTTGGAATCGGCTTAAGTTTGGTAAAGTTATGGACTCTCGAAGTCCAATTTTGGGTCAAGTCAAATTAGAAATAACTGACATGAAAATGGGTCAAAAATGTGATCAAATTTAAATTGAAAAATTTGAATGCAGGTTTTAGAGAATAGAATCAGAAGTCTTTAGAGGTATGCCACTTTGGAATCGGCTTAAGTTTGGTAAAGTTATGGACTCTCTAAGTTCAATTTTGAGTCACTCTGTTACAAGTCATCGGAAAACTAGAAAAAACTGACATGAAAATGGGTCAAAAATTTGATCAACGTTAAATTGAAAAATTTGAATGCAGATTTTTCGAGAATCGAATCAGAAGACTTTGGAGGTATGCCACTTTAGAATCGGCTTATGTTTGGTAAAGTTATGGACTCTCTAAGTTCAATTTTGAGTCACTCTGTTACAAGTCATCGGAATACTAGAAATAATTGACATGAAAATGGGTCAAAAACTTGATCAACGTTAAATTGAAAAATTTGAATGCAGATTTTGAGAGAATCAATCAGGAGTCTTAAAAGGTATGCCACTTTGGAATCGGCTTAAGTTTGGTAAAGTTATGGACTCTCGAAGTCCAATTTTGGGTCAACGTTAAATAAGTCAAATTAGAAATAACTGACATGAAAATGGGTCAAAAATTTGATCAACGTAAATTAAAAAATTTAAATGCAGATTTTTAGAGAATCGAATCTGAAGTGTTAAGAGGTATGCCACTTTGGAATTGGGTTGAGTTTGGTAAAGTTATGGACTCTCTAAATTCAATTTTGAGTCACTCTGTTACAAGTCATCGGAAAACTAGAAATACTGACATGAAAATGGGTCGAAAAATTGTTCAACGTTAAATTGAAAAATTTGATTGCAGATTTTTAGAGAATCGAATCAGAAGTCTTTAGAGGTATGCCACTTTGGAATCGGCTTAAGTTTGGTAAAGTTATGGACTCTCTAAGTTCAATTTTGAGTCACTCTGTTACAAGTCATCGGAAAACTAGAAAAAACTGACATGAAAATGGGTCAAAAATTTGATCAACGTTAAATTGAAAAATTTGAATGCAGATTTTTAGAGAATCGAATCAGAAGACTTTAGAGGTATGCCACTTTAGAATCGGCTTAAGTTTGGTAAAGTTATGGACTCTCTAAGTCCAATTTTGAGTCACTGTGTTACAAGTCATCGGAATACTAGAAATAACTGACATGAAAATGGGTCAAAAATTTAATCAACGTTAAATTGAAAAATTTGAATGCAGATTTTTAGATAATCGAATCAGAAGTCTTTAGAGGTATGCCACTTTGGAATCGGCTTAAGTTTGGTAAAGTTATGGACTCTCGAAGTCCAATTTTGGGTCAACGTTAAACAAGTCAAATTAGAAATAACTGACATGAAAATGGGTGAAAAATTTGATCAAAGTTAAATTGAAAAATTTGAATGCAGAAAATTTAAATTGAAAATTTTAATGCAGATTTTTAGAGAATCGAATCAGAAGACTTAAGAGGTATGCCACTTTAGAATCGGCTTAAGTTTGGTAAAGTTATGGACTCTCTAAGTCCAATTTTGAGTCACTCTGTTACAAGTCATCGGAAAACTAGAAATAACTGGCATGAAAATGGGTCAAAAATTTGATCAACGTTAAATTGAAAAATTTGAATGCAGATTTTTAGAGAATCGAATCAGAAGTCTTTAGAGGTATGCCACTTTGGAATCGGCTTAAGTTTGGTAAAGTTATGGACTCTCTAAGTTCAATTTTGAGTCACTCTGTTACAAGTCATCAGAAAACTAGAAATACTGACATGAAAATGGGTCAAAAATTTAATCAACGTGAAATTGAAAAATTTTAATGCAGATTTTTAGAGAATCGAATCAGAAGTCTTTAGAGGTATGCTACTTTGGAATCGGCTTGAGTTTGGTAAGTCACTCTTTTACAAGTCATCGGAAAATTTGAAATAACTAGCATGAAAATGTGTCAAAAATTTGATCAACGTTAAATTGAAAAATTTGAATGCAGATTTTTAGAGAATCGAATCCGAAGTCTTAAGAGGTATGCCACTTTGGAATTGGGTTGAGTTTGGTGAAGTTATGGACTCTCGAAGTCCAATTTTGGGTCACTCTTTTACAAGTCATCGGAAAACTAGAAAAACTCACATGAAAATGGGTCAAAAATTTTATCAACGTTAAACTGAAAAATTTGAATGCAGATTTTTAGATAATCGAATCAGAAGTCTTTAGAGGTATGCCACTTTGGAATCGGCTTAAGTTTGGTAAAGTTATGGACTCTCGAAGTCCAATTTTGGGTCAACGTTAAATAAGTCAAATTAGATATAACTGACATGAAAATGGGTCAAAAATTTGTTCAACGTTAAATTGAAAAATTTGAATGCAGATTTTTCGAGAATCGAATCAGAAGACTTTAGAGGTATGCCACTTTAGAATCGGCTTAAGTTTGGTAAAGTTATGGACTCTCTAAGTCCAATTTTGAGTCACTCTGTTACAAGTCATCGGAAAACTTTAAATAACTGACATGAAAATGGGTCAAAAATTTGATCAACGTTAAATTAAAAAATTTAAATGCAGATTTTTAGAGAATCAATCAGAAGTCTTTAAAGGTATGCCACTTTGGAATCGGCTTAAGTTTGGTAAAGTTATGGACTCTCGAAGTCCAATTTTGGGTCAAGTCAAATTAGAAATAACTGACATGAAAATGGGTCAAAAATTTGATCAAAGTTAAATTGAAAAATTTGAATGCAGGTTTTAGAGAATCGAATCAGAAGTCTTTAGAGGTATGCCACTTTGGAATCGGCTTAAGTTTGGTAAAGTTATGGACTCTCTAAGTTCAATTTTGAGTCACTCTGTTACAAGTCATCGGAAAACTAGAAAAAACTGACATGAAAATGGGTCAAAAATTTGATCAACGTTAAATTGAAAAATTTGAATGCAGATTTTTCGAGAATCGAATCAGAAGTCTTTAGAGGTATGCCACTTTGGAATCGGCTTAAGTTTGGTAAAGTTATGGACTCTCTAAGTTCAATTTTGAGTCACTCTGTTACAAGTCATCGGAAAACTAGAAATAATTGACATGAAAATGGGTCAAAAATTTGATCAACGTTAAATTGAAAAATTTGAATGCAGATTTTTAGAGAATCGAATCAGAAGTCTTAAAAGGTATGCCACTTTGGAATCGGCTTAAGTTATGGTAAAGTTATGGACTCTCGAAGTCCAATTTTGGGTCAACGTTAAATAAGTCAAATTAGAAATAACTGACATGAAAATGGGTCAAAAATTTGATCAACGTAAATTAAAAAATTTAAATGCAGATTTTTAGAGAATCGAATCTGAAGTGTTAAGAGGTATGCCACTTTGGAATTGGGTTGAGTTTGGTGAAGTTGTGGACTCTCTAAATTCAATTTTGAGTCACTCTGTTACAAGTCATCGGAAAACTAGAAATACTGACATGAAAATGGGTCGAAAAATTGTTCAACGTTAAATTGAAAAATTTGATTGCAGATTTTTAGAGAATCGAATCAGAAGTCTTTAGAGGTATGCCACTTTGGAATCGGCTTAAGTTTGGTAAAGTTATGGACTCTCTAAGTTCAATTTTGAGTCACTCTGTTACAAGTCATCGGAAAACTAGAAAAAACTGACATGAAAATGGGTCAAAAATTTGATCAACGTTAAATTGAAAAATTTGAATGCAGATTTTTCGAGAATCGAATCAGAAGACTTTAGAGGTATGCCACTTTAGAATCTGCTTAAGTTTGGTAAAGTTATGGACTCTCTAAGTCCAATTTTGAGTCACTCTGTTACAAGTCATCGGAATACTAGAAATAACTGACATGAAAATGGGTCAAAAATTTGATCAACGTTAAATTGAAAAATTTGAATGCAGATTTTGAGAAAATCAATCAGGAGTCTTAAAAGGTATGCCACTTTGGAATCGGCTTAAGTTTGGTAAAGTTATGGACTCTCTAAGTTCAATTTTGAGTCACTCTGTTACAAGTCATCGGAAAACTAGAAAAAACTGACATGAAAATGGGTCAAAAATTTGATCAACGTTAAATTGAAAAATTTGAATGCAGATTTTTCGAGAATCGAATCAGAAGACTTTAGAGGTATGCCACTTTAGAATCTGCTTAAGTTTGGTAAAGTTATGGACTCTCTAAGTCCAATTTTGAGTCACTCTGTTACAAGTCATCAGAAAACTAGAAATAACTGACATGAAAATGGGTCAAAAATTTGATCAACGTTAAATTGAAAAATTTTAATGCAGATTTTTAGAGAATCGAATCAGAAGTCTTTAGAGGTATGCCACTTTGGAATCGGCTTGAGTTTGGTAAAGTTATGGTTAATTTTAGTCACTCTTTTACAAGTCATCGGAAAATTTGAAATAACTAGCATGAAAATGGGTCAAAAATTTGATCAACGTTAAATTGAAAAATTTGAGTGCAGATTTTTAGAGAATCGAATCCGAAGTCTTAAGAGGTATGCCACTTTGGAATTGGGTTGAGTTTGGTGAAGTTATGGACTCTCGAAGTCCAATTTTGGGTCACTCTTTTACAAGTCATCGGAAAACTAGAAAAAACTGACATGAAAATGGGTCAAAAATTTGATCAACGTTAAATTGAAAAATTTGAATGCAGATTTTTAGAGAATCGAATCAGAAGTCTTTAGAGGTATGCCACTTTGGAATCGGCTTAAGTTTGGTAAAGTTATGGACTCTCGAAGTCCAATTTTGGGTCAACGTTAAATAAGTCAAATTAGAAATAACTGACATGAAAATGGGTCAAAAATTTGATCAACGTTAAATTGAAAAATTTGAATGCAGATTTTTAGAGAATCGAATCAGAAGTCTTTAGAGGTATGCCACTTTGGAATCGGCTTAAGTTTGGTAAAGTTATGGACTCTCTAAGTCCAATTTTGAGTCACTCTGTTACAAGTCATCGGAAAACTTGAAATAACTGACATGAAAATGGGTCAAAAATTTGATCAACGTTAAATTAAAAAATTTGAATGCAGATTTTTAGAGAATCGAATCAGAAGTCTTTAAAGGTATGCCACTTTGGAATCGGCTTAAGTTTGGTAAAGTTATGGACTCTCGAAGTCCAATTTTGGGTCAACGTTAAATAAGTCAAATTAGAAATAACTGACATGAAAATGGGTCAAAAATTTGATCAAAGTTAAATTGAAAAATTTGAATGCAGATTTTTAGAGAATAGAATCAGAAGTCTTTAGAGGTATGCCACTTTGGAATCGGCTTAAGTTTGGTAAAGTTATGGACTCTCTAAGTCCAATTTTGAGTCACTCTGTTACAAGTCATCGGAAAACTAGAAAAAACTGACATGAAAATGGGTCAAAAATTTGATCAACGTTAAATTGAAAAATTTGAATGCAGATTTTTAGAGAATCGAATCAGAAGTCTTTAGAGGTATGCCACTTTGGAATCGGCTTAAGTTTGGTAAAGTTATGGACTCTCTAAGTCCAATTTTGAGTCACTCTGTTACAAGTCATCGGAATACTAGAAATAACTGACATGAAAATGGGTCAAAAATTTGATCAACGTTAAATTGAAAAATTTGAATGCAGATTTTGAGAGAATCGAATCAGAAGTCTTAAAAGGTATGCCACTTTGGAATCGGCTTAAGTTTGGTAAAGTTATGGACTCTCGAAGTCCAATTTTGGGTCAACGTTAAATAAGTCAAATTAGAAATAACTGACATGAAAATGGGTCAAAAATTTGATCAACGTTAAATTAAAAAATTTAAATGCAGATTTTTAGAGAATCGAATCAGAAGTCTTAAGAGGTATGCCACTTTGGAATTGGGTTGAGTTTGGTGAAGTTATGGACTCTCTAAATTCAATTTTGAGTCACTCTGTTACAAGTCATCGGAAAACTAGAAATAACTGACATGAAAATGGGTCGAAAAATTGTGATCAACGTTAAATTGAAAAATTTGAATGCAGATTTTTAGAGAATCGAATCAGAAGTCTTTAGAGGTATGCCACTTTGGAATCGGCTTAAGTTTGGTAAAGTTATGGACTCTCTAAGTCCAATTTTGAGTCACTCTGTTACAAGTCATCGGAAAACTAGAAAAAACTGACATGAAAATGGGTCAAAAATTTGATCAACGTTAAATTGAAAAATTTGAATGCAGATTTTTAGAGAATCGAATCAGAAGTCTTTAGAGGTATGCCACTTTAGAATCGGCTTAAGTTTGGTAAAGTTATGGACTCTCTAAGTCCAATTTTGAGTCACTCTGTTAAACAAGTCATCGGAATACTAGAAATAACTGACAAGAAAATGGGTCAAAAATTTGATCAACGTTAAATTGAAAAATTTGAATGCAGATTTTTAGAGAATCGAATCAGAAGTCTTAAAAGGTATGCCACTTTGGAATCGGCTTAAGTTTGGTAAAGTTATGGACTCTCTAAGTCCAATTTTGAGTCACTCTGTTACAAGTCATCGGAAAACTAGAAAAAACTGACATGAAAATGGGTCAAAAATTTGATCAACGTTAAATTGAAAAATTTGAATGCAGATTTTTAGAGAATCGAATCAGAAGTCTTTAGAGGTATGCCACTTTAGAATCGGCTTAAGTTTGGTAAAGTTATGGACTCTCTAAGTCCAATTTTGAGTCACTCTGTTACAAGTCATCGGAATACTAGAAATAACTGACATGAAAATGGGTCAAAAATTTGATCAACGTTAAATTGAAAAATTTGAATGCAGATTTTTAGAGAATCGAATCAGAAGTCTTAAGAGGTATGCCACTTTGGAATCGGCTTAAGTTTGGTAAAGTTATGGACTCTCGAAGTCCAATTTTGGGTCAACGTTAAATAAGTCAAATTAGAAATAACTGACATGAAAATGGGTCAAAAATTTGATCAACGTTAAATTAAAAAATTTGAATGCAGATTTTTAGAGAATCGAATCAGAAGTCTTAAGAGGTATGCCACTTTGGAATTGGGTTGAGTTTGGTGAAGTTATGGACTCTCTAAATTCAATTTTGAGTCACTCTGTTACAAGTCATCGGAAAACTAGAAAAAACTGACTTGAAAATGGGTCAAAAATTTGATCAACGTTAAATTGAAAAATTTGAATGCAGATTCTTAGAGAATCGAATCAGAAGTCTTAAGGGGTATGCCAGTTTGGAATCGGCTTAAGTTTGCTTAAGTTATGGACTGTCGAAGTCCAATTTTGGGTCAACGTTAAATAAGTCAAATTAGAAATAACTGACAGGAAAATGGGTCAACAATTTGATCAACGTTAAATTAAAAAATTTGAATGCAGATTTTTAGAGAATCGAATCAGAAGTCTTTAGAGGTATGCCACGTTAGAATCGGCTTAAGTTTGGTAAAGTTATGGACTCTCTAAGTCCAATTTTGAGTCACTCTGTTACAAGTCATCGGAAAACTAGAAATAACTGACATGAAAATGGGTCAAAAATTTGATCAACGTTAAATTGAAAAATTTGAATGCAGCTTTTTAGAGAATCGAATCAGAAGTCTTAAGGGGTATGCCACTTTGGAATCGGCTTAAGTTTGCTAAAGTTATGGACTCTCGAAGTCCAATTTTGGGTCAACGTTAAATAAGTAAAATTAGAAATAACTGACATGAAAATGGGTCAAAAATTTGATCAAAGTTAAATTGAAAAATTTGAATGCAGGTTTTAGAGAATAGAATCAGAAGTCTTTAGAGGTATGCCACTTTGGAATCGGCTTCAGTTTGGTAAAGTTATGGACTCTCTAAGTTCAATTTTGAGTCACTCTTTTACAAGTCATCGGAAAATTTAAAATAACTGACATGAAAATGGGTCAAAAATTTGAACAACGTTAAATTGAAAAATTTGAATGCAGATTTTTAGAGAATCGAATCAGAAGTCTTTAGAGGTATGCCACTTTGGAATCGGCTTCAGTTTGGTAAAGTTATGGACTCTCTAAGTTCAATTTTGAGTCACTCTTTTACAAGTCATCGGAAAACTAGAAATACTGACATGAAAATGGGTCAAAAATTTAATCAACGTTAAATTGAAAAATTTGAAGGCAGATTTTTAGAGAATCAATCAGAAGTCTTAAGAGGTATGCCACTTTGGAATTGGGTTGAGTTTGGTGAAGTTATGGACTCTCGAAGTCCAATTTTGGGTCACTCTTTTACAAGTCATCGGAAAACTAGAAAAACTCACATGAAAATGGGTCAAAAATTTGATCAACGTTAAATTGAAAAATTTGAATGCAGATTTTTAGATAATCGAATCAAAAGTCTTTAGAGGTATGCCACTTTAAAATCGGCTTAAGTTCGGTAAAGTTATGGACTCTCGAAGTCCAATTTTGGGTCAACGTTAAACAAGTCAAATTAGAAATAACTGACATGAAAATGGGTGAAAAATTTGATCAACGTTAAATTGAAAAATTTGAATGCAGATTTTTAGAGAATCAATCAGAAGTCTTAAAAGGTATGCCACTTTGGAATCGGCTTAAGTTTGGTAAAGTTATGGACTCTCGAAGTCCAATTTTGGGTCAACGTTAAATAAGTCAAATTAGAAATAACTGACATGAAAATGGCTCAAAAACTTGATCAACGTTAAATTGAAAAATTTGAATGCAGATTTTTAGAGAATCGAATCAGAAGTCTTTAGAGGTATGCCACTTTGGAATCGGCTAAAGTTTGGTAAAGTTATGGACTCTCGAAGTTCAATTTTGGGTCACTCTGTTACAAGTCATCGGAAAACTAGAAAAACTGACATGAAAATGGGTCAAAAATTTGATCAACGTTAAATTGAACAAGAGAGAACGCTATAGTCGGGTGCCCCGACTATCAGATACCCGTTACTCAGGTAAAGGGAGTGCGAGGGAGATGGAGATAGAAACTTTGATCACGTATAACTTTTTAACGAATGGTCCGATTTGAAAAATTTCTTCTACATTTCGATAGGTATTGATAAACATAATAAAACTGCATTTTTACTTTTCCGAAATATTTAAATTTTAAAAATCGTATATTTGCGATTGTGGGCGTTAAAGGGGGCGTGGCACCTTTTTGAAACAAACTTGCGCTGCGTAGGAACACCTAGAATCTGCATGCAAAATGCCAATCTTCTAGCTTTAATAGTTTCCGAGATCTCAACGTTCATACGGACGGACAGACAGACGGACAGACGGACAGACGGACATGGCTATATCGACTCGGCTAGTGACCTTGATCAAGAATATATATACTTTATAGGGTCGGAAACGCTTCCTTCTAGCTGTTACATACTTTTGCACGAATACAATATACCCTTTTACTCTACGAGTAACGGGTATAAAAATTTGAATGCAGATTTTTAGAGAATCAATCAGGAGTCTTAAAAGGTATGCCACTTTGGAATCGGCTTAAGTTTGGTAAAGTTATGGACTCTCGAAGTCCAATTTTGGGTCAACGTTAAATAAGTCAAATTAGAAATAACTGACATGAAAATGGGTCAAAAATTTGATCAACGTTAAATTAAAAAATTTGAATGCAGATTTTTAGAGAATCGAAACAGAAGTGTTAAGAGGTATGCCACTTTGGAATTGGGTTGAGTTTGGTGAAGTTATGGACTCTCCAAGTCCAATTTTAAGGGACTCTGTTACAAGTCATCGGAAAACTAGAAAAAACTGACTTGAAAATGGGTCAAAAATTTGATCAACGTTAAATTGAAAAATTTGAATGCAGATTCTTAGAGAATCGAATCAGAAGTCTTAAGGGGTATGCCAGTTTGGAATCGGCTTAAGTTTGCTTAAGTTATGGACTGTCGAAGTCCAATTTTGGGTCAACGTTAAATAGGTCAAATTAGAAATAACTGACAGGAAAATGGGTCAAAAATTTGATCAACGGTAAATTAAAAAATTTGAATGAAGATTTTTAGAGAATCGAATCAGAAGTCTTTAGAGGTATGCCACTTTAGAATCGGCTTAAGTTTGGTAAAGTTATGGACTCTCTAAGTCCAATTTTGAGTCACTCTCTTACAAGTCATCGGAAAACTTGAAATAACTGACATGAAAGTGGGTCAAAAATTTGATCAACGTTAAATTGAAAAATTTGAATTCAGATTTTTAAAGAATCGAATCAGAAGTCTTAAGAGATATGCCATTTTGGAATCGGCTTAAGTTTGGTAAAGTTATGGACTCTCTAAGTCCAATTTTGGGTCAACGTTAAATAAGTCAAATTAGAAATAACTGACATGAAAATGGGTGAAAAATTTGATCAACGTTAAATTGAAAAATTTGAATGCAGATTCTTAGAGAATCGAATCAGAAGTCTTTAGAGGTATGCCACTTTGGAATCGGCTTAAGTTTGCTTAAGTTATGGACTGTCGAAGTCCAATTTTGGGTCAACGTTAAATAAGTCAAATTAGAAATAACTGACAGGAATATGGGTCAAAAATTTGATCAACGTTAAATTAAAAAATTTGAATGCAGATTTTTAGAGAATCAAATCAGAAGTCTTTAGAGGTATGCCACTTTAGAATCGGCTTAAGTATGGTAAAGTTATGGACTCTCTAAGTCCAATTTTGAGTCACTCGGTTACAAGTCATCGGAAAACTAGAAATAACTGACATGAAAATGGGTCAAAAATTTGGTCAACGTTAAATTGAAAAATTTGAATGCAGATTCTTAGAGAATCGAATCAGAAGTCTTAAGGGGTATGCCAGTTTGGAATCGGCTTAAGTTTGCTTAAGTTATGGACTGTCGAAGTCCAATTTTGGGTCAACGTTAAATAAGTCAAATTAGAAATAACTGACAGGAATATGGGTCAAAAATTTGATCAACGTTAAATTGAAAAATTTGAATTCAGATTTTTAGAGAATCGAATCAGAAGTCTTAAGAGATATGCCACTTTGGAATCGGCTTAAGTTTGGTAAAGTTATGGACTCTCGAAGTCCAATTTTGGGTCAACGTTAAATAAGTGAAATTAGAAATAACTGACATGAAAATGGGTGAAAAATTTTATCAACGTTAAATTGAAAAATTTGAATGCAGATTGATGATGAATAGATCACGCTAAATGGTTTGTAAGACCACCTTCAAATTGGGTTGCTAGAATATTAGTCAATTAGTTCACAATAGGAATATACGCTTTTATTTCACATGTTCACAGCTCGTGTTCAGGAAGAAGACAGAGCGGTTGATAACAAAGTGAGACCAGACCATCTCAGAAAAGAATATCTTACATGCTATTGAATATACCAAATTATTATAATTAGTTATGAGGTTCCTCAACATCCCGGCCCACCCTGAAACTAAGTTTCTGAATTAGGCAGGATGGCAATTTTAGAAATGGGTCTAACAAGTTCTCCTGATGAAGTTCGCAGCTTTACGGCCCGTACCAGCCCGTCCTTGCCTGGATAGACTTCAATTATGCGCGTCAAAGTCCAAGCGGCGGGGGGTGTGTTTGAATCCTTGATGATCGCCATATCCCAGTATAAATGTTCTTTCTCTCCATATTCCACTTAGGGCGCTGTTGAAGTGTAGTGAGGTACTCCTGGTGCCATCTCTTCCAAAAGCCTTGTAGCATTAGCCTGTACATTTTGCCAGTAATCCAGTCGGTTAACTGCTATGTGGCCAAGATCGCCCTTTGGAACTGATGTATAAGGGCGTCCAATCAGCAGGTGTACGGGTGACAAGTAGGAAACTTCGATGTCTGACGTAGCGAAGAGTGGGCGTGAATTGACGACGGATTCAATTTGAAGCTTTACGGAGCGAATAGCTGTTTCCCATTTTCCGCCCCAGTGGGCTGCGTGCTGTGGTATAAAACTCCATTTGATACCCTCGCTGGCCAACGCTTGGGTTACTTGAGTGTTATGCTGCTGCGACAGGATGAGCTTATACATTTCGTCAAACACCTTCTTTGCTCCCACAAAGTTGCGACCGTTGTCGCTGAAGATGTGGGTACACTTGCCTCAACGGGAGATAAAACGACGAAGTGCAGCAAGAAATGTTTCCGTGCTGAGATCTGTAGCCAACTCCAAGTGGATTGCGGAGGTCACTAGGCAGACGAATAGACAAATGTATCCCTTTTCCTTTCGTGGATTCCGTCCCTTGTGCACCTTGAGTAGAAGCGGTCCGGCATAGTCGCACCCAGTATTTTCAAATGGGTATGCTTGACGTACCCGAACGGCTGGCAAGTCCGCCATGTATTGATCAGTTGTTTTGTGGCGTTGCCGAAAACATTTGAGACAAGCATGTGTAAGCTTGCGAATCATGTTGCGTGCGCCCACTATCCAATATTGTTGGCGAACGATGACGAAAAGTGCTGTGACACCTGGATGAAGATGTATCCTGTGCTCGTGTTCCAAAATAAGCAGAGAAATGTGATGATGTTTCGGCAGAATAATTGGATGCTTGACTTCCTCCGGTAGTAGCGAGTTTGAGAGGCGCCCACCTACACGAAGCAGGCCATTCTTGCAAACCATGGGTGAGAGTGTTCGAAGTGTTGACGAATTTGCAACAGCTTTCCCCTTTGCAACAGGTGTAGATCGGATGAGAAGCTTCCTTGAGCCTGCCTTAGACAATAAATGCGGGCCTCGCTGATTTCCTCAAACGTGAGTGTGAGGTTTGACGGAATCCGTTTCTTCATTCTTCGATGCATAAACCGTAAAACATAAGCAGTGCAGCGAATCAGCTTGGTCCAGGAAGAAACTCGAAACGATAGACACTCAATCGGGGACGCTTCAGGTTCAGGTTCAACACGGCTGGATAGTGAAGAGGATTTCAGCCCATCCATTATGGGCGTGTCCAAAATTGTTGTGGGATTGTTGCCACTACGCAGCTTTGAAGCAAGCAGATCGTTGAGGTGTAGCCAATGTGGTCCATTCCACCACAGCTCATAGCTCATGAGATTGGCTGCTAGCATTCCCCTCGATGCGCAATCGGCAGGGTTATCCTTTGAGCCAACGTGATGCCATGCGCTGCGTGGTATGACATCCAGGATCTCCGAAGTACGGTTTGCGATAAAGGTTTTCAGCTTCGATGGGGTGTGCGACAGCCACGAAAGGACAATCGTGGAATCGCACCAAGCATGCACAACTATATCCTTGCGATGCAAGCCTTCTTTAACAGCTCGGAGAAGGCGAGTGAGCAATAGTGCACCACAGAGTTCCAGCCGAGGAAGACTTTGTTGCTTTAGTGGCGCAACGCGTGTTTTAGCTGCCATAAGGGACACCAAGCAAGTGCCGTCCGCGTTGCTTACACGGCTGTAGACGACAGCGGAATATGCCTTTATAGATGCATCTGAAAATCCATGTAATTCGATTTTCCCCGATTCGTTGTGTACATAACGTGGAATCCTTAGGTTTGTTATGTAGTTGATATCGTCGCGACAGGTCTGCCACCACTCAGCCAGCTTCGGTGGGAGTTTGGAATCCCAGTCCAGGTCAAGTAGCCAGAGTTCTTGAAAAAGGATCTTGAACTGCACTACCACAGGCGCCAGAATACCTAAAGGATCAAAAATTCGTGAGACATCTGACAATACTTGCCGTTTAGTAGCATCTGGCTCCGTAGAAAGTGAAGCTTTGTAGAACAGGACGTCGTCTTGGGGATTCCATAGCATTCCTAAAACTTTAACCGCACTGGTTATTTGGAGCTCGTCTTGCCGGGTGTGGCTGATGACGCTGCTGTTAGACACCCATTTGCCAAGCTCAAGCTTAGGCTTGGACATCAGCTGGATGAGTTCGTCGCGGCAGCTAAGTAGTTCGTCTTCAGTTTCAGCGCCGGTGAGGACATCGTCTATGTACAAGTCCTCAAGCACAAATTTTGAGGCTGTGGGAAACTCATCCTGGTGGTCTCGCGCTAGTTGTTACAGTACTCTGACAGCAAGAAACGGTGCACAGCTAGTTCCATAGGTGACTGTACAGAGTTGAAAGTGTTGAAGAGGATCTTTCGGAGCTTCTCTCCATACGATCCGTTGAAAGTTGCGGTGCTGAGGGGCAACCCAGATCTAGCGAAACATTTTAACTATGTCCGCCGAAAATACAAACTTGTGCATTCGAAAGCGAAGGCATACATGAAAAAGGTTGCGTTGTATGCTGGGTCCGATGAATTTTGAATATTGCTTGCGTAGCTCCAAATCTCGCTGCAAGCGACGTTCCACAGCATAGAAGCGCGAGACAGCGCCCTGCAGGCTGTCTTCGAACTCTTGGCATTCGTGTTTAAAAGGCAATTCAACGATGTATTTGCCGTCTGGGTCTCGGGAATGTGTTGTCAGAAAGTGCTGCTCCACCTTTTCGTGCGAAGGGTCTCGTTGCGTATGCTCAGTGTTATCCTCGATCTCCCAAAAGCGTTGAAGAGAGGCGTTTATGTCAACAGTAGTCATGAGCGTGTTGGCGGTTGATGGATGCGGCATTGCAACGGAAGTGATTATCCATCCAAAGATTGAGCTGATGGCAATAATATTTCCAGCGGTGTCATATTTTTTTATCACCTGACAAAACGGACCAAATTTGTTCGTTTCCCAGTAAAATATCTACAGATGAAGATGTGTTAAACGAAGTATCAGCTAACTGGAAGTCCATCGTAGATCCTTAAAGCTTTTTCGGCAATGTCGTCCCGCTGAAGTGATGATGTGATTTTGCCCAGCACATGGGCTGCGACAACAATCGTCTGGAGTGACACCATTGACTTGATATGCAGCGTTGCCAATCCTCTAGTAGTTTCGGCCTTGACGGAAGATATTCCGGAAACTAGTATTCTTGAGGGTGAACGTGCAAGCCCAAGTGCGTTGACGCATCGTTCAGAAACGTAGGATAGCTCAGAGCCGCTATCCAAAAGCACACGGCAAATTGTGTAAGTCCCTTTAGAGTTTTGGACATACACCAAAGCTGTGGGCGATGTGCTTCTTTTGAGTCCCGGTGACTGTGTTAATGAGCTGCTGTTTTGCGTCTGGGCGACCAAAGTTGAACTACATCCAGAAGTTTGAGGACTGGCCTGTGCAGTGTCCGCAGGAGCAACTGTCATGGAATCCACGTTTTCAGGATGTACAAGAGAATGATGACGGCCATTGCAGTGCTTGCACGAATGTTTCGATTGACATTGTGAAGATCGGTGGCCAGGGCGTAGGCAATTGAAGCAAAGCGACTTTCCTTTCACAAAGGACCGCCGATGTTCAGTGTTCAGATTTTGAAATTGAGAGCATTCTATACAGCTGATGGTCAGCAGAGCCACACTTACCACAATTGCCACGGTTCACTGCAATAAGTGCGCGCTTCGCTTTGGCAGGCTTGTCCGTGTGGCTGCCAGGATCGAGTTTGATTGCCGATGTAGCTTGGCTTAATTCAAAATCCTCGCAACGATCAACGAAAAAAAACCTAATACCTAAAAAATACATCGTTCCAACAAAGTGTCATTTACAGAATAAAATATAATTTAAAACAATTTTTGGAAAAAATATGATGACCCTCACCCTTATGACAACGCCAAAATCCGAAGAAAATCACCTCGATTTTCGGTATTTTAATCAAAACCCTGGGAAATAGTGGTCGAATGTTGGAATGGAATACCTCGTTGAATTCGTTACAAAATTTCCAACAAAGTTGCATTTCCAGAAAAAAAATATCAATTGAAAAATTTTTCCCCACCCCATTATGACAACCCACATATCCGGATTATATCTGCTCGAATTTTCGGTTTTTTAATCAAAACCCTGGATCATAGTTGTCGAATGTTGGAATGGCATACCTCGTTGAATTCGTTACAAAATGTCCAACAAAGTGTCATTTACAGAAAAATAACATGACCCCCATTCTATGATAACGCCAAAATCCGAAGAAAATCACCGTGATTTTCGGTATTTTAATCAAAACCCTGGGAAATAGTGGTCGTATGTTGGAATGGCATACTTTGTTGAGTTGAAATTTACAGAAAAAAAATATCGTTTGAAATTTTTTTTATCGGTTTTTTAATTAAAACCCTGGGAAATAGTGGTAGAATGTTGGAATGGCATACCTTGTTGAATTCGTTACAAAATTTCCAACAAAGTGTCATTTACAGAAAGAAAATATAATTTGAACATATTTTTGAAAAAAAAAAGGATGACAACGCCAAAATCCGAAGAAAATCACCTCAATTGTCCGCATTTTAATCAAACACTGGGAAATAGTGGTCGTATGTTGGAATGGCATACTTCGTTGAGTTGGAATTTACAGAAAAAAATTACGTTTAAGAAAATTTTTCGAAAACGCCCTTATGAAAAGGCCCAAGTCCGAAGAAAATCAGCTCGATTTATCGGTTTTTAATCAAAACCCTGGGAAATAGTTGTAGAATGTTGGAATGGCATACCTCGTTGATTCGTTACAAAATTTCGAACACAGTGGAATTTACTGAAAAAAATATCCTTTAAAAATGTTTTTCGAAAACGCCCTTATGACAAGGCCCAAGTCCGGAGAAAATCACCTCGATTTATCGGGTTTTTCATCGAAACCCTGGGAAATAGTGGTCGAATGCTGGAATGGCATACCTCGTTGAGTTGGAATTCACAGAAAAAAAAACTAAAATGTACATCGTTCCAACAAAGTGTCATTTACAGAAAAAAATAATTTAAAACAATTTTTGGAAAAAAATGATGACCCTCCCCCCTATGACAACGCCAAAATCCAAAGAAAATCACCTCGATTTTCGGTATTTTAATCAAAACCTTGAGAAATAGTTATTGAATGTCGGAATGGCATACCTCGTTGAATTCGTTACAAAATTTCAAACAAAGTGGAGTTTACAGAAAAAAAAACATTGGAAACAATTTTTGGAACATAATAATGTCCCCCACCCTATGACAACGTCAAAATCCAAAGAAAATCACCTGGATTTTTGGGTTTTTAATCAAAACCCTGGGATTTGTGGTCGTTATTTGAAATGGCATATATCGCTTGACAAATTTTTTCGAAAACGCCCTTATGACAACTCCAAAATCCGAAGAAAATCACCACGAGTTTTGGAATTTTAATCAAAACCCTGGGAAATAGTGTTTGGCTGTTGGAATGGCATACCTCGTTGAATTCGTTACAAAATTTTGAACAAAGTGGAATTTACAGAAAAAACAAGAGAGAACGCTATAGTCGATTGCCTCGACTATTAGATACCCGTTACTCAGCTAAACAACTTAATATAAATATGCCTTCTTGATGTTTTTCGCCGCTCGAATTAGCACCTTGGCCAGCTGTTACAAAGTCATCCGTTAGATGGCGCTACGGGGCCATGAAAGGCGGAAATGTAGGCGCTAGCCAGGCTTAAGCGTTTAATGGGTTTTTGGGCGTTAGAGTGGGCGTGGCAAACTTTTATTAGGCCAATCGATAGGTATTGACGAAACAAATACATATCAATTTAAATGTTCATATTAGCATCAAAACTGAGGCCACAGCTTGTGGCTTGTGGGCGTCAGAGGGGGCGTGGCACCATTCTGAAACAAACTGATTCATGTCAATAGCTTGTATACTGCGCGAAATATCCTAAAAATCATTAAATTTTAAACGATTTTACCCTTTTGTTTCTATGGGAGCTATAGGATATAGACGTCCGATCGTCGCGCGCTTTTACCCTGATGTCGCATAAAAAAATAAGATTTGGGAAGATTTATGTCAATAGATTTTTCACTGCGCGAAATATCTTCCATTCTTGCAAGTTATACGCGATTGTTCCTATGGGAGCTATAGGATATAGACATCCGATTTTCAAACTTGATCTGCGTACATTTGTTTTAGGACAACTGTAAAAGTTTCAGATCGCTAGCTTATAAACTGAGCGGTATTGAAACAGACGGACGGACAGACGGACATGGCTATATCGACTCCCCTATCGATCCTGATCAAGAATATATATACTTTATGGGGTCGGAAACGTCTCCTTCACTGCGTTACAAACTTCAGACCAAAATTATAATACCCTCTGCAAGGGTATAAAAATTTGAATGCAGATTTTTAGAGAACCGAATCAGAAGTCTTTAGAGGTATGCCACTTTGGAATCGGCTTAAGTTTGGTAAAGTTATGGACTCTCGAAGTCCAATTTTGGGTCAACGTTAAATAAGTCAAATTAGAAATAACTGACATGAAAATGGGGCACAGCCTGCAAGTCAAACATTAACTGCATCCAGGTGCTGGAAAACAAAATCCTGCCCATTGCTACAAACGCCCATCTGTTTCATGACAACGCCACAATTCATCAGGTCCTCGACTTCCCGTGGGTGAATGAAGAAATTCAACGAAACAGCAAGAGATACGTAAACAGGCTTGAAGAACATTGCAACAATTTGGCAATAAACCTGCTAGATAACAGCACACAAACCAGGAGGTTACAAAGGACCCACCCTTTAGATCTACACTGGGACTAAGGTCTGATCCGAAATACACTCTGGGGCCGATGTTTCACCCGCAACACTCTCTGACCTGATTTCACAACTCCACTACACCTGTAAAAACCATAAGCGAAGTTCATCACCATCACATTTATTGATTGTCCACAAAGGACAGTATTAAATACTAAGCCACACGTTAATAAAAAAAAAAAAAAAGAATATATATACTATAAGGTCGGAAACGTCTCCTTCACTGCGTTACAAACTTCTGACCAAAATTATAATACCCTCTGCAAGGGTATAAAAAAATATCGTTCGAAAAATTTTTTCGAAAACGCCTTGATTATTGGTTTTTTAATCAAAACCCTGGGAAATAGTGTTTTGATGTTGGAATGGCATACCTCGTTGAATTCGTCACAATATTTTGAACAAAGTGCAATTTACAGAAAAAAATATCATTTGAAAAATTTTTTCGAAAAAAACCCTAATGGCAATGCCCAAGTCTGGATAAAATCACCTTGATTTTTCGGTATTTTAATCAAAACCCTGGGAAATAGTGGTCGTATGTTGGAATGGCATACCCCGTTAAGTTGGAATTTACAAAAAAAAATATCGTTTGAAATTTATTTTCGAAAACGCCCTTATGACAAGGCCCAAGTCCGGAGAAAATCACCTCGACTTATCGGGTTTTTCATCGAAACCCTGGGAAATAGCGGTCGAATGCTGGAATGGCATACCTCGTTGAATTCGTTACAAAATTGCCAACAAAGTGTCATTTACAGAAAGAATATATAATTTGAACAAAGTTTTGGAAAAAAATAGTTCCCCCACCCTTATGACAACGCCAAAATCCGAAGAAAATCACCACGATTTTTGGAATTTTAATCAAAACGGCATACCTCATTGTATTCGTTACAAAATTTTGAACAAAGTGAAATTTACAGAAAAAAATATCTTTTGAAAATTTTTTTCAAAAACCCCTTATGACAAGACCCAAGTTCGGAGAAAATCACCCCAATTTCTCGCTTTTTATTTAATCAAAACCCTGGGAAATAGTGTTTGGATGTTGGAATGGCATACATCGTTGAATTCGTTAAAAAAATTGCCAACAAAGTGTCATTTACCGAAAGAATATATAATTTGAACAAAGTTTTGAAAAAAAGAGGTCCCCCACCCTTATGACAACGCCAAAATCCGAAGAAAATCACACGATTTTTGGAATTTTAATTAAAACCCTGGGAAATAGTATTTGGATGTTGGAATGACATACCTCGTTATTCGTTTAAAAATTTTGAACAAAGTGGAATTTACAGAAAAAAATATATCGTTTGAAATTTTTTTTCAAAAACCCCCTTATGACAAGACACAAGTTCGGAGAAAATCACCCTAATTTCTCCCTTTTTATTTAATCAAAACCCCGGGAAATAGTGCTTGTATGTTGGAATGGCATACCTCGTTGAATTCATTACAAAATTTTGAACAAAGTGGAATTTACAGAAACAAAATATCATTTGAAAAATTTTTTCGAAAAAACCACATATGGCAATGCCCAATTCTGGAGAAAATCACCTCGATTTTTGGTATTTTAATCAAAACCCTGGGCAATAGTGGTCGTATGTTGGAATGGCATACCTCGTTGAGTTGGAATTTACAAAAAAAAATATCGTTTGAAAATTTTTTTCGAAAACGCCCTTTTGGCAAGTCATTTACAGAAAAAAATATAATTATTACATATAACAATTTTTGAAAAAAAAAATGATGACCCTCCCCCCTATGACAACACCAAAATCCGAAGAAAATCACCTCGATTTTAATCAAAACCTTGGGAAATAGTTATCGAATGTCGGAATGGCATACCTCGTTGAATTCGTTAAAATCACATCGATTTATCGGTTTTTTAATCAAAACCTGGGAAATAGTGGTCGAATGTTGGAATGGCATACATCAATTAATTCGTTACAAAATTTCAAACAAAGTGGAATTTCCAAAAAAAAAAAAAAACGTTGGAAACAATTTTTGGAACAGAATAATGTCCCCCACCCTATGCCAACGTCAAAATCCAAAGAAAATCACCTCGATTTTTAGGTTTTTAATCAAAACCTGGGAATTTGTGGTCGTATATTGGAATGGCATATATCGCTTGACAAATTTTTTCGAAAACGCCCTTATGACAACGCCAAAATCCGAAGAAAATCACCACGAGTTTTGGAATTTTAATCAAAACCCTGAAATATAGTGTTTGGCTGTTGTAATGGCATACCTTGTCGAATTCGTTACAAAATTTCGAACAAAGTGGAATTTACAGAAAAAAAATATCATTTGAAAATTTTTTTTCGAAAAAAAAATTTTCTCCCTATGGAGAAAACCCTAAGTCTGGAGAAAATCACCTTGATTTTTAGGTTTTTTAATTAAAACCTGGGAAATAGTGTCGAATGTTGGAATGGCATGCCTTGTTGAATTCGTTAAAAAATTGCCAACAAAGTGTCATTTACCGAAAGAATATATAATTTGAACAACGTTTTGAAAAAAGAGGTGCCCCACCCTTATGACAACGCCAAAATCCGAAGAAAATCACTTGATTTTTGGAATTTTAATAAAACCCTGGGAAATAGTGGATGTTGGAATGACATACCTCGTTGAATTCGTTACAAAATTTTGAACAAAGTGGAATTTACAGAAAAAAAAATATCATTTGAAAATTTTTTTCGAAAAAAAATCCCTAATGGCAATGCCCAAGTCTGGAGAAAATCACCCCAATTTCTCGCTTTTTATTTAATAAAAACCCTTAAAAATTGTGTTTGGATGTTGGAATGGCATACTTCGTTAGAAAATTTCGAACAAAGTGCAATTTACAGAAAAAATATTAGTAATATTATCAATATAGTCCGGAGAAAATCAACTCGACTTATCGGTTTTTTAAAACCCTGGGAAATAGTGTTCGGATGTTTGAATGGCATACCTTGTTGAATTCGTTACAAAATTTCGAACAAAGTGGAATTTACAGAAAAAAAATATCATTTGAAATTTTTTTTCGATCAAAAACCCCAAATGACAATGCCCAAGTCTGGAGAAAATCCCCTTGATTTTTAAGTTTTTTATTCAAAACTCTGGGAAATAGTGGTCGAATGCTGGAATGGCATGCCTCGTTGAATTCGTTACAAAATTGGCAACAAAGTGTCATTTACCGAAAGAATATATAATTTGAACAAAGTTTTGAAAAAAAAGGTCCCCCACCCTTATGACAACGCCAAAATCCGAAGAAAATCACCACGATTTTTGGAATTTTGATCAAAACCATGGGAAATAGTGTTTGGCTGTTTGTAAGTCCAAGTCCGGAGAAAATCACCTCGATTTATCGGTTTTTTAATCAAAACAACAAAGTGGAATTTAAAGAATTTAATTTGTAAAATTTTTACTAAAAAAACCCAAATGACAATGCCTAAGTCTGGAGAAAATCACCTTGATTTTTCAGTTTTTTATTCAAAACTCTGGGAAATAGTGGTCGAATGTTGGCCCTTATGGCAATGCCCAAGTCTGGAGAAAATCTCCTTGATGTTTATGTTTTTTTAATTAAAACCTGGGAAATAGTGGTCGAATGTTGGAATGGCATACCTCGTTTATTTAAAAAAAAAAATATATTTTGAAATTTTGTTTCGAAAATGCCCTTATGACAAGGCTCAAGTCCGGAGAAAATCACTTCGATTTATCGGTTTTTTTAATGAAAACCCTGGGAAATAGTGTTCGGATGTTTGAATGGCATACCTTGTTGAATTCGTTACAAAATTTCGAACAAAGTGGAATTTACAGAAAAAAAATATCATTTGAAAATGTTTTTCGGAAAAAACCCCTACAACCCCTACAAACCCCTATGACAAGGCTCAAGTCCGGAGAAAATCACTTCGATTTTTCGGTTTTTTTAATGAAAACCCTGGGAAATAGTGTTCGGATGTTTGAATGGCATACCTTGTTGAATTCGTTACAAAATTTCGAACAAAGTGGAATTTACAGAAAAAAAATATCATTTGAAAATGTTTTTCGGAAAAAACCCCTAATGGCAATGCTTAAGTCTGGAGATAATCCAATTTCTCGCTTTTTAATTAATCAAAACCCTGGGATATAGTATTTGGATGTTGGAATGGCATACGTCGTTTAATTCGTTATAAATAAATATTCGAACAAAGTGGAATTTACAGAAAAATATATCGTTTGCAAAATTTTTTCGAAAACGCCCTTATGACAAGGCCCAAGTCCGGAGAAAATCACCTCGACTTATCGGTTTTTTAATGAAAACCCTGGGAAATAGTGTTCGGATGTTTGAATGGCATACCTTGTTGAATTCGTTACAAAATTTCAAACAAAGTGGTATTTACTATAATTTGAACAAAGTTTTTGGAAAACAAAGAGGTCCCCCACCCTTATGACAAAGGCAAAATCCGAAGAAAATCACCAGGATTTTTGGAATTTTAATAAAAATCTTGGGAAATAGTGTTTGGATGTTGGAATGGCATACCTCGTTGAATTCGTTTAAAAATTTTGAACAAAGTGGAATTTACAGAAAGAAAATATCATTTGAAAAATTTTTTCGAAAAAACTCTGTATGGCAAGGACAAAGTCCGGAGAAAATCACATCGATTTATACGTTTTTTAATTAAAACCCTGAGAAATTGTGTTCGGATGTTGGAATGGCATACCTCGTTGAATTCGTTACAAAAGTTTAAACAAAGTGGAATTTACAGAATTTCATTTGAAAAATTGTTTCGAAAAAAAACCCCAAATGACAATGCACAAGTCTGTCAAAAAAAAATCACCTTGATTTTTCGGTTTTTTATTCAAAATTCTGGGAAATAGTGGTCGAATGTTAGAATGGCATATCTCGTTGAGTTGGAATGGCATACCTCGTTGAGTTGGAATTTAAAGAAAATAATATCGTTTGCTAAATTTTTTCGAAAACGCCCTTATGACAAGGCTCAAGTCCGGAGAAAATCACCTCGATTTATCGGTTTTTTAATCAAAACCCTATGAAATAGTGTTCGGATGTTGGAATGGCATACCTCGTTAATTCATTACAAAATTTTGAACGAAGTGGAATTTACAGAAAAAAATATCATTTGAAAATTTTTTTCGAAAAAAAAAACCCCAATGGCAATGCTTAAGTCTGGAGATAATCCAATTACTCGCTTTTTATTTAATCAAAACCCTGGGATATAGTATTTGGATGTTGGAATGGCATACGTTGTTTAATTCGTTAGAACATTTCGAACAAAGTGGAATTTACAGAAAAAAAATATCATTTGAAAATTTTTTTCGAAAAAAACCCCAAATGACAATGCCCAAGTCTGGAGAAAATCCCCCTGATTTTTAATTTTTTTATTCAAAACTCTGGGAAATAGTGGTCGAATGCTGGAATGGCATGCCTCGTTGAATTCGTTACAAAATTGGCAACAAAGTGTAATTTACCGAAAGAATATATAATTTGAACAAAGTTTTGAAAAAAGGTCCCCCACCATTATGATCCGAAGAAAATCACCACGATTTTTGGAATTTTAATCAAACCCCTGGGAAATAGTGTTTGGCTGTTTGTAAGTCCAAGTCCGGAGAAAATCACCTTGATTTATCGGTTTTTTAATCAAAACAACAAAGTGGAATTTAAAGAATTTAATTTGTAAAATTTTTTCTAAAAAAAAATCCAAATGACAATGCCTAAGTCTGGAGAAAATCACCTTGATTTTTCAGTTTTTTATTCAAAACTCTGGGAAATAGTGGTCGAATGTTGGCCCTTATGACAAGGCCCAAGTCCGGAGAAAATCACCTCGACTTATCGGTTTTTTAATGAAAACCCTGGGAAATAGTGTTCGGATGTTTGAATGGCATACCTTGTTGAATTCGTTACAAAATTTCGAACAAAGTGGAATTTACAGAAAAAAATTTCATTTGAAAATTTTTTTCGAAAAAAAAAACCCCTAATGGCAATGCTTAAGTCTGGAGATAATCCAATTTCTCGCTTTTTATTTAATCAAAACCCTGGGATATAGTATTTGGATGTTGGAATGGCATACGTCGTTTAATTCGTTAGAACATTTCGAACAAAGTGGAATTTATAGAAAAAAATATCGTTTGCAAAATTTTTTCGAAACGCCCTTATGACAAGGCCCAAGTCCGGAGAAAATCACCTCGACTTATCGGTTTTTTAATCAAAACCCTATGAAATAGTGTTCGGATGTTGGAATGGCAACCTCGTTAATTCATTACAAAATTTTGAACACAGTGGAATTTACAGAATTTCATTTGAAAAACTGTTTCGAAAAAAAAAACCCCAAATGACAATGCCCAAGTCTGGAGAAAATCACCTCGATTTTTCGGTTTTTTTATTCAAATTCGTTACAGAATTTACAGAAAAAAATATCATTTGAAAATTTTTTCGAAAAAAAAATCCCTAATGGCAATGCCCAAGTCTGGAGAAAATCACCCCAATTTCTCGCTTTTTATTTAATCAAAACACTGGAAAATAGTGTTTGGATGTTGGAATGGCATACATAGTTTAATTCGTTAGAAAATTTCGAACAAAATGTAATTTACAGAAAAAAATATTAGTATATTATTAATATAGTCCGGAGAAAATCAACTCGACTTATCGGTTTTTTAATGAAAACCCTGGGAAATAGTGTTTTGATGTTGGAATGGCATACATCGTTTAATTCGTTAGAAAATTTCGAACAAAGTGCAATTTACAGAAAAAAATATTAGTAATATTATTAATATAGTCCGGAGAAAATCAACTCGACTTATAGGTTTTTTAATGAAAACCCTGGGAAATAGTGTTTTGATGTTGGAATGGCATACATCGTTTAATTCGTTAGAAAATTTCGAACAAAGTGCAATTTACAGAAAAAAATATCATTTGAAAATGTTTTTCGGAAAAAACCCCTAATGGCAATGCTTAAGTCTGGAGATAATCCAATTTCTCCCTTTTTAATTAATCAAAACCCTGGGATTAGTATTTGGATGTTGGAATGGCATACGTCGTTTAATTCGTTAGAACATTTCGAACAAAGTGGAATTTACAGAAAAAAATATCGTTTGCAAAATTTTTTCGAAAACGCCCTTATGACAAGGCCCAAGTCCGGAGAAAATCACCTCGACTTATCGGTTTTTTAATGAAAACCCTGGGAAATAGTGTCTGGATGTTGGAATGGCATACCTCGTTGAATTCGTTTAAAAATTTTGAACAAAGTGGAATTTACAGAAAGAAAATATCATTTGAAAATTTTTTTCGAAAAAACTCTGTATGGCAAGGACAAAGTCCGGAGAAAATCACCTTGATTTATACGTTTTTAAATTAAAACCCTGAGAAATAGTGTTCGGATGTTGGAATGGCAACCTCGTTGAATTCGTTACAAAATTTTAAACAAAGTGGAATTTACAGAATTTCATTTGAAAAAATTGTTTCGAAAAAAACCCCAAATAACAATGCCCAAGTCTGTCAAAAAAATCACCTTGATTTTTCGGTTTTTTATTCAAAATTCTGGGAAATAGTGGTCGAATGTTAGAATGGCATATCTGGTTGAGTTGGAATGGCATACCTCGTTGAGTTGGAATTTAAAGAAAAAAATATCGTTTGCTAAATTTTTTCGAAAACGCTTATGACAAGGCTCAAGTCCGGAGAAAATCACCTCGATTTATCGGTTTTTTAATCAAAACCCTATTAATGGAATGGCATACCTCGTTAATCCATTACAAAATTTTGAACGAAGTGGAATTTACAGAATTTCATTTGAAAATTGTTTTCGAACAAAAACCCCAAATGACAATGCCCAAGTCTGGAGAAAATCACCACGATTTTTAGGTTTTTTTATTCAAATTCGTTACAAAATTTTCAACAAAGTGGAATTTACAGAAAAAAAAACATTTGAAAATTTTTTTTCGAAAAAAAATCCCTAATGGCAATGCCCAAGTCTGGAGAAAATCACCCCAATTTCTCGCTTTTTATTTAATCAAAACCCTGGGAAATAGTGTTTGGATGTTGGAATGGCATACATAGTTTAATTCGTTAGAAAATTTCGAACAATATGCAATTTACAGAAAAAATATTAGTGTTATTATTAATATAGTCCGGAGAAAATCAACTCGACTTATCGGTTTTTTAATGAAAACCCTGGGAAAAAGGTGTCCCTTCCCTTATGACAACGCCAAAATCCGAAGAAAATCACCACGATTTTATGGAATTTTAATCAAAACCCTGGGAAATAGTGTTTGGCTGTTTGTAAGTCCAAGTCCGGAGAAAATCACCTCGATTTATCGGTTTTTTAATCAAAACAACAAAGTGGAATTTAAAAAATTTAATTTGTAAAATTTTTTTTAAAAAAACCCAAATGACAATGCCTAAGTCTGGAGAAATCACCTTGATTTTTCAGTTTTTATTCAAATCTCTGGGAAATAGAGGTCGAATTTTGGACCTTATGGTAATGCCCAAGTCTGGAGAAAATCTCCTTGATGTTTAGGTTTTTTAATCAAAACCTGGGAAATAGTGGTCGAATGTTGAAATGGCATACCTCGTTTATTTACAGAAAAAATATTTTTTGAAAAATTTTTTTCGATAACGTCCTTATAACAAGGCCCAAGTCCGGAGAAAATCACCTCGACTTATCGGTTTTTTTAATGAAAACCCTGGGAAATAGTGTTCGGATGTTTGAATGGCATACCTTGTTCAATTCGTTACAAAATTTCGAACAAAGTGGAATTTACAGAAAAAAAAATATCATTTGAAAATGTTTTTCGAAAAAAAAACCCTAATGACAATGCTCAAGTCTGGAGATAATCCAATTTCTCGCTTTTTATTTAATCAAAACCCTGGGATATAGTATTTGGATGTTGGAATGGCATACGTCGTTTAATTCGTTAGAACATTTCGAACAAAGTGGAATTTACAGAAAAAAAATATCGTTTGGAAAATTTTTTTGAAAACGCCCTTATAACAAGGCTCAAGTCCGGAGAAAATCACCTCGATTTATCGGTTTTTTAATGAAAACCCTGGGAAATAGTGTTCGGATGTTGGAATGGCATACCTCGTTGAATTCGTTACAAAATTTAAAACAAAGTTGAATTTACAGAATTTCATTTGAAAAATTGTTTCGAAAAAAAAAACCCCAAATGACAATGCCCAAGTCTGTCAAAAAAATCACCTTGATTTTTCGGTTTTTTATTCAAAATTCTGGGAAATAGTGTCGAATGTAAGAATGGCATATCTCGTTGAGTTGGAATGGCATACCTCGTTGAGTTGGAATTTAAAGAAAAAATATCGTTTGCCAATTTTTTTCGAAAACGCCCCTATGACAAGGCTCAAGTCCGGAGAAAATCACCTCGATTTATCGGTTTTTTAATCAAAACCCTATGAAATAGTGTTCGGATGTTGGAATGGCATACCTCGTTAATTCATTACAAAATTTTGAACGAAGTGGAATTTACAGAATTTCATTTGAAAATTGTTTTCGAACAAAATCCCAAATGACAATGCCCAAGTCTGGAGAAAATCACCTCAATTTTTCGGTTTTTCGGTTTTTTTATTTAAATTCGTTACAGAATTTACATAAAAAATATCATTTGAAAATTTTTTTCGAAAAAAAAAATCCCTAATGGCAATGCCCAAGTCTGGAGAAAATCACCCCAATTTCTCGATTTTTATTTAATCAAAACCCTGGGAAATAGTGTTTGGATGTTGGAATGGCATACATAGTTTAATTCGTTAGAAAATTTCGAACAAAATGTAATTTACAGAAAAAAAATATTAGTAATATTATTAATATAGTCCGGAGAAAATCAACTCGACTTATCGGTTTTTTAATAAAAACCCTGGGAAATAGTGTTTGGATGTTGGAATGGCATACATCGTTTAATTCGTTTGAAAATTTCGAACAAAGTGCAATTTACAGAAAAAAATATTAGTAATATTATTAATATAGTCCGGATAAAATCAACTCGACTTATGGGTTTTTTAATGAAAACATCAAACTGATTCATGTCAAAAGCTTGTATACTGCGCGAAATATCCTAAAAATCATTAAATTTTAAACGATTTTACCCTTTTGTTTCTATGGGAGCTATAGGATATAGACGTCCGATCGTCACGCGCTTTTACCCTGATCAAGGTACGCATAAAAAAATAAGATTTGGGAAGATTTATGTCAATAGATTTTTCACTGCGCGAAATATCTTCCATTCTTGCAAGTTAACACGCGATTGTTCCTATGGGAGCTATAGGATATAGACATCCGATTTTCAAACTTGATCTGCGTACATTTGTTTTAGGACAACTGTAAAAGTTTCAGATCGCTAGCTTATAAACTGAGCTCGCAAACGGTATTGAAACAGACGGACGGACAGACGGACATGGCTATATCGACTCCCCTATTGATCCTGATCAAGAATATATATACTTTATAGGGTCGGAAACGTCTCCTTCACTGCGTTACAAACTTCTGACCAAATTTATAATACACTCTGCAAGGGTATAAGAAAAAAAGGTGTTCGGTTAAACATTTATTGATTGTCCACAAAGGACAGTATTAAATACTGAGCCACACGTTAATAAAAATAAAAAAAAAAAAAAAAAGAATCTATATACTATATGGTCGGAAACGTCTCCTTCACTGCGTTACAAACTTCTGACCAAAATTATAATACCCTCTGCAAGGGTATAAAAAATATCGTTCGAAAATTTTTTTCGAAAACGCCTTGATTTATTGGTTTTTTAATCAAAACCCTGGGAAATAGTGTTTGGATGTTGGAATGGCATACCTCGTTGAATTCGTCACAAAATTTTGAACAAAGTGCAATTTACAGAAAAAAATATCATTTGAAAAATTTTTTCGAAAAAAACCCTTATGGCAATGCCCAATTCTGGATAAAATCACCTTATTTTTCGGTATTTTAATCAAAACCCTGGGAAATAGTGGTCGTATGTTGGAATGGCATACCCCGTTAAGTTGGAATTTACAAAAAAAAATATCGTTTGAAATTTTTTTTCGAAAACGCCCTTATGACAAGGGTCAAGTCCGGAGAAAATCACCTCGACTTATCGGGTTTTTCATCGAAACCCTGGGAAATAGTGGTCGAATGCTGGAATGGCATACCTCGTTGAATTCGTTACAAAATTGCCAACAAAGTGTCATTTACAGAAAGAATATATAATTTGAACAAAGTTTTGGAAAAAAAATAGGTCCCCCACCCTTATGACAACGCCAAAATCCGAAGAAAATACCACGATTTTTGGAATTTTAATCAAAACGGCATACCTCATTGTATCGTTACAAAATTTTGAACAAAGTGAAATTTACAGAAAAAAATATCGTTTGAAAATTTTTTTCAAATTTTTTTTTTCTTTTTTATGACAAGACCCAAGTTCGGAGAAAATCACCCCAATTTCTCGCTTTTTATTTAATCAAAACCCTGGGAAATAGTGTTTGGATGTTGGAATGGCATACATCGTTGAATTCGTTACAAAATTTTGAACAAAGTGGAATTTACAGAAACAAAATATCATTTAAAAAATTTTTTCGAAAAAAAACCACTTATGGCAATGGAGAAAATAGTAGTCGAATGCTGGAATGGCATACCTCGTTGAGTTGGAATTCACAAAAAAAAACTAAAATAAACATCGTTCCAACAAAGTGTCATTTACAGAAAAAAAATATAATTTAAAACAATTTTTGGAAAAAAATGATGACAACGCCAAAATCCGAAGAAAATCACCTCGATTTTAATCAAAACCTTGGGAAATAGTTATCGAATGTCGGAATGGCATACCTCGTTGAATTCTTTAAAATCACATCGATTTATCGGTTTTTTAATCAAAACCTGGGAAATTGTGGTCGAATGTTGGAATGGCATACATCATTTAATTCGTTACAAAATTTCAAAAAAAGTGGAAATTCCAAAAAAAAAAACGGAAACAATTTTTGGAACAGAATAATGTCCCCCACCCTATGACAACGTCAAAATCCAAAGGAAATCACCTCGATTTTTGGGTTTTTAATCAAAACCCTGGGAATTTGTGGTCGTATGTTGGAATGGCATATATCGCTTGACAAATTTTTTGGAAAACGCCCTTATGACAACGCCAAAATCCGAAGAAAATCACCACGAGTTTTGGAATGGCATACCTTGTCGAATTCGTTACAAAATTTCGAACAAAGTGGAATTTACAGAAAAAATATATCATTTGAAAATTTTTTTCGAAAAAAAAAAACCCCCATGGCAATGCCCAAGTCTGGAGAAAATCACCTTGATTTTTAGGTTATTTAATTAAAACCTGGGAAATGGTGGTCGAATGTTGGAATGGCATGCCTCGTTGAATTCGTTAAAAAAATTGCCAACAAAGTGTCATTTACCGAAAGAATATATAATTTGAACAAAGTTTTGAAAAAAAAGATCCCCACCCTTATGACAACGCCAAAATCCGAAGAAAATCACACGATTTTTGGAATTTTAATTAAAACCCTGAGAAATAGTATTTGGATGTTGGAATGACATACCTCGTTATTCGTTTAAAAATTTTGAACAAAGTGGAATTACAGAAAAAAATATATCGTTTGAATTTTTTTTCAAAAACCCCCTTATGACAAGACCCAAGTTCGGAGAAAATCACCCTAATTTCTCGCTTTTTATTTAATCAAAACCCCGGGAAATAGTGTTTGTATGTTGGAATGGCATACCTCGTTGAATTCATTACAACATTTTGAACAAAGTGGAATTTACAGAAACAAAATATCATTTGAAAAATTTTTTCGAAAAAAACCCTTATGACAATGCCCAAGTCTGGATAAAATCACCTTGATTTTTCGGTATTTTAATCAAAACCCTGGGAAATAGTGTTTGGCTGTTTGTAAGTCCAAGTCCGGAGAAAATCACCTCGATTTATCGGTTTTTTAATCAAAACAACAAAGTGGAATTTAAAGAATTTAATTTGTAAAAATTTTTTTAAAAAAACCCAAATGACAATGCCTAAGTCTGGAGAAATCACCTTGATTTTTCAGTTTTTTATTCAAATCTCTGGGAAATAGAGGTCGAATTTTGGACCTTATGGTAATGCCCAAGTCTGGAGAAAATCTCCTTGATGTTTAGGCTTTTTAATCAAAACCTGGGAAATAGTGGTCGAATGTTGAAATGGCATCCCTCGTTTATTTACAGAAAAAAATATTTTTTGAAAATTTTTTTCGATAACGTCCTTATAACAAGGCCCAAGTCCGGAGAAAATCACCTCGACTTATCGGTTTTTTTAATGAAAACCCTGGGAAATAGTGTTCGGATGTTTGAATGGCATACCTTGTTGAATTCGTTACAAAATTTCGAACAAAGTGGAATTTACAGAAAAAAAATATCATTTGAAAATGTTTTTCGAAAAAAAAACCCTAATGACAATGCTCAAGTCTGGAGATAATCCAATTTCTCGCTTTTTATTTAATCAAAACCCTGGGATATAGTATTTGGATGTTGGAATGGCATACGTCGTTTAATTCGTTATAAATAAATATTCGAACAAAGTGGAATTTACAGAAAAATATATCGTTTGCAAAATTTTTTCGAAAACGCCCTTATGACAAGGCTCAAGTCACCTCGATTTATCGGTTTTTTAATCAAAACAACAAAGTGGAATTTAAAGAATTTAATTTGTAAAATTTTTTCTAAAAAAACCCAAATGACAATGCCTAAGTCTGGAGAAATCACCTTGATTTTTCAGTTTTTTATTCAAATCTCTGGGAAATAGAGGTCGAATTTTGGACCTTATGGTAATGCCCAAGTCTGGAGAAAATCTCCTTGATGTTTAGGCTTTTTAATCAAAACCTGGGAAATAGTGGTCGAATGTTGAAATGGCATACCTCGTTTATTTACAGAAAAAAATATCTTTTGAAAATTTTTTTCGATAACGCCCTTATAACAAGGCCCAAGTCCGGAGAAAATCACCTCGACTTATCGGTTTTTTTAATGAAAACCCTGGGAAATAGTGTTCGGATGTTTGAATGGCATACCTTGTTGAATTCGTTACAAAATTTCGAACAAAGTGGAATTTACAGAAAAAAAATATCATTTGAAAATGTTTTTCGAAAAAAAAACCCTAATGACAATGCTCAAGTCTGGAGATAATCCAATTTCTCGCTTTTTATTTAATCAAAACCCTGGGATATAGTATTTGGATGTTGGAATGGCATACGTCGTTTAATTCGTTATAAATAAATATTCGAACAAAGTGGAATTTACAGAAAAATATATCGTTTGCAAAATTTTTTCGAAAACGCCCTTATGACAAGGCTCAAGTCCGGAGAAAATCACCTCGATTTATCGGTTTTTTAATCAAAACCCTATGAAATAGTGTTCGGATGTTTGAATGGCATACCTTGTTGAATTCGTTACAAAATTTCAAACAAAGTGGTATTTACTATTATTTGAACAAAGTTTTTGGAAAACAAAGAGGTCCCCCACCCTTATGACAAAGGCAAAATCCGAAGAAAATCACCAGGATTTTTGGAATTTTTATTAAAAAATCTTGGGAAATAGTGTTTGGATGTTGGAATGGAATACCTCGTTGAATTCGTTTAAAAATTTTGAACAAAGTGGAATTTACAGAAAGAAAATATCATTTGAAAAATTTTTTCGAAAAAACTCTGTATGGCAAGGACAAAGTCCGGAGAAAATCACATCGATTTATACGTTTTTTAATTAAAACCCTGAGAAATTGTGTTCGGATGTTGGAATGGCATACCTCGTTGAATTCGTTACAAAAGTTTAAACAAAGTGGAATTTACAGAATTTCATTTGAAAAATTGTTTCGAAAAAAAAACCCCAAATGACAATGCACAAGTCTGTCAAAAAAAATCACCTTGATTTTTCGGTTTTTTATTCAAAATTCTGGGAAATAGTGGTCGAATGTTAGAATGGCATATCTCGTTGAGTTGGAATGGCATACCTCGTTGAGTTGGAATTTAAAGAAAATAATATCGTTTGCTAAATTTTTTCGAAAACGCCCTTATGACAAGGCTCCGGAGAAAATCACCTCGATTTATCGGTTTTTTAATCAAAACCCTATGAAATAGTGTTCGGATGTTGGAATGGCATACCTCGTTAATTCATTACAAAATTTTGAACGAAGTGGAATTTACAAAAAAAAATATCATTTGAAAATTTTTTTTCGAAAAAAAAACCCCAATGGCAATGCTTAAGTCTGGAAATAATCCAATTACTCGTTTTTATTTAATCAAAACCCTGGGATATAGTATTTGGATGTTGGAATGGCATACGTTGTTTAATTCGTTAGAACATTTCGAACAAAGTGGAATTTACAGAAAAAAAATATCATTTGAAAATTTTTTTCGAAAAAAACCCCAAATGACAATGCCCAAGTCTGGAGAAAATCCCCCTGATTTTTAATTTTTTTATTCAAAACTCTGGGAAATAGTGGTCGAATGCTGGAATGGCATGCCTCGTTGAATTCGTTACAAAATTGGCAACAAAGTGTCATTTACCGAAAGAATATATAATTTGAACAAAGTTTTGAAAAAAAGGTCCCCCACCATTATGATCCGAAGAAAATCACCACGATTTTTGGAATTTTAATCAAACCCCTGGGAAATAGTGTTTGGCTGTTTGTAAGTCCAAGTCCGGAGAAAATCATCTTGATTTATCGGTTTTTTAATCAAAACAACAAAGTGGAATTTAAAGAATTTAATTTGTAAAATTTTTTCTAAAAAAATCCAAATGACAATGCCTAAGTCTGGAGAAAATCACCTTGATTTTTCAGTTTTTTATTCAAAACTCTGGGAAATAGTGGTCGAATGTTGGCCCTTATGACAAGGCCCAAGTCCGGAGAAAATCACCTCGACTTATCGGTTTTTTAATGAAAACCCTGGGAAATAGTGTTCGGATGTTTGAATGGCATACCTTGTTGAATTCGTTACAAAATTTCGAACAAAGTGGAATTTACAGAAAAAAATTTCATTTGAAAATTTTTTTCGAAAAAAAACCCCTAATGGCAATGCTTAAGTCTGGAGATAATCCAATTTCTCGCTTTTTATTTAATCAAAACCCTGGGATATAGTATTTGGATGTTGGAATGGCATACGTCGTTTAATTCGTTAGAACATTTCGAACAAAGTGGAATTTATAGAAAAAAATATCGTTTGCAAAATTTTTCGAAACGCCCTTATGACAAGGCCCAAGTCCGGAGAAAATCACCTCGACTTATCGGTTTTTTAATCAAAACCCTATGAAATAGTGTTCGGATGTTGGAATGGCAACCTCGTTAATTCATTACAAAATTTTGAACACAGTGGAATTTACAGAATTTCATTTGAAAAACTGTTTCGAAAAAAAAACCCCAAATGACAATGCCCAAGTCTGGAGAAAATCACCTCGATTTTTCGGTTTTTTTATTCAAATTCGTTACAGAATTTACAGAAAAAAAATATCATTTGAAAATTTTTTTCGAAAAAAAAATCCCTAATGGCAATGCCCAAGTCTGGAGAAAATCACCCCAATTTCTCGCTTTTTATTTAATCAAAACACTGGAAAATAGTGTTTGGATGTTGGAATGGCATACATAGTTTAATTCGTTAGAAAATTTCGAACAAAATGTAATTTACAGAAAAAAATATTAGTATATTATTAATATAGTCCGGAGAAAATCAACTCGACTTATCGGTTTTTTAATGAAAACCCTGGGAAATAGTGTTTTGATGTTGGAATGGCATACATCGTTTAATTCGTTAGAAAATTTCGAACAAAGTGCAATTTACAGAAAAAAATATTAGTAATATTATTAATATAGTCCGGAGAAAATCAACTCGACTTATAGGTTTTTTAATGAAAACCCTGGGAAATAGTGTTTTGATGTTGGAATGGCATACATCGTTTAATTCGTTAGAAAATTTCGAACAAAGTGCAATTTACAGAAAAAAATATCATTTGAAAATGTTTTTCGGAAAAAACCCCTAATGGCAATGCTTAAGTCTGGAGATAATCCAATTTCTCGCTTTTTAATTAATCAAAACCCTGGGATATAGTATTTGGATGTTGGAATGGCATACGTCGTTTAATTCGTTAGAACATTTCGAACAAAGTGGAATTTACAGAAAAAAATATCGTTTGCAAAATTTTTTCGAAAACGCCCTTATGACAAGGCCCAAGTCCGGAGAAAATCACCTCGACTTA
This sequence comes from Drosophila carrolli, assembly GCA_018152295.1. Classification (NCBI taxonomy): domain Eukaryota; kingdom Metazoa; phylum Arthropoda; class Insecta; order Diptera; family Drosophilidae; genus Drosophila; species Drosophila carrolli. Next base: position 225,830 of record JAECXJ010000306.1, read on the forward strand.
TCGGTTTTTTAATGAAAACCCTGGGAAATAGTGTTTGGATGTTGGAATGGCATACCTCGTTGAATTCGTTTAAAAATTTTGAACAAAGTGGAATTTACAGAAAGAAAATATCATTTGAAAAATTTTTTCGAAAAAACTCTGTATGGCAAGGACAAAGTCCGCAGAAAATCACCTTGATTTATACGTTTTTAAATTAAAACCCTGAGAAATAGTGTTCGGATGTTGGAATGGCAACCTCGTTGAATTCGTTACAAAATTTTAAACAAAGTGGAATTTACAGAATTTCATTTGAAAAATTGTTTCGAAAAAAACCCCAAATAACAATGCCCAAGTCTGTCAAAAAAATCACCTTGATTTTTCGGTTTTTTATTCAAAATTCTGGGAAATAGTGGTCGAATGTTAGAATGGCATATCTGGTTGAGTTGGAATGGCATACCTCGTTGAGTTGGAATTTAAAGAAAAAAATATCGTTTGCTAAATTTTTTCGAAAACGCTTATGACAAGGCTCAAGTCCGGAGAAAATCACCTCGATTTATCGGTTTTTTAATCAAAACCCTATTAATGGAATGGCATACCTCGTTAATTCATTACAAAATTTTGAACGAAGTGGAATTTACAGAATTTCATTTGAAAATTGTTTTCGAACAAAAACCCCAAATGACAATGCCCAAGTCTGGAGAAAATCACCACGATTTTTAGGTTTTTTTATTCAAATTCGTTACAAAATTTTCAACAAAGTGGAATTTACAGAAAAAAAAACATTTGAAAATTTTTTTCGAAAAAAAATCCCTAATGGCAATGCCCAAGTCTGGAGAAAATCACCCCAATTTCTCGCTTTTTATTTAATCAAAACCCTGGGAAATAGTGTTTGGATGTTGGAATGGCATACATAGTTTAATTCGTTAGAAAATTTCGAACAATATGCAATTTACAGAAAAAATATTAGTGTTATTATTAATATAGTCCGGAGAAAATCAACTCGACTTATCGGTTTTTTAATGAAAACCCTGGGAAAAAAGGTGTCCCTTCCCTTATGACAACGCCAAAATCCGAAGAAAATCACCACGATTTTATGGAATTTTAATCAAAACCCTGGGAAATAGTGTTTGGCTGTTTGTAAGTCCAAGTCCGGAGAAAATCACCTCGATTTATCGGTTTTTTAATCAAAACAACAAAGTGGAATTTAAAGAATTTAATTTGTAAAATTTTTTCTAAAAAAAACCCAAATGACAATGCCTAAGTCTGGAGAAATCACCTTGATTTTTCAGTTTTTTATTCAAATCTCTGGGAAATAGAGGTCGAATTTTGGACCTTATGGTAATGCCCAAGTCTGGAGAAAATCTCCTTGATGTTTAGGTTTTTTAATCAAAACCTGGGAAATAGTGGTCGAATGTTGAAATGGCATACCTCGTTTATTTACAGAAAAAAATATCTTTTGAAAATTTTTTTCGATAACGCCCTTATAACAAGGCCCAAGTCCGGAGAAAATCACCTCGACTTATCGGTTTTTTTAATGAAAACCCTGGGAAATAGTGTTCGGATGTTTGAATGGCATACCTTGTTGAATTCGTTACAAAATTTCGAACAAAGTGGAATTTACAGAAAAAATATCATTTGAAAATGTTTTTCGAAAAAAAACCCTAATGACAATGCTCAAGTCTGGAGATAATCCAATTTCTCGCTTTTTATTTAATCAAAACCCTGGGATATAGTATTTGGATGTTGGAATGGCATACGTCGTTTAATTCGTTAGAACATTTCGAACAAAGTGGAATTTACAGAAAAAAATATCGTTTGCAATATTTTTTCGAAAACGCCCTTATGACAAGGCCCAAGTCCGGAGAAAATCACCTCGACTTATCGGTTTTTTAATGAAAACCCTGGGAAATAGTGTTCGGATGTTGGAATGGCATACCTCGTTGAATTCGTTACAAAATTTAAAACAAAGTTGAATTTACAGAATTTCATTTGAAAAATTGTTTCGAAAAAAAAACCCCAAATGACAATGCCCAAGTCTGTCAAAAAAAATCACCTTGATTTTTCGGTTTTTTATTCAAAATTCTGGGAAATAGTGGTCGAATGTAAGAATGGCATATCTCGTTGAGTTGGAATGGCATACCTCGTTGAGTTGGAATTTAAAGAAAAAAATATCGTTTGCTAATTTTTTTCCAAAACGCCCCTATGACAAGGCTCAAGTCCGGAGAAAATCACCTCGATTTATCGGTTTTTTAATCAAAACCCTATGAAATAGTGTTCGGATGTTGGAATGGCATACCTCGTTAATTCATTACAAAATTTTGAACGAAGTGGAATTTACAGAATTTCATTTGAAAATTGTTTTCGAACAAAATCCCAAATGACAATGCCCAAGTCTGGAGAAAATCACCTCAATTTTTCGGTTTTTTTATTTAAATTCGTTACAGAATTTACATAAAAAATATCATTTGAAAATTTTTTTCGAAAAAAAAAATCCCTAATGGCAATGCCCAAGTCTGGAGAAAATCACCCCAATTTCTCGATTTTTATTTAATCAAAACCCTGGGAAATAGTGTTTGGATGTTGGAATGGCATACATAGTTTAATTCGTTAGAAAATTTCGAACAAAATGTAATTTACAGAAAAAAATATTAGTAATATTATTAATATAGTCCGGAGAAAATCAACTCGACTTTTTTAATAAAAACCCTGGGAAATAGTGTTTGGATGTTGGAATGGCATACATCGTTTAATTCGTTTGAAAATTTCGAACAAAGTGCAATTTACAGAAAAAAATATTAGTAATATTATTAATATAGTCCGGATAAAATCAACTCGACTTATGGGTTTTTTAATGAAAACATCAAACTGATTCATGTCAAAAGCTTGTATACTGCGCGAAATATCCTAAAAATCATTAAATTTTAAACGATTTTACCCTTTTGTTTCTATGGGAGCTATAGGATATAGACGTCCGATCGTCACGCGCTTTTACCCTGATCAAGGTACGCATAAAAAAATAAGATTTGGGAAGATTTATGTCAATAGCTTTTTCACTGCGCGAAATATCTTCCATTCTTGCAAGTTAACACGCGATTGTTCCTATGGGAGCTATAGGATATAGACTATCGGGCGATTTTCAAACTTGATCTGCGTACATTTGTTTTAGGACAACTGTGAAAGTTTCAGATCGCTAGCTTATAAACTGAGCTCGCAAACGGTATTGAAACAGACGGGACGGACAGACGGACATGGCTATATCGACTCCCCTATTGATCCTGATCAAGAATATATATACTTTATAGGGTCGGAAACGTCTCCTTCACTGCGTTACAAACTTCTGACCAAATTTATAATAAACTCTGCAAGGGTATAAGAAAAAAAGGTGTTCGGTTAAACATTTATTGATTGTCCACAAAGGACAGTATTAAATACTGAGCCACACGTTAATAAAAATAAAAAAAAAAACGAGGACGGAAGCTAACTTCGGCAAGCCGAAGTTTTAATACCCTTGCAGACTTTGCCGAAATTGCTAAAACTGAAAAATTAGCGATAGGAATAAGGTATACATAAATAAACTAGATAAATTGCGTCGTTTGATGTCAATTGCTTTTATACTGCAAAAATGTCATATACAAATAGGAAAAAAAGGGATACTTTCGCAGCCTTTAACTATTTTTGCTACGGAAGCTATAAGAAATAGACGTCCGATCGGCAAGCGCTTTTACCCTAATAAAGGTATGCGTAAATAAATAAGACTTGGAAAAATTTATGTCAGTAGCTTACACACTACGCGAAAAATTCAGAAAACCAACAAATTTGGACCGATTTCACCGTATTGTTCCTATGGGAGCTATAGGATATAGACGTCCGATCGCCAAGCGCTTTTACCCTGATCAAGGTATGCATAAAAAATAAGATTTGGAAAGATTTATGTTAAATAGCTTTTACACTGCGCGAAATATTCTTCCATTCTTGAAAGATTATATCCGATTGTTCCTATGGGAGCTATAGGATATAGACGTCCGATCAGCACGCGCTTTTACCTTGATGAAGGAATGCATAAAAAAATACGATTTGAAAAATTTATAGCAATAGCTTTTACACAGCGCGAAATATTCTAAAAAACATCAAATTTGGACCGATTTTACCCTATTGTTCCTATGGGAGCTATAGGATATAGACGTCCGATCGCCACGCGCTTTTACCCTGATCAAGGTATGCATAAAAAAATACGATTTGGAAAGATTAATGTCAATAGCTTTTACACTGCGCGAAATATCATAAATTCTTGCAAGATATATCCAATTGTTCCTATGGGAGCTATAGGATATAGACGTCCGATCGGGGCGATTTTCAAACTTGATCTGCGTACACATGTTTTAGGACGATTGTGAAAGTTTCAGATCGCTAGCTTTTAAACTGAGCTCGCAAACGGTATTGAAACAGACGGACAGACGGACAGACGGACAGACGGACAGACGGACAGACGGACATGGCTATATCGACTCCCCTATTGATCCTGATCAAGAATATATATACTTTATGGGGTCGGAAACGTCTCCTTCACTGCGTTACAAACTTCTGACCAAAATTATAATACCCTCTGCAAGGGTATAAAAAGATTAGCTATACGTAATTAATTTAATTTTTAAATAGCGGATGTAGTATGTACTTGTCTGATTGGCAGCAACTTTTACCCTGAGCAAGGTGTACATAAATAAATTAGATAAATTGCATAGTTTCATGCCAATAGCTTTTATACTGCAAAATTGTCATATACAAATAGGGAAAAAAGGGATATTTTCGCAGCCTTTAACAATTTTTCCTACGGAAGCTATACGATATAGACGTCCAATCGGCAAGCGCTTTTACGCTGATCAAGGTATGCGTAAATAAATAAGACTTGGAAAAATGTGTGTCAATAGCTTATACACTGCGCGAAATATTCTAAAAAACATGAAATTTTGACCGATTTCACCGTATTGTTCCTATGGGAGCTATAGGATATAGACGTCCGATCAGCACGCGCTTTTACCTTGATGAATGAATGCATAAAAAAATACGATTTGAAAAAATGTACAGCAATAGCTTTTACACATCGCGAAATATTCTGAAAAACATCAAATTTGGACCGATTTTACCCTATTGTTCCTATGGGAGCTATAGGATATAGACGTCCGATCGTCACGCGCTTTTACCCTAATCAAGGTACGCATAAAAAAATAAGATTTGGAAAGATTTATGTCAATAGCTTTTACACTGCGCGAAATATCCTAAAAATCATTAAATTTTAACCGATTTTACCCTATTGTTCCTATGGGAGCTATAGGATATAGACGTCCGATCGCCACGCGCTTTTACCCTGATCAAGGTATGCATAAAAAAATACGATTTGTAAAGATTAATGTCAATAGCTTTTACACTGCGCGAAATATCATAAATTCTTGCAAGATATATCCAATTGTTCCTATGGGAGCTATAGGATATAGACGTCCGATCGGGGCGATTTTCAAACTTGATCTGCGTACACATGTTTTAGGACGATTGTGAAAGTTTCAGATCGCTAGCTTTTAAACTGAGCTCGCAAACGGTATTGAAACAGACGGACAGACACAGACGGACAGACGGACAGACGGATATGGCTATATCGACTCCCCTATTGATCCTGATCAAGAATATATATACTTTATGGGGTCGGAAACGTCTCCTTCACTGCGTTACAAACTTCTGGGAGCTAAAGATATAGATATGCCCCTTTTCCCTGATCAAGGGTATAAAAAATACGATTTGTAAAGATTAATGTCAATAGCTTTTACACTGCGCGAAATATCATAAATTCTTGCAAGATATATCCAATTGTTCCTATGGGAGCTATAGGATATAGACGTCCGATCGGGGCGATTTTCAAACTTGATCTGCGTACACATGTTTTAGGACGATTGTGAAAGTTTCAGATCGCTAGCTTTTAAACTGAGCTCGCAAACGGTATTGAAACAGACGGACAGACGGACAGACGGACATGGCTATATCGACTCCCCTATTGATCCTGATCAAGAATATATATACTTTATGGGGTCGGAAACGTCTCCTTCACTGCGTTACAAACTTCTGACCAAAATTATAATACCCTCTGCAAGGGTATAAAAATTAAGTTTTCTATAATTATACATAAAAAAAGATTAGCTATACGTAATTAATTTAATTTTTAAATAGCGGATGTAGTATGTACTTGTCTGATTGGCAGCAACTTTTACCCTGAGCAAGGTGTACATAAATAAATTAGATAAATTGCATAGTTTCATGCCAATAGCTTTTATACTGCAAAATTGTCATATACAAATAGGGAAAAAAGGGATATTTTCGCAGCCTTTAACAATTTTTCCTACGGAAGCTATACGATATAGACGTCCAATCGGCAAGCGCTTTTACGCTGATCAAGGTATGCGTAAATAAATAAGACTTGGAAAAATGTGTGTCAATAGCTTATACACTGCGCGAAATATTCTAAAAAACATGAAATTTTGACCGATTTCACCGTATTGTTCCTATGGGAGCTATAGGATATAGACGTCCGATCAGCACGCGCTTTTACCTTGATGAATGAATGCATAAAAAAATACGATTTGAAAAAATGTACAGCAATAGCTTTTACACATCGCGAAATATTCTGAAAAACATCAAATTTGGACCGATTTTACCCTATTGTTCCTATGGGAGCTATAGGATATAGACGTCCGATCGTCACGCGCTTTTACCCTGATCAAGGTACGCATAAAAAAATAAGATTTGGAAAGATTTATGTCAATAGCTTTTACACTGCGCGAAATATCCTAAAAATCATTAAATTTTAACCGATTTTACCCTATTGTTCCTATGGGAGCTATAGGATATAGACGTCCGATCGCCACGCGCTTTTACCCTGATCAAGGTATGCATAAAAAATACGATTTGTAAAGATTAATGTCAATAGCTTTTACACTGCGCGAAATATCATAAATTCTTGCAAGATATATCCAATTGTTCCTATGGGAGCTATAGGATATAGACGTCCGATCGGGGCGATTTTCAAACTTGATCTGCGTACACATGTTTTAGGACGATTGTGAAAGTTTCAGATCGCTAGCTTTTAAACTGAGCTCGCAAACGGTATTGAAACAGACGGACAGACGGACAGACGGACATGGCTATATCGACTCCCCTATTGATCCTGATCAAGAATATATATACTTTATGGGGTCGGAAACGTCTCCTTCACTGCGTTACAAACTTCTGACCAAAATTATAATACCCTCTGCAAGGGTATAAAAATAGATTAGCTATACGTAATTAATTTAATTTTTAAATAGCGGATGTAGTATGTACTTGTCTGATTGGCAGCAACTTTTACCCTGAGCAAGGTGTACATAAATAAATTAGATAAATTGCATAGTTTCATGCCAATAGCTTTTATACTGCAAAATTGTCATATACAAATAGGGAAAAAGGGATATTTTCGCAGCCTTTAACAATTTTCTCCTACGGAAGCTATACGATATAGACGTCCAATCGGCAAGCGCTTTTACGCTGATCAAGGTATGCGTAAATAAATAAGACTTGGAAAAATGTGTGTCAATAGCTTATACACTGCGCGAAATATTCTAAAAACATGAAATTTTGACCGATTTCACCGTATTGTTCCTATGGGAGCTATAGGATATAGACGTCCGATCAGCACGCGCTTTTACCTTGATGAATGAATGCATAAAAAAATACGATTTGAAAAAATGTACAGCAATAGCTTTTACACATCGCGAAATATTCTGAAAAACATCAAATTTGGACCGATTTTACCCTATTGTTCCTATGGGAGCTATAGGATATAGACGTCCGATCGTCACGCGCTTTTACCCTGATCAAGGTACGCATAAAAAAATAAGATTTGGAAAGATTTATGTCAATAGCTTTTACACTGCGCGAAATATCCTAAAAATCATTAAATTTTAACCGATTTTACCCTATTGTTCCTATGGGAGCTATAGGATATAGACGTCCGATCGCCACGCGCTTTTACCCTGATCAAGGTATGCATAAAAAAATACGATTTGTAAAGATTAATGTCAATAGCTTTTACACTGCGCGAAATATCATAAATTCTTGCAAGATATATCCAATTGTTCCTATGGGAGCTATAGGATATAGACGTCCGATCGGGGCGATTTTCAAACTTGATCTGCGTACACATGTTTTAGGACGATTGTGAAAGTTTCAGATCGCTAGCTTTTAAACTGAGCTCGCAAACGGTATTGAAACAGACGGACAGACGGACAGACGGACATGGCTATATCGACTCCCCTATTGATCCTGATCAAGAATATATATACTTTATGGGGTCGGAAACGTCTCCTTCACTGCGTTACAAACTTCTGACCAAAATTATAATACCCTCTGCAAGGGTATAAAAATTAAGTTTTCTATAATTATACATAAAAAAGATTAGCTATACGTAATTAATTTAATTTTTAAATAGCGGATGTAGTATGTACTTGTCTGATTGGCAGCAACTTTTACCCTGAGCAAGGTGTACATAAATAAATTAGATAAATTGCATAGTTTCATGCCAATAGCTTTTATACTGCAAAATTGTCATATACAAATAGGGAAAAAAGGGATATTTTCGCAGCCTTTAACAATTTTTCCTACGGAAGCTATACGATATAGACGTCCAATCGGCAAGCGCTTTTACGCTGATCAAGGTATGCGTAAATAAATAAGACTTGGAAAAATGTGTGTCAATAGCTTATACACTGCGCGAAATATTCTAAAAAACATGAAATTTTGACCGATTTCACCGTATTGTTCCTATGGGAGCTATAGGATATAGACGTCCGATCAGCACGCGCTTTTACCTTGATGAATGAATGCATAAAAAAATACGATTTGAAAAAATGTACAGCAATAGCTTTTACACATCGCGAAATATTCTGAAAAACATCAAATTTGGACCGATTTTACCCTATTGTTCCTATGGGAGCTATAGGATATAGACGTCCGATCGTCACGCGCTTTTACCCTGATCAAGGTACGCATAAAAAAATAAGATTTGGAAAGATTTATGTCAATAGCTTTTACACTGCGCGAAATATCCTAAAAATCATTAAATTTTAACCGATTTTACCCTATTGTTCCTATGGGAGCTATAGGATATAGACGTCCGATCGCCACGCGCTTTTACCCTGATCAAGGTATGCATAAAAAAATACGATTTGTAAAGATTAATGTCAATAGCTTTTACACTGCGCGAAATATCATAAATTCTTGCAAGATATATCCAATTGTTCCTATGGGAGCTATAGGATATAGACGTCCGATCGGGGCGATTTTCAAACTTGATCTGCGTACACATGTTTTAGGACGATTGTGAAAGTTTCAGATCGCTAGCTTTTAAACTGAGCTCGCAAACGGTATTGAAACAGACGGACAGACGGACAGACGGACAGACGGACATGGCTATATCGACTCCCCTATTGATCCTGATCAAGAATATATATACTTTATGGGGTCGGAAACGTCTCCTTCACTGCGTTACAAACTTCTGACCAAAATTATAATACCCTCTGCAAGGGTATAAAAAAGATTAGCTATACGTAATTAATTTAATTTTTAAATAGCGGATGTAGTATGTACTTGTCTGATTGGCAGCAACTTTTACCCTGAGCAAGGTGTACATAAATAAATTAGATAAATTGCATAGTTTCATGCCAATAGCTTTTATACTGCAAAATTGTCATATACAAATAGGGAAAAAAGGGATATTTTCGCAGCCTTTAACAATTTTTCCTACGGAAGCTATACGATATAGACGTCCAATCGGCAAGCGCTTTTACGCTGATCAAGGTATGCGTAAATAAATAAGACTTGGAAAAATGTGTGTCAATAGCTTATACACTGCGCGAAATATTCTAAAAAACATGAAATTTTGACCGATTTCACCGTATTGTTCCTATGGGAGCTATAGGATATAGACGTCCGATCAGCACGCGCTTTTACCTTGATGAATGAATGCATAAAAAATACGATTTGAAAAAATGTACAGCAATAGCTTTTACACATCGCGAAATATTCTGAAAAACATCAAATTTGGACCGATTTTACCCTATTGTTCCTATGGGAGCTATAGGATATAGACGTCCGATCGTCACGCGCTTTTACCCTGATCAAGGTACGCATAAAAAAATAAGATTTGGAAAGATTTATGTCAATAGCTTTTACACTGCGCGAAATATCCTAAAAATCATTAAATTTTAACCGATTTTACCCTATTGTTCCTATGGGAGCTATAGGATATAGACGTCCGATCGCCACGCGCTTTTACCCTGATCAAGGTATGCATAAAAAAATACGATTTGTAAAGATTAATGTCAATAGCTTTTACACTGCGCGAAATATCATAAATTCTTGCAAGATATATCCAATTGTTCCTATGGGAGCTATAGGATATAGACGTCCGATCGGGGCGATTTTCAAACTTGATCTGCGTACACATGTTTTAGGACGATTGTGAAAGTTTCAGATCGCTAGCTTTTAAACTGAGCTCGCAAACGGTATTGAAACAGACGGACAGACGGACAGACGGACAGACGGACATGGCTATATCGACTCCCCTATTGATCCTGATCAAGAATATATATACTTTATGGGGTCGGAAACGTCTCCTTCACTGCGTTACAAACTTCTGACCAAAATTATAATACCCTCTGCAAGGGTATAAAAAGATTAGCTATACGTAATTAATTTAATTTTTAAATAGCGGATGTAGTATGTACTTGTCTGATTGGCAGCAACTTTTACCCTGAGCAAGGTGTACATAAATAAATTAGATAAATTGCATAGTTTCATGCCAATAGCTTTTATACTGCAAAATTGTCATATACAAATAGGGAAAAAAGGGATATTTTCGCAGCCTTTAACAATTTTTCCTACGGAAGCTATACGATATAGACGTCCAATCGGCAAGCGCTTTTACGCTGATCAAGGTATGCGTAAATAAATAAGACTTGGAAAAATGTGTGTCAATAGCTTATACACTGCGCGAAATATTCTAAAAAACATGAAATTTTGACCGATTTCACCGTATTGTTCCTATGGGAGCTATAGGATATAGACGTCCGATCAGCACGCGCTTTTACCTTGATGAATGAATGCATAAAAAAATACGATTTGAAAAAATGTACAGCAATAGCTTTTACACATCGCGAAATATTCTGAAAAACATCAAATTTGGACCGATTTTACCCTATTGTTCCTATGGGAGCTATAGGATATAGACGTCCGATCGTCACGCGCTTTTACCCTGATCAAGGTACGCATAAAAAAATAAGATTTGGAAAGATTTATGTCAATAGCTTTTACACTGCGCGAAATATCCTAAAAATCATTAAATTTTAACCGATTTTACCCTATTGTTCCTATGGGAGCTATAGGATATAGACGTCCGATCGCCACGCGCTTTTACCCTGATCAAGGTATGCATAAAAAATACGATTTGTAAAGATTAATGTCAATAGCTTTTACACTGCGCGAAATATCATAAATTCTTGCAAGATATATCCAATTGTTCCTATGGGAGCTATAGGATATAGACGTCCGATCGGGGCGATTTTCAAACTTGATCTGCGTACACATGTTTTAGGACGATTGTGAAAGTTTCAGATCGCTAGCTTTTAAACTGAGCTCGCAAACGGTATTGAAACAGACGGACAGACGGACAGACGGACAGACGGACATGGCTATATCGACTCCCCTATTGATCCTGATCAAGAATATATATACTTTATGGGGTCGGAAACGTCTCCTTCACTGCGTTACAAACTTCTGACCAAAATTATAATACCCTCTGCAAGGGTATAAAAAGATTAGCTATACGTAATTAATTTAATTTTTAAATAGCGGATGTAGTATGTACTTGTCTGATTGGCAGCAACTTTTACCCTGAGCAAGGTGTACATAAATAAATTAGATAAATTGCATAGTTTCATGCCAATAGCTTTTATACTGCAAAATTGTCATATACAAATAGGGAAAAAAGGGATATTTTCGCAGCCTTTAACAATTTTTCCTACGGAAGCTATACGATATAGACGTCCAATCGGCAAGCGCTTTTACGCTGATCAAGGTATGCGTAAATAAATAAGACTTGGAAAAATGTGTGTCAATAGCTTATACACTGCGCGAAATATTCTAAAAAACATGAAATTTTGACCGATTTCACCGTATTGTTCCTATGGGAGCTATAGGATATAGACGTCCGATCAGCACGCGCTTTTACCTTGATGAATGAATGCATAAAAAAATACGATTTGAAAAAATGTACAGCAATAGCTTTTACACATCGCGAAATATTCTGAAAAACATCAAATTTGGACCGATTTTACCCTATTGTTCCTATGGGAGCTATAGGATATAGACGTCCGATCGTCACGCGCTTTTACCCTGATCAAGGTACGCATAAAAAAATAAGATTTGGAAAGATTTATGTCAATAGCTTTTACACTGCGCGAAATATCCTAAAAATCATTAAATTTTAACCGATTTTACCCTATTGTTCCTATGGGAGCTATAGGATATAGACGTCCGATCGCCACGCGCTTTTACCCTGATCAAGGTATGCATAAAAAAATACGATTTGTAAAGATTAATGTCAATAGCTTTTACACTGCGCGAAATATCATAAATTCTTGCAAGATATATCCAATTGTTCCTATGGGAGCTATAGGATATAGACGTCCGATCGGGGCGATTTTCAAACTTGATCTGCGTACACATGTTTTAGGACGATTGTGAAAGTTTCAGATCGCTAGCTTTTAAACTGAGCTCGCAAACGGTATTGAAACAGACGGACAGACGGACAGACGGACAGACGGACATGGCTATATCGACTCCCCTATTGATCCTGATCAAGAATATATATACTTTATGGGGTCGGAAACGTCTCCTTCACTGCGTTACAAACTTCTGACCAAAATTATAATACCCTCTGCAAGGGTATAAAAAGATTAGCTATACGTAATTAATTTAATTTTTAAATAGCGGATGTAGTATGTACTTGTCTGATTGGCAGCAACTTTTACCCTGAGCAAGGTGTACATAAATAAATTAGATAAATTGCATAGTTTCATGCCAATAGCTTTTATACTGCAAAATTGTCATATACAAATAGGGAAAAAAGGGATATTTTCGCAGCCTTTAACAATTTTTCCTACGGAAGCTATACGATATAGACGTCCAATCGGCAAGCGCTTTTACGCTGATCAAGGTATGCGTAAATAAATAAGACTTGGAAAAATGTGTGTCAATAGCTTATACACTGCGCGAAATATTCTAAAAAACATGAAATTTTGACCGATTTCACCGTATTGTTCCTATGGGAGCTATAGGATATAGACGTCCGATCAGCACGCGCTTTTACCTTGATGAATGAATGCATAAAAAAATACGATTTGAAAAAATGTACAGCAATAGCTTTTACACATCGCGAAATATTCTGAAAAACATCAAATTTGGACCGATTTTACCCTATTGTTCCTATGGGAGCTATAGGATATAGACGTCCGATCGTCACGCGCTTTTACCCTGATCAAGGTACGCATAAAAAAATAAGATTTGGAAAGATTTATGTCAATAGCTTTTACACTGCGCGAAATATCCTAAAAATCATTAAATTTTAACCGATTTTACCCTATTGTTCCTATGGGAGCTATAGGATATAGACGTCCGATCGCCACGCGCTTTTACCCTGATCAAGGTATGCATAAAAAAATACGATTTGTAAAGATTAATGTCAATAGCTTTTACACTGCGCGAAATATCATAAATTCTTGCAAGATATATCCAATTGTTCCTATGGGAGCTATAGGATATAGACGTCCGATCGGGGCGATTTTCAAACTTGATCTGCGTACACATGTTTTAGGACGATTGTGAAAGTTTCAGATCGCTAGCTTTTAAACTGAGCTCGCAAACGGTATTGAAACAGACGGACAGACGGACAGACGGACATGGCTATATCGACTCCCCTATTGATCCTGATCAAGAATATATATACTTTATGGGGTCGGAAACGTCTCCTTCACTGCGTTACAAACTTCTGACCAAAATTATAATACCCTCTGCAAGGGTATAAAAAAGATTAGCTATACGTAATTAATTTAATTTTTAAATAGCGGATGTAGTATGTACTTGTCTGATTGGCAGCAACTTTTACCCTGAGCAAGGTGTACATAAATAAATTAGATAAATTGCATAGTTTCATGCCAATAGCTTTTATACTGCAAAATTGTCATATACAAATAGGGAAAAAAGGGATATTTTCGCAGCCTTTAACAATTTTTCCTACGGAAGCTATACGATATAGACGTCCAATCGGCAAGCGCTTTTACGCTGATCAAGGTATGCGTAAATAAATAAGACTTGGAAAAATGTGTGTCAATAGCTTATACACTGCGCGAAATATTCTAAAAAACATGAAATTTTGACCGATTTCACCGTATTGTTCCTATGGGAGCTATAGGATATAGACGTCCGATCAGCACGCGCTTTTACCTTGATGAATGAATGCATAAAAAAATACGATTTGAAAAAATGTACAGCAATAGCTTTTACACATCGCGAAATATTCTGAAAAACATCAAATTTGGACCGATTTTACCCTATTGTTCCTATGGGAGCTATAGGATATAGACGTCCGATCGTCACGCGCTTTTACCCTGATCAAGGTACGCATAAAAAAATAAGATTTGGAAAGATTTATGTCAATAGCTTTTACACTGCGCGAAATATCCTAAAAATCATTAAATTTTAACCGATTTTACCCTATTGTTCCTATGGGAGCTATAGGATATAGACGTCCGATCGCCACGCGCTTTTACCCTGATCAAGGTATGCATAAAAAATACGATTTGTAAAGATTAATGTCAATAGCTTTTACACTGCGCGAAATATCATAAATTCTTGCAAGATATATCCAATTGTTCCTATGGGAGCTATAGGATATAGACGTCCGATCGGGGCGATTTTCAAACTTGATCTGCGTACACATGTTTTAGGACGATTGTGAAAGTTTCAGATCGCTAGCTTTTAAACTGAGCTCGCAAACGGTATTGAAACAGACGGACAGACGGACAGACGGACAGACGGACATGGCTATATCGACTCCCCTATTGATCCTGATCAAGAATATATATACTTTATGGGGTCGGAAACGTCTCCTTCACTGCGTTACAAACTTCTGACCAAAATTATAATACCCTCTGCAAGGGTATAAAAAGATTAGCTATACGTAATTAATTTAATTTTTAAATAGCGGATGTAGTATGTACTTGTCTGATTGGCAGCAACTTTTACCCTGAGCAAGGTGTACATAAATAAATTAGATAAATTGCATAGTTTCATGCCAATAGCTTTTATACTGCAAAATTGTCATATACAAATAGGGAAAAAGGGATATTTTCGCAGCTTTACCAATTTTTCCTACGGAAGCTATACGATATAGACGTCCAATCGGCAAGCGCTTTTACGCTGATCAAGGTATGCGTAAATAAATAAGACTTGGAAAAATTTGTGTCAATAGCTTATACACTGCGCGAAATATTCTAAAAAACATGAAATTTTGACCGATTTCACCGTATTGTTCCTATGGGAGCTATAGGATATAGACGTCCGATCAGCACGCGCTTTTACCTTGATGAATGAATGCATAAAAAAATACGATTTGAAAAATTAATGTACAGCAATAGCTTTTACACATCGCGAAATATTCTGAAAAACATCAAATTTGGACCGATTTTACCCTATTGTTCCTATGGGAGCTATAGGATATAGACGTCCGATCGTCACGCGCTTTTACCTTGATCAAGGTACGCATAAAAAAATAAGATTTGGAAAGATTTAAGTCAATAGCTTTTACACTGCGCGAAATATCCTAAAAAACATTAAATTTTAACCGATTTTACCCTATTGTTCCTATGGGAGCTATAGGATATAGACGTCCGATCGCCACGCGCTTTTACCCTGATCAAGGTCATGCATAAAAAAAATACGATTTGTAAAGATTAATGTCAATAGCTTTTACACTGCGCGAAATATCTAAAAAAAATTCATTGCAAGATTTAACCTTTTTAATTGTTCCTATGGGAGCTATAGGATATAGACGTCCGATCGGCAGCGACTTTTCAACCTTGATCAAGGTATACATAAATAGATTTTAGGAAGATTAATTGCATAGTTTCAGTGCCAATAGCTTTTATACTGCTCGCAAACGGTATTGTCATATACGGAAATAGGGAAAAAGGGATATTTTCGCAGCCTTTAACAATTTTTCCTTGATCGGAAGCTATACGATATAGACGTCCAATCGGCAAGCGCTTTTACGCTGATCAAGGTATGCGTAAATAAATAAGACTTGGAAAAATGTATGTCAATAGCTTATACACTGCGCGAAATATTCTAAAAAAACATGAAATTTTGACCGATTTACCGTAATTGTTACCTATGGGAGCTATAGGATATAGACGTCTGATCGGCAGCAACTTTTACCTTGAGCAAGGATGCATACATAAATAACGATTTGAAAAAATGCATAGTTTCATGCAATAGCTTTTATACATCGCAAAATTGTCATATACAAATAGGGAAAAACGGATCAATTTTCGACCGCTTTTACCAATTGTTCCTTTGCGGAAGCTATACGATATAGACGTCCAATCGGCAAGCGCTTTTACCCTGATCAAGGTATGCGTAAATAAATAAGACTTGGAAAAATGTATGTCAATAGCTTTTACACTGCGCGAAATATTCTAAAAATCATCAAATTTAGACCGATTTTACCCTATTGTTCCTATGGGAGCTATAGGATATAGACGTCCGATCAGCACGCGCTTTTACCTTGATGAATGAATGCATAAAAAAATACGATTTGAAAAAATGTACAGCAATAGCTTTTACACTGCGCGAAATATTCTGAAAAACATCAAATTTGGACCGATTTTACCCTATTGTTCCTATGGGAGCTATAGGATATAGACGTCCGATCGTCACGCGCTTTTACCTTGATCAAGGTACGCATAAAAAAATAAGATTTGGAAAGATTTATGTCAATAGCTTTTACACTGCGCGAAATATCCTAAAAATCTTAAATTTTAGACCGATTTTACCCTATTGTTCCTATGGGAGCTATAGGATATAGACGTCCGATCGCCACGCGCTTTTACCCTGATCAAGGTATGCATAAAAAAATACGATTTGTAAAGATTAATGTCAATAGCTTTTACACTGCGCGAAATATCATAAATTCTTGCAAGATATATCCAATTGTTCCTATGGGAGCTATAGGATATAGACGTCCGATCGGGGCGATTTTCAAACTTGATCTGCGTACACATGTTTTAGGACGATTGTGAAAGTTTCAGATCGCTAGCTTTTAAACTGAGCTCGCAAACGGTATTGAAACAGACGGACAGACGGACAGACGGACATGGCTATATCGACTCCCCTATTGATCCTGATCAAGAATATATATACTTTATGGGGTCGGAAACGTCTCCTTCACTGCGTTACAAACTTCTGACCAAAATTATAATACCCTCTGCAAGGGTATAAAAATTAAGTTTTCTATAATTATACATAAAAAAAGATTAGCTATACGTAATTAATTTAATTTTTAAATAGCGGATGTAGTATGTACTTGTCTGATTGGCAGCAACTTTTACCCTGAGCAAGGTGTACATAAATAAATTAGATAAATTGCATAGTTTCATGCCAATAGCTTTTATACTGCAAAATTGTCATATACAAATAGGGAAAAAAGGGATATTTTCGCAGCCTTTAACAATTTTTCCTACGGAAGCTATACGATATAGACGTCCAATCGGCAAGCGCTTTTACGCTGATCAAGGTATGCGTAAATAAATAAGACTTGGAAAAATGTGTGTCAATAGCTTATACACTGCGCGAAATATTCTAAAAAACATGAAATTTTGACCGATTTCACCGTATTGTTCCTATGGGAGCTATAGGATATAGACGTCCGATCAGCACGCGCTTTTACCTTGATGAATGAATGCATAAAAAAATACGATTTGAAAAAATGTACAGCAATAGCTTTTACACATCGCGAAATATTCTGAAAAACATCAAATTTGGACCGATTTTACCCTATTGTTCCTATGGGAGCTATAGGATATAGACGTCCGATCGTCACGCGCTTTTACCCTGATCAAGGTACGCATAAAAAAATAAGATTTGGAAAGATTTATGTCAATAGCTTTTACACTGCGCGAAATATCCTAAAAATCATTAAATTTTAACCGATTTTACCCTATTGTTCCTATGGGAGCTATAGGATATAGACGTCCGATCGCCACGCGCTTTTACCCTGATCAAGGTATGCATAAAAAATACGATTTGTAAAGATTAATGTCAATAGCTTTTACACTGCGCGAAATATCATAAATTCTTGCAAGATATATCCAATTGTTCCTATGGGAGCTATAGGATATAGACGTCCGATCGGGGCGATTTTCAAACTTGATCTGCGTACACATGTTTTAGGACGATTGTGAAAGTTTCAGATCGCTAGCTTTTAAACTGAGCTCGCAAACGGTATTGAAACAGACGGACAGACGGACAGACGGACAGACGGACATGGCTATATCGACTCCCCTATTGATCCTGATCAAGAATATATATACTTTATGGGGTCGGAAACGTCTCCTTCACTGCGTTACAAACTTCTGACCAAAATTATAATACCCTCTGCAAGGGTATACATAAAAAAAGATTAGCTATACGTAATTAATTTAATTTTTAAATAGCGGATGTAGTATGTACTTGTCTGATTGGCAGCAACTTTTACCCTGAGCAAGGTGTACATAAATAAATTAGATAAATTGCATAGTTTCATGCCAATAGCTTTTATACTGCAAAATTGTCATATACAAATAGGGAAAAAAGGGATATTTTCGCAGCCTTTAACAATTTTTCCTACGGAAGCTATACGATATAGACGTCCAATCGGCAAGCGCTTTTACGCTGATCAAGGTATGCGTAAATAAATAAGACTTGGAAAAATGTGTGTCAATAGCTTATACACTGCGCGAAATATTCTAAAAAACATGAAATTTTGACCGATTTCACCGTATTGTTCCTATGGGAGCTATAGGATATAGACGTCCGATCAGCACGCGCTTTTACCTTGATGAATGAATGCATAAAAAAATACGATTTGAAAAAATGTACAGCAATAGCTTTTACACATCGCGAAATATTCTGAAAAACATCAAATTTGGACCGATTTTACCCTATTGTTCCTATGGGAGCTATAGGATATAGACGTCCGATCGTCACGCGCTTTTACCCTGATCAAGGTACGCATAAAAAAATAAGATTTGGAAAGATTTATGTCAATAGCTTTTACACTGCGCGAAATATCCTAAAAATCATTAAATTTTAACCGATTTTACCCTATTGTTCCTATGGGAGCTATAGGATATAGACGTCCGATCGCCACGCGCTTTTACCCTGATCAAGGTATGCATAAAAAAATACGATTTGTAAAGATTAATGTCAATAGCTTTTACACTGCGCGAAATATCATAAATTCTTGCAAGATATATCCAATTGTTCCTATGGGAGCTATAGGATATAGACGTCCGATCGGGGCGATTTTCAAACTTGATCTGCGTACACATGTTTTAGGACGATTGTGAAAGTTTCAGATCGCTAGCTTTTAAACTGAGCTCGCAAACGGTATTGAAACAGACGGACAGACGGACAGACGGACATGGCTATATCGACTCCCCTATTGATCCTGATCAAGAATATATATACTTTATGGGGTCGGAAACGTCTCCTTCACTGCGTTACAAACTTCTGACCAAAATTATAATACCCTCTGCAAGGGTATAAAAATTAAGTTTTCTATAATTATACATAAAAAAAGATTAGCTATACGTAATTAATTTAATTTTTAAATAGCGGATGTAGTATGTACTTGTCTGATTGGCAGCAACTTTTACCCTGAGCAAGGTGTACATAAATAAATTAGATAAATTGCATAGTTTCATGCCAATAGCTTTTATACTGCAAAATTGTCATATACAAATAGGGAAAAAAGGGATATTTTCGCAGCCTTTAACAATTTTTCCTACGGAAGCTATACGATATAGACGTCCAATCGGCAAGCGCTTTTACGCTGATCAAGGTATGCGTAAATAAATAAGACTTGGAAAAATGTGTGTCAATAGCTTATACACTGCGCGAAATATTCTAAAAAACATGAAATTTTGACCGATTTCACCGTATTGTTCCTATGGGAGCTATAGGATATAGACGTCCGATCAGCACGCGCTTTTACCTTGATGAATGAATGCATAAAAAAATACGATTTGAAAAAATGTACAGCAATAGCTTTTACACATCGCGAAATATTCTGAAAAACATCAAATTTGGACCGATTTTACCCTATTGTTCCTATGGGAGCTATAGGATATAGACGTCCGATCGTCACGCGCTTTTACCCTGATCAAGGTACGCATAAAAAAATAAGATTTGGAAAGATTTATGTCAATAGCTTTTACACTGCGCGAAATATCCTAAAAATCATTAAATTTTAACCGATTTTACCCTATTGTTCCTATGGGAGCTATAGGATATAGACGTCCGATCGCCACGCGCTTTTACCCTGATCAAGGTATGCATAAAAAATACGATTTGTAAAGATTAATGTCAATAGCTTTTACACTGCGCGAAATATCATAAATTCTTGCAAGATATATCCAATTGTTCCTATGGGAGCTATAGGATATAGACGTCCGATCGGGGCGATTTTCAAACTTGATCTGCGTACACATGTTTTAGGACGATTGTGAAAGTTTCAGATCGCTAGCTTTTAAACTGAGCTCGCAAACGGTATTGAAACAGACGGACAGACGGACAGACGGACAGACGGACAGACGGACATGGCTATATCGACTCCCCTATTGATCCTGATCAAGAATATATATACTTTATGGGGTCGGAAACGTCTCCTTCACTGCGTTACAAACTTCTGACCAAAATTATAATACCCTCTGCAAGGGTAAAAAAATACGATTTGTAAAGATTAATGTCAATAGCTTTTACACTGCGCGAAATATCATAAATTCTTGCAAGATATATCCAATTGTTCCTATGGGAGCTATAGGATATAGACGTCCGATCGGGGCGATTTTCAAACTTGATCTGCGTACACATGTTTTAGGACGATTGTGAAAGTTTCAGATCGCTAGCTTTTAAACTGAGCTCGCAAACGGTATTGAAACAGACGGACAGACGGACAGACGGACATGGCTATATCGACTCCCCTATTGATCCTGATCAAGAATATATATACTTTATGGGGTCGGAAACGTCTCCTTCACTGCGTTACAAACTTCTGACCAAAATTATAATACCCTCTGCAAGGGTATAAAATAATTCATAAAAAAGATTAGCTATACGTAATTAATTTAATTTTTAAATAGCGGATGTAGTATGTACTTGTCTGATTGGCAGCAACTTTTACCCTGAGCAAGGTGTACATAAATAAATTAGATAAATTGCATAGTTTCATGCCAATAGCTTTTATACTGCAAAATTGTCATATACAAATAGGGAAAAAAGGGATATTTTCGCAGCCTTTAACAATTTTTCCTACGGAAGCTATACGATATAGACGTCCAATCGGCAAGCGCTTTTACGCTGATCAAGGTATGCGTAAATAAATAAGACTTGGAAAAATGTGTGTCAATAGCTTATACACTGCGCGAAATATTCTAAAAAACATGAAATTTTGACCGATTTCACCGTATTGTTCCTATGGGAGCTATAGGATATAGACGTCCGATCAGCACGCGCTTTTACCTTGATGAATGAATGCATAAAAAAATACGATTTGAAAAAATGTACAGCAATAGCTTTTACACATCGCGAAATATTCTGAAAAACATCAAATTTGGACCGATTTTACCCTATTGTTCCTATGGGAGCTATAGGATATAGACGTCCGATCGTCACGCGCTTTTACCCTGATCAAGGTACGCATAAAAAAATAAGATTTGGAAAGATTTATGTCAATAGCTTTTACACTGCGCGAAATATCCTAAAAATCATTAAATTTTAACCGATTTTACCCTATTGTTCCTATGGGAGCTATAGGATATAGACGTCCGATCGCCACGCGCTTTTACCCTGATCAAGGTATGCATAAAAAAATACGATTTGTAAAGATTAATGTCAATAGCTTTTACACTGCGCGAAATATCATAAATTCTTGCAAGATATATCCAATTGTTCCTATGGGAGCTATAGGATATAGACGTCCGATCGGGGCGATTTTCAAACTTGATCTGCGTACACATGTTTTAGGACGATTGTGAAAGTTTCAGATCGCTAGCTTTTAAACTGAGCTCGCAAACGGTATTGAAACAGACGGACAGACGGACAGACGGACAGACGGACAGACGGACATGGCTATATCGACTCCCCTATTGATCCTGATCAAGAATATATATACTTTATGGGGTCGGAAACGTCTCCTTCACTGCGTTACAAACTTCTGACCAAAATTATAATACCCTCTGCAAGGGTATAAAAAGATTAGCTATACGTAATTAATTTAATTTTTAAATAGCGGATGTAGTATGTACTTGTCTGATTGGCAGCAACTTTTACCCTGAGCAAGGTGTACATAAATAAATTAGATAAATTGCATAGTTTCATGCCAATAGCTTTTATACTGCAAAATTGTCATATACAAATAGGGAAAAAAGGGATATTTTCGCAGCCTTTAACAATTTTTCCTACGGAAGCTATACGATATAGACGTCCAATCGGCAAGCGCTTTTACGCTGATCAAGGTATGCGTAAATAAATAAGACTTGGAAAAATGTGTGTCAATAGCTTATACACTGCGCGAAATATTCTAAAAAACATGAAATTTTGACCGATTTCACCGTATTGTTCCTATGGGAGCTATAGGATATAGACGTCCGATCAGCACGCGCTTTTACCTTGATGAATGAATGCATAAAAAAATACGATTTGAAAAAATGTACAGCAATAGCTTTTACACATCGCGAAATATTCTGAAAAACATCAAATTTGGACCGATTTTACCCTATTGTTCCTATGGGAGCTATAGGATATAGACGTCCGATCGTCACGCGCTTTTACCCTGATCAAGGTACGCATAAAAAAATAAGATTTGGAAAGATTTATGTCAATAGCTTTTACACTGCGCGAAATATCCTAAAAATCATTAAATTTTAACCGATTTTACCCTATTGTTCCTATGGGAGCTATAGGATATAGACGTCCGATCGCCACGCGCTTTTACCCTGATCAAGGTATGCATAAAAAAATACGATTTGTAAAGATTAATGTCAATAGCTTTTACACTGCGCGAAATATCATAAATTCTTGCAAGATATATCCAATTGTTCCTATGGGAGCTATAGGATATAGACGTCCGATCGGGGCGATTTTCAAACTTGATCTGCGTACACATGTTTTAGGACGATTGTGAAAGTTTCAGATCGCTAGCTTTTAAACTGAGCTCGCAAACGGTATTGAAACAGACGGACAGACGGACAGACGGACAGACGGACAGACGGACATGGCTATATCGACTCCCCTATTGATCCTGATCAAGAATATATATACTTTATGGGGTCGGAAACGTCTCCTTCACTGCGTTACAAACTTCTGACCAAAATTATAATACCCTCTGCAAGGGTATAAAAAAGAATCTATATACTATATGGTCGGAAACGTCTCCTTCACTGCGTTACAAACTTCTGACCAAAATTATAATACCCTCTGCAAGGGTATAAAAATATCGTTCGAAAATTTTTTTCGAAAACGCCTTGATTTATTGGTTTTTAATCAAAACCCTGGGAAATAGTGTTTGGATGTTGGAATGGCATACCTCGTTGAATTCGTCACAAAATTTTGAACAAAGTGCAATTTACAGAAAAAAATATCATTTGAAAAATTTTTTCGAAAAAAACCCTTATGGCAATGCCCAATTCTGGATAAAATCACCTTATTTTTCGGTATTTTAATCAAAACCCTGGGAAATAGTGGTCGTATGTTGGAATGGCATACCCCGTTAAGTTGGAATTTACAAAAAAAAATATCGTTTGAAATTTTTTTTCGAAAACGCCCTTATGACAAGGGTCAAGTCCGGAGAAAATCACCTCGACTTATCGGGGTTTTCATCGAAACCCTGGGAAATAGTGGTCGAATGCTGGAATGGCATACCTCGTTGAATTCGTTACAAAATTGCCAACAAAGTGTCATTTACAGAAAGAATATATAATTTGAACAAAGTTTTGGAAAAAAATAGGTCCCCCACCCTTATGACAACGCCAAAATCCGAAGAAAATACCACGATTTTTGGAATTTTAATCAAAACGGCATACCTCATTGTATCGTTACAAAATTTTGAACAAAGTGAAATTTACAGAAAAAAATATCGTTTGAAAATTTTTTCAAATTTTTTTTCTTTTTTATGACAAGACCCAAGTTCGGAGAAAATCACCCCAATTTCTCGCTTTTTATTTAATCAAAACCCTGGGAAATAGTGTTTGGATGTTGGAATGGCATACATCATTGAATTCGTTACAAAATTTTGAACAAAGTGGAATTTACAGAAACAAAATATCATTTAAAAAATTTTTTCGAAAAAAAAACCACTTATGGCAATGGAGAAAATAGTAGTCGAATGCTGGAATGGCATACCTCGTTGAGTTGGAATTCACAGAAAAAAAACTAAAATAAACATCGTTCCAACAAAGTGTCATTTACAGAAAAAAAATATAATTTAAAACAATTTTTGGAAAAAAATGATGACCCTCCCCCCTATGACAACACCAAAATCCGAAGAAAATCACCTCGATTTTAATCAAAACCTTGGGAAATAGTTATCGAATGTCGGAATGGCATACCTCGTTGAATTCTTTAAAATCACATCGATTTATCGGTTTTTTAATCAAAACCTGGGAAATTGTGGTCGAATGTTGGAATGGCATACATCATTTAATTCGTTACAAAATTTCAAAAAAAGTGGAAATTCCAAAAAAAAAAAAACGGAAACAATTTTTGGAACAGAATAATGTCCCCCACCCTATGACAACGTCAAAATCCAAAGGAAATCTCCTCGATTTTTGGGTTTTTAATCAAAACCCTGGGAATTTGTGGTCGTATGTTGGAATGGCATATATCGCTTGACAAATTTTTTGGAAAACGCCCTTATGACAACGCCAAAATCCGAAGAAAATCACCACGAGTTTTGGAATTTTAATCAAAACCCTGGGAAATAGTGTTTGGCTGTTGGAATGGCATACCTTGTCGAATTCGTTACAAAATTTCGAACAAAGTGGAATTTACAGAAAAAAAATATCATTTGAAAAATTTTTTTCGAAAAAAAACCCCCATGGCAATGCCCAAGTCTGGAGAAAATCACCTTGATTTTTAGGTTATTTAATTAAAACCTGGGAAATGGTGGTCGAATGTTGGAATGGCATGCCTCGTTGAATTCGTTAAAAAAATTGCCAACAAAGTGTCATTTACCGAAAGAATATATAATTTGAACAAAGTTTTGAAAAAAAAAGATCCCCCACCCTTATGACAACGCCAAAATCCGAAGAAAATCACACGATTTTTGGAATTTTAATTAAAACCCTGGGAAATAGTATTTGGATGTTGGAATGACATACCTCGTTATTCGTTTAAAAATTTTGAACAAAGTGGAATTACAGAAAAAAATATATCGTTTGAATTTTTTTTCAAAAACCCCTTATGACAAGACCCAAGTTCGGAGAAAATCACCCTAATTTCTCGCTTTTATTTAATCAAAACCCCGGGAAATAGTGTTTGTATGTTGGAATGGCATACCTCGTTGAATTCATTACAACATTTTGAACAAAGTGGAATTTACAGAAACAAAATATCATTTGAAAAATTTTTTCGAAAAAACCACTTATGGCAATGCCCAAGTCTGGAGAAAATCACATCGATTTTTGGTATTTTAATCAAAACCCTGGGCAATAGTGGTCGTATGTTGGAATGGCATACCTCGTTGAGTTGGAATTTACAAAAAAAAAATATCGTTTGAAAATTTTTTTCGAAAACGCCCTTTTGGCAAGGGTCAAGTCCGGAGAAAATCGCCTCGATTTATCGGGTTTTTCATGGAAACCCTGGGAAATAGTAGTCGAATGCAGGAATGGCATACCTCGTAGAGTTGGAACTCACAGAAAAAAACTAAAATATACATCGTTCCAACAAAGTGTCATTTACAGAAAAAAAATACAATTTAAAACAATTTTTGAAAAAAAATGATGACCCTCCCCCCTATGACAACGCCAAAATCCGAAGAAAATCACCTCGATTTTAATCAAAACCTTGGGAAATAGTTATCGAATGTCGGAATGGCATACCTCGTTGAATTCGTTTAAAAATTTCAAACAAAGTGGAATTTACAAAAAAAAAAACGTTGGAAACAATTTTTGGAACAGAATAATGTCCCCCACCCTATGACAACGTCAAAATCCAAAGAAAATCACCTCGATTTTTAGGTTTTTAATCAAAACCCTGGGAATTTGTGGTCGTATATTGGAATGGCATATATCGCTTGACAAATTTTTTCGAAAACGCCCTTATGACAACGCCAAAATCCGAAGAAAATCACCACGAGTTTTGGAATTTTAATCAAAACCCTGGAATATAGTGTCTGGCTGTTGGAATGGCATACCTTGTCGAATTCATTACAAAATTTCGAACAAAGTGGAATTTACAGAAAAAAAATATCATTTGAAAATTTTTTTTCGAAAAAAAATTTTCTCCCTATGGAGAAAACCCTAAGTCTTTTAGGTTTTTTAATTAAAACCTGGGAAATAGTGGTCGAATGTTGGAATGGCATGCCTTGTTGAATTCGTTAAAAAATTGCCAACAAAGTGTCATTTACCGAAAGAATATATAATTTGAACAAAGTTTTGAAAAAAAGAGGTCCCCCAACCTTATGACAACGCCAAAATCCCAAGAAAATCACTTGATTTTTGGAATTTTAATTAAAACCCTGGGAAATAGTGGATGTTGGAATGACATACCTCGTTGAATTTTGAACAAAGTGGAATTTACAGAAAAAAAATATCATTTGAAATTTTTTTTTTTTTTTTCAGTCTCGATCATGCTTTCGTGGAGTGCAGACGTGTTTTTGCATTATTACGAAATTCTTTGTGCAGAGCCTATGGACAAGTCCACTTTCGTGGCAAAACTTACTGTTTTTGTGAGCTCAGTGGCTGGAGTCGCGGTGTCAGTGATCTTACATCCCGTTGGTTGTGTCTTTTCGCGAAAACAAGTGAAGTAGGAACTGGTAGAAAGACATTTGCAGCTTGTTGTAGTTGCAAATCACCCCTCTGAGATCAACAGATCAATTATATTTTTATTAAAAAATAAAAAACAAATTCAAATATTTCCTCGACTGGGGCTCGAACCGGGTTTCCCCTGGCGGTGGGGCGAGCGCCTTCCTCACTGGACCACAACCGCCTCTTTGGAACCTACACAAAAGGGCTTAGTGTTCTGGAAGTCGGTAAAGCCAGTGTCAAGCAGTCACTTACTACCATAATGTCTGAACCAGACTTCAACATCGCAGGAACAGTGGCTGAGGCCCAAAGGAAAATGAGTGACGCATTAAACGCCTCATTAAAACGTTTTAGCTCTGTCTATGCTTCCACCTCTTCCAACGCTCGACAACCTCAAGACCTTTCATCCGATGAAACTGTAGCAGACGACGAGGACTGGTGGACCCCACGTCCCAGCTCTAACAAACGCCGGTTAGACTCCAAGTCTCCCGATGGTAACAGAAAAGTTCAAAGGAGTTCTAAAAGCCCAAAACCAACTGAATCTGTTAATCGGTTCTCGGAACTGTCAGACATGGACGCTTCTCTTGTTGTCAGCCACAACAGCTCCGATGGAGCCAATATTACCAACACAAGTAACATCAATGACAACCACGAGAACAGTACCAATATCATTGAAAACAGCAACATCATAAGCAACAACATCAGTAGCAGCAACAATGGCAACAACAACACCACCAGCACTAGTAACAGCGGCAATCGTAATCCGAACCAGCTCACAGGCAACAAGGAAACCTCACGGAATCAGAAACCACCCCCAATTGTTATCAAAAATTGTGAAAGCCTAAACGGACTTATCAGATCCACTGATAAGATCGTCCACCCAACAAAATACTCAATAAAATGCCACACAGATAACTCAGTTTCGATCCTCGCTGCAGACTCCGATGCGTACAGAGCCATCACTAAATCGCTCACCATAAAGAAGGTGCCATTTCATACCTGGCAGCTTAAAGAGGAAAGATCCTTCCGGATAGTCATTCGAGGTGTACATCACTCCATCCCGGATGAGGACATTAAGGAAAGTCTGACTTCGCTTGGACACAATGTGCGCTTTGTTAACAGGCCGAGAAGCCGTTTTGACAAATCAAAGCTTGTCAACCTTGTTTTTGTCGAGTTGGAACCAGCCGCGAACAACAAAGAAGTTAATGAGCTTAAGGTGCTCTGTCGTCAACGAGTTCAAGTTGAACTTCCTCACAAAAAGGACGATATCGTACAGTGTTTTCGATGCCAATCTTTTAATCACACAAAAAACAATTGCCATAAGGAATTTAATTGTGTCCGATGTGGTCAACAACATGCGATTGACGAATGCGAACGAGAAATTCACCCCGTTAAATGCGTAAACTGTGGAGGTAGTCACACAGCTAGTTACAAGGGCTGTATTGTTTACCAGCAAACAGTAAGTCGTCGTAGAGGTGCTACAACCCATCGTAGCCTCCCACAACAACCAGCCGTTGTACGACCAACTGAGAGAAGAGGTGTTGTGGCATCGATTTCATACGCGAATGCCGCTAGGGGATCTGTACAACAACAAACCCAACAGGCTAGCCGACAGCAGTGGACAAACGATCAGCAGCATCAACAGTTCCCTCCACTAGGAAGTAGAAACCGGAAACTTCATCAGCAAAGTAACGGACTCAATCAACATCAGCAGCATCCAACGCAAGACTCTTTAAGCCGACTTCAAAAACCAGCTCCCAAACAACAGCAGGACCAACAACAACAGTCATCGCAACAGCACCGAAATGTCCAAAATGATCGTCAATGGCAGCGACAAGAGCAAATGTTTATGCGATCCGATGAAAAGATGTCAGTCCTCGTAGCTCAACTCGACAAGATGTTCCAGATGATGATGTCAATGATGACTCTCATTACAGGCCTTATATCACAAATGGCGCCAGGAACTGCACAAGCAATCTCTGGCCTTCTCCCAGCTCATTCAACACAACCATGAGTCAAATTGGGCTCAAAATCGGTGTATGGAACGCCGACGGGCTGGCCAACAAGGCGCTGGAGCTAGAGCTCTTCGTGCGGAAGCATCACATTGACATCATGTTGGTCAGCGAAACACATTTCTCCTCTCGGTCATATTACAAGCTACAAGGGTATGACATTCACCAATCTAATCATCCGGCAGATCGCCATCGTGGAGGCTCTGCTATTATTATAAAGTCCTGTCTCCAATACCACCAGTTCGCAACAATGGAACATCAAAGTGCTCAATGGGTCGCAGTTAAAGTCAAAACGGACCACGGTGAAATTGTCATTGCGTCTATTTATTGCCCACCTAACTTTCTGCGTACCGCCGTTGACTACAGAGTACTATTTGAGGAACTAGGACCCAATTTCCTTATTGCTGGAGACTGGAATGCACACCATCGACTTTGGGGCTCACGAAACTGCACAGCCAGCGGAAGAGCATTGGCTGACTGTATTTATAGTGCTAACATCCAGGTCCTTGCAACCGGAGGGCCCACGCATTACCCGTACAGTCAACGTACACCATCAGCAATCGACTTTGCCATATATGGAGGTATTCGCTCTGAGCTTGTCACCATATCAGAAAGCTTGGAACTAAGTTCTGACCACATCCCCTTGGTGATTGAACTAAGAACAGCTGCTCACAAGCTTTCCCGGAAAATGCACATCCTTCCTCAAAACGCAAGCGTTCCGCGGTTCCAGGCAGCTGTTAATCAGCTTGTTAACCTCAACATGGTCCTAAACACCCCTGAAGATATTGACGACGCGACTGAGCATTTTGTCCAAAATATCCACATCGCTGCTGACTCCTCAACCTGTAGGCAAGGTTCAATATACCCATCGAATCCAACTCATGCCCTTTTAAAACCTGAGGTTCTGGATCTGGTGAGGTTGAAAAGAGCCTTGCGTCGCAGATTCATGCGGTCGAGGGATCCAGCCGACAAAAGGGCATATCGTCGCGCTGAGGGCGATCTCAAAAGTTGTTGCACAAAACAAAAAATGACTACTTCGCTGATCTGCTACGTAATGCTGATCCTACAAAACCATATGGATTTAGCATCTGGAAAGCAGCAAGAGTTATAAAAAGGCAGCCCCTCGCAGAATACCTATTAAGCGAACTGACAACACTTGGTGCAGATCGGATTCCGAAATTTCTCTGGCTTTTGCTGACGAACTGGAAAATCGCTTTCAGCCATTTAACTTTGCGAAGCGTGATGACGTTGAAAACACACAGCAATTTCTTAATGCTCCCTGCCCAGAAGCAGAGCCTATTCGTCATATAAGTCCGGAAGAAGTTTGTCACCAAATAAAAAAGCTGCACCTCAGCAAAGCTCCAGGATTTGACGGTATTGACACCAGGGTTGCCAAGGCACTTCCGAAAAAGGGCATTCTGTTTTTAGTCCTCCTGTTCAACTCCATGTTACGTATCCACCACTTCCCCACACAATGGAAGTGCGCTGTGATATCGATGATACCGAAGCCAGGTAAGCCGGAGAACCTTGTTGCGTCATACCGACCAATAAGCTTGCTGCCCACATTCTCTAAAATATTCGAGAGAATATTTCTTAGCAGAATGATGGCAGTAAGAAGGGTTCAGGATGCAATTCCAGACCACCAGTTCGGCTTCAGGAATCACCATGGAACCCCGGAGCAAGTGCACCGAGTTACTCAACATATTTTGGATGCCTTCGAGAATAGACAGTACAGCTCTGCTATCTTCTTGGACGTAAAAGAAGCTTTCGATAGAGTGTGGCACGATGGCTTGCTATTTAAGCTGAAGACTCTCTTGCCAACTGCGCAGTATCTCCTTCTTAAAACATATCTGCTGGATAGAAGCTTTATGGTTGAAGTGAGAGGCGAAAGACCACCTATCCGATGCATACGAGCTGGCGTACCACAAGGTAGTGTTTTGGGTCCTGTGCTGTACACCCTTTACACCTCTGACTTGCCAAATCCTAGAGACCCGGGTATCCTCTTGGCAACGTATGCTGACGACACAGCCTTCATCGCAAACTCTCCGTGTCCAATCGAGGCGTCCAGAATTACTCAGAGCTTCTTGGACCTGTACAGCGAGTGGACGAGCAGGTGGAATATAAGCATAAACGGAAATAAGTCGCAACATTGCAACTTCTCCTTAAGGCATCAAACCCTCCCTAGGGTTAAATTCCAAGACACGCTCATCCCACAATCCCCTCAGGCGCAATATCTTGGATTGATCCTCGACAAGCGGCTCACATGGAGGCAACACACCGTCAAAATAGCAGCAACATGCCGTAGTAAGCTTAGGAAGCTTAATTGGATGCTTAGAGCAGCGAGTCATCTGAGCCTCAGAAATAAAATTCTGATCTACAAGGCAATAGTAGTCCCTTCCATGACGTACTGCATGCAAATTTGGGGTACGGCATCCGACTCAAACATCATGCGAGTACAACGGCTGCAAAACCGAGCACTGCGAACCATTGTAAATGCGCCGTGGTACGTGAGAAATGACGACATAACAAAAGACCTTCACATCCCCACCGTGCGGGAACAAATCAATCGTCACTCAAGTCGCTACAATGCACGGATTCGAGCCCACTCGAACCACCTAGCTGCAGCATTGGCAACCCCTATGATTAGAAGAAGGCTAAAGAGAAGGCATCAAGCAGACCTATGGATAGGAGGGCGGCATAGAACGAGAGTCCTTCCCCAATAAATAAAATATTATCGTGATCGTCACCAAAATCTCCAATTATTTTTAAAGTCAAAAACATATTGGTATTTATCGCTGCTGTTATGTTTTTCCATGTTATGTTTGTTAGTCTTTCTAGTCCCTACGTTTTATAGCCATTTAATTGGCTGATTAACGTATAAATAAAATATATGTTATATAAAAAAAAAAAAAAAAAAGAAAATTTTTTTCGAAAAAAAATCCCTAATGGCAATGCACAAATCTGGAGAAAATCACCCCAATTTCTCGCTTTTTATTTAATAAAAACCCTTAGAAATAGTGTTTGGATGTTGGAATGGCATACTCCGTTAGAAAATTTCGAACAAAGTGCAATTTACAGAAAAAATATTAGTAATATTATCAATATAGTCCGGAGAAAATCAACTCGACTTATCGGTTTTTTAATAAAAACCCTGGGAAATAGTGTTCGGATGTTTGAATGGCATACCTTGTTGAATTCGTTACAAAATTTCGAACAAAGTGGAATTTACAGAAAAAAAATATAATTTGAATTTTTTTTTTCGATCAAAAACCCCAAATGACAATGCCCAAGTCTGGAGAAAATCCCCTTGATTTTTAAGTTTTTATTCAAAACTCTGGGAAATAGTGGTCGAATGCTGGAATGGCATGCCTCGTTGAATTCGTTACAAAATTGGCAACAAAGTGTCATTTACCGAAAGAATATATAATTTGAACAAAGTTTTGAAAAAAAGGTCCCCCACCCTTATGACAACGCCAAAATCCTAAGAAAATCACCACGATTTTTGGAATTTTGATCAAAACCATGGGAAATAGTGTTTGGCTGTTTGTAAGTCCAAGTCCGGAGAAAATCACCTCGATTTATCGGTTTTTTAATCAAAACAACAAAGTGGAATTTAAAGAATTTAATTTGTAAAATTTTTACTAAAAAAACCCAAATGACAATGCCTAAGTCTGGAGAAAATCACCTTGATTTTTCAGTTTTTTATTCAAAACTCTGGGAAGTAGTGGTCGAATGTTGGCCCTTATGGCAATGCCCAAGTCTGGAGAAAATCTCCTTGATGTTTATGTTTTTTAATTAAAACCTGGGAAATAGTGGTCGAATGTTGGAATGGCATACCTCGTTTATTTAAAGAAAAAAATATATTTTGAAATTTTGTTTCGAAAACGCCCTTATGACAAGGCTCAAGTCCGGAGAAAATCACCTCGATTTATCGGTTTTTTTAATGAAAACCCTGGGAAATAGTGTTCGGATGTTTGAATGGCATACCTTGTTGAATTCGTTACAAAATTTCGAACAAAGTGGAATTTACAGAAAAAAAATATCATTTGAAAATGTTTTTCGGAAAAAACCCCTAATGGCAATGCTTAATGTCTGGAGATAATCCAATTTCTCGCTTTTTAATTAATCAAAACCCTGGGATATAGTATTTGGATGTTGGAATGGCATACGTTGTTTAATTCGTTAGAACATTTCGAACAAAGTGGAATTTACAGAAAAAAATATCGTTTGCAAAATTTTTTCGAAAACGCCCTTATATGACAAGGCCCAAGTCCTCGACTTATCGGTTTTTTAATGAAAACCCTGGGAAATAGTGTTCGGATGTTTGAATGGCATACCTTGTTGAATTCGTTACAAAATTTCAAACAAAGTGGTATTTACTATAATTTGAACAAAGTTTTTGGAAAAAAAGAGGTCCCCCACCCTTATGACAAAGGCAAAATCCGAAGAAAATCACCAGGATTTTTGGAATTTTAATAAAAATCTTGGGAAATAGTATGTGGATGTTGGAATGGCATACCTCGTTGAATTCTTTTAAAAATTTTGAACAAAGTGGAATTTACAGAAAGAAAATATCGATTGAAAAATTTTTTTCGAAAAAACTCTGTATGGCAAGGACAAAGTCCGGAGAAAATCACCTCGATTTATACGTTTTTTAATTAAAATCCTGAGAAATAGTGTTCGGATGTTGGAATGGCATACCTCGTTGAATTCGTTACAACATTTTAAACAAAGTGGAATATACAGAATTTCATTTGAAAAATTGTTTCGAAAAAAAACCCCAAATGACAATGCCCAAGTCTTTCAAAAAAATCACCTTGATTTTTCGGTTTTTTATTCAAAATTCTGGGAAATAGTGGTCGAATGTTAGAATGGCATATCTCGTTGACTTGGAATGGCATACCTCGTTGAGTTGGAATTTAAAGAAAAAAATATCGTTTGCTAATTTTTTTCGAAAACGCCCCTATGACAAGGCTCAAGTCCGGAGAAAATCACCTCGATTTATCGGTTTTTTAATCAAAACCCTATGAAATAGTGTTCGTATGTTGGAATGGCATACCTCGTTAATTCATTACAAAATTTTGAACGAAGTGGAATTTACAGAATTTCATTTGAAAAATGTTTTCGAACAAAAACCCCAAATGACAATGCCCAAGTCTGGAGAAAATCACCTCGATTTTTCGGTTTTTTTATTCAATTCGTTAAATTCGAGAAATAGGGTTCGGATGTTGGAATGGCATACCTCGTTGAATTCGTTACAAAATTTTCAACAAAGTGGAATTTACAGAAAAAAAATATAATTTGAAAATTTTTTTTCGAAAAAAAATCCCTAATGGCAATGCCCAAGTCTGGAGAAAATCACCCCAATTTCTCGGCTTTTTATTTAATCAAAACCCTGGGAAATAGTGTTTGGATGTTGGAATGGCATACATAGTTTAATTTGTTAGAAAATTTCGAACAAAATGCAATTTACAGAAAAAAATATTAGTAATATTATTAATATAGTCCGGAGAAAATCAACTCGACTTATCGGTTTTTTAATGAAAACCCTGGGAAATAGTGTTTGGATGTTGGAATGGCATACATACATCGTTTAATTCGTTATAAAATTTCGAACAAAGTGCAATTTACAGAAAAAAATATTAGTAATATTATTAATATAGTCCGGAGAAAATCAACTCGACTTATGGGTTTTTTAATGAAAGCCCTGGGAAATAGTGTTCGGATGTTTGAATGGCATGCCTTGTTGAATTCGTTACACAATTTCGAACAAAGTGGAATTTACAGAAAAAAAATATCATTTGAAAATTTTTTCGAAAAAAAACCCCAAATGACAATGCCCAAGTCTGGAGAAAATCCCCTTGATTTTTAAGTTTTTTATTCAAAACTCTGGGAAATAGTGGTCGAATGCTGGAATGGCATGCCTCGTTGAATTCGTTACAAAATTGGCAACAAAGTGTCATTTACCGAAAGAATATATAATTTGAACAAAGTTTTGAAAAAAGGTCCCCCACCATTATGATCCGAAGAAAATCACCACGATTTTTGGAATTTTAATCAAAACCCTGGGAAATAGTGTTTGGCTGTTTGTAAGTCAAAGTCCGGAGAAAATCACCTCGATTTATCGGTTTTTTAATCAAAACAACAAAGTGGAATTTAAATAATTTAATTTGTAAAATTTTTTCTAAAAAAAACCCAAATGACAATGCCTAAGTCTGGAGAAAATCACCTTGATTTTTCACTCTGGGAAATAGTGGTCGAATGTTGGCCCTTATGACAAGGCCCAAGTCCGGAGAAAATCACCTCGACTTATCGGTTTTTTAATGAAAACCCTGGGAAATAGTGTTCGGATGTTTGAATGGCATACCTTGTTGAATTCGTTACAAAATTTCGAACAAAGTGGAATTTACAGAAAAAAAAATATCATTTAAAATTTTTTTCGAAAAAAAACCCCTAATGGCAATGCTTAAGTCTGGAGATAATCCAATTTCTCGCTTTTTATTTAATCAAAACCCTGGGATATAGTATTTGGATGTTGGAATGGCATACGTCGTTTAATTCGTTAGAACATTTCGAACAAAGTGGAATTTACAGAAAAAAATATCGTTTGTAAAATTTTTTCGAAAACGCCCTTATGACAAGGCCCAAGTCCGGAGAAAATCACCTCGACTTATCGGTTTTTTAATCAAAACCCTATGAAATAGTGTTCGGATGTTGGAATGGCATACCTCGTTAATTCATTACAAAATTTTGAACGAAGTGGAATTTACAGAATTTCATTTGAAAAATGTTTTCGAACAAAAACTCCAAATGACAATGCCCAAGTCTGGAGAAAATCACCTCGATTTTTCGGTTTTTTATTCAATTCGTTAAATTCGAGAAATAGTGTTCGGATGTTGGAATGGCATACCTCGTTAATTCATTACATAATTTTGAACGAAGTGGAATTTACAGAATTTCATTTGAAAATTGTTTTCGAACAAAAACCCCAAATGACAATGCCCAAGTCTGGAGAAAATCACCTCGATTTTTCGGTTTTTCTTATTCAAATTCGTTACAGAATTTACAGAAAAAAATATCATTTGAAATTTTTTTTCGAAAAAAAAATCCCTAATGGCAATGCCCAAGTCTGGAGAAAATCACCCCAATTTCTCGCTTTTTATTTAATCAAAACCCTGGGAAATAGTGTTTGGATGTTGGAATGGCATACATAGTTTAATTCGTTAGAAGATTTCGAACAAAATGTAATTTACAGAAAAAAATATTAGTATATTATTAATATAGTCCGGAGAAAATCAACTCGACTTATCGGTTTTTTAATGAAAACCCTGGGAAATAGTGTTTTGATGTTGGAATGGCATACCTTGTTGAATTCGTTACAAAATTTCAAACAAAGTGGGGTTTTTTTTTCGAAACCCCCTTATGACAAGACCCAAGTTCGGAGAAAATCACCCCAATTTCTCGCTTTTTATTTAATCAAAACCTTGGGAAATAGTGTTTGGATGTTGGAATGGCATACATCGTTGAATTCGTTACAAAATTTTGAACAAAGTAGAATTTACAGAACAAAAATATGCTCAAGTCTGGAGAAAATAGTAGTCGAATGCTGGAATGGTATGCCATTGGAATTCACAGAAAAAAAACTAAAATAAACATCGTTCCAACAAAGTGTCATTTACAGAAAAAAAATATAATTTAAAACAATTTTTGGAAAAAAATGATGACCCTCCCCCCTATGACAACGCCAAAATCCGAAGAAAATCACCTCGATTTTAATCAAAACCTTGGGAAATAGTTATCGAATGTCGGAATGGCATACCTCGTTGAATTCGTTAAAATCACATCGATTTATCGGTTTTTTAATCAAAACCTGGGAAATTGTGGTCGAATGTTGGAATGGCATACATCATTTAATTCGTTACAAAATTTCAAAAAAAGTGGAAATTCCAAAAAAAAAAAACGGAAACAATTTTTGGAACAGAATAATGTCCCCCACCCTATGACAACGTCAAAATCCAAAGGAAATCACCTCGATTTTTGGGTTTTTAATCAAAACCCTGGGAATTTGTGGTCGTATGTTGGAATGGCATATATCGCTTGACAAATTTTTTCGAAAACGCCCTTATGACAACGCCAAAATCCGAAGATTATCACCACGAGTTTTGGAATTTTAATCAAAACCCTGGGAAATAGTGTTTGGCTGTTGGAATGGCATACCTTGTCGAATTCGTTACAAAATTTTGAACAAAGTGGAATTTACAGAAAAAAATATCATTTGAAAATTTTTTTTCGAAAAAAACCCCTATGGCAATGCCCAAGTCTGGAGAAAATCACCTTGATTTTTAGGTTATTTAATTAAAACCTGGGAAATAGTGGTCGAATGTTGGAATGGCATGCCTCGTTGAATTCGTTAAAAAAATTGCCAACAAAGTGTCATTTACCGAAAGAATATATAATTTGAACAAAGTTTTGAAAAAAAAGAGGTCCCCCACCCTTATGACAACGCCAACATCCGAAGAAAATCACACGATTTTTGGAATTTTAATTAAAACCCTGGGAAATAGTATTTGGATGTTGGAATGACATACCTCGTTATTCGTTTAAAAATTTTGAACAAAGTGGAATTTACAGAAAAAAATATATCGTTTGAAATTTTTTTCAAAAACCCCCTTATGACAAGACCCAAGTTCGGAGAAAATCACCCTAATTTCTCGTTTTTTATTTGGAATGGCATACCTCGTTGAATTCATTACAAAATTTTGAACAAAGTGGAATTTACAAACAAAATATCATTTGAAAAATTTTTTCGAAAAAAACACCTTATGGCAATGCCCAAGTCTGGAGAAAATCACCTCGATTTTTGGTATTTTAATCAAAACCCTGGGCAACTGTGGTCGTATGTTGGAATGGCATACCTCGTTGAGTTGGAATTTACAAAAAAAAAATATCGTTTGAAAATTTTTTTCGAAAACGCCTCTTTGGCAAGGGTCAAGTCCGGAGAAAATCACCTCGATTTATCGGGTTTTTCATGGAAACCCT
Source organism: Drosophila carrolli (assembly GCA_018152295.1). Lineage (NCBI taxonomy): Eukaryota > Metazoa > Arthropoda > Insecta > Diptera > Drosophilidae > Drosophila > Drosophila carrolli. The sequence goes on from JAECXJ010000306.1 coordinate 264,273, forward strand.
GGGAAATAGTAGTCGAATGCAGGAATGGCATACCTCGTAGAGTTGGAACTCACAGAAAAAAACTAAAATATACATCGTTCCAACAAAGTGTCATTTACAGAAAAAAAATATAATTTAAAACAATTTTTCAAAAAAAATGATGACCCTCCCCCTATGACAACGCCAAAATCCGAAGAAAATCACTTCGATTTAATCAAAACCTTGGGAAATAGTTATCGAATGTCGGAATGGCATACCTCGTTGAATTCGTTAAAATCACATCGATTTATAGGTTTTTAATCAAAACCTGGGAAATAGTGGTCGAATGTTGGAATGTCATACATCATTTAATTCGTTACAAAATTTCAAAAAAAGTGGAAATTCCAAAAAAAAAAAAAACGGAAACAATTTTTGGAACAGAATAATGTCCCCCACCCTATGACAACGTCAAAATCCAAAGGAAATCACCTCGATTTTTGGGTTTTTAATCAAAACCCTGGGAATTTGTGGTCGTATGTTGGAATGGCATATATCGCTTGACAAATTTTTTCGAAAACGCCCTTATGACAACGCCAAAATCCGAAGATTATCACCACGAGTTTTGGAATTTTAATCAAAACCCTGGGAAATAGTGTTTGGCTGTTGGAATGGCATACCTTGTCGAATTCGTTACAAAATTTCGAACAAAGTGGAATTTACAGAAAAAAATATCATTTGAAAAATTTTTTTCGAAAAAAAACCCCTATGGCAATGCCCAAGTCTGGAGAAAATCACCTTGATTTTTAGGTTATTTAATTAAAACCTGGGAAATAGTGGTCGAATGTTGGAATGGCATGCCTCGTTGAATTCGTTAAAAAAATTGCCAACAAAGTGTCATTTACCGAAAGAATATATAATTTGAACAAAGTTTTGAAAAAAAGAGGTCCCCCACCCTTATGACAACGCCAAAATCCGAAGAAAATCACACGATTTTTGGAATTTTAATTAAAACCCTGGGAAATAGTATTTGGATGTTGGAATGACATACCTCGTTATTCGTTTAAAAATTTTGAACAAAGTGGAATTTACAGAAAAAAATATATCGTTTGAAATTTTTTTTCAAAAACCCCCTTATGACAAGACCCAAGTTCGGAGAAAATCACCCTAATTTCTCGCTTTTTATTTAATCAAAACCCCGGGAAATAGTGTTTGTATGTTGGAATGGCATACCTCGTTGAATTCATTACAAAATTTTGAACAAAGTGGAATTTACAGAAACAAAATATCATTTGAAAAATTTTTTCGAAAAAAACACTTATGGCAATGCCCAAGTCTGGAGAAAATCACCTCGATTTTTGGTATTTTAATCAAAACCCTGGGCAATTGTGGTCGTATGTTGGAATGGCATACCTCGTTGAGTTGGAATTTACAAAAAAAAAATATCGTTTGAAAATTTTTTTCGAAAACGCCTCTTTGGCAAGGGTCAAGTCCGGAGAAAATCACCTCGATTTATCGGGTTTTTCATGGAAACCCTGGGAAATAGTAGTCGAATGCAGGAATGGCATACCTCGTAGAGTTGGAACTCACAGAAAAAAACTAAAATATACATCGTTCCAACAAAGTGTCATTTACAGAAAAAAAATATAATTTAAAACAATTTTTCAAAAAAAATGATGACCCTATGACAACGCCAAAATCCGAAGAAAATCACTTCGATTTAATCAAAACCTTGGGAAATAGTTATCGAATGTCGGAATGGCATACCTCGTTGAATTCGTTAAAATCACATCGATTTATAGGTTTTTTAATCAAAACCTGGGAAATAGTGGTCGAATGTTGGAATGTCATACATCATTTAATTCGTTACAAAATTTCAAAAAAAGTGGAAATTCAAAAAAAAAAAAAAACGGAAACAATTTTTGGAACAGAATAATGTCCCCCACCCTATGACAACGTCAAAATCCAAAGGAAATCACCTCGATTTTTGGGTTTTTATTCAAAACCCTGGGAATTTGTGGTCGTATGTTGGAATGGCATATATCGCTTGACAAATTTTTTCGAAAACGCCCTTATGACAACGCCAAAATCCGAGGATTATCACCACGAGTTTTAGAATTTTAATCAAAACCCTGGGAAATAGTGTTTGGCTGTTGGAATGGCATACCTTGTCGAATTCGTTACAAAATTTCGAACAAAGTGGAATTTACAGAAAAAAATATCATTTGAAAAATTTTTTTCGAAAAAAAACCCCTATGGCAATGCCCAAGTCTGGAGAAAATCACCTTGATTTTTAGGTTATTTAATTAAAACCTGGGAAATAGTGGTCGAATGTTGGAATGTCATACATCAATTAATTCGTTACAAAATTTCAAACAAAGTGGAATTTACAAAAAAAAAAAAAAACGTTGGAAACAATTTTTGGAACTGAATAATGTGCCCCACCCTATGACAACGTCAAAATCCAAAGAAAATCACCTCGATTTTTAGGTTTTTAATCAAAACTCTGGGAATTTGTGGTCGTATATTGGAATGGCATATATCGCTTGACAAATTTTTTCGAAAACGCCCTTATGACAACGCCAAAATCCGAAGAAAATCACCACGAGTTTTGGAATTTTAATCAAAACCCTGGAATATAGTGTTTGGCTGTTGGAATGGCATACCTTGTTGAATTCGTTACAAAATTTCGAACAAAGTGGAATTTACAGAAAAAAATATCATTTGAAAATGTTTTTCGAAAAAAACCCCTAATGACAATGCTCAAGTCTGGAGATAATCCAATTTCTCGCTTTTTATTTAATCAAAACCCTGGGATATAGTATTTCATTTTCATTGTTTCGAAAAAAAAACCCCAAATGACAATGCCCAAGTCTGTCAAAAAAATCACCTTGATTTTTCGGTTTTTTATTCAAAATTCTGGGAAATAGTGGTCTAATGTTAGAATGGCATATCTCGTTGAGTTGGAATGGCATACCTCGTTGAGTTGGAATTTAAAGAAAAAAATATCGTTTGCTAATTTTTTTCGAAAACGCCCCTATGACAAGGCTCAAGTCCGGAGAAAATCACCTCGATTTATCGGTTTTTTAATCAAAACCCTATGAAATAGTGTTCGGATGTTGGAATGGCATACCTCGTTAATTCATTACAAAATTTTGAACGAAGTGGAATTTACAGAATTTCATTTGAAAATTGTTTTCGAACAAAAATCCCAAATGACAATGCCCAAGTCTGGAGAAAATCACCTCGATTTTTCGGTTTTTTTATTCAAATTCGTTACAGAATTTACAGAAAAAAATATCATTTGACAATTTTTTTCGAAAAAAAATCCCTAATGGCAATGCCCAAGTCTGGAGAAAATCACCCCAATTTCTCGCTTTTTATTTAATCAAAACCCTGGAAAATAGTGTTTGTATGTTGGAATGGCATACATAGTTTAATTCGTTAGAAAATTTCGAACAAAATGTAATTTACAGAAAAAAATATTAGTAATATTATTAATATATTCCGGAGAAAATCAACTCGACTTATCGGTTTTTTAATGAAAACCCTGGGAAATAGTGTTTTGATGTTGGAATGGCATACATCGTTTAATTCGTTAGAAAATTTCGAACAAAGTGCAATTTACAGAAAAAAATATTAGTAATATTATTAATATAGTCCGGATAAAATCAACTCGACTTATCGGTTTTTTAATGAAAATGGGAAAAACGTCCCCCACTCTTATGACAACGCCTAAATCCGAAGAAAATCACCACGATTTTTGGAATTTTAATCAAAACCCTGGGAAATAGTGTTTGGCTGTTTGTAAGTCCAAGTCCGTAGAAAATCTCCTCGATTTATCGTTTTTTTAATAAAAAAAAAACAAAGTGGAATTTAAAGAATTTAATTTGTAAAATTTTTTCTAAAAAAAAACACAAATGATAATGCCTAAGTCTGGAGAAAATCACCTTGATTTTTCAGTTTTTTATTCAAATCTTTGGGAAATAGTGGTCGAATTTTAGCCCTTATGGCAATGCCCAAGTCTGGAGAAAATCTCCTTGATGTTTAGGTTTTTTAATCAAAACCTGGGAAATAGTGGTCGAATGTTGAAATGGCATACCTCATTTATTTACAGAAAAAAATATCTTTTGAAATTTTTTTCGAAAACGCCCTTATGACAAGGCCCAAGTCCGGAGAAAATCACCTCGACTTATCGGTTTTTTAATGAAAACCCTGGGAAATAGTGTTCCGATGGCATACCTTGTTGAATTCGTTACAAAATTTCGTACAAAGTGGTATTTACTATAATTTGAAAAAAGTTTTTGGAAAACAAAGAGGTCCCCCACCCTTATGACAAAGGCAAAATCCGAAGAAAATCACCAGGAAAAATCCTGGAATTTTAATAAAAATCTTGGGAAATAGTGTTTGGATGTTGGAATGGCATACCTCGTTGAATTCGTTTAAAAATTTTGAACAAAGTGGAATTTACAGAAGAAAATATCATTTGAAAAATTTTTTCGAAAAAACTCTGTATGGCAAGGACAAAGTCCGGAGAAAATCACATCGATTTATACGTTTTTTAATTAAAACCCTGAGAAATAGTGTTCGGATGTTGGAATGGCATACTTCGTTGAATTCGTTACAAAAGTTTAAACAAAGTGGAATTTACAGAATTTCATTTGAAAAATTGTTTCGAAAAAAAAACCCCAAATTACAATGCCCAAGTCTGTCAAAATTCTGGGAAATAGTGGTCGAATGTTAGAATGGCATATCTCGTTGAGTTGATATGGCATACCTCGTTGAGTTGGAATTTAAAGAAAATAATATCGTTTGCTAAATTTTTTCGAAAACGCCCTTATGACAAGGCTCAAGTCAAGTGTAAAAAACCCCAAATGACAATGCCCAAGTCTGGAGAAAATCACCCCAATTTCTCGCTTTTTGTTTAATCAAAACCCTGGGAAATAGTGTTGGGATGTTGGAATAGCATACATAGTTTAATTCGTTAGAAAATTTCGAACAAAATGCAATTTACAGAAAAAATATTAGTAATATTATTAATATAGTCCGGAGAAAATCAAATCGACTTATCGGCTTTTTAATGAAAACCCTGGGAAATAGTGTTTGGATGTTGGAATGGCATACATCGTTTAGTCGTTAGAAAATTTCGAACAAAGTGCAATTTACAGAAAAAAATATTAGTAATATTATTAATATAGTCCACAGAATTCCACAGAACCATCGAACCGCGTAGACGTGTATTTTTGCTCGCCCTGCTGAAAGACTTCCAATAATCTACAAAGTGACCACCAAAACTAAGAAAAATAGCGAAAAGACGCTGGCAGCAATGCCATATCCCAAGGTCAACATCTCCTTGTGATTAAAACTAAATTTAAAACCGATCTAGCTAATCAAATCAATTAAAAATGTCGAACGCAAGTAAAATATTAACAAGTGCAACCGGTAAAGCCACGAAGCCAAGTCGCGATCGGCAACAAATACAACTAGACGAACGACGGCTGTCTTCTGCACGGAACAATGCTTACATTTCAATTGACTCATCGGAGGCAACAACAAAATTAACGTCACTGACCGCTACCGAAAGAGCCCGCTCACTGTCACCAGCGATTTTATGCTCAAGCAGCGCTGCCGTTACTCAGTCGTGGAGTTCACAATGCCCGTCACCTCTCTCTCTCATCGATGCACCGACTACTTCGGCTTGTGCGCCCACCCTCTCTTACTACAGCAACGTCAACGACAACAACAACTTTAACGTCTGCGGCTACCCAGTGGCCTATCTCAACACCACTAGCAAAACTTTGCTCTACTGACCCTCTTACGAATAATACTCTCGTACAGACGGGGATCGATCGGTATGTACAAATAAAAGTCAAATAGTCCACAAAAAAACGTAAACTCAAATTGGCCAAAAGTACCAAAAACGGCAACACACGAACATCCGAAAACAGATTTGCCATACTTGGCGAGACCGAAGAAGACAAGGGTCAGGCGCCTCAAGTCATGAAAGCTGTAAAGCCACCGCCAATATATATTAGGAAACACAACAGTGTCGATCTGATTAATAAGCTTAAACAAGCAATCGGGCCTAACCACTTCTATATCAATACCCTAAAAAGAGGAAACATATTAGAAACAAAACTCAAGGTTAACAACGAAGACAACTTCCGTTCTGTAACAAGATATCTCGACAATGAGCTTATAAATTACTACACTTACCAACTAAAAAGTAAGAAAGGCCTACAAGTTGTACTTAAAGGTATAGAATCGACTGTTGCGGTAGCAGAAATAGCTGAAGGCCTCACGGAAAATGGCTTCGACGTTAAGCACATCGTAAACATAGTGAACATTGATAAAATTCCCCAACCACTGTTTAAGATTGAGCTGGCCCCAGAGACGAAACCTCTAAAGAAAAATGCAGTGCATCCTATTTACAACCTGCAATATCTCCTTCACCGAAGAATCACCGTAGAGGAACCGCATAAGCGGAACGGCCCCGTACAGTGTACAAACTGCCAGGAGATCGGGCATACAATAACCTACTGCACCCTGGGTCCAGTTTGTGTCGCCTGTGGAGATTTGCATTGCATTGAAGCATGCATGGGAAACAAAGAAGACCCTACTCTGAGGAAATGCAGTAATTGTGGGGGAAATCATACTGCCAACTACCGGGGCTGTCCCGTCTACAAAGAACTCAAGAGCCTCCTAAACCAGAGACGCAGTAATCCACTCGCGGCTCAACACTCTGCCCAACCAAACATCTTCACCCCATCAACAACCACTCCTGGTGTCTCCTTTGCCAACGCACTCCGCTACCCTGGAATCTCACAAACATCTACCGCTCAACCTGCAGCATTGCGTCCACAGCCACCCATATCAAACCTAAATGATTTTCCGCTCCTAAGCCAAAATGGCCAAACAATAAGTCAACCTTCTACGCAGCAAAACCAAACTCTTCCCCCACAAACACTTGCGGTCTAGAATCTACACTAGCTACTCTCGCAAACGTCATGATGACGATTCAAAGTTCCCTTCAAGAACTACTGCGAAACCAGAGCATTCTAATGGAACTGCTGATCAAACAAAAGTCTGTATAAATTGACTCCTTAAGAATATGCTTCTGGAACGCAAACGGCGTTTCCCGGCACAAAAACGAACTCCTACAGTTCCTAAACAGACACAATATCGATATCATGCTACTTTCTGAAACCCATCTAACTAATAAAAACTACTTCCATATCATCGGATATATATTCCACGCGACCAACCACCCGGACGGTAAAGCACACGGAGGTACCGGTAAACTCATAAAACAACGCATAAAACATCATCCCTTGGAGACATTCGCTACTAACTACCTGCAGGCCACATCCCTACGTATAAACCTAATTGGCGGCCCACTTACCCTATCCGCCATATATTGCCCCCACGCTTCAGTATTGCAGAAAATGAGCTTATGAATTTCTACAACTCACTAGGACGCTGCTTTATAGCTGCCTGTGATTATAACGCAAAGCATCCCCACTGGGGATCCCGTCTTATCAACCCCAAAGGCCGCCAATTATACAACGCTATTATCACTCCTGGTGATGCGCTTGACTTTGTCTCACCAGCTAGGCCTACATACTGGCCCACAGATCCAAATAAACAACCTGACATTATCGATTTCACTGTTATTAGAAGAGTCTTGCACATAAACATAAAAACCCTAGAAGAGCTTACATCGGACCATTCGCCAGTTCTCCTCTGTCTATCTGAACAGCCGCAGCTTCTGGAACGCCCCCCAACATCTAACATCAAACAAAACAAATTGGCTGAAGTACAATAATTATGTAAGTGCACACATCGAACTTGATCCTGAAATTTCCTCTGAATCTGACATTGACAAGTCGCTTAAACACCTCACGGACGTAATGTCCTCTGCCGCCAGAGGAATGATTTAATGAAAACCCTGGGAAATAGTGTTCCGATGGCATACCTTGTTGAATTCGTTACAAAATTTCGTACAAAGTGGTATTTACTATAATTTGAAAAAAGTTTTGGAAAACAAAGAGGTCCCCCACCCTTATGACAAAGGCAAAATCCGAAGAAAATCACCAGGAAAAATCCTGGAATTTTAATAAAAATCTTGGGAAATAGTGTTTGGATGTTGGAATGGCATACCTCGTTGAATTCGTTTAAAAATTTTGAACAAAGTGGAATTTACAGAAGAAAATATCATTTGAAAAATTTTTTCGAAAAAACTCTGTATGGCAAGGACAAAGTCCGGAGAAAATCACATCGATTTATACGTTTTTTAATTAAAACCCTGAGAAATAGTGTTCGGATGTTGGAATGGCATACTTCGTTGAATTCGTTACAAAAGTTTAAACAAAGTGGAATTTACAGAATTTCATTTGAAAAATTGTTTCGAAAAAAAAACCCCAAATTACAATGCCCAAGTCTGTCAAAATTCTGGGAAATAGTGGTCGAATGTTAGAATGGCATATCTCGTTGAGTTGATATGGCATACCTCGTTGAGTTGGAATTTAAAGAAAATAATATCGTTTGCTAAATTTTTTCGAAAACGCCCTTATGACAAGGCTCAAGTCAAGTGTAAAAAACCCCAAATGACAATGCCCAAGTCTGGAGAAAATCACCCCAATTTCTCGCTTTTTGTTTAATCAAAACCCTGGGAAATAGTGTTGGGATGTTGGAATAGCATACATAGTTTAATTCGTTAGAAAATTTCGAACAAAATGCAATTTACAGAAAAAATATTAGTAATATTATTAATATAGTCCGGAGAAAATCAAATCGACTTATCGGCTTTTTAATGAAAACCCTGGGAAATAGTGTTTGGATGTTGGAATGGCATACATCGTTTAGTCGTTAGAAAATTTCGAACAAAGTGCAATTTACAGAAAAAAATATTAGTAATATTATTAATATAGTCCACAGAATTCCACAGAACCATCGAACCGCGTAGACGTGTATTTTTGCTCGCCCTGCTGAAAGACTTCCAATAATCTACAAAGTGACCACCAAAACTAAGAAAAATAGCGAAAAGACGCTGGCAGCAATGCCATATCCCAAGGTCAACATCTCCTTGTGATTAAAACTAAATTTAAAACCGATCTAGCTAATCAAATCAATTAAAAATGTCGAACGCAAGTAAAATATTAACAAGTGCAACCGGTAAAGCCACGAAGCCAAGTCGCGATCGGCAACAAATACAACTAGACGAACGACGGCTGTCTTCTGCACGGAACAATGCTTACATTTCAATTGACTCATCGGAGGCAACAACAAAATTAACGTCACTGACCGCTACCGAAAGAGCCCGCTCACTGTCACCAGCGATTTTATGCTCAAGCAGCGCTGCCGTTACTCAGTCGTGGAGTTCACAATGCCCGTCACCTCTCTCTCTCATCGATGCACCGACTACTTCGGCTTGTGCGCCCACCCTCTCTTACTACAGCAACGTCAACGACAACAACAACTTTAACGTCTGCGGCTACCCAGTGGCCTATCTCAACACCACTAGCAAAACTTTGCTCTACTGACCCTCTTACGAATAATACTCTCGTACAGACGGGGATCGATCGGTATGTACAAATAAAAGTCAAATAGTCCACAAAAAAACGTAAACTCAAATTGGCCAAAAGTACCAAAAACGGCAACACACGAACATCCGAAAACAGATTTGCCATACTTGGCGAGACCGAAGAAGACAAGGGTCAGGCGCCTCAAGTCATGAAAGCTGTAAAGCCACCGCCAATATATATTAGGAAACACAACAGTGTCGATCTGATTAATAAGCTTAAACAAGCAATCGGGCCTAACCACTTCTATATCAATACCCTAAAAGAGGAAACATATTAGAAACAAAACTCAAGGTTAACAACGAAGACAACTTCCGTTCTGTAACAAGATATCTCGACAATGAGCTTATAAATTACTACACTTACCAACTAAAAAGTAAGAAAGGCCTACAAGTTGTACTTAAAGGTATAGAATCGACTGTTGCGGTAGCAGAAATAGCTGAAGGCCTCACGGAAAATGGCTTCGACGTTAAGCACATCGTAAACATAGTGAACATTGATAAAATTCCCCAACCACTGTTTAAGATTGAGCTGGCCCCAGAGACGAAACCTCTAAAGAAAAATGCAGTGCATCCTATTTACAACCTGCAATATCTCCTTCACCGAAGAATCACCGTAGAGGAACCGCATAAGCGGAACGGCCCCGTACAGTGTACAAACTGCCAGGAGATCGGGCATACAATAACCTACTGCACCCTGGGTCCAGTTTGTGTCGCCTGTGGAGATTTGCATTGCATTGAAGCATGCATGGGAAACAAAGAAGACCCTACTCTGAGGAAATGCAGTAATTGTGGGGGAAATCATACTGCCAACTACCGGGGCTGTCCCGTCTACAAAGAACTCAAGAGCCTCCTAAACCAGAGACGCAGTAATCCACTCGCGGCTCAACACTCTGCCCAACCAAACATCTTCACCCCATCAACAACCACTCCTGGTGTCTCCTTTGCCAACGCACTCCGCTACCCTGGAATCTCACAAACATCTACCGCTCAACCTGCAGCATTGCGTCCACAGCCACCCATATCAAACCTAAATGATTTTCCGCTCCTAAGCCAAAATGGCCAAACAATAAGTCAACCTTCTACGCAGCAAAACCAAACTCTTCCCCCACAAACACTTGCGGTCTAGAATCTACACTAGCTACTCTCGCAAACGTCATGATGACGATTCAAAGTTCCCTTCAAGAACTACTGCGAAACCAGAGCATTCTAATGGAACTGCTGATCAAACAAAAGTCTGTATAAATTGACTCCTTAAGAATATGCTTCTGGAACGCAAACGGCGTTTCCCGGCACAAAAACGAACTCCTACAGTTCCTAAACAGACACAATATCGATATCATGCTACTTTCTGAAACCCATCTAACTAATAAAAACTACTTCCATATCATCGGATATATATTCCACGCGACCAACCACCCGGACGGTAAAGCACACGGAGGTACCGGTAAACTCATAAAACAACGCATAAAACATCATCCCTTGGAGACATTCGCTACTAACTACCTGCAGGCCACATCCCTACGTATAAACCTAATTGGCGGCCCACTTACCCTATCCGCCATATATTGCCCCCACGCTTCAGTATTGCAGAAAATGAGCTTATGAATTTCTACAACTCACTAGGACGCTGCTTTATAGCTGCCTGTGATTATAACGCAAAGCATCCCCACTGGGGATCCCGTCTTATCAACCCCAAAGGCCGCCAATTATACAACGCTATTATCACTCCTGGTGATGCGCTTGACTTTGTCTCACCAGCTAGGCCTACATACTGGCCCACAGATCCAAATAAACAACCTGACATTATCGATTTCACTGTTATTAGAAGAGTCTTGCACATAAACATAAAAACCCTAGAAGAGCTTACATCGGACCATTCGCCAGTTCTCCTCTGTCTATCTGAACAGCCGCAGCTTCTGGAACGCCCCCAACATCTAACATCAAACAAAACAAATTGGCTGAAGTACAATAATTATGTAAGTGCACACATCGAACTTGATCCTGAAATTTCCTCTGAATCTGACATTGACAAGTCGCTTAAACACCTCACGGACGTAATGTCCTCTGCCGCCAAACATTCTACGCCAGAACCCTCAACCACAAACCCGCTAAGAACTGGACGCTCAAGTATCCAGATCGAGTCTCTCCTACTTGAAAAACGTAGACTTCGCAGAGACTGGCAGACTCATCGGTCCCCAGCTACTAAGAAAAGACTTAACGAAGCATCTCGAAAATTGTCGAAGGCCCTCTCTACCAAAAAGAACCAGGCCCAACGGGCCTACATTGCGAAACTATCCCCGACGGGTAATAAATTCCCACTATGGAGAGCGCACCCAAACATGCAGCCACCAATAGATCCCGATTGGCCAATTCGATTACAAACAGGTGCCTGGGCGCGCAGTGACGAAGAAAGAGCTAACACCTTTGCCAATCACTTGGAAAACGTCTTCAAGCCCCACCCGCCATCCAACCAATTCACTTTACCGAACGTCTCGCTAGCGTCGCCGTCCTCCCCAGTTACCCTTGAAACCAGCACAATACTTAAGGCTATTTAAAGAACACACAAACCCAAAAAAGGCTCCTGGTCACGATTTTATTTCTCCAAAAATGATAATTGAATTACCTGCATGCGCAGTCAGATTCATCGCATTTATATTTAACTCAATATTGAAATGGGGCTACTTTCCTGACCAATGGAAAAAGTCTGGCATTACAATGATCCCGAAGCGGGGAAAATACAAATGCCAGGCTTCCTCGTACCGGCCCATCAGTCTGCTCCCATTTCTATCAAAGCTATTTGAAAAACTGCTTCTTGTTCATCTAGTAACACATCTTCAAAACAACAGAACGATCCCTCTGCACCAATTCGGATTTAGGGAAAAGCATGGAACTATCGAACAAGTAAACCGCTTAACATCTGAAATTCGCACGGCTTTCGAACACAAGCAGTGCCTTATTTCTGGACGTATCACAGGTATTTGATCGCGTCTGGATCGACGGTCTGGTATACAAAATCAAAACTCTCCTACCGGAAAACACTCACAAGTTGCTTGAGTCATACCTCAGAAACAGAGTTTTCACCGTGATATGTAAAACCTTTACTTCAACCATCCGTAACATCGAATCTGGAGTACCCCAAGGAAGTGTGCTTGGACCAATCTTGTACATCCTTTAAACGGCAGACATTCCAACAAGCCTCCAGACCCTCATTTCAACCTTTGCTGACGACACTGCCATTGTCAGCCGCTCGAAATGCCCAAAAACTGCTCAAGAACTACCGCTCCCCCCTCCACTCGAATATAAAGTACTACTGTATAACTCGTGCTTAAACGCAAGCAGCAGCAATATAGAAATTATTCAAAGAGTACAATCAAAGACCCTACGAATAATAACTGGAGCCCCCTGGTACATCCGCAATGCAAACATCCAGAGAGACCTGGATATAAATCCCGTTAAAGAAGAAATTGTTTCCAGAAAAATTAAATATGAAGCCAGATTATCAAATCACCCAAACCTGCTTGCCAGACAACTCAACCGGCTAAGCTATCATTCCCGTCTACAGCGGAATGATTTCCCATCCCTTTTTCAATAACATAAGTTAACGTAACATAGATTAAGATATGAAAACTTATTGTTAGTCTCTTAAGTAATAGAGAAGATCCAATAAATAAGAATAAAGTATAAAAAAATAAATAATATAGTCCGGAGAAAATCAACTCGACTTATGGGTTTTTTAATGAAAACCCTGGGAAATAGTGTTCGGATGTTTGAATGGCATACCTTGTTGAATTCGTTACACAATTTCGAACAAAGTGGAATTTACAGAATAAAATATCATTTGAAATTTTTTTTCGAAAAAAAAAACCCAAATGACAATGCCCAAGTCTGGAGAAAATCCCTTGATTTTTAAGTTTTTTATTCAAAACTCTGGGAAATAGTGGTCGAATGCTGGAATGACATGCCTCGTTGAATTCGTTACAAAATTGGCAACAAAGTGTCATTTACCGAAAGAATATATAATTTGAACAAAGTTTTGAAAAAAAGGTCCCCCACCATTATGATCCGAAGAAAATCACCACGATTTTTGGAATTTTAATCAAAACCCTGGGAAATAGTGTTTGGCTGTTTGTAAGTCCAAGTCCGGAGAAAATCAGCTCGATTTATCGGTTTTTTAATCAAAACAACAAAGTGGAATTTAAAGAATTTAATTTGTAAACTTTTTTCTAAAAAAAAAACCCAAATGACAATGCCTAAGTCTGGAGAAAATCACCTTGATTTTTCAGTTTTTTATTCAAAACTCTGGGAAATAGTGGTCGAATGTTGGCCCTTATGACAAGGCCCAAGTCCGGAGAAAATCACCTCGACTTATCGGTTTTTTAATGAAAACCCCGGGAAATAGTGTTCGGATGTTTGAATGGCATACCTTGTTGAATTCGTTACAAAATTTCGAACAAAGTGGAATTTACAGAAAAAAATATCATTTGATTGTTTTCGAAAAAAACCCCTAATGGCAATGCTTAAGTCTGGAGATAATCCAATTTCTCGCTTTTTATTTAATCAAAACCCTGGGATATAGTATTTGGATGTTGGAATAGCATACGTCGTTTAATTCGTTAGAACATTTCGAACAAAGTGGAATTTACAGAAAAAAATATCGTTTGCAAAATTTTTTCGAAAACGCCCTTATGACAAGGCCCAAGTCCGGAGAAAATCACCTCGACTTATCGGTTTTTTAATGAAAACACTGGGAAATAGTGTTCGGATGTTTGAATGGCATACCTTGTTGAATTCGTTACAAAATTTCGCACAAAGTGGTATTTACTTCAATTTGAACAAAGTTTTTGAAAAAAAGAGGTCCCCCACCCTTATGACAAAGGCAAAATCCGAAGAAAATCACCAGGATTTTTGGAATTTTAATAAAAATCTTGGGAAATAGTGTTTGGATGTTGGAATGGCATACCTCGTTGAATTCGTTTAAAATTTTGAACAAAGTGGAATTTACAGAAAGAAAATATCATTTGAAAATTTTTTCGAAAAAACTCTGTATGGCAAGGACAAAGTCCGGAGAAAATCACCTCGATTTATACGTTTTTTATTAAAACCCTGAGAAATAGTGTTCGGATGTTGGAATGGCAACCTCGTTGAATTCGTTACAAAATTTTAAACAAAGTGAAATTTACAGAATTTCATTTGAAAAATTGTTTCGAAGAAAAAACCCCAAATGACAATGCCCAAGTCTGTCAAAAAAAATCACCTTGATTTTTCGGTTTTTATTCAAAATTCTGGGAAATAGTGGTCGAATGTTAGAATGGCATATCTCGTTGAGTTGGAATGGCATACCTCGTTGAGTTGGAATTTAAAGAAAAAAATATCGTTTGCTAAATTTTTTCGAAAACTCTTTTATGACAAGGCTCAAGTCCGGAGAAAATCAGCTCGACTTATCGATTTTTAATCAAAACCCTATGTATGGAATGGCATACCTCGTTAATTCATTACAAAATTTTGAACGAAGTGGAATTTACAGAATTTCATTTGAAAATTGTTTTCGAACAAAAACCCCAAATGACAATGCCCAAGTCTGGAGAAAATCACCACGATTTTTTAGGTATTTTTATTCAAATTCGTTACAAAATTTTCAACAAAGTGGAATTTACAGAAAAAAAAATATTTGAAAATTTTTTTCGAAAAAAAAATCCTTAATGGCAATTCCCAAGTCTGGAGAAAATCACCCCAATTTCTCTTTTTTTATTTAATCAAAACCCTGGGAAATAGTGTTTGGATGTTGGAATGGCATACATAGTTTAATTCGTTAGAAAATTTTGAACAAAATGCAATTTACAGAAAAAATATTAGTAATATTATTAATATATTCCGGAGAAAATCAACTCGACTTATCGGTTTTTTAATGAAAACCCTGGGAAAAAAGATCCCCCACCCTTATGACAACGCCAAAATCCGAAGAAAATCACCACGTTTTTGGAATTTTAATCAAAACCCTGGGAAATAGTGTTTGGCTGTTTGTAAGTCCAAGTCTGGAGAAAATCACCTCGATTTATCGGTTTTTTAATCAAAACAACAAAGTGGAACTTAAAGAATTTAATTTGTAAATTTTTTTCTAAAAAAAAACCCAAATGACAATGCCTAAGTCTGGAGAAAATCACCTTGATTTTTCAGTTTTTTATTCAAATCTCTGGGAAATAGTGGTCGAATTTTGGACCTTATGGCAATGCCCAAGTCTGGAGAAAATCTCCTTGATGTTTAGGTTTTTTAATCAAAACCTGGGAAATAGTGGTCGAATGTTGAAATGGCATACCTCGTTTATTTACAGAAAAAAATAACTTTTGAAAATTATTTTCGAAAACGCCCTTATGACAAGGCCCAAGTCCGGAGAAAATCACCTCGACTTATCGGTTTTTTAATGAAAACCCTGGGAAATAGTGTTCGGATGTTTGAATGGCATACCTTGTTGAATTCGTTACAAAATTTCGAACAAAGTGGAATACAAAAAAATATAATTTGAAAATTTTTTTCGAAAAAAAACCCCTAATGGCAATGCTTAAGTCTGGAGAAAATTACCCCAATTTCTCGCTTTTTTATACCATCGCAGAGGGTCAAAAAAGTTTGCAACGCAGTGAACCTACCCTATAAAGTATATAAATTCTTGATCAGCATCACCAGGAGAGTCGATCTAGCCATGTACGTCTGTCCGTCTGTCCGTCCGTCTGTCTGTCCGTTTCTACGCAAACTAGTCCCTCAGTTTTAAAGCTATCTGCTGAAACAAAAACAAAAGTTGTCTTTCTATTGCAGTTAGTATATAAGTCGGAACGAGCCGGATCGGGCCACTATATCATATAGCTGCCATATAACTGAACGATCGGAAATGCCATAACTTTGGTGTTTTTTAAGTTAGGAGTTGGGATTTTCTATGGGTTTTATTTTCGGCCAATCAGTCTGACCTACCAAATTTCATAAGGATCGGTCGACTATATCCTATAGCCGCCATATAAATGGTTGATCGGAAATGCCATAACTTTTGTGTTTGTTAAGTTAGGAAGTTGAGATTTTCTATGGGTTTTATTTTTAGCCAATCAATCCGACCTATCAAATTTCATAAGGATCGGCCGACTGTATCCTATAGCTGCCATATAACTGAACGATTGGAAATGCCATACCTTTGGTGTTTGTTAAGTTAGGAAGTTGGGATTTTCTATGGGTTTTATTTTTGGGCAATCAATCCGACCTACCAAACTTCATAAGGCTCGGCCAACTATATCCTATAACTGCTATATAACTGAACGATTGGAAATGCCATAACTTTAGTGTTTTTAAAGTTAGGAAGTTGGGATTTTTATGAGTATTAAGAATGTATCATATGAATAATTTTGGAGAATATAATTTACAGAGTATTCTGCAAGGGCTCCGCCCGAAGTTATTTAATCAAAACCCTGGGAAATAGTGTTTGGATGTTGGAATGGCATACATCGTTTAATTCGTTAGAAAATTTAGAACAAAGTAGAATTTACAGAAAAAAATATCGTTTGCAAAATTTTTCGAAAACGACCTTATGACAAGGCCCAAGTCCGGAGAAAATCACCTCGACTTATCGGTTTTTTAATGAAAACCCTGGGAAATAGTGTTCGGATGTTTGAATGGCATACCTTGTTGAATTTGTTACAAAATTTTGAACAAAGTGGTATTTACTATAATTTGAACAAAGTTTTTGGAAAACTTTGACAAAGGCAAAATCCGAAGAAAATCACCAGAATTTTTGGAATTTTAATAAAAATCTTGGGAAATAGTGTTTGGATGTTGGAATGGCATACCTCGTTGAATTCGTTTAAAAATTTTGAACAAAGTGGAATTTACAGAATTTCATTTGAAAAATTGTTTCGAAAAAAAACCCCAAATGACAATGCCCAAGTCTGGCAAAAATCACCTTGATTTTTCGGTTTTTTATTCAAAATTCTGGGAAATAGTGGTCGAATGTTAGAATGGCAAATTTTCGAAGTGGAATTTACAGAAAAAAATATCGTTTAAACAATTTTTTCGAAAAAAAACCCCAAATGACAATGCCCAACTCCGGAGAAAATCACCTTGATTTTTCTGTTTTTTATTCAAAACTCTGGAAAATAGTGGTCAAATGTTGGAATTTACTGAACAAAAATAATACCTAAACCTAAAAAAATGCATCGTTCCAACAAAGTGTCAATTACAAAACAAAAATATCATTTAAAAAAATTTTTGGAAAAAAAATGATGACCCTCACCCTTATGACAAAGCCAAAATCCGGAGAAAAACACCTGGATTTTTTGTATTTTAACCAAAACCCTGGGAAATAATTATCGAATGTCGGAATGGCATATATCGTTGAATTCGTTAAAATCACCTCGACTCGATCGGTTTTTTAATCAAAACCTGGGAATTAGTAGTCGAATGTTGGAATGGCATTCATCATTGAATTCGTTACAAAATTGCCAACAAAGTGTCACTTACCGAAAGAATATATAATTTGAACAAAGTTTTAAAAAAAACTTGACAACGACAAAATCCGAAGAAAATCACCAGGATTTTTGGAACTTTAATCAAAACCCTGGGAAATAGTGTTTGGATGTTGGAATGGCATACCTCGTTGAGTTGGAATTTACAGAAACAAAACAAGAGAGAACGCTATAGTCGGGAGCCCCGACTATCAGATACCCGTTACTCAGGTAAAGGGAGTGCGAGCGAGATGGAGATAGAAAGGATCACGCATAACTTTTTAACGAATGGTCCGATTTGAAAAATTTCTTCAACATTTCGATAGGTATTGATAAACACAATAAAACTGCATTTTTACTTTTCCGAAATATTTAAATTTTTAAAATCGTATATTAGCGATTGTGGGCGTTAAAGGGGGTGTGGCACCTTTTTAAAACAAACTTGCGCTGCGTATGAACTCCTAGAATCTGCATGCAAAATGCCAATCTTCTAGCTTTTATAGTTTCCGAGATCTCAGCGTTCATACGGACAGACAGACGGACAGGCAGACGGACAGACAGACGGACAGACGGACAGACGGACATGGCTATATCGACTCGGCTAGTGACCCTGATCATATATATACTTTATAGGGTCGGAAACCCTTCCTTCTAGCTGTTACATACTTTTGCACGAATACAATATACCCTTTTACTCTACGAGTAACGGGTATAATAATACCTAATACCTAAAAAATTCATTGTTCCAACAAAGTGTCAATTACAGAAAAAAAATCTCATTTAAAACAATTTTTGGAAAAAAACGATGTCCCTCACCTTTATGACAGACCCAGAATCCGAAAAAAACCACTCGATTTTCGGTATTTTACTTAAAACCCTGGGAAATAATTACCGAATGTCGGAATGGCATACCTCGTTGAATTCGTTAAAATCACCTAGACTTATCGGTTTTTAATCAAAACTTTGGAAATATTGGTCGAATGTTGGAATGGCATACCCTCGTTTAATTCGTTTCGAACAAAGTGGAATTTACAGAAAAAATATCGTTTGCAATTTTTTTCGAAAACGCCCTTATGACAAGGCTCAAGTCCAGAGAAAATTTCCGCGATTTATTGGTTTTTTATTCAAAACCCTTGGAAATAGTGGTTGAATGTTGAAATGACATACCTGTTTAATTCGTTAAAACGCCCTTATGACAAGGCCCAAGTCCGGAGAAAATCACCTCGATTTATACGTTTTTTAATCAAAACCCTGGGAAATAGTGTTCGGATGGTGGAATGGCATACCTCGTGAATTAGTTACAAAGGTTTGAACAAAGTGGAAGTTACAGAATTTAATTTGAAAAATTGTTCCAAAAAAAACCTCAAATGACAATCCCCAAGACTGGAGAAAATCACCTTGATTTTTTGGTTTTGTATTCAAAACTCTGGGAAATAGTGGTCGAGTGTTAATAATAGTTATCGAATGTCGGAATGACATACATCGTTTAATTCGTTACAAAATTTCGATTAAAGGGGAATTTACAGAAAAAAATATCATTTGAAAATTTTTTCGAAAATAAACCCCGTATGGCAATGCCCAAGTCTGGAGAAAATCACCTTGATTTTTCGGTTTTTTATTAAAAACTGTGGGAAATGTTAGAATGGCATACCTCGTTGAGTTGGAATTTACAGAAAAAAAAAATAATTCCTAATACCTAAAAAATACGTCGTTCCAACAAGTGTCATTTACAGAAAGAATATATAATTTGAACAAAGTTTTGGAAAAAAAGAGGTCCCCCACCCTTATGACAAAGCCAAAATCCGAAGAAAATCACCAGGATTTTTAAAAATTTTAATCAAAACCCTGGGAAATAGTGTTGGAATGACACATAACTCGTTGAATTCGTTACAAAGTAAAATTTGCAAAAAAATGATGTCCCTCACCTTCATGACAGACCCAAATTTGTTATACAATTTCGAACAAAGTGGAATTTACAGAAAAAAAATATCGTTTGAAATTTTTTTTCGAAAACCCTTTATGACAACCCCAAGTCCGTAGAAAAGCACCTCGACTTATAGGTTTTTTAATCAAAACCTGGGAAATAGTGGTCCAATGTTGGAATGGCATACCTCGTTTAATTCCTTACAAAATTTTGAACAAAGTAAAATTTACAGCAAAAAAATATCATTTGAAAAATGTTTTCGAATATAAAACCCCCCCTTATGGCCATGCCCAAGTCGGGAGAAAATCACCTTGATTTTTCGGTTTTTTATTCAAAACTCTGGGAAATAGTAGTCGATTGTTAGAATGACATACCTCGTTGAGTTGGAATTTACAGAACATAAATAATTCCTAAACCTAAAAATACATCGTTCCAACAAAGTGTCATATACAGAAAAAATTTCATTTAAAACAATTTTTGAAAAAAAATGATGACCCTCACCCTTAAAACGACGGCAAAATCCAAAGAAAATCACCCAGATTTTCGGTATTTTAATCAAAACCACGGCAAATAATTATCGAATGTCGTTGAATTCGTTAAAATCACCTCGATTTATCGGTTTTTTAATCAAAACTTAGGAAAAGTGGTAGAATGTTGGAATGGCATACCTCGTTTAATTCGTTACAAAATTTTGAACAAAGTGGAATTAAAAAAATATCGTTTGAAAAATTTTTTCGAAAAGAAAACTCCAAATGACAATGCCCAAGTCTGGAGAAAATCACCTTGATTTTTCGGTTTTGTATTCAAAACTCTGGGAAATAGTGGTCAAATGCTGGAATGGCATACCTCATTGAATTCGTTACAAAATTGACAACAAAATGTCACTTACCGAATGAATATATAATTTGAACAAAGTTTTGGAAAAAAGAGGTCTCACCCCTTATGACAACGACAAAATCCGAAGAAAATCACCACGATTTTTGGAATTTCAATCAAAACCGTGGGAAATAGTGTTTGGATGTTGGAATGGCATACCCCTTGAATTTTGAACAAAGTGGAATTAAAAAAAATATCGTTTGAAGAATTTTTTCGAAAAGAAAAACCCAAATGACAATGCTCAAGTCTGGAGGAAATTACCTTGATTTTTCGGTTTTGTATTCAAAACTCTGGGAAATAGTGGTCAAATGCTGGAATGGCATAACTCATTGAGATCGTTACAAAATTGCCAACAAAGCGTCACTTACCGAAAGAATATATAATTTGAACAAAGTTTTGGAAAAAAGGGCCCCCCCCCCCTTATGACAACGACCAAATCCGAAGAAAATCATCATGATTTTTGGAATTTTAATCAAAACCCTGGGAAATAGTGTTTGGATGTTGGAATGGCATACCTCGTTCAATTCGTTACAAAATTTAAAACAAAGTGGAATTTACAGAAAAAAAATATCGTTTGAAAATTTTTTTTTCGAAAACGCCCTTTTGACAAGGCCCAAGTCTGTAGAAAATCACCTCGATTTATCATTTTTTATTTAATCAAAACCCTGGGAAATAGTGTTTGGATGTTGGAATGGCATACCTCGATGAATTCGTTTACACAATTTTACACAAAAAAAATATCATTTGAAAATCCAGGAAAGGAGAATGTCGGCATGCCGATGGCTACTTGCAAGCTAATTATTAAAAACCACTTCAGTAAATTAGCCAACACTTATTGGCAAAACACACCGCAATGCCGAACCTCTCACCTCTCACAGGCATGTAATAAACAATAAGAAAACATCAGAACCACTTAATTTCAGCCGCACTGAGTGCGGCATGCTAATTCGAGTACTTACAGGCCACCGGCTCGTTGGCGCACACGCCGGCAGGCTAAAAGCCCCAAAAAACGATTTTTGTAGAAGCTGCATGGGTGAGGAAGAAGAGGAAACGGTGGAACACCTACTCTGTTCATGCCCAGCCCTATGCAGGCTTAGACTGAAACGCTTATGATATCGTTTCATAAATGACCTGACTGAAATATCGCATACTAACCTGAAGAGTCTAAGCTCTTTTATTAAATCCTCCGGATGGGGGACTTGCTGATCGACCAACCTACAGGCCGACTCTTAACGGATAGGGGACCCAAAAATAGAGATCATACGGTACCACAATGGACCCACAGAGGTCTAGGTGTACCAGTCTACAGCCTGGCAACCGTCCTAACCTAACCTAAACAGGTATGTCATTTAACCACTATTTCCAAGGGTTTTGAATAAAAAACCAATAAATCGAGGAAATTTTCTCCGGACTTGAGCCTTGTCATAATGGCGTTTTCAAAAAAAAAATTCAAACGATATTTTTTTCTGTCAATTCCAACTCAACGAGGTATGCCATTCCAACATTCGACCACTATTTCTTAAAGTTTTAAATAAAAAAATGAAAATCAAGGTGATTTTCTCCAGTCTTAGGCATTGTCATTTGAGGTTTTTTTTCGAAAAAATGTTTCAAATGCAATTCTTTAAATTCCACTTTGTTCAAAATTTTGTAACGATTTCAACGAGGTATGACATTCCAACATCCAAACACTATTTCCCAGGGTTTTGATTAAATAAAAAGTCATAAATCTGTGGAAAATTACCCCAATTTCTCGCTTTTTATACCATCGCAGAGGGTCAAAAAAGTTTGCAACGCAGTGAACCTACCCTATAAAGTATATAAATTCTTGATCAGCATCACCAGGAGAGTCGATCTAGCCATGTACGTCTGTCCGTCTGTCCGTCCGTCTGTCTGTCCGTTTCTACGCAAACTAGTCCCTCAGTTTTAAAGCTATCTGCTGAAACAAAAACAAAAGTTGTCTTTCTATTGCAGTTAGTATATAAGTCGGAACGAGCCGGATCGGGCCACTATATCATATAGCTGCCATATAACTGAACGATCGGAAATGCCATAACTTTGGTGTTTTTTAAGTTAGGAGTTGGGATTTTCTATGGGTTTTATTTTCGGCCAATCAGTCTGACCTACCAAATTTCATAAGGATCGGTCGACTATATCCTATAGCCGCCATATAAATGGTTGATCGGAAATGCCATAACTTTTGTGTTTGTTAGGTTAGGAAGTTGAGATTTTCTATGGGTTTTATTTTTAGCCAATCAATCCGACCTATCAAATTTCATAAGGATCGACCGACTGTATCCTATAGCTGCCATATAACTGAACGATTGGAAATGCCATACCTTTGGTGTTTGTTAAGTTAGGAAGTTGGGATTTTCTATGGGTTTTATTTTTGGGCAATCAATCCGACCTACCAAACTTCATAAAGCTCGGCCAACTATATCCTATAACTGCTATATAACTGAACGATTGGAAATGCCATAACTTTAGTGTTTTTAAAGTTAGGAAGTTGGGATTTTTATGAGTATTAAGAATGTATCATATGAATAATTTTGGAGAATATAATTTACAGAGTATTCTACAAGGGCTCCGCCCGAAGTTATTTAATCAAAACCCTGGGAAATAGTGTTTGGATGTTGGAATGGCATACCTCGTTGAGTTGGAATTTACAGAAACAAAACAAGAGAGAACGCTATAGTCGGGAGCCCCGACTATCAGATACCCGTTACTCAGGTAAAGGGAGTGCGAGGGAGATGGAGATAGAAACTTTGATCACGCATAACTTTTCATCGAATGGTCCGATTTGAAAAATTTCTTCAACATTTCGATAGGTATTAATAAACACAATAAAACTGCATTTTTACTTTTCCGAAATATTTAAATTTTTAAAATCGTATATTAGCGATTGTGGGCGTTAAAGGGGGCGTGGCACCTTTTTGAAACAAACTTGCGCTGCGTAGGAACTCCTAGAATCTGCATGCAAAATGCCAATCTTCTAGCTTTTATAGTTTCCGAGATCTCAGCGTTCATACGGACAGACAGACGGACAGGCAGACGGACAGACAGACGGACAGACGAACATGGCTATATCGACTCGGCTAGTGACCCTGATCAAGAATATATATACTTTATAGGGTCGGAAACGCTTCCTTCTAGCTGTTACATACTTTTGCACGAATACAATATACCCTTTTACTCTACGAGTAACGGGTATAATAATACCTAATACCTAAAAAATTCATTGTTCCAACAAAGTGTCAATTACAGAAAAAAAATTTCATTTAAAACAATTTTTGGAAAAAAACGATGTCCCTCACCTTTATGACAGACCCAGAATCCGAAAAAAACCACTCGATTTTCGGTATTTTACTAAAACCCTGGGAAATAATTACCGAATGTCGGAATGGCATACCTCGTTGAATTCGTTAAAATCACCTAGACTTATCGGTTTTTAATCAAAACCTGGGAAATTGTGGTCGAATGTTGGAATGGCATACCCTCGTTTAATTCGTTTCGAACAAAGTGGAATTTACAGAAAAAAATATCGTTTGCAATTTTTTTCGAAAACGCCCTTATGACAAGGCTCAAGTCCAGAGAAAATTTCCGCGATTTATTGGTTTTTATTCAAAACCCTTGGAAATAGTGGTTGAATGTTGAAATGACATACCTGTTTAATTCGTTAAAACGCCCTTATGACAAGGCCCAAGTCCGGAGAAAATCACCTCAATTTATAGGTTTTTTAATCAAAACCCTGGGAAATAGTGTTCGGATGGTGGAATGGCATACCTCGTGAATTAGTTACAAAGGTTTGAACAAAGTGGAAGTTACAGAATTTAATTTGAAAAATTGTTCAAAAAAAACCTCAAATGACAATCCCCAAGACTGGAGAAAATCACCTTGATTTTTTTGGTTTTGTATTCAAAACTCTGGGAAATAGTGGTCGAGTGTTAATAATAGTTATCGAATGTCGGAATGACATACATCGTTTAATTCGTTACAAAATTTCGATTAAAGGGGAATTTACAGAAAAAAATATCATTTGAAAATTTTGGCAATGCCCAAGTCTGGAGAAAATCACCTTGATTTTTCGGTTTTTTATTAAAAACTGTGGGAATAGTGGTCTAATGTTAGAATGGCATACCTCGTTGAGTTGGAATTTACAGAAAAAAAAATAATTCCTAATACCTAAAAAATACATCGTTCCAACAAGTGTCATTTACAGAAAGAATATATAATTTGAACAAAGTTTTGGAAAAAAAGAGGTCCCCCACCCTTATGACAAAGCCAAAATCCGAAGAAAATCACCAGGATTTTTTAAAATTTTATTCAAAACCCTGGGAAATAGTGTTGGAATGACACATAACTCGTTGAATTCGTTACAAAGTAAAATTTGCAAAAAATATCGTTTGGATAAAATTTAATTTGAAAAATTTTTTCGAACAAAAACCCCATTATGGCAATGCCCAAGTCTGGAGAAAGTCACCTTGATTTTTCGGTTTTTTATTCAAAACTCTGGGAAATGGTGGTCGAATGTTAGAATGGCATACCTCGTTGAGTTGGAATTTACAGAAAAAAATAATACCTAATACCTAAAAAAATTCATCGTTCCAAGAAAGTGTCAATTACAGAAAAAAATATCGGTTTTTTATTCAAAACTCTGGGAAATAGTGGTCGAATGTTAAAATGGCATACCTCGTTGAGTTGGACTTTACAGAACAAAATAATACCTAATACCTAAAAAAATTCATCGTTCCAACAAAGTGTCAATTACAGACAAAAATATCATTTAAAACAATTTTTGGAAAAAATGATGTCCCTCACCTTCATGACAGACCCAAATTTGTTATACAATTTCGAACAAAGTGGAATTTACAGAGAAAAAATATCGTTTGAAATTTTTTTTCGAAACCCCCCCTTATGACAACCCCAAGTCCGTAGAAAAGCACCTCGACTTATAGGTTTTTTAATCAAAACCTGGGAAATAGTGGTCCAATGTTGGAATGGCATACCTCGTTTAATTCCTTACAAAATTTTGAACAAAGTAAAATTTACAGCAAAAAAATATCATTTGAAAAATGTTTTCGAATATAAACCCCTTATGGCCATGCCCAAGTCGGGAGAAAATCACCTTGATTTTTCGGTTTTTTATTCAAAACTCTGGGAAATAGTAGTCGAGTGTTAGAATGACATACCTCGTTGAGTTGGAATTTACAGAACATAAATAATTCCTAAACCTAAAAATACATCGTTCCAACAAAGTGTCATATACAGAAAAATTTCATTTAAAACAATTTTTGAAAAAAAATGATGACCCTCACCCTTAAAACGACGGCAAAATCCAAAGAAAATCACCCAGATTTTCGGTATTTTAATCAAAACCACGGCAAATAATTATCGAATGTCGTTGAATTCGTTAAAATAGTATATAGTATTTGGATGTTGGAATGGCATACGTCGTTTAATTCGTTAGAACATTTCGAACAAAGTGGAATTTACAGAAAAAAATATCGTTTGCAAAAATTTTTTCGAAAACGCCCTTATGACAAGGCCCAAGTCCGGAGAAAATCACCTCGACTTATCGGTTTTTAATCAAAACCCAATGAAATAGTGTTCGGATGTTGGAATGGCATACCTCATTAATTCATTACAAAATTTTGAACGAAGTGGAATTTACAGAATTTCATTTGAAAAATGTTTTCGAACAAAAACTCCAAATGACAATGCCCAAGTCTGGAGAAAATCACCTCGATTTTTCGGTTTTTTTATTCAATTCGTTAAATTCGAGAAATAGTGTTCGGATGTTGGAATGGCATACCTCGTTAATTCATTACAAAATTTTGAACGAAGTGGAATTTACAGAATTTCATTTGAAAATTGTTTTCGAACAAAAATCCCAAATGACAATGCCCAAGTCTGGAGAAAATCACCTCGATTTTTCGGTTTTTTTATTCAAATTCGTTACAGAATTTACAGAAAAAAATATCATTTGAAAATTTTTTCGAAAAAAATCCCTAATGGCAATGCCCAAGTCTGGAGAAAATCACCCCAATTTCTCGATTTTTATTTAATCAAAACCCTGGGAAATAGTGTTTGGATGTTGGAATGGCATACATAGTTTAATTCGTTAGAAAATTTCGAACAAAATGTAATTTACAGAAAAAAATATTAGTATATTATTAATATAGTCCGGAGAAAATCAACTCGACTTATCGGTTTTTTAATGAAAACCCTGGGAAATAGTGTTTGGATGTTGGAATGGCATACCTTGTTGAATTCGTTACAAAATTTCAAACAAAGTGGTATTTACTAAGAATTTGAACAAAGTTTTTGGAAAACAAAGAGGTCCCCCACCCTTATGACAAAGGCAAAATCCGAAGAAAATCACCATGATTTTTGGAATTTTAATAAAAATCTTGGGAAATAGTGTTTGGATGTTGGAATGGCATACCTCGTTGAATTCGTTTAAAAATTTTGAACAAAGTGGAATTTACAGAAAGAAAATATCATTTGAAAAATTTTTTCGAAAAAACTCTGTATGGCAAGGACAAATTCCGGAGAAAATCACATCGATTTATACGTTTTTTAATTAAAACCCTGAGAAATTGTGTTCGGATGTTGGAATGGCATACCTCGTTGAATTCGTTACAAAAGCTTAAACAAAGTGGAATTTACAGAATTTCATTTGAAAAATTGTTTCGAAAAAAACCCCAAATGACAATGCCCAAGTCTGTCAAAAAAAAATCACCTTGATTTTTTGGTTTTTTATTCAAAATTCTGGGACATAGTGGTCGAATGTTAGAATGGCATATCTCGTTGAGTTGGAATGGCATACCTCGTTGAGTTGGAATTTAAAGAAAATAATTTTTTCGAAAACGCCCTTATGACAAGGCTCAAGTCCGGAGAAAATCACATCGATTTATCGGTTTTTTAATCAAAACCCTATGAAATAGTGTTCGGATGTTGGAATGGCTTACCTCGTTAATTCATTACAAAATTTTGAACGAAGTGGAATTTACAGAATTTCATTTGAAAATTGTTTTCGAACAAAAATCCCAAATGACAATGCCCAAGTCTGGAGAAAATCACCTCGATTTTTCGGTTTTTTTATTCAAATTCGTTACAGAATTTACAGAAAAAAATATCATTTGACAATTTTTTTCGAAAAAAAATCCCTAATGGCAATGCCCAAGTCTGGAGAAAATCAACCCAATTTCTCGCTTTTTATTTAATCAAAACCCTGGGAAATAGTGTTTGGATGTTGGAATGGCATACATAGTTTAATTCGTTAGAAAATTTCGAACAAAATGCAATTTACAGAAAAAAATATTAGTAATATTAATAATATAGTCCTGAGAAAATCAACTCGACTTATCGGTTTTTTAATGAAAACCCTGGGAAATAGTGTTTGGATGTTGGAATGGCATACATCGTTTAATTCGTTAGAAAATTTCGAACAAAGTGGTATTTACTAGAATTTGAACAAAGTTTTTGGAAAACAAAGAGGTCCCCCACCCTTATGACAAAGGCAAAATCCGAAGAAAATCACCATGATTTTTGGAATTTTAATAAAAATCTTGGGAAATAGTGTTTGGATGTTGGAATGGCATACCTCGTTGAATTCGTTTAAAAATTTTGAACAAAGTGGAATTTACAGAAAGAAAATATCATTTGAAAAATTTTTTCGAAAAAACTCTGTATGGCAAGGACAAATTCCGGAGAAAATCACATCGATTTATACGTTTTTTAATTAAAACCCTGAAAAATTGTGTTCGGATGTTGGAATGGCATACCTCGTTGAATTCGTTACAAAAGCTTAAACAAAGTGGAATTTACAGAATTTCATTTGAAAAATTGTTTCGAAAAAAACCCCAAATGACAATGCCCAAGTCTGTCAAAAAAAATCACCTTGATTTTTGGTTTTTTATTCAAAATTCTGGGACATAGTGGTCGAATGTTAGAATGGCATATCTCGTTGAGTTGGAATGGCATACCTCGTTGAGTTGGAATTTAAAGAAAATAATTTTTTCGAAAACGCCCTTATGACAAGGCTCAAGTCCGGAGAAAATCACATCGATTTATCGGTTTTTTAATCAAAACCCTATGAAATAGTGTTCGGATGTTGGAATGGCATACCTCGTTAATTCATTACAAAATTTTGAACGAAGTGGAATTTACAGAATTTCATTTGAAAATTGTTTTCGAACAAAAATCCCAAATGACAATGCCCAAGTCTGGAGAAAATCACCTCGATTTTTCGGTTTTTTATTCAAATTCGTTACAGAATTTACAGAAAAAAAATATCATTTGACAATTTTTTTCGAAAAAAAAATCCCTAATGGCAATGCCCAAGTCTGGAGAAAATCACCCCAATTTCTCGCTTTTTATTTAATCAAAACCCTGGGAAATAGTGTTTGGATGTTGGAATGGCATACATAGTTTAATTCGTTAGAAAATTTCGAACAAAATGCAATTTACAGAAAAAAATATTAGTAATATTAATAATATAGTCCTGAGAAAATCAACTCGACTTATCGGTTTTTTAATGAAAACCCTGGGAAATAGTGTTTGGATGTTGGAATGGCATACATCGTTTAATTCGTTAGAAAATTTCGAACAAAGTGCAATTTACAGAAAAAAATATTAGTAATATTATTAATATAGTCCGGAGAAAATCAACTCGACTTATGGGTTTTTTAATGAAAACCCTGGGAAATAGTGTTCGGATGTTTGAATGGCATACCTTGTTGAATTCGTTACAAAATTTCGAACAAAGTGGAATTTACAGAAAAAAAATATCATTTGAAAATTGTTTTCGAAAAAAAACCCCTAATGGCAATGCTTAAGTCTGGAGATAATCCAATTTCTCGCTTTTTATTTAATCAAAACCCTGGGATATAGTATTTGGATGTTGGAATGGCATACGTCGTTTAATTCGTTAGAACATTTCGAACAAAGTGGAATTTACAGAAAAAAATATCGTTTGCAATATTTTTTCGAAAACGCCCTTATGACAAGGCCCAAGTCCGGAGAAAATCACCTCGACTTATCCGTTTTTTTAATGAAAACCCTGGGAAATAGTGTTCGGATGTTGGAATGGCATACCTCGTTGAATTCGTTACAAAATTTAAAACAAAGTGGAATTTACAGAATTTCATTTGAAAAATTGTTTCGAAAAAAACCCCAAATGACAATGCCCAAGTCTGTCAAAAAAAAATCACCTTGATTTTTCGGTTTTTTATTCAAAATTCTGGGAAATAGTGGTCGAATGTTAGAATGGCATATCTCGTTGAGTTGGAATGGCATACCTCGTTGAGTTGGAATTTAAAGAAAAAAATATCGTTTGCTAATTTTTTTCGAAAACGCCCCTATGACAAGGCTCAAGTCCTGAGAAAATCACCTCGATTTATCGGTTTTTTAATCAAAACCCTATGAAATAGTGTTCGGATGTTGGAATGGCATACCTCGTTAATTCATTACAAAATTTTGAACGAAGTGGAATTTACAGAATTTCATTTGAAAATTGTTTTCGAACAAAAATCCCAAATGACAATGCCCAAGTCTGGAGAAAATCACCTCGATTTTTCGGTTTTTTTATTCAAATTTGTTACAGAATTTACAGAAAAAAATAGCATTTGACAATTTTTTTCGAAAAAAAATTCCTAATGGCAATGCCCAAGTCTGGAGAAAATCACCCCAATTTCTCGCTTTTTATTTAATCAAAACCCTGGAAAATAGTGTTTGGATGTTGGAATGGCATACATAGTTTAATTTGTTAGAAAATTTCGAACAAAATGTAATTTACAAAAAAAAATATTAGTAATATTATTAATATATTCCGGAGAAAATCAACTCGACTTATCGGTTTTTTAATGAAAACCCTGGGAAATAGTGTTTTGATGTTGGAATGGCATACATCGTTTAATTCGTTAGAAAATTTCGAACAAAGTGCAATTTACAGAAAAAAATATTAGTAATATTATTAATATAGTCCGGATAAAATCAACTCGACTTATCGGTTTTTTAATGAAAATGGGAAAAACGTCCCCCACTCTTATGACAACGCCAAAATCCGAAGAAAATCACCACGATTTTTGGAATTTTAATCAAAACCCTGGGAAATAGTGTTTGGCTGTTTGTAAGTCCAAGTCCGTAGAAAATCTCCTCGATTTATCGTTTTTTTTAATAAAAAAAACAAAGTGGAATTGAAAGAATTTAATTTGTAAAATTTTTTCTAAAAAAAAACCCAAATGATAATGCCTAAGTCTGGAGAAAATAACCTTGATTTTTCAGTTTTTTATTCAAATCTTTGGGACATAGTGGTCGAATTTTAGCCCTTATGGCAATGCCCAAGTCTGGAGAAAATCTCCTTGATGTTTAGGTTTTTTAATCAAAACCTGGGAAATAGTAGTCGAATGTTGAAATGGCATACCTCGTTTATTTACAGAAAAAAATATCTTTTGAATTTTTTTTTCGAAAACGCCCTTATGACAAGGCCCAAGTCCGGAGAAAATCACCTCGACTTATCGGTTTTTTAATGAAAACCCTGGGAAATAGTGTTCAGATGGCATACCTTGTTGAATTCGTTACAAAATTTCGTACAAAGTGGTATTTCTATAATTTGAAAAAAGTTTTTGGAAAACAAAGAGGTCCCCCACCCTTATGACAAAGGCAAAATCCGAAGAAAATCACCAGGAAAAATCCTGGAATTTTAATAAAAATCTTGGGAAATAGTGTTTGGATGTTGGAATGGCATACCTCGTTGAATTCGTTTAAAAATTTTGAACAAAGTGGAATTTACAGAAAGAAAATATCATTTGAAAAATTTTTTCGAAAAAACTCTGTATGGCAAGGACAAAGTCCGGAGAAAATCACATCGATTTATACGTTTTTTAATTAAAACCCTGAGAAATAGTGTTCGGATGTTGGAATGGCATACTTCGTTGAATTCGTTACAAAAGTTTAATCAAAGTGGAATTTACAGAATTTCATTTGAAAAATTGTTTCGAAAAAAAACCCCAAATTACAATGCCCAAGTCTGTCAAAATTCTGGGAAATAGTGGTCGAATGTTAGAATGGCATATCTCGTTGAGTTGGAATGGCATACCTCGTTGAGTTGGAATTTAAAGAAAATAATATCGTTTGCTAAATTTTTTCGAAAACGCCCTTATGACAAGGCTCAAGTCAAGTGTAAAAACACCAAATGACAATGCCCAAGTCTGGAGAAAATCACCCCAATTTCTCGCTTTTTATTTAATCAAAACCCTGGGAAATAGTGTTAGAAAATTTCGAACAAAATGCAATTTACAGAAAAAATATTAGTAATATTATTAATATAGTCCGGAGAAAATCAAATCGACTTTTCGGCTTTTTAATGAAAACCCTGGGAAATAGTGTTTGGATGTTGGAATGGCATACATCGTTTAGTTCGTTAGAAAATTTCGAACAAAATGCAATTTACAGAAAAAAATATTAGTAATATTATTAATATAGTCCACAGAATTCCACAGAACCATCGAACCGCGTAGACGTGTCTTTTTGCTCGCCCTGCTGAAAGACTTCCAAAAATCTACAAAGTGACCACCAAAACTAAGAAAAATAGCGAAAAGACGCTGGCAGCAATGCCATATCCCAAGGTCAACATCTCCTTGTGATTAAAACTAAATTTAAAACCGATCTAGCTAATCAAATCAATTAAAAATGTCGAACGCAAGTAAAATATTAACAAGTGCAACCGGTAAAGCCACGAAGCCAAGTCGCGATCGGCAACAAATACAACTAGACGAACGACGGCTGTCTTCTGCACGGAACAATGCTTACATTTCAATTGACTCATCGGAGGCAACAACAAAATTAACGTCACTGACCGCTACCGAAAGAGCCCGCTCACTGTCACCAGCGATTTTATGCTCAAGCAGCGCTGCCGTTACTCAGTCGTGGAGTTCACAATGCCCGTCACCTCTCTCTCTCATCGATGCACCGACTACTTCGGCTTGTGCGCCCACCCTCTCTTACTACAGCAACGTCAACGACAACAACAACTTTAACGTCTTCGGCTACCCAGTGGCCTATCTCAACACCACTAGCAAAACTTTGCTCTACTGACCCTCTTACGAATAATACTCTCGTACAGACGGGGATCGATCGGTATGTACAAATACAAGTCAAATAGTCCACAAAAAAACGTAAACTCAAATTGGCCAAAAGTACCAAAAACTTTAGGCAACACACGAACATCCGAAAACAGATTTGTCATACTTGGCGAGACCGAAGAAGACAAGGGTCAGGCGCCTCAAGTCATGAAAGCTGTAAAGCCACCGCCAATATATATTAGGAAACACAACAGTGTCGATCTGATTAATAAGCTTAAACAAGTAATCGGGCCTAACCACTTCTATATCAATACCCTAAAAAGAGGAAACATATTAGAAACAAAACTCAAGGTTAACAACGAAGACAACTTCCGTTCTGTAACAAGATATCTCGACAATGAGCTTATAAATTACTACACTTACCAACTAAAAAGTAAGAAAGGCCTACAAGTTGTACTTAAAGGTATAGAATCGACTGTTGCGGTAGCAGAAATAGCTGAAGGCCTCACGGAAAATGGCTTCGACGTTAAGCACATCGTAAACATAGTGAACATGGATAAAATTCCCCAACCACTGTTTAAGATTGAGCTGGCCCCAGAGACGAAACCTCTAAAGAAAAATGCAGTGCATCCTATTTACAACCTGCAATATCTCCTTCACCGAAGAATCACCGTAGAGGAACCGCATAAGCGGAACGGCCCCGTACAGTGTACAAACTGCCAGGAGATCGGGCATACAATAACCTACTGCACCCTGGGTCCAGTTTGTGTCGCCTGTGGAGATTTGCATTGCATTGAAGCATGCATGGGAAACAAAGAAGACCCTACTCTGAGGAAATGCAGTAATTGTGGGGGAAATCATACTGCCAACTACCGGGGCTGTCCCGTCTACAAAGAACTCAAGAGCCGCCTAAACCAGAGACGCAGTAATCCACTCGCGGCTCAACACTCTGCCCAATCAAACATCTTCACCCCATCAACAACCACTCCTGGTGTCTCCTTTGCCAACGCACTCCGCTACCCTGGAATCTCACAAACATCTACCGCTCAACCTTGCAGCTGCGTCCACAGCCACCCATATCAAACCTAAATGATTTTCCGCTCCTAAGCCAAAATGGCCAAACAATAAGTCAACCTTCTACGCAGCAAAACCAAACTCTTCCCCCACAAACACTTAGCGGTCTAGAATCTACACTAGCTACTCTCGCAAACGTCATGATGACGATTCAAAGTTCCCTTCAAGAACTACTGCGAAACCAGAGCATTCTAATGGAACTGCTGATCAAACAAAAGTCTGTATAAATTGACTCCTTAAGAATATGCTTCTGGAACGCAAACGGCGTTTCCCGGCACAAAAACGAACTCCTACAGTTCCTAAACAGACACAATATCGATATCATGCTACTTTCTGAAACCCATCTAACTAATAAAAACTATCTCCATATCATCGGATATATATTCCACGCGACCAACCACCCGGACGGTAAAGCACACGGAGGTACCGGTATACTCATAAAACAACGCATAAAACATCATCCCTTGGAGACATTCGCTACTAACTACCTGCAGGCCACATCCCTACGTATAAACCTAATTGGCGGCCCACTTACCATATCCGCCATATATTGCCCCCACGCTTCAGTATTGCAGAAAATGAGCTTATGAATTTCTACAACTCACTAGGACGCTGCTTTATAGGTGCCTGTGATTATAACGCAAAGCATCCCCACTGGGGATCCCGTCTTATCAACCCCAAAGGCCGCCAATTATACAACGCTATTATCACTCCTGGTAATGCGCTTGACTTTGTCTCACCAGCTAGGCCTACATACTGGCCCACAGATCCAAATAAACAACCTGACATTATCGATTTCACTGTTATTAGAAGAGTCTTGCACAGGCTGATAAACATAAAAACCCTAGAAGAGCTTACATCGGACCATTCGCCAGTTCTCCTCTGTCTATCTGAACAGCCGCAGCTTCTGGAACGCCCCCAACATCTAACATCAAACAAAACAAATTGGCTGAAGTACAATAATTATGTAAGTGCACACATCGAACTTGATCCTGAAATTTCCTATGAATCTGACATTGACAAGTCGCTTAAACACCTCACGGACGTAATGTCCTCTGCCGCCAAACATTCTACGCCAGAACCCTCATCCACAAACCCGCTAAGAACTGGACGCTCAAGTATCCAGATCGAGTCTCTCCTACTTGAAAAACGTAGACTTCGCAGAGACTGGCAGACTCATCGGTCCCCAGCTAATAAGAAAAGACTTAACGAAGCATCTCGAAAATTGTCGAAGGCCCTCTCTACCAAAAGAACCAGGCCCAACGGGCCTACATTGCGAAACTATCCCCGACGGGTAATAAATTCCCACTATGGAGAGCGCACCCAAACATGCAGCCACCAATAGATCCCGATTGGCCAATTCGATTACAAACAGGTGCCTGGGCGCGCAGTGACGAAGAAAGAGCTAACACCTTTGCCAATCACTTGGAAAACGTCTTCAAGCCCCACCCGCCATCCAACCAATTCACTCTACCGAACGTCTCGCTAGCGTCGCCGTCCTCCCCAGTTACCCTTGAAACCAGCACAATACTTAAGGCTATTTAAAGAACACACAAACCCAAAAAAGGCTCCTGGTCACGATTTTATTTCTCCAAAAATGATAATTGAATTACCTGCATGCGCAGTCAGATGCATCGCATTTATATTTAACTCAATATTGAAATGGGGCTACTTTCCTGACCAATGGAAAAAGTCTGGCATTACAATGATCCCGAAGCCAGGAAAAGACAAATCCCAGGCTTCCTCGTACCGGCCCATCAGTCTGCTCCCATTTCTATCAAAGCTATTTGAAAAACTGCTTCTTGTTCATCTAGTAACACATCTTCAAAACAACAGAACGATCCCTCTGCACCAATTCGGATTTAGGGAAAAGCATGGAACTATCGAACAAGTAAACCGCTTAACATCTGAAATTCGCACGGCTTTCGAACACAAGCAATATTGCAGTGCCTTATTTCTGGACGTATCACAGGTATTTGATCGCGTCTGGATCGACGGTCTGGTATACAAAATCAAAACCCTCCTACCGGAAAACACTCACAAGTTGCTTGAGTCATACCTCAGAAACAGAGTTTACGCCGTGAGATGTAAAACCTTTACTTCAACCATCCGTAACATCGAATCTGGAGTACCCCAAGGAAGTGTGCTTGGACCAATCTTGTACATCCTTTAAACGGCAGACATTCCAACAAGCCGCCAGACCCTCATTTCAACCTTTGCTGACGACACTGCCATTGTCAGCCGCTCGAAATGCCCAAAAACTGCTCAAGAACTACCGCTCCCCCCTCCACTCGAATATAAAGTACTACTGTATAACTCGTGCTTAAAGCCGATCTGGACCTACGGTTCCGAGCTCTGGGGAAACGCAAGCAGCAGCAATATAGAAATTATTCAAAGAGTACAATCAAAGACCCTACGAACAATAACTGGAGCCTCCTGGTACATCCGCAATGCAAACATCCAGAGAGACCTGGATATAAATCCCGTTAAAGAAGAAATTGTTTCCAGAAAAATTAAATATGAAGCCAGATTATCAAATCACCCAAACCTGCTTGCCAGACAACTCAACCGGCTAAGCTATCATTCCCGTCTACAGCGGAATGATTTCCCATCCCTTTTTCAATAACATACGTTAACGTAACATAGATTAAGATATGAAAACTTATTGTTAGTCTCTTAAGTAATAGAGAAGATCCAATAAATAAGAATAAAGTATAAACAAAAATAAATAATATAGTCCGGAGAAAATCAACTCGACTTATGGGTTTTTTAATGAAAACCCTGGGAAATAGTGTTCGGATGTTTGAATGGCATACCTTGTTGAATTCGTTACACAATTTCGAACAAAGTGGAATTTACAGAATAAAATATCATTTGAAATTTTTTTTCGAAAAAAAAAACCCAAATGACAATGCCCAAGTCTGGAGAAAATCCCCTTGATTTTTAAGTTTTTTATTCAAAACTCTGGGAAATAGTGGTCGAATGCTGGAATGGCATGCCTCGTTGAATTCGTTACAAAATTGGCAACAAAGTGTCATTTACCGAAAGAATATATAATTTGAACAAAGTTTTGAAAAAAAGGTCCCCCACCATTATGATCCGAAGAAAATAACCACGATTTTTGGAATTTTAATCAAAACCCTGGGAAATAGTGTTTGGCTGTTTGTAAGTCCAAGTCCGGAGAAAATCACCTCGATTTATCGGTTTTTTAATCAAAACAACAAAGTGGAATTTAAAGAATTTAATTTGTAAACTTTTTTAAAAAAAACCCAAATGACAATGCCTAAGTCTGTAGAAAATCACCTTGATTTTTCAGTTTTTTATTCAAAACTCTGGGAAATAGTGGTCGAATGTTGGCCCTTATGACAAGGCCCAAGTCCGGAGAAAATCACCTCGACTTATCGATTTTTTAATGAAAACCCTGGGAAATAGTGTTCTGATGTTTGAATGGCATACCTTGTTGAATTCGTTACAAAATTTCGAACAAAGTGGAATTTACAGAAAAAAATATCATTTGATTGTTTTCGAAAAAAAAACCCCTAATGGCAATGCTTAAGTCTGGAGATAATCCAATTTCTCGCTTTTTATTTAATCAAAACCCTGGGATATAGTACTTGGATGTTGGAATAGCATACGTCGTTTAATTCGTTAGAACATTTCGAACAAAGTGGAATTTACAGAAAAAAATATCGTTCGCAAAAATTTTTCGAAAACGCCCTTATGACAAGGCCCAAGTCCGGAGAAAATCACCTCGACTTATCGGTTTT
Organism: Drosophila carrolli; assembly: GCA_018152295.1. Lineage (NCBI taxonomy): Eukaryota > Metazoa > Arthropoda > Insecta > Diptera > Drosophilidae > Drosophila > Drosophila carrolli. The sequence continues at coordinate 302,012 of JAECXJ010000306.1, forward strand.
TTAATGAAAACCCTGGGAAATAGTGTTCGGATGTTTGAATGGCATACCTTGTTGAATTCGTTACAAAATTTCGCACAAAGTGGTATTTACTTCAATTTGAACAAAGTTTTTGAAAAAAAAGAGGTCCCCCACCCTTATGACAAAGGCAAAATCCGAAGAAAATCACCAGGATTTTTGGAATTTTAATAAAAATCTTGGGAAATAGTGTTTGGATGTTGGAATGGCATACCTCGTTGAATTCGTTTAAAATTTTGAACAAAGTGGAATTTACAGAAAGAAAATATCATTTGAAAAATTTTTTCGAAAAAACTCTGTATGGCAAGGACAAAGTCCGGAGAAAATCACATCGATTTATACGTTTTTTTATTAAAACCCTGAGAAATAGTGTTCGGATGTTGGAATGGCAACCTCGTTGAATTCGTTACAAAATTTTAAACAAAGTTAAATTTACAGAATTTCATTTGAAAAATTGTTTTGAAAAAAAAACCCCAAATGACAATGCCCAAGTCTGTCAAAAAAAAATCACCTTGATTTTTCGGTTTTTATTCAAAATTCTGGGAAATAGTGGTCGAATGTTAGAATGGCATATCTCGTTGAGTTGGAATGGCATACCTCGTTGAGTTGGAATTTAAAGAAAAAAATATCGTTTGCTAAATTTTTTCGAAAACTCTTTTATGACAAGGCTCAAGTCCGGAGAAAATCAGCTCGACTTATCGATTTTTTAATCAAAACCCTATGTATGGAATGGCATACCTCGTTAATTCATTACAAAATTTTGAACGAAGTGGAATTTACAGAATTTCATTTGAAAATTGTTTTCGAACAAAAACCCCAAATGACAATGCCCAAGTCTGGAGAAAATCACCACGATTTTTAGGTTTTTTTATTCAAATTCGTTACAAAATTTTCAACAAAGTGGAATTTACAGAAAAAAAATATTTGAAAATTTTTTTTCGAAAAAAAAATCCTTAATGGCAATTCCCAAGTCTGGAGAAAATCACCCCAATTTCTCTTTTTTTATTTAATCAAAACCCTGGGAAATAGTGTTTGGATGTTGGAATGGCATACATAGTTTAATTCGTTAGAAAATTTTGAACAAAATGCAATTTACAGAAAAAATATTAGTAATATTATTAATATAGTCCGGAGAAAATCAACTCGACTTATCGGTTTTTAATGAAAACCCTGGGAAAAGATCCCCCACCCTTAGACAACGCCAAAATCCGAAGAAAATCACCACGTTTTTTGGAATTTTAATCAAAACCCTGGGAAATAGTGTTTGGCTGTTTGTAAGTCCAAGTCTGGAGAAAATCACCTTGATTTATCGGTTTTTTAATCAAAACAACAAAGTGGAACTTAAAGAATTTAATTTGTAAAATTTTTTCTAAAAAAAACCCAAATGACAATGCCTAAGTCTGGAGAAAATCACCTTGATTTTTCAGTTTTTTATTCAAATCTCTGGGAAATAATGGTCGAATTTTGGACCTTATGGCAATGCCCAAGTCTGGAGAAAATCTCCTTGATGTTTAGGTTTTTTTAATCAAAACCTGGGAAATAGTGGTCGAATGTTGAAATGGCATACCTCGTTTATTTACAGAAAAAAATATCTTTTGAAATTTTTTTTCGAAAACGCCCTTATGACAAGGCCCAAGTCCGGAGAAAATCACCTCGACTTATCGGTTTTTTAATGAAAACCCTGGGAAATAGTGTTCGGATGTTTGAATGGCATACCTTGTTGAATTCGTTACAAAATTTCGAACAAAGTGGAATACAAAAAAATATAATTTGAAAATTTTTTTCGAAAAAAACCCCTAATGGCAATGCTTAAGTCTGGAGAAAATTACCCCAATTTCTCTCTTTTTATACCATCGGTCAAAAAAGTTTGCAACGCAGTGAACCTACCCTATAAAGTATATAAATTCTTGATCAGCATCACCAGGAGAGTCGATCTAGCCATGTACGTCTGTCCGTCTGTCCGTCCGTCTGTCCGTCCGTCTGTCTGTCCGTTTCTACGCAAACTAGTCCCTCAGTTTTAAAGCTATCTGCTGAAACAAAAACAAAAGTTGTCTTTCTATTGCAGTTAGTATATAAGTCGGAACGAGCCGGATCGGGCCACTATATCATATAGCTGCCATATAACTGAACGATCGGAAATGCCATAACTTTGGTTTTTTTTAAGTTAGGAGTTGGGATTTTCTATGGGTTTTATTTTCGGCCAATCAGTCTGACCTACCAAATTTCATAAGGATCGGTCGACTATATCCTATAGCCGCCATATAAATGGTTGATCGGAAATGCCATAACTTTTGTGTTTGTTAAGTTAGGAAGTTGAGATTTTCTATGGGTTTTATTTTTAGCCAATCAATCCGACCTATCAAATTTCATAAGGATCGGCCGACTGTATCCTATAGCTGCCATATAACTGAACGATTGGAAATGCCATACCTTTGGTGTTTGTTAAGTTAGGAAGTTGGGATTTTCTATGGGTTTTATTTTTTGGGCAATCAATCCGACCTACCAAACTTCATAAGGCTCGGCCAACTATATCCTATAACTGCTATATAACTGAACGATTGAAAATGCCATAACTTTAGTGTTTTTAAAGTTAGGAAGTTGGGATTTTTATGAGTATTAAGAATGTATCATATGAATAATTTTGGAGAATATAATTTACAGAGTATTCTGCAAGGGCTCCGCCCGAAGTTATTTAATCAAAACCCTGGGAAATAGTGTTTGGATGTTGGAATGGCATACATCGTTTAATTCGTTAGAAAATTTAGAACAAAGTAGAATTTACAGAAAAAAATATCGTTTGCAAAATTTTTTCGAAAACGACCTTATGACAAGGCCCAAGTCCGGAGAAAATCACCTCGACTTATCGGTTTTTTAATGAAAACCCTGGGAAATAGTGTTCGGATGTTTGAATGGCATACCTTGTTGAATTTGTTACAAAATTTTGAACAAAGTGGTATTTACTATAATTTGAACAAAGTTTTTGGAAAACTTTGACAAAGGCAAAATCCGAAGAAAATCACCAGAATTTTTGGAATTTTAATAAAAATCTTGGGAAATAGTGTTTGGATGTTGGAATGGCATACCTCGTTGAATTCGTTTAAAAATTTTGAACAAAGTGGAATTTACAGAATTTCATTTGAAAAATTGTTTCGAAAAAAAAACCCCAAATGACAATGCCCAAGTCTGGCAAAAATCACCTTGATTTTTCGGTTTGTTATTCAAAATTCTGGGAAATAGTGGTCGAGTGTTAGAATGGCAAATTTTCGAAGTGGAATTTACAGAAAAAAATATCGTTTAAACAATTTTTTCGAAAAAAACCCCAAATGACAATGCCCAACTCCGGAGAAAATCACCTTGATTTTTCTGTTTTTTATTCAAAACTCTGGAAAATAGTGGTCAAATGTTGGAATTTACTGAACAAAAATAATACCTAAACCTAAAAAATGCATCGTTCCAACAAAGTGTCAATTACAAAACAAAAATATCATTTAAAAAAATTTTTGGAAAAAAAATGATGACCCTCACCCTTATGACAAAGCCAAAATACGGAGAAAAACACCTGGATTTTTTGTATTTTAACCAAAACCCTGGGAAATAATTATCGAATGTCGGAATGGCATATATCGTTGAATTCGTTAAAATCACCTCGACTCGATCGGTTTTTTAATCAAAACCTGGGAATTAGTAGTCGAATGTTGGAATGGCATACATCATTGAATTCGTTACAAAATTGCCAACAAAGTGTCACTTACCGAAAGAATATATAATTTGAACAAAGTTTTAAAAAAAACTTGACAACGACAAAATCCGAAGAAAATCACCAGGATATTTGGAACTTTAATCAAAACCCTGGGAAATAGTGTTTGGATGTTGGAATGGCATACCTCGTTGAGTTGGAATTTACAGAAACAAAACAAGAGAGAACGCTATAGTCGGGAGCCCCGACTATCAGATACCCGTTACTCAGGTAAAGGGAGTGCGAGCGAGATGGAGATAGAAAGGATCACGCATAACTTTTAACGATTTGAAAAATTTCTTCAACATTTCGATAGGTATTAATAAACACAATAAAACTGCATTTTTACTTTTCCGAAATATTTAAATTTTTAAAATCGTATATTAGCGATTGTGGGCGTTAAGGGGGCGTGGCACCTTTTTGAAACAAACTTGCGCTGCGTAGGAACTCCTAGAATCTGCATGCAAAATGCCAATCTTCTAGCTTTTATAGTTTCCGAGATCTCAGCGTTCATACGGACAGACAGACGGACAGGCAGACGGACAGACAGACGGACAGACGGACAGACGGACATGGCTATATCGACTCGGCTAGTGACCCTGATCAAGAATATATATACTTTATAGGGTCGGAAACGCTTCCTTCTAGCTGTTACATACTTTTGCACGAATACAATATACCCTTTTACTCTACGAGTAACGGGTATAATAATACCTAATACCTAAAAAAATTCATTGTTCCAACAAAGTGTCAATTACAGAAAAAAAATTTCATTTAAAACAATTTTTGGAAAAAAACGATGTCCCTCACCTTTATGACAGACCCAGAATCCGAAAAAAACCACTCGATTTTCGGTATTTTACTTAAAACCCTGGGAAATAATTACCGAATGTCGGAATGGCATACCTCCTTGAATTCGTTAAAATCACCTAGACTTATCGGTTTTTAATCAAAACCTCGGAAATAGTGGTCGAATGTTGGAATGGCATACCCTCGTTTAATTCGTTTCGAACAAAGTGGAATTTACAGAAAAAAATATCGTTTGCAATTTTTTTTCGAAAACGCCCTTATGACAAGGCTCAAGTCCAGAGAAAATTTCCGCGATTTATTGGTTTTTTATTCCAAACCCTTGGAAATAGTGGTTGAATGTTGAAATGACATACCTGTTTAATTCGTTAAAACGCCCTTATGACAAGGCCCAAGTTACAAAATTTTGAACAAAGTGGAATTAAAAAAAATATCGTTTGAAAAATTTTTTCGAAAAGAAAACTCCAAATGACAATGCCCAAGTCTGGAGAAAATCACCTTGATTTTTCGGTTTTGTATTCAAAACTCTGGGAAATAGTGGTCAAATGCTGGAATGGCATACCTCATTGAATTCGTTACAAAATTGACAACAAAATGTCACTTACGGAATGAATATATAATTTGAACAAAGTTTTGGAAAAAAGAGGTCTCACACCCTTATGACAACGACAAAATCCGAAGAAAATCACCACGATTTTTGGAATTTCAATCAAAACCGTGGGAAATAGTGTTTGGACGTTGGAATGGCATACCTCCTTGAATTTTGAACAAAGTGGAATTAAAAAAAATATCGTTTGAAGAATTTTTTCGAAAAGAAAAACCCAAATGACAATGCTCAAGTCTGGAGAAAATTACCTTGATTTTTCGGTTTTGTATTCAAAACTCTGGGAAATAGTGGTCAAATGCTGGAATGGCATAACTCATTGAGATCGTTACAAAATTGCCAACAAAGCGTCACTTACCGAATGAATATATAATTTGAACAAAGTTTTGGAAAAAAAGGGCCCCCCCTTATGACAACGACCAAATCCGAAGAAAATCATCATGATTTTTGGAATTTTAATCAAAACCCTGGGAAATAGTGTTTGGATGTTGGAATGGCATACCTCGTTCAATTCGTTACAAAATTTAAAACAAAGTGGAATTTACAGAAAAAAATATCGTTTGAAATTTTTTTTCGAAAACGCCCTTTTGACAAGGCCCAAGTCTGTAGAAAATCACCTCGATTTATCATTTTTTATTTAATCAAAACCCTGGGAAATAGTGTTTGGATGTTGGAATGGCATACCTCGATGAATTCGTTACAAAATTGTGAACAAAGTGGAATTTACACAAAAAAAATATCATTTGAAAATCCAGGAAAGGAGAATGTCGGCATGCCGATGGCTACTTGCAAGCTAATTATTAAAAACCACTTCAGTAAATTAGCCAACACTTATTGGCAAAACACACCGCAATGCCGAACCTCTCACCAGACATGGCATGTAATAAACAATAAGAAAACATCAGAACCACTTAATTTCAGCCGCACTGAGTGCGGCATGCTAATTCGAGTACTTACAGGCCACCGGCTCGTTGGCGCACACGCCGGCAGGCTAAAAGCCCCAAAAACGATTTTTGTAGAAGCTGCAGGGGTGAGGAAGAAGAGGAAACGGTGGAACACCTACTCTGTTCATGCCCAGCCCTATGCAGGCTTAGACTGAAACGCTTATGATATCGTTTCATAAATGACCTGACTGAAATATCGCATACTAACCTGAAGAGTCTAAGCTCTTTTATTAAACCCTCCGGATGGGGGACTTGCTGATCGACCAACCTACAGGCCGACTCTTAACGGATAGGGGACCCAAAAATAGAGATCATACGGTACCACAATGGACCCACAGAGGTCTAGGTGTACCAGTCTACAGCCTGGCAACCGTCCTAACCTAACCTAAACAGGTATGTCATTTAAAAACTATTTCCAAGGGTTTTGAATAAAAAACCAATAAATCGAGGAAATTTTCTCCGGACTTGAGCCTTGTCATAATGGCGTTTTCAAAAAAAAAAATTCAAACGATATTTTTTTCTGTCAATTCCAACCCAACGAGGTATGCCATTCCAACATTCGACCACTATTTCTTAAAGTTTTAAATAAAAAAATGAAAATCAAGGTGATTTTCTCCAGTCTTAGGCATTGTCATTTGAGGTTTTTTTCGAAAAAATGTTTCAAATGCAATTCTTTAAATTCCACTTTGTTCAAAATTTTGTAACGATTTCAACGAGGTATGACATTCCAACATCCAAACACTATTTCCCAGGGTTTTGATTAAATAAAAAGTCATAAATCTGTGGAAAATTACCCCAATTTGTCGCTTTTTATACCATCATTTGAAAAATGTTTTCGAATATAAACCCCTTATGGCCATGCCCAAGTCGGGAGAAAATCACCTTGATTTTTCGGTTTTTTATTCAAAACTGTGGGAAATAGTAGTCGAGTGTTAGAATGACATACCTCGTTGAGTTGGAATTTACAGAACATAAATAATTCCTAAACCTAAAAATACATCGTTCCAACAAAGTGTCATATACAGAAAAAATTTCATTTAAAACAATTTTTGAAAAAAAATGATGACCCTCACCCTTAAAACGACGGCAAAATCCAAAGAAAATCACCCAGATTTTCGGTATTTTAATCAAAACCACGGCAAATAATTATCGAATGTCGTTGAATTCGTTAAAATAGTATATAGTATTTGGATGTTGGAATGGCATACGTCGTTTAATTCGTTAGAACATTTCGAACAAAGTGGAATTTACAGAAAAAAATATCGTTTGCAAAATTTTTCGAAAACGCCCTTATGACAAGGCCCAAGTCCGGAGAAAATCACCTCGACTTATCGGTTTTTTAATCAAAACCCAATGAAATAGTGTTCGGATGTTGGAATGGCATACCTCGTTAATTCATTACAAAATTTTGAACGAAGTGGAATTTACAGAATTTCATTTGAAAAATGTTTTCGAACAAAAACTCCAAATGACAATGCCCAAGTCTGGAGAAAATCACCTCGATTTTTCGGTTTTTTTATTCAATTCGTTAAATTCGAGAAATAGTGTTCGGATGTTGGAATGGCATACCTCGTTAATTCATTACAAAATTTTGAACGAAGTGGAATTTACAGAATTTCATTTGAAAATTGTTTTCGAACAAAAATCCCAAATGACAATGCCCAAGTCTGGAGAAAATCACCTCGATTTTTCGGTTTTTTATTCAAATTCGTTACAGAACAAAAATATCATTTGAATATATATACTTTATAGGGTCGGAAACGCTTCCTTCTAGCTGTTACATACTTTTGCACGAATACAATATACCCTTTTACTCTACGAGTAACGGGTATAATAATACCTAATACCTAAAAAATTCATTGTTCCAACAAAGTGTCAATTACAGAAAAAAATTTCATTTAAAACAATTTTTGGAAAAAAAACGATGTCCCTCACCTTTATGACAGACCCAGAATCCGAAAAAAACCACTCGATTTTCGGTATTTTACTTAAAACCCTGGGAAATAATTACCGAATGTCGGAATGGCATACCTCCTTGAATTCGTTAAAATCACCTAGACTTATCGGTTTTTAATCAAAACCTCGGAAATAGTGGTCGAATGTTGGAATGGCATACCCTCGTTTAATTCGTTTCGAACAAAGTGGAATTTACAGAAAAAAATATCGTTTGCAATTTTTTTCGAAAACGCCCTTATGACAAGGCTCAAGTCCAGAGAAAATTTCCGCGATTTATTGGTTTTTATTCCAAACCCTTGGAAATAGTGGTTGAATGTTGAAATGACATACCTGTTTAATTCGTTAAAACGCCCTTATGACAAGGCCCAAGTTACAAAATTTTGAACAAAGTGGAATTAAAAAAAATATCGTTTGAAAAATTTTTTCGAAAAGAAAACTCCAAATGACAATGCCCAAGTCTGGAGAAAATCACCTTGATTTTTCGGTTTTGTATTCAAAACTCTGGGAAATAGTGGTCAAATGCTGGAATGGCATACCTCATTGAATTCGTTACAAAATTGACAACAAAATGTCACTTACGGAATGAATATATAATTTGAACAAAGTTTTGGAAAAAGAGGTCTCACACCCTTATGACAACGACAAAATCCGAAGAAAATCACCACGATTTTTGGAATTTCAATCAAAACCGTGGGAAATAGTGTTTGGACGTTGGAATGGCATACCTCCTTGAATTTTGAACAAAGTGGAATTAAAAAAATATCGTTTGAAGAATTTTTTCGAAAAGAAAAACCCAAATGACAATGCTCAAGTCTGGAGAAAATTACCTTGATTTTTCGGTTTTGTATTCAAAACTCTGGGAAATAGTGGTCAAATGCTGGAATGGCATAACTCATTGAGATCGTTACAAAATTGCCAACAAAGCGTCACTTACCGAATGAATATATAATTTGAACAAAGTTTTGGAAAAAGGGCCCCCCTTATGACAACGACCAAATCCGAAGAAAATCATCATGATTTTTGGAATTTTAATCAAAACCCTGGGAAATAGTGTTTGGATGTTGGAATGGCATACCTCGTTCAATTCGTTACAAAATTTAAAACAAAGTGGAATTTACAGAAAAAAATATCGTTTGAAATTTTTTTTCGAAAACGCCCTTTGACAAGGCCCAAGTCTGTAGAAAATCACCTCGATTTATCATTTTTTATTTAATCAAAACCCTGGGAAATAGTGTTTGGATGTTGGAATGGCATACCTCGATGAATTCGTTACAAAATTTTGAACAAAGTGGAATTTACACAAAAAAATATCATTTGAAAATCCAGGAAAGGAGAATGTCGGCATGCCGATGGCTACTTGCAAGCTAATTATTAAAAACCACTTCAGTAAATTAGCCAACACTTATTGGCAAAACACACCGCAATGCCGAACCTCTCACCAGACATGGCATGTAATAAACAATAAGAAAACATCAGAACCACTCAATTTCAGCCGCACTGAGTGCGGCATGATAATTCGAGTACTTACAGGCCACCGGCTCGTTGGCGCACACGCCGGCAGGCTAAAAGCCCCAAAAAACGATTTTTGTAGAAGCTGCAGGGGTGAGGAAGAAGAGGAAACGGTGGAACACCTACTCTGTTCATGCCCAGCCCTATGCAGGCTTAGACTGAAACGCTTATGATATCGTTTCATAAATGACCTGACTGAAATATCGCATACTAACCTGAAGAGTCTAAGCTCTTTTATTAAACCCTCCGGATGGGGGACTTGCTGATCGACCAACCTACAGGCCGACTCTTAACGGATAGGGGACCCAAAAATAGAGATCATACGGTACCACAATGGACCCACAGAGGTCTAGGTGTACCAGTCTACAGCCTGGCAACCGTCCTAACCTAACCTAAACAGGTATGTCATTCCAACATTTAAAAACTATTTCCAAGGGTTTTGAATAAAAAACCAATAAATCGAGGAAATTTTCTCCGGACTTGAGCCTTGTCATAATGGCGTTTTCAAAAAAAAAATTCAAACGATATTTTTTCTGTCAATTCCAACCCAACGAGGTATGCCATTCCAACATTCGACCACTATTTCTTAAAGTTTTAAATAAAAAAATGAAAATCAAGGTGATTTTCTCCAGTCTTAGGCATTGTCATTTGAGGTTTTTTTTCGAAAAATGTTTCAAATGCAATTCTTTAAATTCCACTTTGTTCAAAATTTTGTAACGATTTCAACGAGGTATGACATTCCAACATCCAAACACTATTTCCCAGGGTTTGATTAAATAAAAAGTCATAAATCTGTGGAAAATTACCCCAATTTGTCGCTTTTATACCATCATTTGAAAAATGTTTTCGAATATAAACCCCTTATGGCCATGCCCAAGTCGGGAGAAAATCACCTTGATTTTTCGGTTTTTATTCAAAACTGTGGGAAATAGTAGTCGAGTGTTAGAATGACATACCTCGTTGAGTTGGAATTTACAGAACATAAATAATTCCTAAACCTAAAAATACATCGTTCCAACAAAGTGTCATATACAGCAAAAAAATTTCATTTAAAACAATTTTTGAAAAAATGATGACCCTCACCCTTAAAACGACGGCAAAATCCAAAGAAAATCACCCAGATTTTCGGTATTTTAATCAAAACCACGGCAAATAATTATCGAATGTCGTTGAATTCGTTAAAATAGTATATAGTATTTGGATGTTGGAATGGCATACGTCGTTTAATTCGTTAGAACATTTCGAACAAAGTGGAATTTACAGAAAAAATATCGTTTGCAAAATTTTTTCGAAAACGCCCTTATGACAAGGCCCAAGTCCGGAGAAAATCACCTCGACTTATCGGTTTTTTAATCAAAACCCAATGAAATAGTGTTCGGATGATGGAATGGCATACCTCGTTAATTCATTACAAAATTTTGAACGAAGTGGAATTTACAGAATTTCATTTGAAAATGTTTTCGAACAAAAACTCCAAATGACAATGCCCAAGTCTGGAGAAAATCACCTCGATTTTTTCGGGTTTTTTTATTCAATTCGTTAAATTCGAGAAATAGTGTTCGGATGTTGGAATGGCATACCTCGTTAATTCATTACAAAATTTTGAACGAAGTGGAATTTACAGAATTTCATTTGAAAATTGTTTTCGAACAAAATCCCAAATGACAATGCCCAAGTCTGGAGAAAATCACCTCGATTTTTCGGTTTTTATTCAAATTCGTTACAGAACAAAAATATCATTTGAAAATTTTTTTCGAAAAAAAAAATCCCTAATGGCAATGCCCAAGTCTGGAGAAAATCACCCCAATTTCTCGCTTTTTATTTAATCAAAACCCTGGGAAATAGTGTTTGGATGTTGGAATGGCATACATAGTTTAATTCGTTAGAAAATTTCGAACAAAATGTAATTTACAGAAAAAAATATTAGTATATTATTAATATAGTCCGGAGAAAATCAACTCGACTTATCGGTTTTTTAATGAAAACCCTGGGAAATAGTGTTTGGATGTTGGAATGGCATACCTCGTTGAATTCGTTACAAAATTTCCAACAAAGTGGTATTTACTAGAAATTGAACAAAGTTTTTGAAAACAAAGAGGTCCCCCACCCTTATGACAAAGGCAAAATCCGAAGAAAATCACCAGGATTTTTGGAATTTTAATAAAAATCTTGGGAAATAGTGTTTGGATGTTGGAATGGCATACCTCGTTGAATTCGTTAAAAAATTTTGAACAAAGTGGAATTTACAGAAAGAAAATATCATTTGAAAAATTTTTTCGAAAAAACTCTGTATGGCAAGGACAAATTCCGGAGAAAATCACATCGATTTATACGTTTTTTAATTAAAACCCTGAGAAATTGTGTTCGGATGTTGGAATGGCATACCTCGTTGAATTCGTTACAAAAGTTTAAACAAAGTGGAATTTACAGAATTTCATTTGAAAAATTGTTTCGAAAAAAACCCCAAATGACAATGCCCAAGTCTCGTCAAAAAAAAATCACCTTGATTTTTTGGTTTTTTATTCAAAATTCTGGGACATAGTGGTCGAATGTTAGAATGGCATATCTCGTTGAGTTGGAATGGCATACCTCGTTGAGTTGGAATTTAAAGAAAATAATTTTTTCGAAAACGCCCTTATGACAAGGCTCAAGTCCGGAGAAAATCACATCGATTTATCGGTTTTTTAATCAAAACCCTATGAAATAGTGTTCGGATGTTGGAATGGCTTACCTCGTTAATTCATTACAAAATTTTGAACGAAGTGGAATTTACAGAATTTCATTTGAAAATTGTTTTCGAACAGAAACCCCAAATGACAATCCCCAAGTCTGGAGAAAATCACCTCGATTTTTCGGTTTTTTTATTCAAATTCGTTACAGAATTTTCAACAAAGTGGAATTTACAAAAAAATTTCATTTGAAATTTTTTTTCAAAAAAAAAATCCCTAATGACAATGCCCAAGTCTGGAGAAAATCACCCCAATTTCTCGCTTTTTATTTAATCAAAACCCTGGGAAATAGTGTTTGGATGTTGGAATGGCATACATAGTTTAATTCGTTAGAAAATTTCGAACAAAATGCAATTTACAGAAAAAAATATTAGTAATATTAATAATATAGTCCGGAGAAAATCAACTCGACTTATCGGTTTTTTAATGAAAACCCTGGGAAATAGTGTTCGGATGTTTGAATGGCATACCTTGTTGAATTCGTTACAAAATTTCGAACAAAGTGGAATTTACAGAAAAAAATATCATTTGAAAATTGTTTTCGAAAAAAAAACCCCTAATGGCAATGCTTAAGTCTGGAGATAATCCAATTTCTCGCTTTTTATTTAATCAAAACCCTGGGATATAGTATTTGGATGTTGGAATGGCATACGTCGTTTAATTCGTTAGAACATTTCGAACAAAGTGGAATTTACAGAAAAAAATATCTTTTGAAAATTTTTTTTCGAAAACGCCCTTATGACAAGGCCCAAGTCCGGAGAAAATCACCTCGACTTATCGGTTTTTTAATGAAAACCCTGGGAAATAGTGTTCGGATGTTTGAATGGCATACCTTGTTGAATTCGTTACAAAGTGGAATTTACAGAAAAAAATAGCATTTGAAAATGTTTTTCGAAAGAAAACCCCTAATGACAATGCTCAAGTCTGGAGATAATCCAATTTCTCGCTTTTTATTTAATCAAAACCCTGGGATATAGTATTTGGATGTTGGAATGGCATACGTCGTTTAATTCGTTAGAACATTTCGAACAAAGTGGAATTTACAGAAAAAATATCGTTTGCAATATTTTTTCGAAAACGCCCTTATGACAAGGCCCAAGTCCGGAGAAAATCACCTCGACTTATCGGTTTTTTAATGAAAACCCTGGGAAATAGTGTTCGGATGTTGAAATGGCATACCTCGTTGAATTCGTTACAAAATTTAAAACAAAGTGGAATTTACAGAATTTCATTTGAAAAATTGTTTCGAAAAAAAAACCCCAAATGACAATGCCCAAGTCTGTCAAAAAAAATCACCTTGATTTTTCGGTTTTTTATTAAAAATTCTGGGAAATAGTGGTCGAATGTTAGAATGGCATATCTCATTGAGTTGGAATGGCATACCTCGTTGAGTTGGAATTTAAAGAAAAAAATATCGTTTGTTAGCAAATTAGTTTTTTTCGAAAACGCCCCTATGACAAGGCTCAAGTCCGGAGAAAATCACCTCGATTTATCGGTTTTTTAATCAAAACCCTATGAAATAGTGTTCGGATGTTGGAATGGCATACCTCGTTAATTCATTACAACATTTTGAACGAAGTGGAATTTACAGAATTTCATTTGAAAATTGTTTTCGAACATAAATCCCAAATGACAATGCCCAAGTCTGGAGAAAATCACCTCGATTTTTCGATTTTTTTATTCAAATTCGTTACAGAATTTACAGAAAAAAATAGCATTTGACAATTTTTTTTCAAAAAAATCCCTAATGGCAATGCCCAAGTCTGGAGAAAATCACCCCAATTTCTCGCTTTTTATTTAATCAAAACCCTGGAAAATAGTGTTTGGATGTTGGAATGGCATACATAGTTTAATTCGTTAGAAAATTTCGAACAAAATATAATTTACAGAAAAAAATATTAGTAATATTATTAATATATTCCGGAGAAAATCAACTCGACTTATCGGTTTTTTAATGAAAACCCTGGGAAATAGTGTTTTGATGTTGGAATGGTATACATCGTTTAATTCGTTAGAAAATTTCGAACAAAGTGCAATTTACAGAAAAAATATTAGTAATATTATTAATATAGTCCGGATAAAATCAACTCGACTTATCGGTTTTTTAATGAAAATGGGAAAAACGTCCCCCACTCTTATGACAACGCCAAAATCCGAAGAAAATCACCACGATTTTTGGAATTTTAATCAAAACCCTGGGAAATAGTGTTTGCCTGTTTGTAAGTCCAAGTCCGTAGAAAATCTCCTCGATTTATCGTTTTATTAATAAAAAAAACAAAGTGGAATTTAAAGAATTTAATTTGTAAAATTTTTTCTAAAAAAAACACAAATGATACTGCCTAAGTCTGGAGAAAATCACCTTGATTTTTCAGTTTTTTATTCAAATCTTTGGGACATAGTGGTCGAATTTTAGCCCTTATGGCAATGCCCAAGTCTGGAGAAAATCTCCTTGATGTTTAGGTTTTTTAATCAAAACCTGGGAAATAGTAGTCGAATGTTGAAATGGCATACCTCGTTTATTTACAGAAAAAAATATTTTTTGAAATTTTTTTTCGAAAACGCCCTTATGACAAGGCCCAAGTCCGGAGAAAATCACCTCGACTTATCGGTTTTTTAATGAAAACTATGGGAAATAGTGTTCGGATGGCATACCTTGTTAAATTCGTTACAAAATTCGGATGTGTTCGGATGTTTGAATGGCATACCTTGTTGAATTCGTTACAAAGTGGAATTTACAGAAAAAATAGCATTTGAAAATGTTTTTCGAAAGAAAACCCCTAATGACAATGCTCAAGTCTGGAGATAATCCAATTTCTCGCTTTTTATTTAATCAAAACCCTGGGATATAGTATTTGGATGTTGGAATGGCATACGTCGTTTAATTCGTTAGAACATTTCGAACAAAGTGGAATTTACAGAAAAAAATATCGTTTGCAATATTTTTTTCGAAAACGCCCTTATGACAAGGCCCAAGTCCGGAGAAAATCACCTCGACTTATCGGTTTTTTTTAATGAAAACCCTGGGAAATAGTGTTCGGATGTTGAAATGGCATACCTCGTTGAATTCGTTACAAAATTTAAAACAAAGTGGAATTTACAGAATTTCATTTGAAAAATTGTTTCGAAAAAAAACCCCAAATGACAATGCCCAAGTCTGTCAAAAAAAAATCACCTTGATTTTTCGGTTTTTTATTAAAAATTCTGGGAAATAGTGGTCGAATGTTAGAATGGCATATCTCATTGAGTTGGAATGGCATACCTCGTTGAGTTGGAATTTAAAGAAAAAAATATCGTTTGTTAGCAAATTAGTTTTTTTCGAAAACGCCCCTATGACAAGGCTCAAGTCCGGAGAAAATCACCTCGATTTATCGGTTTTTTAATCAAAACCCTATGAAATAGTGTTCGGATGTTGGAATGGCATACCTCGTTAATTCATTACAACATTTTGAACGAAGTGGAATTTACAGAATTTCATTTGAAAATTGTTTTCGAACATAAATCCCAAATGACAATGCCCAAGTCTGGAGAAAATCACCTCGATTTTTCGATTTTTTTATTCAAATTCGTTACAGAATTTACAGAAAAAAATAGCATTTGACAATTTTTTCGAAAAAAAATCCCTAATGGCAATGCCCAAGTCTGGAGAAAATCACCCCAATTTCTCGCTTTTTATTTAATCAAAACCCTGGAAAATAGTGTTTGGATGTTGGAATGGCATACATAGTTTAATTCGTTAGAAAATTTCGAACAAAATATAATTTACAGAAAAAAATATTAGTAATATTATTAATATATTCCGGAGAAAATCAACTCGACTTATCGGTTTTTTAATGAAAACCCTGGGAAATAGTGTTTTGATGTTGGAATGGTATACATCGTTTAATTCGTTAGAAAATTTCGAACAAAGTGCAATTTACAGAAAAAATATTAGTAATATTATTAATATAGTCCGGATAAAATCAACTCGACTTATCGGTTTTTTAATGAAAATGGGAAAAACGTCCCCCACTCTTATGACAACGCCAAAATCCGAAGAAAATCACCACGATTTTTGGAATTTTAATCAAAACCCTGGGAAATAGTGTTTGCCTGTTTGTAAGTCCAAGTCCGTAGAAAATCTCCTCGATTTATCGTTTTATTAATAAAAAAAAAACAAAGTGGAATTTAAAGAATTTAATTTGTAAAATTTTTTCTAAAAAAAACACAAATGATACTGCCTAAGTCTGGAGAAAATCACCTTGATTTTTCAGTTTTTTATTCAAATCTTTGGGACATAGTGGTCGAATTTTAGCCCTTATGGCAATGCCCAAGTCTGGAGAAAATCTCCTTGATGTTTAGGTTTTTTAATCAAAACCTGGGAAATAGTAGTCGAATGTTGAAATGGCATACCTCGTTTATTTACAGAAAAAAATATTTTTTGAAATTTTTTCGAAAACGCCCTTATGACAAGGCCCAAGTCCGGAGAAAATCACCTCGACTTATCGGTTTTTTAATGAAAACTATGGGAAATAGTGTTCGGATGGCATACCTTGTTAAATTCGTTACAAAATTTCGTACAAAGTGGTATTTACTATAATTTGAAAAAGTTTTTGGAAAACAAAGAGGTCCCCCACCCTTATGACAAATGCAAAATCCGAAGAAAATCACCAGGAAAAATCCTGGAATTTTAATAAAAATCTTGGGAAATAGTGTTTGGATGTTGGAATGGCATACCTCGTTGAATTCGTTTAAAAATTTTTAACAAAGTGGAATTTACAGAAAGAAAATATCATTTGAAAAATTTTTTCGAAAAAAACTCTGTATGGCAAGGACAAAGTCCGGAGAAAATCACATCGATTTATACGTTTTTTAATTAAAACCCTGAGAAATAGTGTTCGGATGTTGGAATGGCATACTTCGTTAAATTCGTTACAAAAGTTTAAACAAAGTGGAATTTACAGAA
This sequence comes from Drosophila carrolli, assembly GCA_018152295.1. NCBI lineage: Eukaryota > Metazoa > Arthropoda > Insecta > Diptera > Drosophilidae > Drosophila > Drosophila carrolli. The sequence continues at coordinate 319,254 of JAECXJ010000306.1, forward strand.
TTTCATTTGAAAAATTGTTTCGAAAAAAAACCCCAAATTACAATGCCCAAGTCTGTCAAAATTCTGGGAAATAGTGGTCGAATGTTAGAATGGCATATCTCGTTGAGTTGGAATGGCATACCTCGTTGAGTTGGAATTTAAAGAAAATAATATCGTTTGCTAAATTTTTCGAAAACGCTCTTATGACAAGGCTCAAGTCCGGAGAAAATCACCTCGATTTATCGGTTTTTTAATCAAAACCCTATGAAATAGTGTTCGGATGTTGGAATGGCATACCTCGTTAATTCATTACAAAATTTTGAACGAAGTGGAATTTACAGAATTTCATTTGAAAATTGTTTTCGAACAAAAATCCCAAATGACAATGCCCAAGTCTGGAGAAAATCACCTCGATTTTTCGGTTTTTTATTCAAATTCGTTACAGAATTTACAGAAAAAAATATCATTTGACAATTTTTTCGAAAAAAAATCCCTAATGGCAATGCCCAAGTCTGGAGAAAATCACCCCAATTTCTCGCTTTTAATTTAATCAAAACCCTGGGAAATAGTGTTTGGATGTTGGAATGGCATACATAGTTTAATTCGTTAGAAAATTTCGAACAAAGTGCAATTTACAGAAAAAATATTAGTATAGTATTAATATAGTCCGGAGAAAATCAACTCGACTTATGGGTTTTTTAATGAAAACCCTGGGAAATAGTGTTCGCATGTTTGAATGGCATACCTTGTTGAATTCGTTACAAAATTTCAAACAAAGTGGTATTTACTATAATTTGAACAAAGTTTTTGGAAAACAAAGAGGTCCCCCACCCTTATGACAAAGGCAAAATCCGAAGAAAATCACCAGGATTTTTGGAATTTTAATAAAAATCTTGGGAAATAGTGTTTGGATGTTGGAATGGCATACCTCGTTGAATTCGTTTAAAAATTTTGAACAAAGTGGAATTTACAGAAAGAAAATATCATTTGAAAAATTTTTTCGAAAAAAACTCTGTATGGCAAGGACAAAGTCCGAGAAAATCACATCGATTTATACGTTTTTAATTAAAACCCTGAGAAATAGTGTTCGGATGTTGGAATGGCATACTTCGTTAAATTCGTTACAAAAGTTTAAACAAAGTGGAATTTACAGAATTTCATTTGAAAAATTGTTTCGAAAAAAAACCCCAAATTACAATGCCCAAGTCTGTCAAAATTCTGGGAAATAGTGGTCGAATGTTAGAATGGCATATCTCGTTGAGTTGGAATGGCATACCTCGTTGAGTTGGAATTTAAAGAAAATAATATCGTTTGCTAAATTTTTTCGAAAACGCCCCTATGACAAGGCTCAAGTCCGGAGAAAATCACCTCGATTTATCGGTTTTTTAATCAAAACCCTATGAAATAGTGTTCGGATGTTGGAATGGCATACCTCGTTAATTCATTACAAAATTTTGAACGAAGTGGAATTTACAGAATTTCATTTGAAAATTGTTTTCGAACAAAAACCCCAAATGACAATTCCCAAGTCTGGAGAAAAATCACCCCAATTTCTCGCTTTTTATTTAATCAAAACCCTGGGAAATAGTGTTTGGATGTTGGAATAGCATACATAGTTTAATTCGTTAGAAAATTTCGAACAAAATGCAATTTACAGAAAAAATATTAGTAATATTATTAATATAGTCCGAGAAAATCAAATCGACTTATCGGCTTTTTAATGAAAACCCTGGGAAATAGTGTTTGGATGTTGGAATGGCATACATCGTTTAGTTCGTTAGAAAATTTCGAACAAAGTGCAATTTACAGAAAAAAATATTAGTAATATTATTAATATAGTCCACAGAATTCCACAGAACCATCGAACCGCGTAGACGTGTCTTTTTGCTCGCCCTGCTGAAAGACTTCCAAAAATCTACAAAGTGACCACCAAAACTAAGAAAATAGCGAAAAGACGCTGGCAGCAATGCCATATCCCAAGGTCAACATCTCCTTGTGATTAAAACTAAATTTAAAACCGATCTAGCTAATCAAATCAATTAAAAATGTCGAACGCAAGTAAAATATTAACAAGTGCAACCGGTAAAGCCACGAAGCCAAGTCGCGATCGGCAACAAATACAACTAGACGAACGACGGCTGTCTTCTGCACGGAACAATGCTTACATTTCAATTGACTCATCGGAGGCAACAACAAAATTAACGTCACTGACCGCTACCGAAAGAGCCCGCTCACTGTCACCAGCGATTTTATGCTCAAGCAGCGCTGCCGTTACTCAGTCGTGGAGTTCACAATGCCCGTCACCTCTCTCTCTCTCATCGATGCACCGACTAATTCGGCTTGTGCGCCCACCCTCTCTTACTACAGCAACGTCAACGACAACAACAACTTTAACGTCTGCGGCTACCCAGTGGCCTATATCAACACCACTAGCAAAACTTTGCTCTACTGACCCTCTTACGAATAATACCTCGTACAGACGGGGATCGATCGGTATGTACAAATAAAAGTCAAATAGTCCACAAAAAAACGTAAACTCAAATTGGCCAAAAGTACCAAAAACTTTAGGCAACACACATCCGAAAACAGATTTGCCATACTTGGCGAGACCGAAGAAGACAAGGGTCAGGCGCCTCAAGTCATGAAAGCTGTAAAGCCACCGCCAATATATATTAGGAAACACAACAGTGTCGATCTGATTAATAAGCTTAAACAAGTAATCGGGCCTAACCACTTCTATATCAATACCCTAAAAAGAGGAAACATATTAGAAACAAAACTCAGGTTAACAACGAAGACAACTTCCGTTCTGTAACAAGATATCTCGACAATGAGCTTATAAATTACTACACTTACCAACTAAAAAGTAAGAAAGGCCTACAAGTTGTACTTAAAGGTATAGAATCGACTGTTGCGGTAGCAGAAATAGCTGAAGGCCTCACGGAAAATGGCTTCGACGTTAGGCACATCGTAAACATAGTGAACATGGATAAAATTCCCCAACCACTGTTTAAGATTGAGCTGGCCCCAGAGACGAAACCTATAAAGAAAAATGCAGTGCATCCTATTTGCAACCTGCAATATCTCCTTCACCGAAGAATCACCGTAGAGGAACCGCATAAGCGGAACGGCCCCGTACAGTGTACAAACTGCCAGGAGATCGGGCATACAATAACCTACTGCGCCCTGGGTCCAGTTTGTGTCGCCTGTGGAGATTTGCATTGCATTGAAGCATGCATGGGAAACAAAGAAGACCCTACTCTGAGGAAATGCAGTAATTGTGGGGGAAATCATACTGCCAACTACCGGGTCTGTCCCGTCTACAAAGAACTCAAGAGCCGCCTAAACCAGAGACGCAGTAATCCACTCGCGGCTCAACACTCTGCCCAACCAAACATCTTCACCCCATCAACAACCACTCCTGGTTGCAAAGGAGACTCCTTTGCCAACGCACTCCGCTACCCTGGAATCTCACAAACATATACCGCTCAACCTGCAGCATTGCGTCCACAGCCACCCATATCAAACCTAAATGATTTTCCGCTCCTAAGCCAAAATGGCCAAACAATAAGTCAACCTTCTACGCAGCAAAATCAAACTCTTCCCCCACAAACACTTAGCGGTCTAGAATCTACACTAGCTACTCTCGCAAACGTCATGATGACGATTCAAAGTTCCCTTCAAGAACTACTGCGAAACCAGAGCATTCTAATGGAACTGCTGATCAAACAAAAGTCTGTATAAATTGACTCCTTAAGAATATGCTTTTGGAACGCAAACGGCGTTTCCCGGCACAAAAACGAACTCCTACAGTTCCTAAACAGACACAATATCGATATCATGCTACTTTCTGAAACCCATCTAACTAATAAAAACTACTTCCATATCATCGGATATATATTCCACGCGACCAACCACCCGGACGGTAAAGCACACGGAGGTACCGGTATACTCATAAAACAACGCATAAAACATCATCCCTTGGAGACATTCGCTACTAACTACCTGCAGGCCACATCCCTACGTATAAACCTAATTGGCGGCCCACTTACCCTATCCGCCATATATTGCCCCCCACGCTTCAGTATTGCAGAAAATGAGCTTATGAATTTCTACAACTCACTAGGACGCTGCTTTATAGCTGCCTGTGTTTATAACGCAAAGCATCCCCACTGGGGATCCCGTCTTATCAACCCCAAAGGCCGCCAATTATACAACGCTATTATCACTCCTGATAATGCGCTTGACTTTGTCTCACCAGCTAGGCCTACATACTGGCCCACAGATCCAAATAAACAACCTGACATTATCGATTTCACTGTTATTAGACCATTCGCCAGTTCTCCTCTGTCTATCTGAACAGCCGCAGCTTCTGGAACGCCCCCAACATCTAACATCAAACAAAACAAATTGGCTGAAGTACAATAATTATGTAAGTGCACACATCGAACTTGTTTCTGAAATTTCCTCTGAATCTGACATTGACAAGTCGCTTAAACACCTCACGGACGTAATGTCCTCAGCCGCCAAACATTCTACGCCAGAACCCTCATCCACAAACCCGCTAAGAACTGGACGCTCAAGTATCCAGATCGAGTCTCTCCTACTTGAAAAACGTAGACTTCGCAGAGACTGGCAGACTCATCGGTCCCCAGCTACTAAGAAAAGACTTAACGAAGCATCTCGAAAATTGTCGAAGGCCCTCTCTACCAAAAAGAACCAGGCCCAACGGGCCTACATTGCGAAACTATCCCCGACGGGTAATAAATTCCCACTATGGAGAGCGCACCCAAACATGCAGCCACCAATAGATCCCGATTGGCCAATTCGATTACAAACAGGTGCCTGGGCGCGCAGTGACGAAGAAAGAGCTAACACCTTTGCCAATCACTTGGAAAACGTCTTCAAGCCCCACCCGCCATCCAACCAATTCACTCTACCGAACGTCTCGCTAGCGTCGCCGTCCTCCCCAGTTACCCTTGAAACCAGCACAATACTTAAGGCTATTTAAAGAACACACAAACCCAAAAAAGGCTCCTGGTCACGATTTTATTTCTCCAAAAATGATAATTGAATTACCTGCATGCGCAGTCAGATGCATCGCATTTATATTTAACTCAATATTGAAATGGGGCTACTTTCCTGACCAATGGAAAAAGTCCGGCATTACAATGATCCCGAAGCCAGGAAAAGACAAATCCCAGGCTTCCTCGTACCGGCACATCAGTCTGCTCCCATGTCTATCAAAGCTATTTGAAAAACTGCTTCTTGTTCATCTAGTAACACATTTTCAAAACAACAGAACGATCCCTCTGCACCAATTCGGATTTAGGGAAAAGCATGGAACTATCGAACAAGTAAAACCGCTTAACATCTGAAATTCGCACGGCTTTCGAACACAAGCAATATTGCAGTGCCTTATTTCTGGACGTATCACAGGTATTTGATCGCGTCTGGATCGACGGTTTGGTATACAAAATCAAAACCCTCCTACCGGAAAACACTCACAAGTTGCTTGAGTCATACCTCAGAAACAGAGTTTTCACCGTGATATGTAAAACCTTTACTTCAACCATCCGTAACATCGAATCTGGAGTACCCCAAGGAAGTGTGCTTGGACCAATCTTGTACATCCTTTAAACGGCAGACATTCCAACAAGCCGCCAGACCCTCATTTCAACCTTTGCTGACGACACTGCCATTGTCAGCCGCTCGAAATGCCCAAAAACTGCTCATGAACTACCGCTCCCCCCTCCACTCGAATATAAAGTACTACTGTATAACTCGTGCTTAAAGCCGATCTGGACCTACGGTTCCGAGCTCTGGGGAAACGCAAGCAGCAGCAATATATAAATTATTCAAAGAGTACAATCAAAGACCCTACGAACAATAACTGGAGCCCCCTGGTACATCCGCAATGCAAACATCCAGAGAGACCTGGATATAAATCCCGTTAAAGAAGAAATTGTTTCCAGAAAAATTAAATATGAAGCCAGATTATCAAATCACCCAAACCTGCTTGCCAGACAACTCAACCGGCTATAGCGGAATGATTTCCCATCCCTTTTTCAATAACATAAGTTAACGTAACATAGATTAAGATATGAAAACTTATTGTTAGTCTCTTAAGTAATAGAGAAGATCCAATAAATAAGAATAAAGTATAAAAAAAATAAATAATATAGTCCGGAGAAAATCAACTCGACTTATGGGTTTTTTAATGAAAACCCTGGGAAATAGTGTTCGGATGTTTGAATGGCATACCTTGTTGAATTCGTTACACAATTTCGAACAAAGTGGAATTTACAGAATAAAATATCATTTGAAAATTTTTTTCGAAAAATAAAACCCAAATGACAATGCCCAAGTCTGGAGAAAATCACCCCAATTTCTTTTTTTTATTTAATCAAAACCCTGGGAAATAGTGTTTGGATGTTGGAATGGCATACATAGTTTAATTCGTTAGAAAATTTCGAACAAAATGCAATTTACAGAAAAAATATTAGTAATATTATTAATATATTCCGGAGAAAATCAACTCGACTTATCGGTTTTTTAATGAAAACCCTGGGAAAAAGATCCCCACCCTTATGACAACGCCAAAATCCGAAGAAAATCACCACGATTTTTGGAATTTTAATCAAAACCCTGGGAAATAGTGTTTGGCTGTTTGTAAGTCCAAGTCTGGAGAAAATCACCTCGATTTATCGGTTTTTTAATCAAAACAACAAAGTGGAACTTAAAGAATTTAATTTGTAAATTTTTTTCTAAAAAAAACCCAAATGACAATGCCTAAGTCTGGAGAAAATCACCTTGATTTTTCAGTTTTTTATTCAAATCTCTGGGAAATAGTGGTCGAATTTTGGACCTTATGGCAATGCCCAAGTCTGGAGAAAATCTCCTTGATGTTTAGGTTTTTTAATCAAAACCTGGGAAATAGTGGTCGAATGTTGAAATGGCATACCTCGTTTATTTACAGAAAAAAATATCTTTTGAAAATTTTTTCGAAAACGCCCTTATGACAAGGCCCAAGTCCGGAGAAAATCACCTCGACTTATCGGTTTTTTAATGAAAACCCTGGGAAATAGTGTTCGGATGTTTGAATGGCATACATTGTTGAATTCGTTACAAAATGTCGAACAAAGTGGAATTTACAGAAAAAAAATATCATTTGAAAATATTTTTTTCGAAAAAAAACCCCTAATGACAATGCTCTAGTCTGGAGATAATCCAATTTCTCGCTTTTTTATTAATCAAAACCATGGGATATAGTATTTGGATGTTGAATTGGTTAGAACATTTCGAACAAAGTGGATTCACAAAAAAAATATCGTTTGCAAAATTTTTTCGAAAACGCCCTTATGACAAGGCCCAAGTCCGGAGAAAATCACCTCGACTTATCGGTTTTTTAATGAAAACCCGGGGAAATAGTGTTCGGATGTTTGAATGGCATACCTTGTTGAATTCGTTACAAAATTTCAAACAAAGTGGTATTTACTATAATTTAAACAAAGTTTTTGGAAAAAAAAGAGGTCCCCCACCCTTATGACAAAGGCAAAATCCGAAGCAAATCACCAGAATTTTTGGGATTCTAATAAAAATCTTGGGAAATAGATGTTTGGATGTTGGAATGGGATACTCTGTATGGCAAGGACAAAGTCCGGAGAAAATCACCTCGATTTATACGTTTTTTAATTAAAACCCTGAGAAATAGTGTTCGGATGTTGGATTCGTTGAATTCGTTACAAAATTTTAAACAAAGTGGAATTTACAGAATTTCATTTGAAAATTTTTTTCGAAAAAAAACCCCAAATGACAATCCCCTTGATTTTTAAGTTTTTTATTCAAAACTCTGGGAAATAGTGGTCGAATGCTGGAATGGCATGCCTCGTTTAATTCGTTACAAAATTGGCAACAAAGTGTCATTTACCGAAATAATATATAATTTGAACAAAGTTTTGAAAAAAAGGTCCCACCCTTATGATCCCAAGAAAATCACCACGATTTTTGGAATTTTAATCAAAACCCTGGGAAATAGTGTTTGGCTGTTTGTAAGTCCAAGTCCGTAGAAAAACACCTCGATTTATCGGTTTTTTAATCAAAACAACAAAGTGGAATTTAAAGAATTTAATTTGTAACATTTTTTTAAAAAAACCCAAATGACAATGCCTAAGTCTGGAGAAAATCACCTTGATTTTTCAGTTTTTTATTTAAAACTCTGGGAAATAGTGGTCGAATGTTGGCCCTTATGACAAGGCCCAAGTCCGGAGAAAATCACCTCGACTTATCGGTTTTTTAATGAAAACCCTGGGAAATAGTGTTCGGATGTTTGAATGGCATACCTTGTTGAATTCGTTACAAAATTTCGAACAAAGTGGAATACAAAAAAATATCATTTGAAAATTTTTTTCGAAAAAAACCCCTAATGGCAATGCTTAAGTCTGGAGAAAATTACCCCAATTTCTCGCTTTTTATACCATCGCAGAGGGTCAAAAAAGTTTGCAACGCAGTGAACCTACCCTATAAAGTATATAAATTCTTGATCAGCATCACCAGGAGAGTCGATCTAGCCATGTACGTCTATCCGTCTGTCCGTCCGTCTGTCCGTCCGTCTGTCCGTCCGTCTGTCTGTCCGTTTCTACGCAAACTAGTCCCTCAGTTTTGAAGCTATCTGCTGAAACAAAAACAAAAGTTGTCTTTCTATTGCAGTTAGTATATAAGTCGGAACGAGCCGGATCGGGCCACTATATCATATAGCTGCCATATAACTGAACGATCGGAAATGCCATAACTTTGGTGTTTTTTAAGTTAGGAGTTGGGATTTTCTATGGGTTTTATTTTCGGCCAATCAGTCTGACCTACCAAATTTCATAAGGATCGGTCGACTATATCCTATAGCCGCAATATAAATGGTTGATCGGAAATGCTATAACTTTTGTGTTTGTTAATTTAGGAAGTTGAGATTTTCTATGGGTTTTATTTTTTAGCCAATCAATCCGACCTATCAAATTTCATAAGGATCGGCCGACTGTATCCTATAGCTGCCATATAACTGAACGATTGGAAATGCCATACCTTTGGTGTTTGTTAAGTTAGGAAGTTGGGATTTTCTATGGGTTTTATTTTTTGGGCAATCAATCCGACCTACCAAACTTCATAAGGCTCGGCCAACTATATCCTATAACTGCTATATAACTGAACGATTGGAAATGCCATAACTTTAGTGTTTTTAAAGTTAGGAAGTTGGGATTTTATGAGTATTAAGAATGTATCATATGAATAATTTTGGAGAATATAATTTACAGAGTATTCTGCAAGGGCTCCGCCCGAAGTTATTTAATCAAAACCCTGGGAAATAGTGTTTGGATGTTGGAATGGCATACATCGTTTAATTCGTTAGAAAATTTAGAACAAAGTAGAATTTACAGAAAAAATATCGTTTGCAAAATTTTTCGAAAACGACCTTATGACAAGGCCCAAGTCCGGAGAAAATCACCTCGACTTATCGGTTTTTTAATGAAAACCCTGGGAAATAGTGTTCGGATGTTTGAATGGCATACCTTGTTGAATTTGTTACAAAATTTCGAACAAAGTGGTATTTACTATAATTTGAACAAAGTTTTTGGAAAACTTTGACAAAGGCAAAACCGAAGAAAATCACCAGAATTTTTGGAATTTTAATAAAAATCTTGGGAAATAGTGTTTGGATGTTGGAATGGCATACCTCGTTGAATTCGTTTACAAATTTTGAACAAAGTGGAATTTACAGAATTTCATTTGAAAAATTGTTTCGAAAAAAAACCCCAAATGACAATGCCCAAGTCTGGCAAAAATAAAATCACCTTGATTTTTCGGTTTATATCATTTAAAAAAATTTTTGGAAAAAAAATGATGACCCTCACCCTTATGACAAAGCCAAAATCCGGAGAAAAACACCTGGATTTTTTGTATTTTAACCAAAACCCTGGGAAATAATTATCGAATGTCGGAATGGCATATATCGTTGAATTCGTTAAAATCACCTCGACTCGATCGGTTTTTTAATCAAAACCTGGGAATTAGTAGTCGAATGTTGGAATGGCATACATCATTGAATTCGTTACAAAATTGCCAACAAAGTGTCACTTACCGAAAGAATATATAATTTGAACAAAGTTTTAAAAAAACTTGACAACGACAAAATCCGAAGAAAATCACCAGGATTTTTGGAACTTTAATCAAAACCCTGGGAAATAGTGTTTGGATGTTGGAATGGCATACCTCGTTGAGTTGGAATTTACAGAAACAAAACAAGAGAGAACGCTATAGTCGGGAGCCCCGACTATCAGATACCCGTTACTCAGGTAAAGGGAGTGCGAGGGAGATGGAGATAGAAAGGATCACGCATAACTTTTTAACGAATGGTCCGATTTGAAAAATATCTTCAACATTTCGATAGGTATTAATAAACACAATAAAACTGCATTTTTACTTTTCCGAAATATTTAAATTTTTAAAATCGTATATTAGCGATTGTGGGCGTTAAAGGGGGCGTGGCACCTTTTTGAAACAAACTTGCGCTGCGTAGGAACTCCTAGAATCTGCATGCAAAATGCCATTCTTCTAGCTTTTATAGTTTCCGAGATCTCAGCGTTCATACGGACAGACAGACGGACAGACGGACATGGCTATATCGACTCGGCTAGTGACCCTGATCAAGAATATATATACTTTATAGGGTCGGAAACGCTTCCTTCTAGCTGTTACATACTTTTGCACGAATACAATATACCCTTTTACTCTACGAGTAACGGGTATAATAATACCTAATACCTAAAAAATTCATTATTCCAACAAAGTGTCAATTACAGAAAAAAAATTTCATTTAAAACAATTTTTGAAAAAAACGATGTCCCTCACCTTTATGACAGACCCAGAATCCGAAAAAAACCACTCGATTTTCGGTATTTTACTTAAAACCCTGGGAAATAATTACCGAATGTCGGAATGGCATACCCTCGTTTAATTCGTTTCGAACAAAGTGGAATTTACAGAAAAAATATCGTTTGCAATTTTTTTCGAAAACGCCCTTATGACAAGGCTCAAGTCCAGAGAAAATTTCCGCGATTTATTGGTTTTTTATTCAAAACCCTTGGAAATAGTGGTTGAATGTTGAAATGACATACCTGTTTAATTCGTTAAAACGCCCTTATGACAAGGCCCAAGTCCGGAGAAAATCACCTCAATTTATAGGTTTTTTAATCAAAACCCTGGGAAATAGTGTTCGGATGGTGGAATGGCATACCTCGTGAATTAGTTACAAAGGTTTGAACAAAGTGGAAGTTACAGAATTTAATTTGAAAAATTGTTCCAAAAAAACCTCAAATGACAATCCCCAAGACTGGAGAAAATCACCTTGATTTTTTGGTTTTGTATTCAAAACTCTGGGAAATAGTGGTCGAGTGTTAATAATAGTTATCGAATGTCGGAATGAAATACATCGTTTAATTCGTTACAAAATTTCGATTAAAGGGGAATTTACAGAAAAAAATATCATTTGAAAATTTTTTCGAAAATAAACCCCGTATGGCAATGCCCAAGTCTGGAGAAAATCACCTTGATTTTTCGGTTTTTTATTAAAAACTGTGGGAATAGTGGTCTAATGTTAGAATGGCATACCTCGTTGAGTTGGAATTTACAGAAAAAAAAAAATAATTCCTAATACCTAAAAAATACGTCGTTCCAACAAGTGTCATTTACAGAAAGAATATATAATTTGAACAAAGTTTTGAAAAAAGATGTCCCCCACCCTTATGACAAAGCCAAAATCCGAAGAAAATCACCAGGATTTTTAAAAATTTTAATCAAAACCCTGGGAAATAGTGTTGGAATGACACATAACTCGTTGAATTCGTTACAAAGTAAAATTTGCAAAAAAATGATGTCCCTCACCTTCATGACAGACCCAAATTTGTTATACAATTTCGAACAAAGTGGAATTTACAGAAAAAAAATATCGTTTGAAATTTTTTTTCGAAAACCCCCCCTTATGACAACCCCAAGTCCGTAGAAAAGCACTCGACTTATAGGTTTTTTAATCAAAACCTGGGAAATAGTGGTCCAATGTTGGAATGGCATACCTCGTTTAATTCCTTACAAAATTTTGAACAAAGTAAAATTTACAGCAAAAATATCATTTGAAAAATGTTTTTGAATATAAACCCCTTATGGCCATGCCCAAGTCGGGAGAAAATCACCTTGATTTTTTCGGTTTTTTATTCAAAACTCTGGGAAATAGTAGTCGAGTGTTAGAATGACATACCTCGTTGAGTTGGAATTTACAGAACATAAATAATTCCTAAACCTAAAAATACATCGTTCCAACAAAGTGTCATATACAGAAAAATTTCATTTAAAACAATTTTTGAAAAAAAAATGATGACCCTCACCCTTAAAACGACGGCAAAATCCAAAGAAAATCACCCAGATTTTCGGTATTTTAATCAAAACCACGGCAAATAATTATCGAATGTCGTTGAATTCGTTGAAATCACCTCGATTTATCGGTTTTTTAATCAAAACTTAGGAAAAGTGGTAGAATGTTGGAATGGCATACCTCGTTTAATTCGTTACAAAATTTTGAACAAAGTGGAATTAAAAAAAATATCGTTTGAAAAATTTTTTCGAAAAGAAAACTCCAAATGACAATGCCCAAGTCTGGAGAAAATCACCTTGATTTTTCGGTTTTGTATTCAAAACTCTGGGAAATAGTGGTCAAATGCTGGAATGGCATACCTCATTGAATTCGTTACAAAATTGACAACAAAATGTCACTTACCGAATGAATATATAATTTGAACAAAGTTTTGGAAAAAAGAGGTCTCACACCCTTATGACAACGACAAAATCCGAAGAAAATCACCACGATTTTGGAATTTCAATCAAAACCGTGGGAAATAGTGTTTGGATGTTGGAATGGCATACCTCGTTCAATTCGTTACAAAATTTAAAACAAAGTGGAATTTACAGAAAAAAAATATCGTTTGAAAAATTTTTTTCGAAAACGCCCTTTGACAAGGCCCAAGTCAGTAGAAAATCACCTCGATTTATCATTTTTTATTTAATCAAAACCCTGGGAAATAGTGTTTGGATGTTGGAATGGCATACCTCGATGAATTCGTTACAAAATTTTGAACAAAGTGGAATTTACACAAAAAAAATATCATTTGAAAATCCAGGAAAGGAGAATGTCGGCATGCCGATGGCTACTTGCAAGCTAATTATTAAAAACCACTTCAGTAAATTAGCCAACACTTATTGGCAAAACACACCGCAATGCCGAACCTCTCACCAGACATGGCATGTAATAAACAATAAGAAAACATCAGAACCACTCAATTTCAGCCGCACTGAGTGCGGCATGCTAATTCGAGTACTTACAGGCCACCGGCTCGTTGGCGCACACGCCGGCAGGCTAAAAGCCCCAAAAAACGATTTTTGTAGAAGCTGCAGGGGTGAGGAAGAAGAGGAAACGGTGGAACACCTACTCTGTTCATGCCCAGCCCTATGCAGGCTTAGACTGAAACGCTTATGATATCGTTTTATAAATGACCTGACTGAAATATCGCATACTAACCTGAAGAGTCTAAGCTCTTTTATTAAATCCTCCGGATGGGGGACTTGCTGATCGACCAACCTACAGGCCGACTCTTAACGGATAGGGGACCCAAAAATAGAGATCATACGGTAGGTACCACAATGGACCCACAGAGGTCTAGGTGTACCAGTCTACAGCCTGGCAACCGTCCTAACCTAACCTAAACAGGTATGTCATTTAACCACTATTTCCAAGGGTTTTGAATAAAAAACCAATAAATCGAGGACATTTTCTCCGGACTTGAGCCTTGTCATAATGGCGTTTTCAAAAAAAAAATCAAACGATATTTTTTTCTGTCAATTCCAACTCAACGAGGTATGCCATTCCAACATTCGACCACTATTTCTTAAAGTTTTAATAAAAAAATGAAAATCAAGGTGATTTTCTCCAGTCTTAGGCATTGTCATTTGATGTTTTTTTTCGAAAAAATGTTTCAAATGCAATTCTTTAAATTCCACTTTGTTCAAAATTTTGTAACGAATTCAACGAGGTATGACATTCCAACATCCAAACACTATTTCCCAGGGTTTTGATTAAATAAAAAGTCATAAATCTGTGGAAAATTACACCAATTTCTCGCTTTTTATACCATCGCAGAGGGTCAAAAAAGTTTGCAACGCAGTGAACCTACCCTATAAAGTATATAAATTCTTGATCAGCATCACCAGGAGAGTCGATCTAGCCATGTACGTCTGTCCGTCCGTCTGTCCGTCAGTCTGTCTGTCCGTTTCTACGCAAACTAGTCCCTCAGTTTTAAAGCTATCTGCTGAAACAAAAACAAAAGTTGTCTTTCTATTGCAGTTAGTATATAAGTCGGAACGAGCCGGATCGGGCCACTATATCATATAGCTGCCATATAACTGAACGATCGGAAATGCCACAACTTTGGTGTTTTTTAAGTTAGGAGTTGGGATTTTCTATGGGTTTTATTTTCGGCCAATCAGTCTGACCTACCAAATTTCATAAGGATCGGTCGACTATATCCTATAGCCGCAATATAAATGGTTGATCGGAAATGCTATAACTTTTGTGTTTGTTAAGTTAGGAAGTTGAGATTTTCTATGGGTTTTATTTTTAGCCAATCAATCCGACCTATCAAATTTCATAAGGATCGGCCGACTGTATCCTATAGCTGCCATATAACTGAAGGATTGGAAATGCCATAACTTTGGTGTTTGTTAAGTTAGGAAGTTGGGATTTTCTATGGGTTTTATTTTTGGGCAATCAATCCGACCTACCAAACTTCATAAGGCTCGGCCAACTATATCCTATAACTGCTATATAACTGAACGATTGGAAATGCCATAACTTTAGTGTTTTTAAAGTTAGGAAGTTGGGATTTTATGAGTATTAAGAATGTATCATATGAATAATTTTGGAGAATATAATTTACAGAGTATTCTGCAAGGGCTCCGCCCGAAGTTATTTAATCAAAACCCTGGGAAATAGTGTTTGGATGTTGGAATCGTTTAATTCGTTAGAAAATTTGAACAAAGTAGAATTTACAGAAAAAAATATCGTTTGCAAAATTTTTTCGAAAACGACCTTATGACAAGGCCCAAGTCCGGAGAAAATCACCTCGACTTATCGGTTTTTTAATGAAAAGTGGAATTTACAGAATTTCATTTGAAAAATTGTTTCGAAAAAAAACCCCAAATTACAATGCCCAAGTCTGTCAAAATTCTGGGAAATAGTGGTCGAATGTTAGAATGGCATATCTCGTTGAGTTGGAATGGCATACCTCGTTGAGTTGGAATTTAAAGAAAATAATATCGTTTGCTAAATTTTTCGAAAACGCCC
The DNA here is from genome assembly GCA_018152295.1 of Drosophila carrolli. Classification (NCBI taxonomy): domain Eukaryota; kingdom Metazoa; phylum Arthropoda; class Insecta; order Diptera; family Drosophilidae; genus Drosophila; species Drosophila carrolli. The sequence continues at coordinate 334,669 of JAECXJ010000306.1, forward strand.
TTATGACAAGGCTCAAGTCAAGTGTAAAAAACACCAAATGACAATGCCCAAGTCTGGAGAAAATCACCCCAATTTCTCGCTTTTTATTTAATCAAAACCCTGGGAAATAGTGTTTGGATGTTGGAATAGCATACATAGTTTAATTCGTTAGAAAATTTCGAACAAAATGCAATTTACAGAAAAAATATTAGTAATATTATTAATATAGTCCGGAGAAAATCAAATCGACTTATCGGCTTTTTAATGAAAACCCTGGGAAATAGTGTTTGGATGTTGGAATGGCATACATCGTTTAGTTCGTTAGAAAATTTCGAACAAAGTGCAATTTACAGAAAAAATATTAGTAATATTATTAATATAGTCCACAGAATTCCACAGAACCATCGAACCGCGTAGACGTGTATTTTTGCTCGCCCTGCTGAAAGACTTCCAAAAATCTACAAAGTGACCACCAAAACTAAGAAAAATAGCGAAAAGACGCTGGCAGCAATGCCATATCCCAAGGTCAACATCTCCTTGTGATTAAAACTAAATTTAAAACCGATCTAGCTAATCAAATCAATTAAAAATGTCGAACGCAAGTAAAATATTAACAAGTGCAACCGGTAAAGCCACGAAGCCAAGTCGCGATCGGCAACAAATACAACTGGACGAACGACGGCTGTCTTCTGCACGGAACAATGCTTACATTTCAATTGACTCATCGGAGGCAACAACAAAATTAACGTCACTGACCGCTACCGAAAGAGCCCGCTCACTGTCACCAGCGATTTTATGCTCAAGCAGCGCTGCCGTTACTCAGTCGTGGAGTTCACAATGCCCGTCACCTCTCTCTCTCATCGATGCACCGACTATTTCGGCTTGTGCGCCCACCCTCTCTTACTACAGCAACGTCAACGACAACAACAACTTTAACGTCTGCGGCTACCCAGTGGCCTATCTCAACACCACTAGCAAAACTTTGCTCTACTGACCCTCTTACGAATAATACTCTCGTACAGACGGGGATCGATCGGTATGTACAAATAAAAGTCAAATAGTCCACAAAAAAACGTAAACTCAAATTGGCCAAAAGTACCAAAAACTTTAGGCAACACACGAACATCCGAAAACAGATTTGTCATACTTGGCGAGACCGAAGAAGACAAGGGTCAGGCGCCTCAAGTCATGAAAGCTGTAAAGCCACCGCCAATATATATTAGGAAACACAACAGTGTCGATCTGATTAATAAGCTTAAACAAGTAATCGGGCCTAACCACTTCTATATCAATACCCTAAAAAGAGGAAACATATTAGAAACAAAACTCAAGGTTAACAACGAAGACAACTTCCGTTCTATAACAAGATATCTCGACAATGAGCTTATAAATTACTACACTTACCAACTAAAAAGTAAGAAAGGCCTACAAGTTGTACTTAAAGGTATAGAATCGACTGTTGCGGTAGCAGAAATAGCTGAAGGCCTCACGGAAAATGGCTTCGACGTTAAGCACATCGTAAACATAGTGAACATGGATAAAATTCCCCAACCACTGTTTAAGATTGAGCTGGCCCCAGAGACGAAACCTCTAAAGAAAAATGCAGTGCATCCTATTTACAACCTGCAATATCTCCTTCACCGAAGAATCACCGTAGAGGAACCGCATAAGCGGAACGGCCCCGTACAGTGTACAAACTGCCAGGAGATCGGGCATACAATAACCTACTGCACCCTGGGTCCAGTTTGTGTCGCCTGTGGAGATTTGCATTGCATTGAAGCATGCATGGGAAACAAAGAAGACCCTACTCTGAGGAAATGCAGTAATTGTGGGGAAATCATACTGCCAACTACCGGGGCTGTCCCGTCTACAAAGAACTCAAGAGCCGCCTAAACCAGAGACGCAGTAATCCACTCGCGGCTCAACACTCTGCCCAATCAAACATCTTCACCCCATCAACAACCACTCCTGGTGTCTCCTTTGCCAACGCACTCCGCTACCCTGGAATCTCACAAACATCTACCGCTCAACCTGCAGCATTGCGTCCACAGCCACCCATATCAAACATAAATGATTTTCCGCTCCTAAGCCAAAATGGCCAAACAATAAGTCAACCTTCTACGCAGCAAAACCAAACTCTTCCCCCACAAACACTTAGCGGTCTAGAATCTACACTAGCTACTCTCGCAAACGTCATGATGACGATTCAAAGTTCCCTTCAAGAACTACTGCGAAACCAGAGCATTCTAATGGAACTGCTGATCAAACAAAAGTCTATATAAATTGACTCCTTAAGAATATGCTTCTGGAACGCAAACGGCGTTTCCCGGCACAAAAACGAACTCCTACAGTTCCTAAACAGACACAATATCGATATCATGCTACTTTCTGAAACCCATCTAACTAATAAAAACTATCTCCATATCATCGGATATATATCCACGCGACCAACCACCCGGACGGTAAAGCACACGGAGGTACCGGTATACTCATAAAACAACGCATAAAACATCATCCCTTGGAGACATTCGCTACTAACTACCTGCAGGCCACATCCATACGTATAAACCTAATTGGCGGCCCACTTACCATATCCGCCATATATTGCCCCCACGCTTCAGTATTGCAGAAAATGAGCTTATGAATTTCTACAACTCACTAGGACGCTGCTTTATAGGTGCCTGTGATTATAACGCAAAGCATCCCCACTGGGGATCCCGTCTTATCAACCTCAAAGGCCGCCAATTATACAACGCTATTATCACTCCTGGTAATGCGCTTGACTTTGTCTCACCAGCTAGGCCTACATACTGGCCCACAGATCCAAATAAACAACCTGACATTATCGATTTCACTGTTATTAGAAGAGTCTTGCACAGGCTGATAAACATAAAAACCCTAGAAGAGCTTACATCGGACCATTCGCCAGTTCTCCTCTGTCTATCTGAACAGCCGCAGCTTCTGGAACGCCCCCAACATCTAACATCAAACAAAACAAATTGGCTGAAGTACAATAATTATGTAAGTGCACACATCGAACTTGATCCTGAAATTTCCTATGAATCTGACATTGACAAGTCGCTTAAACACCTCACGGACGTAATGTCCTCTGCCGCCAAACATTCTACGCCAGAACCCTCATCCACAAACCCGCTAAGAACTGGACGCTCAAGTATCCAGATCGAGTCTCTCCTACTTGAAAAACGTAGACTTCGCAGAGACTGGCAGACTCATCGGTCCCCAGCTAATAAGAAAAGACTTAACGAAGCATCTCGAAAATTGTCGAAGGCCCTCTCTACCAAAAGGAACCAGGCCCAACGGGCCTACATTGCGAAACTATCCCCGACGGGTAATAAATTCCCACTATGGAGAGCGCACCCAAACATGCAGCCACCAATAGATCCCGATTGGCCAATTCGATTACAAACAGGTGCCTGGGCGCGCAGTGACGAAGAAAGAGCTAACACCTTTGCCAATCACTTGGAAAACGTCTTCAAGCCCCACCCGCCATCCAACCAATTCACTCTACCGAACGTCTCGCTAGCGTCGCCGTCCTCCCCAGTTACCCTTGAAACCAGCACAATACTTAAGGCTATTTAAAGAACACACAAACCCAAAAAAGGCTCCTGGTCACGATTTTATTTCTCCAAAATGATAATTGAATTACCTGCATGCGCAGTCAGATGCATCGCATTTATATTTAACTCAATATTGAAATGGGGCTACTTTCCTGACCAATGGAAAAAGTCTGGCATTACAATGATCCCGAAGCCAGGAAAAGACAAATCCCAGGCTTCCTCGTACCGGCCCATCAGTCTGCTCCCATTTCTATCAAAGCTATTTGAAAAACTGCTTCTTGTTCATCTAGTAACTAATCTTCAAAACAACAGAACGATCCCTCTGCACCAATTCGGATTTAGGGAAAAGCATGGAACTATCGAACAAGTAAACCGCTTAACATCTGAAATTCGCACGGCTTTCGAACACAAGCAATATTGCAGTGCCTTATTTCTGGACGTATCACAGGTATTTGATCGCGTCTGGATCGACGGTCTGGTATACAAAATCAAAACCCTCCTACCGGAAAACACTCACAAGTTGCTTGAGTCATACCTCAGAAACAGAGTTTTCACCGTGATATGTAAAACCTTTACTTCAACCATCCGTAACATCGAATCTGGAGTACCCCAAGGAAGTGTGCTTGGACCAATCTTGTACATCCTTTAAACGGCAGACATTCCAACAAGCCGCCAGACCCTCATTTCAACCTTTGCTGACGACACTGCCATTGTCAGCCGCTCGAAATGCCCAAAAACTGCTCAAGAACTACCGCTCCCCCCTCCACTCGAATATAAAGTACTACTGTATAACTCGTGCTTAAAGCCGATCTGGACCTACGGTTCCGAGCTCTGGGGAAACGCAAGCAGCAGCAATATAGAAATTATTCAAAGAGTACAATCAAAGACCCTACGAACAATAACTGGAGCATCCTGGTACATCCGCAATGCAAACATCCAGAGAGACCTGGATATAAATCCCGTTAAAGAAGAAATTGTTTCCAGAAAAATTAAATATGAAGCCAGATTATCAAATCACCCAAACCTGCTTGCCAGACAACTCAACCGGCTAAGCTATCATTCCCGTCTACAGCGGAATGATTTCCCATCCCTTTTTCAATAACATAAGTTAACGTAACATAGATTAAGATATGAAAACTTATTGTTAGTCTCTTAAGTAATAGAGAAGATCCAATAAATAAGAATAAAGTATAAACAAAAATAAATAATATAGTCCGGAGAAAATCAACTCGACTTATGGGTTTTTAATGAAAACCCTGGGAAATAGTGTTCGGATGTTTGAATGGCATACCTTGTTGAATTCGTTACACAATTTCGAACAAAGTGGAATTTACAGAATAAAATATCATTTGAAATTTTTTTTCGAAAAAAAAAACCCAAATGACAATGCCCAAGTCTGGAGAAAATCCCTTGATTTTTAAGTTTTTTATTCAAAACTCTGGGAAATAGTGGTCGAATGCTGGAATGGCATGCCTCGTTGAATTCGTTACAAAATTGGCAACAAAGTGACATTTACCGAAAGAATATATAATTTGAACAAAGTTTTGAAAAAAAGGTCCCCCACCATTATGATCCGAAGAAAATAACCACGATTTTTGGAATTTTAATCAAAACCCTGGGAAATAGTGTTTGGCTGTTTGTAAGTCCAAGTCCGGAGAAAATCACCTCGATTTATCGGTTTTTGATTTTTCAGTTTTTTATTCAAAACTCTGGGAAATAGTGGTCGAATGTTGGCCCTTATGACAAGGCCCAAGTCCGGAGAAAATCACCTCGACTTATCGATTTTTTAATGAAAACCCTGGGAAATAGTGTTCGGATGTTTGAATGGCATACCTTGTTGAATTCGTTACAAAATTTCGAACAAAGTGGAATTTACAGAAAAAAATATCATTTGATTGTTTTCGAAAAAAAACCCCCTAATGGCAATGCTTAAGTCTGGAGATAATCCAATTTCTCGCTTTTTATTTAATCAAAACCCTGGGATATAGTATTTGGATGTTGGAATAGCATACGTCGTTTAATTCGTTAGAACATTTCGAACAAAGTGGAATTTACAGAAAAAAATATCGTTTGCAAAAATTTTTCGAAAACGCCCTTATGACAAGGCCCAAGTCCGGAGAAAATCACCTCGACTTATCGGTTTTTTAATGAAAACCCTGGGAAATAGTGTTCGGATGTTTGAATGGCATACCTTGTTGAATTCGTTACAAAATTTCGCACAAAGTGGTATTTACTTCAATTTGAACAAAGTTTTTGAAAAAAAAAGAGGTCCCCCACCCTTATGACAAAGGCAAAATCCGAAGAAAATCACCAGGATTTTTGGAATTTTAATAAAAATCTTGGGAAATAGTGTTTGGATGTTGGAATGGCATACCTCGTTGAATTCGTTTAAAATTTTGAACAAAGTGGAATTTACAGAAAGAAAATATCATTTGAAAAATTTTTTCGAAAAAACTCTGTATGGCAAGGACAAAGTCCGGAGAAAATCACATCGATTTATACGTTTTTTTATTAAAACCCTGAGAAATAGTGTTCGGATGTTGGAATGGCAACCTCGTTGAATTCGTTACAAAATTTTAAACAAAGTTAAATTTACAGAATTTCATTTGAAAAATTGTTTTGAAAAAAAAAACCCCAAATGACAATGCCCAAGTCTGTCAAAAAAAATCACCTTGATTTTTCGGTTTTTATTCAAAATTCTGGGAAATAGTGGTCGAATGTTAGAATGGCATATCTCGTTGAGTTGGAATGGCATACCTCGTTGAGTTGGAATTTAAAGAAAAAAATATCGTTTGCTAAATTTTTTCGAAAACTCTTTTTATGACAAGGCTCAAGTCCGAGAAAATCAGCTCGACTTATCGATTTTTTAATCAAAACCCTATGTATGGAATGGCATACCTCGTTAATTCATTACAAAATTTTGAACGAAGTGGAATTTACAGAATTTCATTTGAAAATTGTTTTCGAACAAAAACCCCAAATGACAATGCCCAAGTCTGGAGAAAATCACCACGATTTTTAGGTTTTTTTATTCAAATTCGTTACAAAATTTTCAACAAAGTGGAATTTACAGAAAAAAAAAATATTTGAAAATTTTTTTCGAAAAAAAAATCCTTAATGGCAATTCCCAAGTCTGGAGAAAATCACCCCAATTTCTATTTTTTTTTTTTATTCAAAACCCTGGGAAATAGTGTTTGGATGTTGGAATGGCATACATAGTTTAATTCGTTAGAAAATTTTGAACAAAATGCAATTTACAGAAAAAAATATTAGTAATATTATTAATATAGTCCGGAGAAAATCAACTCGACTTATCGGTTTTTAATGAAAACCCTGGGAAAAAGATCCCCCACCCTTAGACAACGCCAAAATCCGAAGAAAATCACCACGTTTTTTGGAATTTTAATCAAAACCCTGGGAAATAGTGTTTGGCTGTTTGTAAGTCCAAGTCTGGAGAAAATCACCTCGATTTATCGGTTTTTTAATCAAAACAACAAAGTGGAACTTAAAGAATTTAATTTGTAAAATTTTTCTAAAAAAAACCCAAATGACAATGCCTAAGTCTGGAGAAAATCACCTTGATTTTTCAGTTTTTTATTCAAATCTCTGGGAAATAGTGGTCGAATTTTGGACCTTATGGCAATGCCCAAGTCTGGAGAAAATCTCCTTGATGTTTAGGTTTTTTAATCAAAACCTGGGAAATAGTGGTCGAATGTTGAAATGGCATACCTCGTTTATTTACAGAAAAAATATCTTTTGAAAATTTTTTTCGAAAACGCCCTTATGACAAGGCCCAAGTCCGGAGAAAATCACCTCGACTTATCGGTTTTTTAATGAAAACCCTGGGAAATAGTGTTCGGATGTTTGAATGGCATACCTTGTTGAATTCGTTACAAAATTTCGAACAAAGTGGAATACAAAAAAATATAATTTGAAAATTTTTTTCGAAAAAAAACCCCTAATGGCAATGCTTAAGTCTGGAGAAAATTACCCCAATTTCTCTCTTTTTATACCATCGGTCAAAAAAGTTTGCAACGCAGTGAACCTACCCTATAAAGTATATAAATTCTTGATCAGCATCACCAGGAGAGTCGATCTAGCCATGTACGTCTGTCCGTCTGTCCGTCCGTCTGTCCGTCCGTCTGTCTGTCCGTTTCTACGCAAACTAGTCCCTCAGTTTTAAAGCTATCTGCTGAAACAAAAACAAAAGTTGTCTTTCTATTGCAGTTAGTATATAAGTCGGAACGAGCCGGATCGGGCCACTATATCATATAGCTGCCATATAACTGAACGATCGGAAATGCCATAACTTTGGTGTTTTTTAAGTTAGGAGTTGGGATTTTCTATGGGTTTTATTTTCGGCCAATCAGTCTGACCTACCAAATTTCATAAGGATCGGTCGACTATATCCTATAGCCGCCATATAAATGGTTGATCGGAAATGCCATAACTTTTGTGTTTGTTAAGTTAGGAAGTTGAGATTTTCTATGGGTTTTATTTTTAGCCAATCAATCCGACCTATCAAATTTCATAAGGATCGGCCGACTGTATCCTATAGCTGCCATATAACTGAACGATTGGAAATGCCATACCTTTGGTGTTTGTTAAGTTAGGAAGTTGGGATTTTCTATGGGTTTTATTTTTGGGCAATCAATCCGACCTACCAAACTTCATAAGGCTCGGCCAACTATATCATATAACTGCTATATAACTGAACGATTGAAAATGCCATAACTTTAGTGTTTTTAAAGTTAGGAAGTTGGGATTTTTATGAGTATTAAGAATGTATCATATGAATAATTTTGGAGAATATAATTTACAGAGTATTCTGCAAGGGCTCCGCCCGAAGTTATTTAATCAAAACCCTGGGAAATAGTGTTTGGATGTTGGAATGGCATACATCGTTTAATTCGTTAGAAAATTTAGAACAAAGTAGAATTTACAGAAAAAAATATCGTTTGCAAAATTTTTCGAAAACGACCTTATGACAAGGCCCAAGTCCGGAGAAAATCACCTCGACTTATCGGTTTTTTAATGAAAACCCTGGGAAATAGTGTTCGGATGTTTGAATGGCATACCTTGTTGAATTTGTTACAAAATTTTGAACAAAGTGGTATTTACTATAATTTGAACAAAGTTTTTGGAAAACTTTGACAAAGGCAAAATCCGAAGAAAATCACCAGAATTTTGGAATTTTAATAAAAATCTTGGGAAATAGTGTTTGGATGTTGGAATGGCATACCTCGTTGAATTCGTTTAAAAATTTTGAACAAAGTGGAATTTACAGAATTTCATTTGAAAAATTGTTTCGAAAAAAAAACCCCAAATGACAATGCCCAAGTCTGGCAAAAATCACCTTGATTTTTCGGTTTGTTATTCAAAATTCTGGAAATAGTGGTCGAATGTTAGAATGGCAAATTTTCGAAGTGGAATTTACAGAAAAAATATCGTTTAAACAATTTTTTCGAAAAAAACCCCAAATGACAATGCCCAACTCCGGAGAAAATCACCTTGATTTTTCTGTTTTTTATTCAAAACTCTGGAAAATAGTGGTCAAATGTTGGAATTTACTGAACAAAAATAATACCTAAACCTAAAAAAATGCATCGTTCCAACAAAGTGTCAATTACAAAACAAAAATATCATTTAAAAAAATTTTGGAAAAAAATGATGACCCTCACCCTTATGACAAAGCCAAAATCCGGAGAAAAACACCTGGATTTTTTGTATTTTAACCAAAACCCTGGGAAATAATTATCGAATGTCGGAATGGCATATATCGTTGAATTCGTTAAAATCACCTCGACTCGATCGGTTTTTTAATCAAAACCTGGGAATTAGTAGTCGAATGTTGGAATGGCATACATCATTGAATTCGTTACAAAATTGCCAACAAAGTGTCACTTACCGAAAGAATATATAATTTGAACAAAGTTTTAAAAAAAACTTGACAACGACAAAATCCGAAGAAAATCACCAGGATATTTGGAACTTTAATCAAAACCCTGGGAAATAGTGTTTGGATGTTGGAATGGCATACCTCGTTGAGTTGGAATTTACAGAAACAAAACAAGAGAGAACGCTATAGTCGGGAGCCCCGACTATCAGATACCCGTTACTCAGGTAAAGGGAGTGCGAGCGAGATGGAGATAGAAAGGATCACGCATAACTTTTAACGATTTGAAAAATTTCTTCAACATTTCGATAGGTATTAATAAACACAATAAAACTGCATTTTTACTTTTCCGAAATATTTAAATTTTTAAAATCGTATATTAGCGATTGTGGGCGTTAAGGGGGCGTGGCACCTTTTTGAAACAAACTTGCGCTGCGTAGGAACTCCTAGAATCTGCATGCAAAATGCCAATCTTCTAGCTTTTATAGTTTCCGAGATCTCAGCGTTCATACGGACAGACAGACGGACAGGCAGACGGACAGACAGACGGACAGACGGACATGGCTATATCGACTCGGCTAGTGACCCTGATCAAGAATATATATACTTTATAGGGTCGGAAACGCTTCCTTCTATCTGTTACATACTTTTGCACGAATACAATATACCCTTTTACTCTACGAGTAACGGGTATAATAATACCTAATACCTACAAAATTCATTGTTCCAACAAAGTGTCAATTACAGAAAAAAATTTCATTTAAAACAATTTTTGGAAAAAAACGATGTCCCTCACCTTTATGACAGACCCAGAATCCGAAAAAAACCACTCGATTTTCGGTATTTTACTTAAAACCCTGGGAAATAATTACCGAATGTCGGAATGGCATACCTCGTTGAATTCGTTAAAATCACTTAGACTTATCGGTTTTAAATCAAAACCTCGGAAATAGTGGTCGAATGTTGGAATGGCATACCCTCGTTTAATTCGTTTCGAACAAAGTGGAATTTACAGAAAAAATATCGTTTGCAATTTTTTTTCGAAAACGCCCTTATGACAAGGCTCAAGTCCAGAGAAAATTTCCGCGATTTATTGGTTTTTTATTCAAAACCCTTGGAAATAGTGGTTGAATGTTGAAATGACATACCTGTTTAATTCGTTAAAACGCCCTTATGACAAGGCTCAAGTCCGGAGAAAATCACCTCAATTTATACGTTTTTTAATCAAAACCCTGGGAAATAGTGTTCGGATGGTGGAATGGCATACCTCGTGAATTAGTTACAAAGGTTTGAACAAAGTGGAAGTTACAGAATTTAATTTGAAAAATTGTTCAAAAAAAACCTCAAATGACAATCCCCAAGACTGGAGAAAATCACCTTGATTTTTTGGTTTTGTATTCAAAACTCTGGGAAATAGTGGTCGAGTGTTAATAATAGTTATCGAATGTCGGAATGACATACATCGTTTAATTCGTTACAAAATTTCGATTAAAGGGGAATTTACAGAAAAAAAATATCATTTGAAAATTTTTTCGAAAATAAACCCCGTATGGCAATGCCCAAGTCTGGAGAAAATCACCTTGATTTTTCGGTTTTTTATTAAAAACTGTGGGAATAGTGGTCTAATGTTAGAATGGCATACCTCGTTGAGTTGGAATTTACAGAAAAAAAATAATTCCTAAACCTAAAAAATACGTCGTTCCAACAAGTGTCATTTACAGAAAGAATATATAATTTGAACAAAGTTTTGGAAAAAAGAGGTCCCCCACCCTTATGACAAAGCCAAAATCCGAAGAAAATCACCAGGATTTTTAAAAATTTTAATCAAAACCCTGGGAAATAGTGTTGGAATGACATATAACTCGTTGAATTCGTTACAAAGTAAAATTTGCAAAAAAATGATGTTCCTCACCTTCATGACAGACCCAAATTTGTTATACAATTTCGAACAAAGTGGAATTTACAGAAAAAAAATATCGTTTGAATTTTTTTTCGAAAACCCCCTTTATGACAACCCCAAGTCCGTAGAAAAGCACCTCGACTTATAGGTTTTAAATAATTCCTAAACCTAAAAATACATCGTTCCAACAAAGTGTCATATACAGAAAAATTTCATTTAAAACAATTTTGAAAAAAAATGATGACCCTCACCCTTAAAACGACGGCAAAATCCAAAGAAAATCACCCAGATTTTCGGTATTTTAATCAAAACCACGGCAAATAATTATCGAATGTCGTTGAATTCGTTAAAATCACCTCGATTTATCGGTTTTTTAATCAAAACTTAGGAAAAGTGGTAGAATGTTGGAATGACATACCTCGTTTAATTCGTTACAAAATTTTGAACAAAGTGGAATTAAAAAAATATCGTTTGAAAAATTTTTTCGAAAAGAAAACTCCAAATGACAATGCCCAAGTCTGGAGAAAATCACCTCGATTTTTCGGTTTTGTATTCAAAACTCTGGGAAATAGTGGTCAAATGCTGGAATGGCATACCTCATTGAATTCGTTACAAAATTGACAACAAAATGTCACTTACGGAATGAATATATAATTTGAACAAAGTTTTGGAAAAAGAGGTCTCACACCCTTATGACAACGACAAAATCCGAAGAAAATAACCACGATTTTTGGAATTTCAATCAAAACCGTGGGAAATAGTGTTTGGATGTTGGAATGGCATACCTCCTTGAATTTTGAACAAAGTGGAATTAAAAAAAATATCGTTTGAAGAATTTTTTCGAAAAGAAAAACCCAAATGACAATGCTCAAGTCTGGAGAAAATTACCTTGATTTTTCGGTTTTGTATTCAAAACTCTGGGAAATAGTGGTCAAATGCTGGAATGGCATAACTCATTGAGATCGTTACAAAATTGCCAACAAAGCGTCACTTACCGAATGAATATATAATTTGAACAAAGTTTTGGAAAAAGGGCCCCCTTATGACAACGACCAAATCCGAAGAAAATCATCATGATTTTTGGAATTTTAATCAAAACCCTGGGAAATAGTGTTTGGATGTTGGAATGGCATACCTCGTTCAATTCGTTACAAAATTTAAAACAAAGTGGAATTTACAGAAAAAAATATCGTTTGAAATTTTTTTTCGAAAACGCCCTTTTGACAAGGCCCAAGTCTGTAGAAAATCACCTCGATTTATCATTTTTTATTTAATCAAAACCCTGGGAAATAGTGTTTGGATGTTGGAATGGCATACCTCGATGAATTCGTTACAAAATTTTGAACAAAGTGGAATTTACACAAAAAAAAATATCATTTGAAAATCCAGGAAAGGAGAATGTCGGCATGCCGATGGCTACTTGCAAGCTAATTATTAAAAACCACTTCAGTAAATTAGCCAACACTTATTGGCAAAACACACCGCAATGCCGAACCTCTCACCAGACATGGCATGTAATAAACAATAAGAAAACATCAGAACCACTCAATTTCAGCCGCACTGAGTGCGGCATGCTAATTCGAGTACTTACAGGCCACCGGCTCGTTGGCGCACACGCCGGCAGGCTAAAAGCCCCAAAAAACGATTTTTGTAGAAGCTGCAGGGGTGAGGAAGAAGAGGAAACGGTGGAACACCTACTCTGTTCATGCCCAGCCCTATGCAGGCTTAGACTGAAACGCTTATGATATCCTTTCATAAATGACCTGACTGAAATATCGCATACTAACCTGAATAGTCTAAGCTCTTTTATTAAATCCTCCGGATGGGGGACTTGCTGATCGACCAACCTACAGGCCGACTCTTAACGGATAGGGGACCCAAAAATAGAGATCATACGGTATCACAATGGACCCACAGAGGTCTAGGTATACTAGTCTACAGCCTGGCAGCCGTCCTAACCTAACCTAAACAGGTATGTCATTCCAACATTTAATAACTATTTCCAAGGGTTTTGAATAAAAAACCAATAAATCGAGGAAATTTTCTCCGGACTTGAGCCTTGTCATAATGGCGTTTTCAAAAAAAAATTCAAACGATATTTTTTCTGTCAATTCCAACTCAACGAGGTATGCCATTCCAACATTCGACCACTATTTCTTAAAGTTTTAAATAAAAAAATGAAAATCAAGGTGATTTTCTCCAGTCTTAGGCATTGTCATTTGAGGTTTTTTTTTCGAAAAAATGTTTCAAATGCAATTCTTTAAATTCCACTTTGTTCAAAATTTTGTAACGATTTCAACGAGGTATGACATTCCAACATCCAAACACTATTTCCCAGGGTTTTGATTAAAAAAAAGTCATAAATCTGTGGAAAATTACCCCAATTTCTCGCTTTTTATACCATCATTTGAAAAATGTTTTCGAATATAAACCCCTTATGGCCATGCCCAAGTCGGGAGAAAATCACCTTGATTTTTCGGTTTTTATTCAAAACTCTGGGAAATAGTAGTCGAGTGTTAGAATGACATACCTCGTTGAGTTGGAATTTACAGAACATAAATAATTCCTAAACCTAAAAATACATCGTTCCAACAAAGTGTCATATACAGAAAAATTTCATTTAAAACAATTTTGAAAAAAAATGATGACCCTCACCCTTAAAACGACGGCAAAATCCAAGAAAATCACCCAGATTTTCGGTATTTTAATCAAAACCACGGCAAATAATTATCGAATGTCGTTGAATTCGTTAAAATAGTATATAGTATTTGGATGTTGGAATGGCATACGTCGTTTAATTCGTTAGAACATTTCGAACAAAGTGGAATTTACAGAAAAAAATATCGTTTGCAAAATTTTTTCGAAAACGCCCTTATGACAAGGCCCAAGTCCGGAGAAAATCACCTCGACTTATCGGTTTTTTAATCAAAACCCAATGAAATAGTGTTCGGATGATGGAATGGCATACCTCGTTAATTCATTACAAAATTTTGAACGAAGTGGAATTTACAGAATTTCATTTGAAAAATGTTTTCGAACAAAAACTCCAAATGACAATGCCCAAGTCTGGAGAAAATCACCTCGATTTTTCGGTTTTTTATTCAATTCGTTAAATTCGAGAAATAGTGTTCGGATGTTGGAATGGCATACCTCGTTAATTCATTACAAAATTTTGAACGAAGTGGAATTTACAGAATTTCATTTGAAAATTGTTTTCGAACAAAAATCCCAAATGACAATGCCCAAGTCTGGAGAAAATCACCTCGATTTTTCGGTTTTTTTATTCAAATTCGTTACAGAACAAAAAAATATCATTTGAAAATTTTTTTCGAAAAAAAAATCCCTAATGGCAATGCCCAAGTCTGGAGAAAATCACCCCAATTTCTCGCTTTTTATTTAATCAAAACCCTGGGAAATAGTGTTTGGATGTTGGAATGGCATACATAGTTTAATTAGTTAGAAAATTTCGAACAAAATGTAATTTACAGAAAAAAATATTAGTATATTATTAATATAGTCCGGAGAAAATCAACTCGACTTATCGGTTTTTTAATGAAAACCCTGGGAAATAGTGTTTGGATGTTGGAATGGCATACCTTGTTGAATTCGTTACAAAATTTCAAACAAAGTGGTATTTACTAGAAATTGAACAAAGTTTTTGGAAAACAAAGAGGTCCCCCACCCTTATGACAAAGGCAAAATCCGAAGAAAATCACCAGGATTTTTTGGAATTTTAATAAAAATCTTGGGAAATAGTGTTTGGATGTTGGAATGGCATACCTCGTTGAATTCGTTTAAAAATTTTGAACAAAGTGGAATTTACAGAAAGAAAATATCATTTGAAAAATTTTTTCGAAAAAAACTCTGTATGGCAAGGACAAATTCCGGAGAAAATCACATCGATTTATACGTTTTTTAATTAAAACCCTGAGAAATTGTGTTCGGATGTTGGAATGGCTTACCTCGTTGAATTCGTTACAAAAGTTTAAACAAAGTGGAATTTACAGAATTTCATTTGAAAAATTGTTTCGAAAAAAACCCCAAATGACAATGCCCAAGTCTGTCAAAAAAAAATCACCTTGATTTTTTTGGTTTTTATTCAAAATTCTGGGACATAGTGGTCGAATGTTAGAATGGCATATCTCGTTGAGTTGGAATGGCATACCTCGTTGAGTTGGAATTTAAAGAAAATAATTTTTTCGAAAACGCCCTTATGACAAGGCTCAAGTCCGGAGAAAATCACATCGATTTATCGGTTTTTTAATCAAAACCCTATGAAATAGTGTTCGGATGTTGGAATGGCTTACCTCGTTAATTCATTACAAAATTTTGAACGAAGTGGAATTTACAGAATTTCATTTGAAAATTGTTTTCGAACAGAAACCCCAAATGACAATGCCCAAGTCTGGAGAAAATCACCTCGATTTTTCGGTTTTTTATTCAAATTCGTTACAGAATTTTCAACAAAGTGGAATTTACAAAAAAAAATTTCATTTGAAATTTTTTTTAAAAAAAAAATCCCTAATGACAATGCCCAAGTCTGGAGAAAATCACCCCAATTTCTCGCTTTTTATTTAATCAAAACCCTGGGAAATAGTGTTTGGATGTTGGAATGGCATACATAGTTTAATTCGTTAGAAAATTTCGAACAAAATGCAATTTACAGAAAAAATATTAGTAATATTAATAATATAGTCCGGAGAAAATCAACTCGACTTATCGGTTTTTTAATGAAAACCCTGGGAAATAGTGTTTGGATGTTGGAATGGCATACATCGTTTAATTCGTTAGAAAATTTCGAACAAAGTGCAATTTACAGAAAAAAATTTAGTAATATTATTAATATAGTCCGGAGAAAATCAACTCGACTTATGGGTTTTTTAATGAAAACCCTGGGAAATAGTGTTCGGATGTTTGAATGGCATACCTTGTTGAATTCGTTACAAAATTTCGAACAAAGTGGAATTTACAGAAAAAAATATCATTTGATTGTTTTCGAAAAAAACCCCTAATGGCAATGCTTAAGTCTGGAGATAATCCAATTTCTCGCTTTTTATTTAATCAAAACCCTGGGATATAGTATTTGGATGTTGGAATGGCATACGTCGTTTAATTCGTTAGAACATTTCGAACAAAGTGGAATTTACAGAAAAAAATATCTTTTGAAATATTTTTTTCGAAAACGCCCTTATAACAAGGCCCAAGTCCGGAGAAAATCACCTCGATTTATCGTTTTTTTTAATGAAAACCCTGGGAAATAGTGTTCGGATGTTTGAATGGCATACCTTGTTGAATTCGTTACAAAATTTCGAACAAAGTGGAATTTACAGAAAAAAATATCATTTGAAAATGTTTTTCGAAAAAAAACCCCTAATGACAATGCTCAAGTCTGGAGATAATCCAATTTCTCGCTTTTTATTTAATCAAAACCCTGGGATATAGTATTTGGATGTTGGAATGGCATACGTCGTTTAATTCGTTAGAACATTTCGAACAAAGTGGAATTTACAGAAAAAAATATCGTTTGCAATATTTTTTTCGAAAACGCCCTTATAACGAGGACCAAGTCCGGACAAAATCACCTCGATGTATCGTTTTTTTAATCAAAACCCTGGGAAATAGTGGTCGAATGTTGAAATGGCATACCTCGTTGAATTCGTTACAAAATTTAAAACAAAGTGGAATTTACAGAATTTCATTTGAAAAATTGTTTCGAAAAAAAAAACCCCAAATGACAATGCCCAAGTCTGTCAAAAAAAATCACCTTGATTTTTCGGTTTTTTATTCAAAATTCTGGGAAATAGTGGTCGAATGTTAGAATGGCATATCTCGTTGAGTTGGAATGGCATACCTCGTTGAGTTGGAATTTAAAGAAAAAAATATCGTTTGTTAGCAAATTAGTTTTTTTCGAAAACGCCCCTATGACAAGGCTCAAGTCCGGAGAAAATCACCTCGATTTATCGGTTTTTTAATCAAAACCCTATGAAATAGTGTTCGGATGTTGGAATGGCATACCTCGTTAATTCATTACAAAATTTTGAACGAAGTGGAATTTACAGAATTTCATTTGAAAATTGTTTTCGAACATAAATCCCAAATGACAATGCCCAAGTCTGGAGAAAATCACCTCGATTTTTCGGTTTTTTTATTCAAATTCGTTACAGAATTTACAGAAAAAAATATCATTTGACAATTTTTTTCGAAAAAAATCCCTAATGGCAATGCCCAAGTCTGGAGAAAATCACCCCAATTTCTCGCTTTTTATTTAATCAAAACCCTGGAAAATAGTGTTTGGATGTTGGAATGGCATACATAGTTTAATTCGTTAGAAAATTTCGAACAAAATGTAATTTACAGAAAAAAATATTAGTAATATTATTAATATATTCCGGAGAAAATCAACTCGACTTATCGGTTTTTTAATGAAAACCCTGGGAAATAGTGTTTTGATGTTGGAATGGTATACATCGTTTAATTCGTTAGAAAATTTCGAACAAAGTGCAATTTACAGAAAAAAATATTAGTAATATTATTAATATAGTCCGGATAAAATCAACTCGACTTATCGGTTTTTTAATGAAAATGGGAAAAACGTCCCCCACTCTTATGACAACGCCAAAATCCGAAGAAAATCACCACGATTTTTGGAATTTTAATCAAAACCCTGGGAAATAGTGTTTGCCTGTTTGTAAGTCCAAGTCCGTAGAAAATCTCCTCGATTTATCGTTTTATTAATAAAAAAAAACAAAGTGGAATTTAAAGAATTTAATTTGTAAAATTTTTTCTAAAAAAAACACAAATGATACTGCCTAAGTCTGGAGAAAATCACCTTGATTTTTCAGTTTTTTATTCAAATCTTTGGGACATAGTGGTCGAATTTTAGCCTTATGGCAATGCCCAAGTCTGGAGAAAATCTCCTTGATGTTTAGGTTTTTTAATCAAAACCTGGGAAATAGTAGTCGAATGTTGAAATGGCATACCTCGTTTATTTACAGAAAAAAATATTTTTTGAAATTTTTTTCGAAAACGCCCTTATGACAAGGCCCAAGTCCGGAGAAAATCACCTCGACTTATCGGTTTTTTAATGAAAACCCTGGGAAATTGTGTTCGGATGGCATACCTTGTTAAATTCGTTACAAAATTTCGTACAAAGTGGTATTTACTATAATTTGAAAAAAGTTTTTGGAAAACAAAGAGGTCCCCCACCCTTATGACAAAGGCAAAATCCGAAGAAAATCACCAGGAAAAATCCTGGAATTTTAATAAAAATCTTGGGAAATAGTGTTTGGATGTTGGAATGGCATACCTCGTTGAATTCGTTTAAAAATTTTGAACAAAGTGGAATTTACAGAAAGAAAATATCATTTGAAAAATTTTTCGAAAAAACTCTGTATGGCAAGGACAAAGTCCGGAGAAAATCACATCGATTTATACGTTTTTTAATTAAAACCCTGAGAAATAGTGTTCGGATGTTGGAATGGCATACTTCGTTAAATTCGTTACAAAAGTTTAAACAAAGTGGAATTTACAGAATTTCATTTGAAAAATTGTTTCGAAAAAAAACCCCAAATTACAATGCCCAAGTCTGTCAAAATTCTGGGAAATAGTGGTCGAATGTTAGAATGGCATATCTCGTTGAGTTGGAATGGCATACCTCGTTGAGTTGGAATTTAAAGAAAATAATATCGTTTGCTAAATTTTTCGAAAACGCTCTTATGACAAGGCTCAAGTCCGGAGAAAATCACCTCGATTTATCGGTTTTTTAATCAAAACCCTATGAAATAGTGTTCGGATGTTGGAATGGCATACCTCGTTAATTCATTACAAAATTTTGAACGAAGTGGAATTTACAGAATTTCATTTGAAAATTGTTTTCGAACAAAAATCCCAAATGACAATGCCCAAGTCTGGAGAAAATCACCTCGATTTTTCGGTTTTTTATTCAAATTCGTTACAGAATTTACAGAAAAAAATATCATTTGACAATTTTTTCGAAAAAAAATCCCTAATGGCAATGCCCAAGTCTGGAGAAAATCACCCCAATTTCTCGCTTTTAATTTAATCAAAACCCTGGGAAATAGTGTTTGGATGTTGGAATGGCATACATCGTTTAGTTCGTTAGAAAATTTCGAACAAAGTGCAATTTACAGAAAAAAATATTAGTAATATTATTAATATAGTCCGGATAAAATCAACTCGACTTATCGGTTTTTTAATGAAAATGGGAAAAACGTCCCCCACTCTTATGACAACGCCAAAATCCGAAGAAAATCACCACGATTTTTGGAATTTTAATCAAAACCCTGGGAAATAGTGTTTGCCTGTTTGTAAGTCCAAGTCCGTAGAAAATCTCCTCGATTTATCGTTTTATTAATAAAAAAAAACAAAGTGGAATTTAAAGAATTTAATTTGTAAAATTTTTTCTAAAAAAAAACACAAATGATACTGCCTAAGTCTGGAGAAAATCACCTTGATTTTTCAGTTTTTTATTCAAATCTTTGGGACATAGTGGTCGAATTTTAGCCCTTATGGCAATGCCCAAGTCTGGAGAAAATCTCCTTGATGTTTAGGTTTTTTAATCAAAACCTGGGAAATAGTAGTCGAATGTTGAAATGGCATACCTCGTTTATTTACAGAAAAAAATATTTTTTGAATTTTTTTTCGAAAACGCCCTTATGACAAGGCCCAAGTCCGGAGAAAATCACCTCGACTTATCGGTTTTTTAATGAAAACCCTGGGAAATAGTGTTCGGATGGCATACCTTGTTAAATTCGTTACAAAATTTCGTACAAAGTGGTATTTACTATAATTTGAAAAAGTTTTTGGAAAACAAAGAGGTCCCCCACCCTTATGACAAAGGCAAAATCCGAAGAAAATCACCAGGAAAAATCCTGGAATTTTAATAAAAATCTTGGGAAATAGTGTTTGGATGTTGGAATGGCATACCTCGTTGAATTCGTTTAAAAATTTTGAACAAAGTGGAATTTACAGAAAGAAAATATCATTTGAAAATTTTTTCGAAAAAAACTCTGTATGGCAAGGACAAAGTCCGGAGAAAATCACATCGATTTATACGTTTTTTAATTAAAACCCTGAGAAATAGTGTTCGGATGTTGGAATGGCATACTTCGTTAAATTCGTTACAAAAGTTTAAACAAAGTGGAATTTACAGAATTTCATTTGAAAAATTGTTTCGAAAAAAAAACCCCAAATTACAATGCCCAAGTCTGTCAAAATTCTGGGAAATAGTGGTCGAATGTTAGAATGGCATATCTCGTTGAGTTGGAATGGCATACCTCGTTGAGTTGGAATTTAAAGAAAATAATATCGTTTGCTAAATTTTTCGAAAACGCTCTTATGACAAGGCTCAAGTCCGGAGAAAATCACCTCGATTTATCGGTTTTTTAATCAAAACCCTATGAAATAGTGTTCGGATGTTGGAATGGCATACCTCGTTAATTCATTACAAAATTTTGAACGAAGTGGAATTTACAGAATTTCATTTGAAAATTGTTTTCGAACAAAAATCCCAAATGACAATGCCCAAGTCTGGAGAAAATCACCTCGATTTTTCGGTTTTTTATTCAAATTCGTTACAGAATTTACAGAAAAAAATATCATTTGACAATTTTTTTCGAAAAAAAATCCCTAATGGCAATGCCCAAGTCTGGAGAAAATCACCCCAATTTCTCGCTTTTAATTTAATCAAAACCCTGGGAAATAGTGTTTGGATGTTGGAATGGCATACATAGTTTAATTCGTTAGAAAATTTCGAACAAAGTGCAATTTACAGAAAAAAATATTAGTATATTATTAATATAGTCCGGAGAAAATCAACTCGACTTATGGGTTTTTTAATGAAAACCCTGGGAAATAGTGTTCGCATGTTTGAATGGCATACCTTGTTGAATTCGTTACAAAATTTCAAACAAAGTGGTATTTACTATAATTTGAACAAAGTTTTTGGAAAACAAAGAGGTCCCCCACCCTTATGACAAAGGCAAAATCCGAAGAAAATCACCAGGATTTTTGGAATTTTAATAAAAATCTTGGGAAATAGTGTTTGGATGTTGGAATGGCATACCTCGTTGAATTCGTTTAAAAATTTTGAACAAAGTGGAATTTACAGAAAGAAAATATCATTTGAAAAATTTTTTGCAAAAAAAACTCTGTATGGCAAGGACAAAGTCCGGAGAAAATCACATCGATTTATACGTTTTTTATTTAAAACCCTGAGAAATAGTGTTCGGATGTTGGAATGGCATACTTCGTTAAATTCGTTACAAAAGTTTAAACAAAGTGGAATTTACAGAATTTCATTTGAAAAATTGTTTCGAAAAAAAACCCCAAATTACAATGCCCAAGTCTGTCAAAATTCTGGGAAATAGTGGTCGAATGTTAGAATGGCATATCTCGTTGAGTTGGAATGGCATACCTCGTTGAGTTGGAATTTAAAGAAAATAATATCGTTTGAGAAATTTTTTCGAAAACGCCCCTATGACAAGGCCCAAGTCCGGAGAAAATCACCTCGATTTATCGGTTTTTTAATCAAAACCCTATGAAATAGTGTTCGTATGTTGGAATGGCATACCTCGTTAATTCATTACAAAATTTTGAACGAAGTGGAATTTACAGAATTTCATTTGAAAATTGTTTTCGAACAAAAACCCCAAATGGCAATTCCCAAGTCTGGAGAAAATCACCCCAATTTCTCGCTTTTTATTTAATCAAAACCCTGGGAAATAGTGTTTGGATGTTGGAATAGCATACATAGTTTAATTCGTTAGAAAATTTCGAACAAAATGCAATTTACAGAAAAAATATTAGTAATATTATTAATATAGTCCGGAGAAAATCAAATCGACCTATCGGCTTTTTAATGAAAACCCTGGGAAATAGTGTTTGGATGTTGGAATGGCATACATCGTTTAGTTCGTTAGAAAATTTCGAACAAAGTGCAATTTACAGAAAAAAATATTAGTAATATTATTAATATAGTCCACAGAATTCCACAGAACCATCGAACCGCGTAGACGTGTCTTTTTGCTCGCCCTGCTGAAAGACTTCCAAAAATCTACAAAGTGACCACCAAAACTAAGAAAAATAGCGAAAAGACGCTGGCAGCAATGCCATATCCCAAGGTCAACATCTCCTTGTGATTAAAACTAAATTTAAAACCGATCTAGCTAATCAAATCAATTAAAAATGTCGAACGCAAGTAAAATATTAACAAGTGCAACCGGTAAAGCCACGAAGCCAAGTCGCGATCGGCAACAAATACAACTAGACGAACGACGGCTGTCTTCTGCACGGAACAATGCTTACATTTCAATTGACCATCGGAGGCAACAACAAAATTAACGTCACTGACCGCTACCGAAAGAGCCCGCTCACTGTCACCAGCGATTTTATGCTCAAGCAGCGCTGCCGTTACTCAGTCGTGGAGTTCACAATGCCCGTCACCTCTCTCTCTCATCGATGCACCGACTACTTCGGCTTGTGCGCCCACCCTCTCTTACTACAGCAACGTCAACGACAACAACAACTTTAACGTCTGCGGCTACCCAGTGGCCTATATCAACACCACTAGCAAAACTTTGCTCTACTGACCCTCTTACGAATAATACTCTCGTACAGACGGGGATCGATCGGTATGTACAAATAAAAGTCAAATAGTCCACAAAAAAACGTAAACTCAAATTGGCCAAAAGTACCAAAAACTTTAGGCAACACACGAACATCCGAAAACAGATTTGCCATACTTGGCGAGACCGAAGAAGACAAGGGTCAGGCGCCTCAAGTCATGAAAGCTGTAAAGCCACCGCCAATATATATTAGGAAACACAACAGTGTCGATCTGATTAATAAGCTTAAACAAGTAATCGGGCCTAACCACTTCTATATCAATACCCTAAAAAGAGGAAACATATTAGAAACAAAACTCAGGTTAACAACGAAGACAACTTCCGTTCTGTAACAAGATATTTCGACAATGAGCTTATAAATTACTACACTTACCAACTAAAAAGTAAGAAAGGCCTACAAGTTGTACTTAAAGGTATAGAATCGACTGTTGCGGTAGCAGAAATAGCTGAAGGCCTCACGGAAAATGGCTTCGACGTTAAGCACATCGTAAACATAGTGAACATGGATAAAATTCCCCAACCACTGTTTAAGATTGAGCTGGCCCCAGAGACGAAACCTCTAAAGAAAAATGCAGTGCATCCTATTTGCAACCTGCAATATCTCCTTCACCGAAGAATCACCGTAGAGGAACGCATAAGCGGAACGGCCCCGTACAGTGTACAAACTGCCAGGAGATCGGGCATACAATAACCTACTGCACCCTGGGTCCAGTTTGTGTCGCCTGTGGAGATTTGCATTGCATTGAAGCATGCATGGGAAACAAAGAAGACCCTACTCTGAGGAAATGCAGTAATTGTGGGGGAAATCATACTGCCAACTACCGGGGCTGTCCCGTCTACAAAGAACTCAAGAGCCGCCTAAACCAGAGACGCAGTAATCCACTCGCGGCTCAACACTCTGCCCAACCAAACATCTTCACCCCATCAACAACCACTCCTGGTTGCAAAGGAGACTCCTTTGCCAACGCACTCCGCTACCCTGGAATCTCACAAACATCTACCGCTCAACCTGCAGCATTGCGTCCACAGCCACCCATATCAAACCTAAATGATTTTCCGCTCCTAAGCCAAAATGGCCAAACAATAAGTCAACCTTCTACGCAGCAAAACCAAACTCTTCCCCCACAAACACTTAGCGGTCTAGAATCTACACTAGCTACTCTCGCAAACGTCATGATGACGATTCAAAGTTCCCTTCAAGAACTACTGCGAAACCAGAGCATTCTAATGGAACTGCTGATCAAACAAAAGTCTGTATAAATTGACTCCTTAAGAATATGCTTCTGGAACGCAAACGGCGTTTCCCGGCACAAAAACGAACCCCAAATTACAATGCCCAAGTCTGTCAAAATTCTGGGAAATAGTGGTCGAATGTTAGAATGGCATATCTCGTTGAGTTGGAATGGCATACCTCGTTGAGTTGAAATTTAAAGAAAATAATATCGTTTGCTAAATTTTTCGAAAACGCCCCCTATGACAAGGCTCAAGTCCGGAGAAAATCACCTCGATTTATCGGTTTTTTAATCAAAACCCTATGAAATAGTGTTCGGATGTTGGAATGGCATACCTCGTTAATTCATTACAAAATTTTGAACGAAGTGGAATTTACAGAATTTCATTTGAAAATTGTTTTCGAACAAAAACCCCAAATGACAATGCCCAAGTCTGGAGAAAATCACCCCAATTTCTCGCTTTTTATTTAATCAAAACCCTGGGAAATAGTGTTTGGATGTTGGAATAGCATACATAGTTTAATTCGTTAGAAAATTTCGAACAAAATGCAATTTACAGAAAAAATATTAGTAATATTATTAATATAGTCCGGAGAAAATCAAATCGACCTATCGGCTTTTTAATGAAAACCCTGGGAAATAGTGTTTGGATGTTTGAATGGCATACATCGTTTAGTTCGTTAGAAAATTTCGAACAAAGTGCAATTTACAGAAAAAAATATTAGTAATATTATTAATATAGTCCACAGAATTCCACAGAACCATCGAACCGCGTAGACGTGTCTTTTGCTCGCCCTGCTGAAAGACTTCCAAAAATCTACAAAGTGACCACCAAAACTAAGAAAAATAGCGAAAAGACGCTGGCAGCAATGCCATATTCCAAGGTCAACATCTCCTTGTGATTAAAACTAAATTTAAAACCGATCTAGCTAATCAAATCAATTAAAAATGTCGAACGCAAGTAAAATATTAACAAGTGCAACCGGTAAAGCCACGAAGCCAAGTCGCGATCGGCAACAAATACAACTAGACGAACGACGGCTGTCTTCTGCACGGAGCAATGCTTACATTTCAATTGACTCATCGGAGGCAACAACAAAATTAACGTCACTGACCGCTACCGAAAGAGCCCGCTCACTGTCACCAGCGATTTTATGCTCAAGCAGCGCTGCCGTTACTCAGTCGTGGAGTTCACAATGCCCGTCACCTCTCTCTCTCATCGATGCACCGACTACTTCGGCTTGTGCGCCCACCCTCTCTTACTACAGCAACGTCAACGACAACAACAACTTTAACGTCTGCGGCTACCCAGTGGCCTATCTCAACACCACTAGCAAAACTTTGCTCTACTGACCCTCTTACGAATAATACTCTCGTACAGACGGGGATCGATCGGTATGTACAAATAAAAGTCAAATAGTCCACAAAAAAACGTAAACTCAAATTGGCCAAAAGTACCAAAAACTTTAGGCAACACACATCCGAAAACAGATTTGCCATACTTGGCGAGACCGAAGAAGACAAGGGTCAGGCGCCTCAAGTCATGAAAGCTGTAAAGCCACCGCCAATATATATTAGGAAACACAACAGTGTCGATCTGATTAATAAGCTTAAACAAGTAATCGGGCCTAACCACTTCTATATCAATACCCTAAAAAGAGGAAACATATTAGAAACAAAACTCAGGTTAACAACGAAGACAACTTCCGTTCTGTAACAAGATATCTCGACAATGAGCTTATAAATTACTACACTTACCAACTAAAAAGTAAGAAAGGCCTACAAGTTGTACTTAAAGGTATAGAATCGACTGTTGCGGTAGCAGAAATAGCTGAAGGCCTCACGGAAAATGGCTTCGACGTTAAGCACATCGTAAACATAGTGAACATGGATAAAATTCCCCAACCACTGTTTAAGATTGAGCTGGCCCCAGAGACGAAACCTATAAAGAACGAGGACGGAAGCTAACTTCGGCAAGCCGAAGTTTTAATACCCTTGCAGACTTTGCCGAAATTGCTAAAACTGAAAAAGTAGCGATAGGAATAAGGTATACATAAATAAACTAGATTTGCGTCGTTTGATGTCAATTGCTTTTATACTGCAAAAATGTCATATAAAATAGAAAAAGGGATACTTTCGCAGCCTTTAACTATTTTTCCTACGGAAGCTATAAGAAATAGACGTCCGATCGGCAAGCGCTTTTACCCTAATCAAGATATGCGTAAATAAATAAGACTTGGAAAAATTTATGTCAGTAGCTTACACACTACGTGAAAAATTCAGAAAATCAACAAATTTGGACCGATTTCACCGAATTGTTCCTATGGGAGCTATAGGATATAGACGTCCGATCGCCAAGCGCTTTTACCCTGATCAAGGTATGCATAAAAAAATAAGATTTGGAAAGATTTATGTTAAATGCTTTTACACTGCGCGAAATATCTTCCATTCTTGAAAGTTATATCCGATTGTTCCTATGGGAGCTATAGGATATAGACGTCCGATCGGGGCGATTTTCAAACTTGATCTGCGTACACATGTTTTAGGACGATTGTGAAAGTTTCAGATCGCTAGCTTTTAAACTGAGCTCGCAAACGGTATTGAAACAGACGGACAGACGGACAGACGGACAGACGGACAGACGGACATGGCTATATCGACTCAGGAGGTGATCCTGATCAAGAATATATATACTTTATAGGGTCGGAAACGTCTCCTTCACTGCGTTACAAACTTCTGACCAAAATTATAATACCCTCTGCAAGGGTATAAAAATGCAGTGCATCCTATTTGCAACCTGCAATATCTCCTTCACCGAAGAATCACCGTAGAGGAACCGCATAAGCGGAACGGCCCCGTACAGTGTACAAACTGCCAGGAGATCGGGCATACAATAACCTACTGCGCCCTGGGTCCAGTTTGTGTCGCCTGTGGAGATTTGCATTGCATTGAAGCATGCATGGGAAACAAAGAAGACCCTACTCTGAGGAAATGCAGTAATTGTGGGGAAATCATATTGCCAACTACCGGGGCTGTCCCGTCTACAAAGAACTCAAGAGCCGCCTAAACCAGAGACGCAGTAATCCACTCGCGGCTCAACACTCTGCCCAACCAAACATCTTCACCCCATCAACAACCACTCCTGGTTGCAAAGGAGACTCCTTTGCCAACGCACTCCGCTACCCTGGAATCTCACAAACATCTACCGCTCAACCTGCAGCATTGCGTCCACAGCCACCCATATCAAACCTAAATGATTTTCCGCTCCTAAGCCAAAATGGCCAAACAATAAGTCAACCTTCTACGCAGCAAAACCAAACTCTTCCCCACAAACACTTAGCGGTCTAGAATCTACACTAGCTACTCTCGCAAACGTCATGATGACGATTCAAAGTTCCCTTCAAGAACTACTGCGAAACCAGAGCATTCTAATGGAACTGCTGATCAAACAAAAGTCTGTATAAATTGACTCCTTAAGAATATGCTTCTGGAACGCAAACGGCGTTTCCCGGCACAAAAACGAACTCCTACAGTTCCTAAACAGACACAATATCGATATCATGCTACTTTCTGAAACCCATCTAACTAATAAAAACTACTTCCATATCATCGGATATATATTCCACGCGACCAACCACCCGGACGGTAAAGCACACGGAGGTACCGGTATACTCATAAAACAACGCATAAAACATCATCCCTTGGAGACATTCGCTACTAACTACCTGCAGGCCACATCCCTACGTATAAACCTAATTGGCGGCCCACTTACCCTATCCGCCATATATTGCCCCCACGCTTCAGTATTGCAGAAAATGAGCTTATGAATTTCTACAACTCACTAGGACGCTGCTTTATAGCTGCCTGTGATTATAACGCAAAGCATCCCCACTGGGGATCCCGTCTTATCAACCCCAAAGGCCGCCAATTATACAACGCTATTATCACTCCTGATAATGCGCTTGACTTTGTCTCACCAGCTAGGCCTACATACTGGCCCACAGATCCAAATAAACAACCTGACATTATCGATTTCACTGTTATTAGACCATTCGCCAGTTCTCCTCTGTCTATCTGAACAGCCGCAGCTTCTGGAACGCCCCCAACATCTAACATCAAACAAAACAAATTGGCTGAAGTACAATAATTATGTAAGTGCACACATCGAACTTGTTTCTGAAATTTCCTCTGAATCTGACATTGACAAGTCGCTTAAACACCTCACGGACGTAATGTCCTCTGCCGCCAAACATTCTACGCCAGAACCCTCATCCACAAACCCGCTAAGAACTGGACGCTCAAGTATCCAGATCGAGTCTCTCCTACTTGAAAAACGTAGACTTCGCAGATACTGGCAGACTCATCGGTCCCCAGCTACTAAGAAAAGACTTAACGAAGCATCTCGAAAATTGTCGAAGGCCCTCTCTACCAAAGAACCAGGCCCAACGGGCCTACATTGCGAAACTATCCCCGACGGGTAATAAATTCCCACTATGGAGAGCGCACCCAAACATGCAGCCACCAATAGATCCCGATTGGCCAATTCGATTACAAACAGGTGCCTGGGCGCGCAGTGACGAAGAAACAGCTAACACCTTTGCCAATCACTTGGAAAACGTCTTCAAGCCCCACCCGCCATCCAACCAATTCACTCTACCGAACGTCTCGCTAGCGTCGCCGTCCTCCCCAGTTACCCTTGAAACCAGCACAATACTTAAGGCTATTTAAAGAACACACAAACCCAAAAAAGGCTCCTGGTCACGATTTTATTTCTCCAAAAATGATAATTGAATTACCTGGATGCGCAGTCAGATGCATCGCATTTATATTTAACTCAATATTGAAATGGGGCTACTTTCCTGACCAATGGAAAAAGTCCGGCATTACAATGATCCCGAAGCCAGGAAAAGACAAATCCCAGGCTTCCTCGTACCGGCCCATCAGTCTGCTCCCATGTCTATCAAAGCTATTTGAAAAACTGCTTCTTGTTCATCTAGTAACACATTTTCAAAACAACAGAACGATCCCTCTGCACCAATTCGGATTTAGGGAAAAGCATGGAACTATCGAACAAGTAAACCGCTTAACATCTGAAATTCGCACGGCTTTCGAACACAAGCAATATTGCAGTGCCTTATTTCTGGACGTATCACAGGTATTTGATCGCGTCTGGATCGACGGTTTGGTATACAAAATCAAAACCCTCCTACCGGAAAACACTCACAAGTTGCTTGAGTCATACCTCAGAAACAGAGTTTTCACCGTGATATGTAAAACCTTTACTTCAACCATCCGTAACATCGAATCTGGAGTACCCCAAGGAAGTGTGCTTGGACCAATCTTGTACATCCTTTAAACGGCAGACATTCCAACAAGCCGCCAGACCCTCATTTCAACCTTTGCTGACGACACTGCCATTGTCAGCCGCTCGAAATGCCCAAAACTGCTCATGAACTACCGCTCCCCCTCCACTCGAATATAAAGTACTACTGTATAACTCGTGCTTAAAGCCGATCTGGACCTACGGTTCCGAGCTCTGGGGAAACGCAAGCAGCAGCAATATAGAAATTATTCAAAGAGTACAATCAAAGACCCTACGAACAATAACTGGAGCCCCCTGGTACATCCGCAATGCAAACATCCAGAGAGACCTGGATATAAATCCCGTTAAAGAAGAAATTGTTTCCAGAAAAATTAAATATGAAGCCAGATTATCAAATCACCCAAACCTGCTTGCCAGACAACTCAACCGGCTAAGCTATCATTCCCGTCTACAGCGGAATGATTTCCCATCCCTCTTCAATAACATAAGTTAACGTAACATAGATTAAGATATGAAAACTTATTGTTAGTCTCTTAAGTAATAGAGAAGATCCAATAAATAAGAATAAAGTATAAAAAAAATAAATAATATAGTCCGGAGAAAATCAACTCGACTTATGGGTTTTTTAATGAAAAACCCTGGGTAATAGTGTTCGGATGTTTGAATGGCATACCTTGTTGAATTCGTTACACAATTTCGAACAAAGTGGAATTTACAGAATAAAATATCATTTGAAAATTTTTTCGAAAAATAAAACCCAAATGACAATGCCCAAGTCTGGAGAAAATCCCCTTGATTTTTAAGTTTTTTATTCAAAACTCTGGGAAATAGTGGTCGAATGCTGGAATGGCATGCCTCGTTGAATTCGTTACAAAATTGGCAACAAAGTGTCATTTACCGAAAGAATATATAATTTGAACAAAGTTTTGAAAAAAGGACCCCACCATTATGATCCGAAGAAAATCACCACGATTTTTGGAATTTTAATCAAAACCCTGGGAAATAGTGTTTGGCTGTTTGTAAGTCCAAGTCCGGAGAAAATCACCTCGATTTATCGGTTTTTTAATCAAAACAACAAAGTGGAATTTAAAGAATTTAATTTGTAAACTTTTTTCTAAAAAAAACCCAAATGACAATGCCTAAGTCTGGAGAAAATCACCTTGATTTTTCAGTTTTTTATTCAAAATGAATGTTGGCCCTTATGACAAGGCCCAAGTCCGGAGAAAATCACCTCGACTTATCGGTTTTTTAATGAAAACCCTGGGAAATAGTGTTCGGATGTTTGAATGGCATACCTTGTTGAATTCGTTACAAAATTTCGAACAAAGTGGACTTTACAAAAAAAATATCATTTGATTGTTTTCGAAAAAAACCCCTAATGGCAATGCTTAAGTCTGGAGATAATCCAATTTCTCGCTTTTTATTTAATCAAAACCCTGGGATATAGTATTTGGATGTTGGAATAGCATACGTCGTTTAATTCGTTAGAACATTTCGAACAAAGTGGAATTTACAGAAAAAAATATCGTTTGCAAAATTTTTTCGAAAACGCCCTTATGACAAGGCCCAAGTCCGGAGAAAATCACCTCGACTTATCGGTTTTTTAATGAAAACCCTGGGAAATAGTGTTCGGATGTTTGAATGGCATACCTTGTTGAATTCGTTACAAAATTTCGAACAAAGTGTTATTTACTTCAATTTGAACAAAGTTTTTGAAAAAAAAAGAGGTCCCCCACCCTTATGACAAAGGCAAAATCCGAAGAAAATCACCAGGATTTTTGGAATTTTAATAAAAATCTTGGGAAATAGTGTTTGGATGTTGGAATGGCATACCTCGTTGAATTCGTTTAAAATTTTGAACAAAGTGGAATTTACAGAAAGAAAATATCATTTGAAAATTTTTTTCGAAAAAACTCTGTATGGCAAGGACAAAGTCCGGAGAAAATCACCTCGATTTATACGTTTTTTTATTAAAACCCTGAGAAATAGTGTTCGGATGTTGGAATGGCAACCTCGTTGAATTCGTTACAAAATTTTAAACAAAGTGAAAATTACAGAATTTCATTTGAAAAATTGTTTCGAAAAAAAAACCCCAAATGACAATGCCCAAGTCTGTCAAAAAAAAATCACCTTGATTTTTCGGTTTTTATTCAAAATTCTGGGAAATAGTGGTCGAATGTTAGAATGGCATATCTCGTTGAGTTGGAATGGCATACCTCGTTGAGTTGGAATTTAAAGAAAAAAATATCGTTTGCTAAATTTTTTCGAAAACTCTTTTATGACAATGCTCAAGTCCGGAGAAAATCAGCTCGACTTATCGATTTTTTAATCAAAACCCTATGTATGGAATGGCATACCTCGTTAATTCATTACAAAATTTTGAACGAAGTGGAATTTACAGAATTTCATTTGAAAATTGTTTTCGAACAAAAACCCCAAATGACAATGCCCAAGTCTGGAGAAAATCACCACGATTTGTACGTTTTTTTATTCAAATTCGTTACAAAATTTTCAACAAAGTGGAATTTACAGAAAAAAAAATATTTGAAAATTTTTTTCGAAAAAAAATCCCTAATGGCAATGCCCAAGTCTGGAGAAAATCACCCCAATTTCTCTTTTTTTATTTAATCAAAACCCTGGGAAATAGTGTTTGGATGTTGGAATGGCATACATAGTTTAATTCGTTAGAAAATTTCGAACAAAATGCAATTTATAGAAAAAATATTAGTAATATTATTAATATATTCCGGAGAAAATCAACTCGACTTATCGGTTTTTTAATGAAAACCCTGGGAAAAGATCCCCCACCCTTATGACAACGCCAAAATCCGAAGAAAATCAGCACGATTTTTGGAATTTTAATCAAAACCCTGGGAAATAGTGTTTGGCTGTTTGTAAGTCCAAGTCTGGAGAAAATCACCTCGATTTATCGGTTTTTTAATCAAAACAACAAAGTGGAACTTAAAGAATTTAATTTGTAAAATTTTTTCTAAAAAAAACCCAAATGACAATGCCTAAGTCTGGAGAAAATCACCTTGATTTTTCAGTTTTTTATTCAAATCTCTGGGAAATAGTGGTCGAATTTTGGACCTTATGGCAATGTCCAAGTCTGGAGAAAATCTCCTTGATGTTTAGGTTTTTTAATCAAAACCTGGGAAATAGTGGTCGAATGTTGAAATGGCATACCTCGTTTATTTACAGAAAAAAATATCTTTTGAAAATTTTTTTCGAAAACGCCCTTATGACAAGGCCCAAGTCCGGAGAAAATCACCTCGACTTATCGGTTTTTTAATGAAAACCCTGGGAAATAGTGTTCGGATGTTTGAATGGCATACCTTGTTGAATTCGTTACAAAATTTCGAACAAAGTGGAATTTACAGAAAAAAATATCATTTGAAAATATTTTTTCGAAAAAAAACCCCTAATGACAATGCTCTAGTCTGGAGATAATCCAATTTCTCGCTTTTTTTTATTAATCAAAACCATGGGATATAGTATTTGGATGTTGAATTGGTTAGAACATTTCGAACAAAGTGGAATTCACAAAAAAAAATATCGTTTGCAAAATTTTTTCGAAAACGCCCTTATGACAAGGCCCAAGTCCGGAGAAAATCACCTCGACTTATCGGTTTTTTAATGAAAACCCGGGGAAATAGTGTTCGGATGTTTGAATGGCATACCTTGTTGAATTCGTTACAAAATTTCAAACAAAGTGGTATTTACTATAATTTGAACAAAGTTTTTGGAAAAAAAGAGGTCCCCCACCCTTATGACAAAGGCAAAATCCGAAGCAAATCACCAGAATTTTTGGGATTTTAATAAAAATCTTGGGAAATAGATGTTTGGATGTTGGAATGGGATACTCTGTATGGCAAGGACAAAGTCCGGAGAAAATCACCTCGATTTATACGTTTTTTAATTAAAACCCTGAGAAATAGTGTTCGGATGTTGGATTCGTTGAATTCGTTACAAAATTTTAAACAAAGTGGAATTTACAGAATTTCATTTGAAAATTTTTTTTCGAAAAAAAAAACCCAAATGACAATCCCCTTGATTTTTAAGTTTTTTATTCAAAACTCTGGGAAATAGTGGTCGAATGCTGGAATGGCATGCCTCGTTTAATTCGTTACAAAATTGGCAACAAAGTGTCATTTACCGAAATAATATATAATTTGAACACAGTTTTGAAAAAAAGGTCCCACCCTTATGATCCCAAGAAAATCACCACGATTTTTGGAATTTTAATCAAAACCCTGGGAAATAGTGTTTGGCTGTTTGTAAGTCCAAGTCCGGAGAAAATCACCTCGATTTATCGGTTTTTTAATCAAAACAACAAAGTGGAATTTAAAGAATTTAATTTGTAAACTTTTTTCTAAAAAAACCCAAATGACAATGCCTAAGTCTGGAGAAAATCACCTTGATTTTTCAGTTTTTATTCAAAATGAATGTTGGCCCTTATGACAAGGCCCAAGTCCGGAGAAAATCACCTCGACTTATCGGTTTTTTAATGAAAACCCTGGGAAATAGTGTTCGGATGTTTGAATGGCATACCTTGTTGAATTCGTTACAAAATTTCAAACAAAGTGGTATTTACTATAATTTAAACAAAGTTTTTGAAAAAAAAGAGGTCCCCCACCCTTATGACAAAGGCAAAATCCGAAGCAAATCACCAGAATTTTTGGGATTTTAATAAAAATCTTGGGAAATATATGTTTGGATGTTGGAATGGGATACTCTGTATGGCAAGGACAAAGTCCGGAGAAAATCACCTCGATTTATACGTTTTTTAATTAAAACCCTGAGAAATAGTGTTCGGATGTTGGATTCGTTGAATTCGTTACAAAATTTTAAACAAAGTGGAATTTACAGAATTTCATTTGAAAATTTTTTTTCGAAAAAAAAACCCAAATGACAATCCCCTTGATTTTTAAGTTTTTATTCAAAACTCTGGGAAATAGTGGTCGAATGCTGGAATGGCATGCCTCGTTTAATTCGTTACAAAATTGGCAACAAAGTGTCATTTACCGAAATAATATATAATTTGAACACAGTTTTGAAAAAAAGGTCCCACCCTTATGATCCCAAGAAAATCACCACGATTTTTGGAATTTTAATCAAAACTCTGGGAAATAGTGTTTGGCTGTTTGTAAGTCCAAGTCCGGAGAAAATCAGTTTTTTATTCAAAATGAATGTTGGCCCTTATGACAAGGCCCAAGTCCGGAGAAAATCACCTCGACTTATCGGTTTTTTAATGAAAACCCTGGGAAATAGTGTTCGGATGTTTGAATGGCATACCTTGTTGAATTCGTTACAAAATTTCAAACAAAGTGGTATTTACTATAATTTAAACAAAGTTTTTGGAAAAAAAGAGGTCCCCCACCCTTATGACAAAGGCAAAATCCGAAGCAAATCACCAGAATTTTTGGGATTTTAATAAAAATCTTGGGAAATAGATGTTTGGATGTTGGAATGGGATACTCTGTATGGCAAGGACAAAGTCCGGAGAAAATCACCTCGATTTATACGTTTTTTAATTAAAACCCTGAGAAATAGTGTTCGGATGTTGGATTCGTTGAATTCGTTACAAAATTTTAAACAAAGTGGAATTTACAGAATTTCATTTGAAAATTTTTTTTCGAAAAAAAAAACCCAAATGACAATCCCCTTGATTTTTAAGTTTTTATTCAAAACTCTGGGAAATAGTGGTCGAATGCTGGAATGGCATGCCTCGTTTAATTCGTTACAAAATTGGCAACAAAGTGTCATTTACCGAAATAATATATAATTTGAACACAGTTTTGAAAAAAAGGTCCCACCCTTATGATCCCAAGAAAATCACCACGATTTTTGGAATTTTAATCAAAACCCTGGGAAATAGTGTTTGGCTGTTTGTAAGTCCAAGTCCGGAGAAAATCACCTCGATTTATCGGTTTTTTAATCAAAACAACAAAGTGGAACTTAAAGAATTTAATTTGTAAGATTTTTTCTAAAAAAACCCAAATGACAATGCCTAAGTCTGGAGAAAATCACCTTGATTTTTCAGTTTTTTATTCAAATCTCTGGGAAATAGTGGTCGAATTTTGGACCTTATGGCAATGTCCAAGTCTGGAGAAAATCTCCTTGATGTTTAGGTTTTTTAATCAAAACCCTGGGAAATAGTGGTCGTATGTTGGAATGGCATACCTCGTTGAGTTGGAATTTGCAGAAAAAAAATATCGTTTGGAAATTTTTTTCGAAAACGCCCTTATAACAAGGACCAAGTCCGGAGAAAATCAGCTCGATTTATCGTTTTTTCAATCAAAACCCTGGGAAATAGTGGTCGAATGTTGGAATGGCATACCTTGCTGTATTCGTTACAAAATTTCGAACAAAGTGGAATTTACAGAAAAAAATATCATTTGAAAATATTTTTTCGAAAAAAAACCCCTAATGACAATGCTCTAGTCTGGAGATAATCCAATTTCTCGTTTTTTTTATTAATCAAAACCATGGGATATAGTATTTGGATGTTGAATTGGTTAGAACATTTCGAACAAAGTGGAATTCACAAAAAAAATATCGTTTGCAAAATTTTTTCGAAAACGCCCTTATGACAAGGCCCAAGTCCGGAGAAAATCACCTCGACTTATCGGTTTTTTAATGAAAACCCGGGGAAATAGTGTTCGGATGTTTGAATGGCATACCTTGTTGAATTCGTTACAAAATTTCAAACAAAGTGGTATTTACTATAATTTAAACAAAGTTTTTGGAAAAAAAAGAGGTCCCCCACCCTTATGACAAAGGCAAAATCCGAAGCAAATCACCAGAATTTTTGGGATTTTAATAAAAATCTTTGGAAATAGATGTTTGGATGTTGGAATGGGATACTCTGTATGGCAAGGACAAAGTCCGGAGAAAATCACCTCGATTTATACGTTTTTTAATTAAAACCCTGAGAAATAGTGTTCGGATGTTGGATTCGTTGAATTCGTTACAAAATTTTAAACAAAGTGGAATTTACAGAATTTCATTTGAAAATTTTTTTCGAAAAAAAAACCCAAATGACAATCCCCTTGATTTTTAAGTTTTTTATTCAAAACTCTGGGAAATAGTGGTCGAATGCTGGAATGGCATGCCTCGTTTAATTCGTTACAAAATTGGCAACAAAGTGTCATTTACCGAAATAATATATAATTTGAACACAGTTTTGAAAAAAGGTCCCACCCTTATGATCCCAAGAAAATCACCACGATTTTTGGAATTTTAATCAAAACCCTGGGAAATAGTGTTTGGCTGTTTGTAAGTCCAAGTCCGGAGAAAATCACCTCGATTTATCGGTTTTTTAATCAAAACAACAAAGTGGAATTTAAAGAATTTAATTTGTAAAATTTTTTCTAAAAAAAACCCAAATGACAATGCCTAAGTCTGGAGAAAATCACCTTGATTTTTCAGTTTTTTATTCAAAATGAATGTTGGCCCTTATGACAAGGCCCAAGTCCGGAGAAAATCACCTCGACTTATCGGTTTTTTAATGAAAACCCTGGGAAATAGTGTTCGGATGTTTGAATGGCATACCTTGTTGAATTCGTTACAAAATTTCAAACAAAGTGGTATTTACTATAATTTAAACAAAGTTTTTGGAAAAAAAGAGGTCCCCCACCCTTATGACAAAGGCAAAATCGAAGCAAATCACCAGAATTTTTGGGATTTTAATAAAAATCTTGGGAAATAGATGTTTGGATGTTGGAATGGGATACTCTGTATGGCAAGGACAAAGTCCGGAGAAAATCACCTCGATTTATACGTTTTTTAATTAAAACCCTGAGAAATAGTGTTCGGATGTTGGATTCGTTGAATTCGTTACAAAATTTTAAACAAAGTGGAATTTACAGAATTTCATTTGAAAATTTTTTTCGAAAAAAAAAAACCCAAATGACAATCACTTTGATTTTTAAGTTTTTTATTCAAAACTCTGGGAAATAGTGGTCGAATGCTGGAATGGCATGCCTCGTTTAATTCGTTACAAAATTGGCAACAAAGTGTCATTTACCGAAATAATATATAATTTGAACACAGTTTTGAAAAAAAGGTCCCACCCTTATGATCCCAAGAAAATCACCACGATTTTTGGAATTTTAATCAAAACCCTGGGAAACAGTGTTTGGCTGTTTGTAAGTCCAAGTCCGGAGAAAATCACCTCGATTTATCGGTTTTTTAATCAAAACAACAAAGTGGAATTTAAAGAATTTAATTTGTAAACTTTTTTCTAAAAAAAACCCAAATGACAATGCCTAAGTCTGGAGAAAATCACCTTGATTTTTCAGTTTTTTATTCAAAATGAATGTTGGCCCTTATGACAAGGCCCAAGTCCGGAGAAAATCACCTCGACTTATCGGTTTTTTAATGAAAACCCTGGGAAATAGTGTTCGGATGTTTGAATGGCATACCTTGTTGAATTCGTTACAAAATTTCGAACAAAGTGGACTTTACAGAAAAAAATATCATTTGATTGTTTTCGAAAAAAACCCCTAATGGCAATGCTTAAGTCTGGAGATAATCCAATTTCTCGCTTTTTATTTAATCAAAACCCTGGGATATAGTATTTGGATGTTGGAATAGCATACGTCGTTTAATTCGTTAGAACATTTCGAACAAAGTGGAATTTACAAAAAAAATATCGTTTGCAAAATTTTTTCGAAAACGCCCTTATGACAAGGCCCAAGTCCGGAGAAAATCACCTCGACTTATCGGTTTTTTAATGAAAACCCTGGGAAATAGTGTTCGGATGTTTGAATGGCATACCTTGTTGAATTCGTTACAAAATTTCGAACAAAGTGTTATTTACTTCAATTTGAACAAAGTTTTTGAAAAAAAAAGAGGTCCCCCACCCTTATGACAAAGGCAAAATCCGAAGAAAATCACCAGGATTTTTGGAATTTTAATAAAAATCTTGGGAAATAGTGTTTGGATGTTGGAATGGCATACCTCGTTGAATTCGTTTAAAATTTTGAACAAAGTGGAATTTACAGAAAGAAAATATCATTTGAAAAATTTTTTCGAAAAAACTCTGTATGGCAAGGACAAAGTCCGGAGAAAATCACCTCGATTTATACGTTTTTTTATTAAAACCCTGAGAAATAGTGTTCGGATGTTGGAATGGCAACCTCGTTGAATTCGTTACAAAATTTTAAACAAAGTGAAATTTACAGAATTTCATTTGAAAAATTGTTTCGAAAAAAAACCCCAAATGACAATGCCCAAGTCTGTCAAAAAAAAATCACCTTGATTTTTCGGTTTTTATTCAAAATTCTGGGAAATAGTGGTCGAATGTTAGAATGGCATATCTCGTTGAGTTGGAATGGCATACCGCGTTGAGTTGGAATTTAAAGAAAAAATATCGTTTGCTAAATTTTTTCGAAAACTCTTTTATGACAAGGCTCAAGTCCGGAGAAAATCAGCTCGACTTATCGATTTTTTAATCAAAACCCTATGTATGGAATGGCATACCTCGTTAATTCATTACAAAATTTTGAACGAAGTGGAATTTACAGAATTTCATTTGAAAATTGTTTTCGAACAAAAACCCCAAATGACAATGCCCAAGTCTGGAGAAAATCACCACGATTTTAAGGTTTTTTTATTCAAATTCGTTACAAAATTTTCAACAAAGTGGAATTTACAGAAAAAAATATTTGAAAATTTTTTCGAAAAAAAATCCCTAATGGCAATGCCCAAGTCTGGAGAAAATCACCCCAATTTCCTTTTTTTATTTAATCAAAACACTGGGAAATAGTGTTTGGATGTTGGAATGGCATACATAGTTTAATTCGTTAGAAAATTTCGAACAAAATGCAATTTACAGAAAAAATCTTAGTAATATTATTAATATATTCCGTAGAAAATCAACTCGACTTATCGGTTTTTTAATGAAAACCCTGGGAAAAAGATCCCCCACCCTTATGACAACGCCAAAATCCGAAGAAAATCACCACGATTTTTGGAATTTTAATCAAAACCCTGGGAAATAGTGTTTGGCTGTTTGTAAGTCCAAGTCTGGAGAAAATCACCTCGATTTATCGGTTTTTTAATCAAAACAACAAAGTGGAACTTAAAGAATTTAATTTGTAAAATTTTTCTAAAAAAAACCCAAATGACAATGCCTAAGTCTGGAGAAAATCACCTTGATTTTTCAGTTTTTTATTCAAATCTCTGGGAAATAGTGGTCGAATTTTGGACCTTATGGCAATGCCCAAGTCTGGAGAAAATCTCCTTGATGTTTAGGTTTTTTAATCAAAACCTGGGAAATAGTGGTCGAATGTTGAAATGGCATACCTCGTTTATTTACAGAAAAAAATATCTTTTGAAAATTTTTTTCGAAAACGCCCTTATGACAAGGCCCAAGTCCGGAGAAAATCACCTCGACTTATCGGTTTTTTAATGAAAACCCTCGGATGTTTGAATGGCATACCTTGTTGAATTCGTTACAAAATTTCGAACAAAGTGGAATTTACAGAAAAAAAATATCATTTGAAAATATTTTTTCGAAAAAAAAACCCCTAATGACAATGCTCTAGTCTGGAGATAATCCAATTTCTCGCTTTTTTTATTAATCAAAACCATGGGATATAGTATTTGGATGTTGAATTGGTTAGAACATTTCGAACAAAGTGGAATTTACAAAAAAAATATCGTTTGCAAAATTTTTTCGAAAACGCCCTTATGACAAGGCCCAAGTCCGGAGAAAATCACCTCGACTTATCGGTTTTTTAATGAAAACCCGGGGAAATAGTGTTCGGATGTTTGAATGGCATACCTTGTTGAATTCGTTACAAAATTTCAAACAAAGTGGTATTTACTATAATTTAAACAAAGTTTTTGGAAAAAAAAGAGGTCCCCCACCCTTATGACAAAGGCAAAATCCGAAGCAAATCACCAGAATTTTTGGGATTTTAATAAAAATCTTGGGAAATAGATGTTTGGATGTTGGAATGGGATACTCTGTATGGCAAGGACAAAGTCCGGAGAAAATCACCTCGATTTATACGTTTTTTAATTAAAACCCTGAGAAATAGTGTTCGGATGTTGGATTCGTTGAATTCGTTACAAAATTTTAAACAAAGTGGAATTTACAGAATTTCATTTGAAAATTTTTTTCGAAAAAAAACCCCAAATGACAATCCCCTTGATTTTTAAGTTTTTTATTCAAAACTCTGGGAAATAGTGGTCGAATGCTGGAATGGCATGCCTCGTTTAATTCGTTACAAAATTGGCAACAAAGTGTCATTTACCGAAATAATATATAATTTGAACAAAGTTTTGAAAAAAAGGTCCCACCCTTATGATCCCAAGAAAATCACCACGATTTTTGGAATTTTAATCAAAACCCTGGGAAATAGTGTTTGGCTGTTTGTAAGTCCAAGTCCGTAGAAAAACACCTCGATTTATCGGTTTTTAATCAAAACAACAAAGTGGAATTTAAAGAATTTAATTTGTAACATTTTTTCTAAAAAAACCCAAATGACAATGCCTAAGTCTGGAGAAAATCACCTTGATTTTTCAGTTTTTTATTTAAAACTCTGGAAAATAGTGGTCGAATGTTGGCCCTTATGACAAGGCCCAAGTCCGGAGAAAATCACCTCGACTTATCGGTTTTTTAATGAAAACCCTGGGAAATAGTGTTCGGATGTTTGAATGGCATACCTTGTTGAATTCGTTACAAAATTTCGAACAAAGTGGAATACAAAAAATATCATTTGAAAATTTTTTCGAAAAAACCCCTAATGGCAATGCTTAAGTCTGGAGAAAATTACCCCAATTTCTCGCTTTTTATACCATCGCAGAGGGTCAAAAAGTTTGCAACGGTGAACCTACCCTATAAAGTATATAAATTCTTGATCAGCATCACCAGGAGAGTCGATCTAGCCATGTACGTCTGTCCGTCTGTCCGTCCGTCTGTCCGTCCGTCTGTCTGTCCGTTTCTACGCAAACTAGTCCCTCGGTTTTAAAGCTATCTGCTGAAACAAAAACAAAAGTTGTCTTTCTATTGCAGTTAGTATATAAGTCGGAACGAGCCGGATCGGGCCACTATATCATATAGCTGCCATATAACTGAACGATCGGAAATGCCATAACTTTGGTGTTTTTTAAGTTAGGAGTTGGGATTTTCTATGGGTTTTATTTTCGGCCAATCAGTCTGACCTACCAAATTTCATAAGGATCGGTCGACTATATCCTATAGCCGCCATATAAATGGTTGATCGGAAATGCCATAACTTTTGTGTTTGTTAAGTTAGGAAGTTGAGATTTTCTATGGGTTTTATTTTTAGCAATCAATCCGACCTATCAAATTTCATAAGGATCGGCCGACTGTATCCTATAGCTGCCATATAACTGAACGATTGGAAATGCCATACCTTTGGTGTTTGTTAAGTTAGGAAGTTGGGATTTTCTATGGGTTTTATTTTTGGGCAATCAATCCGACCTACCAAACTTCATAAGGCTCGGCCAACTATATCATATAACTGCTATATAACTGAACGATTGAAAATGCCATAACTTTAGTGTTTTTAAAGTTAGGAAGTTGGGATTTTTATGAGTATTAAGAATGTATCATATGAATAATTTTGGAGAATATAATTTACAGAGTATTCTGCAAGGGCTCCGCTGAGTTATTTAATCAAAACCCTGGGAAATAGTGTTTGGATGTTGGAATGGCATACATCGTTTAA
The DNA here is from genome assembly GCA_018152295.1 of Drosophila carrolli. Classification (NCBI taxonomy): domain Eukaryota; kingdom Metazoa; phylum Arthropoda; class Insecta; order Diptera; family Drosophilidae; genus Drosophila; species Drosophila carrolli. Next base: position 376,929 of record JAECXJ010000306.1, read on the forward strand.
TTCGTTAGAAAATTTAGAACAAAGTAGAATTTACAGAAAAAATATCGTTTGAAATTTTTCGAAAACGACCTTATGACAAGGCCCAAGTCCGGAGAAAATCACCTCGACTTATCGGTTTTTTAATGAAAACCCTGGGAAATAGTGTTCGGATGTTTGAATGGCATACCTTGTTGAATTTGTTACAAAATTTCGAACAAAGTGGTATTTACTATAATTTGAACAAAGTTTTTGGAAAACTTTGACAAAGGCAAAATCCGAAGAAAATCACCAGAATTTTTGGAATTTTAATAAAAATCTTGGGAAATAGTGTTTGGATGTTGGAATGGCATACCTCGTTGAATTCGTTTAAAAATTTTGAACAAAGTGGAATTTACAGAATTTCATTTGAAAAATTGTTTCGAAAAAAAACCCCAAATGACAATGCCCAAGTCTGGCAAAAATCACCTTGATTTTTTCGGTTTTTTATTCAAAATTCTGGGAAATAGTGGTCGAATGTTAGAATGGCAAATTTTCGAAGTGGAATTTACAGAAAAAAATATCGTTTAAACAATTTTTTCGAAAAAAACCCCAAATGACAATGCCCAACTCCGGAGAAAATCACCTTGATTTTTCTGTTTTTTATTCAAAACTCTGGAAAATAGTGGTCAAATGTTGGAATTTACTGAACAAAAATAATACCTAAACCTAAAAAAATGCATCGTTCCAACAAAGTGTCAATTACAAAACAAAAATATCATTTAAAAAATTTTTGGAAAAAAATGATGACCCTCACCCTTATGACAAAGCCAAAATCCGGAGAAAAACACCTGGATTTTTTGTATTTTAACCAAAACCCTGGGAAATAATTATCGAATGTCGGAATGGCATATATCGTTGAATTCGTTAAAATCACCTCGACTCGATCGGTTTTTTAATCAAAACCTGGGAATTAGTAGTCGAATGTTGGAATGGCATACATCATTGAATTCGTTACAAAATTGCCAACAAAGTGTCACTTACCGAAAGAATATATAATTTGAACAAAGTTTTAAAAAAAACTTGACAACGACAAAATCCGAAGAAAATCACCAGGATTTTTGGAACTTTAATCAAAACCCTGGGAAATAGTGTTTGGATGTTGGAATGGCATACCTCGTTGAGTTGGAATTTACAGAAACAAAACAAGAGAGAACGCTATAGTCGGGAGCCCCGACTATCAGATACCCGTTACTCAGGTAAAGGGAGTGCGAGGGAGATGGAGATAGAAAGGATCACGCATAACTTTTTAACGAATGGTCCGATTTGAAAAATTTCTTCAACATTTCGATAGGTATTAATAAACACAATAAAACTGCATTTTTACTTTTCCGAAATATTTAAATTTTTAAAATCGTATATTAGCGATTGTGGGCGTTAAAGGGGGCGTGGCACCTTTTTGAAACAAACTTGCGCTGCGTAGGAACTCCTAGAATCTGCATGCAAAATGCCATTCTTCTAGCTTTTATAGTTTCCGAGATCTCAGCGTTCATACGGACAGACAGACGGACAGGACAGACGGACAGACGGCAGACGGACATGGCTATATCGACTCGGCTAGTGACCCTGATCAAGAATATATATACTTTATAGGGTCGGAAACGCTTCCTTCTAGCTGTTACATACTTTTGCACGAATACAATATACCCTTTTACTCTACGAGTAACGGGTATAATAATACCAAATACCTAAAAAATTCATTATTCCAACAAAGTGTCAATTACAGAAAAAAATTTCATTTAAAACAATTTTTGGAAAAAAACGATGTCCCTCACCTTTATGACAGAACCAGAATCCGAAAAAAACCACTCGATTTTCGGTATTTTACTTAAAACCCTGGGAAATAATTACCGAATGTCGGAATGGCATACCTCGTTGAATTCGTTAAAATCACCTAGACTTATCGGTTTTTAATCAAAACCTGGGAAATAGTGGTCGAATGTTGGAATGGCATACCCTCGTTTAATTCGTTTCGAACAAAGTGGAATTTACAGAAAAAAATATCGTTTGCAATTTTTTTTCGAAAACGCCCTTATGACAAGGCTCAAGTCCAGAGAAAATTTCCGCGATTTATTGGTTTTTTATTCAAAACCCTTGGAAATAGTGGTTGAATGTTGAAATGACATACCTGTTTAATTCGTTAAAACGCCCTTATGACAAGGCCCAAGTCCGGAGAAAATCACCTCAACATATTTTAATCAAACCCTAGGAAATAGTGTTCGGATGGTGGAATGGCATACCTCGTGAATTAGTTACAAAGGTTTGAACAAAGTGGAAGTTACAGAATTTAATTTGAAAAATTGTTCCAAAAAAAACCTCAAATGACAATCCCCAAGACTGGAGAAAATCACCTTGATTTTTTGGTTTTGTATTCAAAACTCTGGGAAATAGTGGTCGAGTGTTAATAATAGTTATCGAATGTCGGAATGAAATACATCGTTTAATTCGTTACAAAATTTCGATTAAAGGGGAATTTACAGAAAAAAAATATCATTTGAAAATTTTTTCGAAAATAAACCCCGTATGGCAATGCCCAAGTCTGGAGAAAATCACCTTGATTTTTCGGTTTTTTATTAAAAACTGTGGGAATAGTGGTCTAATGTTAGAATGGCATACCTCGTTGAGTTGGAATTTACAGAAAAAAAAATAATTCCTAATACCTAAAAATACGTCGTTCCAACAAGTGTCATTTACAGAAAGAATATATAATTTGAACAAAGTTTTGGAAAAAAAAGATGTCCCCCACCCTTATGACAAAGCCAAAATCCGAAGAAAATCACCAGGATTTTTAAAAATTTTAATCAAAACCCTGGGAAATAGTGTTGGAATGACACATAACTCGTTGAATTCGTTACAAAGTAAAATTTGCAAAAAAATGATGTCCCTCACCTTCATGACAGACCCAAATTTGTTATACAATTTCGAACAAAGTGGAATTTACAGAAAAAAATATCGTTTGAAATTTTTTCGAAAACCCCTTATGACAACCCCAAGTCCGTAGAAAAGCACCTCGACTTATAGGTTTTTTAATCAAAACCTGGGAAATAGTGGTCCAATGTTGGAATGGCATACCTCGTTTAATTCCTTACAAAATTTTGAACAAAGTAAAATTTACAGCAAAAAAATATCATTTGAAAAGAAGAAAAATGTTTTCGAATATAAACCCCTTATGGCCATGCCCAAGTCGGGAGAAAATCACCTTGATTTTTCGGTTTTTTATTCAAAACTCTGGGAAATAGTAGTCGAGTGTTAGAATGACATACCTCGTTGAGTTGGAATTTACAGAACATAAATAATTCCTAAACCTAAAAATACATCGTTCCAACAAAGTGTCATATACAGAAAAAATTTCATTTAAAACAATTTTTGAAAAAAAATGATGACCCTCACCCTTAAAACGACGGCAAAATCCAAAGAAAATCACCCAGATTTTCGGTATTTTAATCAAAACCACGGCAAATAATTATCGAATGTCGTTGAATTCGTTGAAATCACCTCGATTTATCGGTTTTTTAATCAAAACTTAGGAAAAGTGGTAGAATGTTGGAATGGCATACCTCGTTTAATTCGTTACAAAATTTTGAACAAAGTGGAATTAAAAAAAATATCGTTTGAAAAATTTTTTCGAAAAGAAAACTCCCAAATGACAATGCCCAAGTCTGGAGAAAATCACCTTGATTTTTCGGTTTTGTATTCAAAACTCTGGGAAATAGTGGTCAAATGCTGGAATGGCATATCTCATTGAATTCGTTACAAAATTGACAACAAAATGTCACTTACCGAATGAATATATAATTTGAACAAAGTTTTGGAAAAAAGAGGTCTCACACCCTTATGACAACGACAAAATCCGAAGAAAATCACCACGATTTTTGGAATTTCAATCAAAACCGTGGGAAATAGTGTTTGGATGTTGGAATGGCATACCTCCTTGAATTTTGAACAAAGTGGAATTAAAAAAAATATCGTTTGAAGAATTTTTTCGAAAAGAAAAACCCAAATGACAATGCTCAAGTCTGGAGAAAATTACCTTGATTTTTCGGTTTTGTATTCAAAACTCTGGGAAATAGTGGTCAAATGCTGGAATGGCATAACTCATTGAGATCGTTACAAAATTGCCAACAAAGCGTCACTTACCGAATGAATATATAATTTGAACAAAGTTTTGGAAAAAAGGCCCCCCCCTTATGACAACGACCAAATCCGAAGAAAATCATCATGATTTTGGAATTTTAATCAAAACCCTGGGAAATAGTGTTTGGATGTTGGAATGGCATACCTCGTTCAATTCGTTACAAAATTTAAAACAAAGTGGAATTTACAGAAAAAAAATATCGTTTGAAAATTTTTTTTCGAAAACGCCCTTTTGACAAGGCCCAAGTCAGTAGAAAATCACCTCGATTTATCATTTTTTATTTAATCAAAACCCTGGGAAATAGTGTTTGGATGTTGGAATGGCATACCTCGATGAATTCGTTACAAAATTTTGAACAAAGTGGAATTTACACAAAAAAAATATCATTTGAAAATCCAGGAAAGGAGAATGTCGGCATGCCGATGGCTACTTGCAAGCTAATTATTAAAAACCACTTCAGTAAATTAGCCAACACTTATTGGCAAAACACTCCGCAATGCCGAACCTCTCACCAGACATGGCATGTAATAAACAATAAGAAAACATCAGAACCACTCAATTTCAGCCGCACTGAGTGCGGCATGCTAATTCGAGTACTTACAGGCTCGTTGGCGCACACGCCGGCAGGCTAAAAGCCCCAAAAAACGATTTTTGTAGAAGCTGCAGGGGTGAGGAAGAAGAGGAAACGGTGGAACACCTACTCTGTTCATGCCCAGCCCTATGCAGGCTTAGACTGAAACGCTTATGATATCGTTTTATAAATGACCTGACTGAAATATCGCATACTAACCTGAAGAGTCTAAGCTCTTTTATTAAATCCTCCGGATGGGGGACTTGCTGATCGACCAACCTACAGGCCGACTCTTAACGGATAGGGGACCCAAAAATAGAGATCATACGGTACCACAATGGACCCACAGAGGTCAAGGTGTACCAGTCTACAGCCTGGCAACCGTCCTAACCTAACCTAAACAGGTATGTCATTTAACCACTATTTCCAAGGGTTTTGAATAAAAAACCAATAAATCGAGGACATTTTCTCCGGACTTGAGCCTTGTCATAATGGCGTTTTCAAAAAAAAAAATCAAACGATATTTTTTTTCTGTCAATTCCAACTCAACGAGGTATGCCATTCCAACATTCGACCACTATTTCTTAAAGTTTTAAATAAAAAAATGAAAATCAAGGTGATTTTCTCCAGTCTTAGGCATTGTCATTTGATGTTTTTTTTCGAAAAAATGTTTCAAATGCAATTCTTTAAATTCCACTTTGTTCAAAATTTTGTAACGAATTCAACGAGGTATGACATTCCAACATCCAAACACTATTTCCCAGGGTTTTGATTAAATAAAAAGTCATAAATCTGTGGAAAATTACCCCAATTTCTCGCTTTTTATACCATCGCAGAGGGTCAAAAAAGTTTGCAACGCAGTGAACCTACCCTATACAGTATATAAATTCTTGATCAGCATCACCAGGAGAGTCGATCTAGCCATGTACGTCTGTCCGTCCGTCTGTCCGTAAGTCTGTCTGTCCGTTTCTACGCAAACTAGTCCCTCAGTTTTAAAGCTATCTGCTGAAACAAAAACAAAAGTTGTCTTTCTATTGCAGTTAGTATATAAGTCGGAACGAGCCGGATCGGGCCACTATATCATATAGCTGCCATATAACTGAACGATCGGAAATGCCACAACTTTGGTGTTTTTTAAGTTAGGAGTTGGGATTTTCTATGGGTTTTATTTTCGGCCAATCAGTCTGACCTACCAAATTTCATAAGGATCGGTCGACTATATCCTATAGCCGCCATATAAATGGTTGATCGGAAATGCTATAACTTTTGTGTTTGTTAAGTTAGGAAGTTGAGATTTTCTATGGGTTTTATTTTTAGCCAATCAATCCGACCTATCAAATTTCATAAGGATCGGCCGACTGTATCCTATAGCTGCCATATAACTGAACGATTGGAAATGCCATACCTTTGGTGTTTGTTAAGTTAGGAAGTTGGGATTTTCTATGGGTTTTATTTTTGGGCAATCAATCCGACCTACCAAACTTCATAAGGCTCGGCCAACTATATCCTATAACTATATCCTATATAACTGAACGATTGGAAATGCCATAACTTTAGTGTTTTTAAAGTTAGGAAGTTGGGATTTTTATGAGTATTAAGAATGTATCATATGAATAATTTTGGAGAATATAATTTACAGAGTATTCTGCAAGGGCTCCGCCCGAAGTTATTTAATCAAAACCCTGGGAAATAGTGTTTGGATGTTGGAATGGCATACATCGTTTAATTCGTTAGAAAATTAGAACAAAGTAGAATTTACAGAAAAAAATATCGTTTGCAAAATTTTTTCGAAAACGACCTTATGACAAGGCCCAAGTCCGGAGAAAATCACCTCGACTTATCGGTTTTTTAATGAAAACCCTGGGAAATAGTGTTCGGATGTTTGAATGGCATACCTTGTTGAATTTGTTACAAAATTTCGAACAAAGTGGTATTTACTATAATTTGAACAAAGTTTTTGGAAAACTTTGACAAAGGCAAAATCCGAAGAAAATCACCAGAATTTTTGGAATTTTAATAAAAATCTTGGGAAATAGTGTTTGGATGTTGGAATGGCATACCTCGTTGAATTCGTTTAAAAATTTTGAACAAAGTGGAATTTACAGAATTTAATTTGAAAAATTGTTTCGAAAAAAAACCCCAAATGACAATGCCCAAGTCTGGAAAAAAACACAAAAAAAAACAAAAATCACCTTGATTTTTCGGTTTTTATTCAAAATTCTGGGAAATAGTGGTCGAATGTTAGAATGGCAAATTTTCGAAGTGGAATTTACAGAAAAAAATATCGTTTAAACAATTTTTTCGAAAAAAAACCCCAAATGACAATGCCCAACTCCGGAGAAAATCACCTTGATTTTTCTGTTTTTTATTCAAAACTCTGGAAAATAGTGGTCAAATGTTGGAATTTACTGAACAAAAATAATACCTAAACCTAAAAAAATGCATCGTTCCAGAAAAGTGTCAATTACAAAACAAAAATATCATTTAAAAAAATTTTTGGAAAAAAATGATGACCCTCACCCTTAGACAAAGCCAAAATCCGGAGAAAAACACCTGGATTTTTTGTATTTTAACCAAAACCCTGGGAAATAATTATCGAATGTCGGAATGGCATATATCGTTGAATTCGTTAAAATCACCTCGACTCGATCGGTTTTTTAATCAAAACCTGGGAATTAGTAGTCGAATGTTGGAATGGCATACATCATTGAATTCGTTACAAAATTGCCAACAAAGTGTCACTTACCGAAAGAATATATAATTTGAACAAAGTTTTAAAAAAAACTTGACAACGACAAAATCCGAAGAAAATCACCAGGATTTTTGGAACTTTAATCAAAACCCTGGGAAATAGTGTTTGGATGTTGGAATGGCATACCTCGTTGAGTTGGAATTTACAGAAACAAAACAAGAGAGAACGCTATAGTCGGGAGCCCCGACTATCAGATACCCGTTACTCAGGTAAAGGGAGTGCGAGGGAGATGGAGATAGAAACTTTGATCACGCATAACTTTTTAACGAATGGTACGATTTGAAAAATTTCTTCAACATTTCGATAGGTATTAATAAACACAATAAAACTGCATTTTTACTTTTCCGAAATATTTAAATTTTTAAAATCGTATATTAGCGATTGTGGGCGTTAAAGGGGGCGTGGCACCTTTTTGAAACAAACTTGCGCTGCGTAGGAACTCCTAGAATCTGCATGCAAAATGCCATTCTTCTAGCTTTTATAGTTTCCGAGATCTCAGCGTTCATACGGACAGACAGACGGACAGGCAGACGGACAGACAGACGGACAGACGGACATGGCTATATCGACTCGGCTAGTGACCCTGATCAAGAATATATATACTTTATAGGGTCGGAAACGCTTCCTTCTAGCTGTTACATACTTTTGCACGAATACAATATACCCTTTTACTCTACGAGTAACGGGTATAATAATACCTAATACCTAAAAAATTCATTGTTCCAACAAAGTGTCAATTACAGAAAAAAAATTTCATTTAAAACAATTTTTGGAAAAAAAACGATGTCCCTCACCTTTATGACAGACCCAGAATCCGAAAAAAACCACTCGATTTTCGGTATTTTACTTAAAACCCTGGGAAATAATTACCGAATGTCGGAATGGCATACCTCGTTGAATTCGTTAAAATCACCTAGACTTATCGGTTTTTAATCAAAACCTGGGAAATAGTGGTCGAATGTTAATAATAGTTATCGAATGTCGGAATGACATACATCGTTTAATTCGTTACAAAATTTCGATTAAAGGGGAATTTACAGAAAAAAATATCATTTGAAAATTGTTTCGAAAATAAACCCCGTATGGCAATGCCCAAGTCTGGAGAAAATCACCTTGATTTTTCGGTTTTTTATTAAAAACTGTGGGAATAGTGGTCTAATGTTAGAATGGCATACCTCGTTGAGTTGGAATTTACAGAAAAAAAAATAATTCCTAATACCTAAAAAATACATCGTTCCAACAAGTGTCATTTACAGAAAGAATATATAATTTGAACAAAGTTTTGGAAAAAAAGAGGTCCCCCACCCTTATGACAAAGCCAAAATCCGAAGAAAATCACCAGGATTTTTAAAAATTTTAATCAAAACCCTGGGAAATAGTGTTGGAATGACACATAACTCGTTGAATTCGTTACAAAGTAAAATTTGCAAAAAAATATCGTTTGGATAAAATTTAATTTGAAAAATTTTTTCGAACAAAAACCCCATTATGGCAATGCCCAAGTCTGGAGAATACCTAATACCTAAAAAAATTCATCGTTCCAACAAAGTGTCAATTACAGAAAAAAATATCGGTTTTTTATTCAAAACTCTGGGAAATAGTGGTCGAATGTTAAAATGGCATACCTCGTTGAGTTGGACTTTACAGAACAAAATAATACCTAATACCTTCATTCATCGTTCCAACAAAGTGTCAATTACAGACAAAAATATCATTTAAAACAATTTTTGGAAAAAATGATGTCCCTCACCTTCATGACAGACCCAAATTTGTTATACAATTTCGAACAAAGTGGAATTTACAGAAAAAAAATATCGTTTGAAATTTTTTTTCGAAAACCCCCCCTTATGACAACCCCAAGTCCGTAGAAAAGCACCTCGACTTATAGGTTTTTTAATCAAAACCTGGGAAATAGTGGTCCAATGTTGGAATGGCATACCTCGTTTAATTCCTTACAAAATTTTGAACAAAGTAAAATTTACAGCAAAAAAATATCATTTGAAAAATGTTTTCGAATATAAACCCCTTATGGCCATGCCCAAGTCGGGAGAAAATCACCTTGATTTTTCGGTTTTTTATTCAAAACTCTGGGAAATAGTAGTCGAGTGTTAGAATGACATACCTCGTTGAGTTGGAATTTACAGAACATAAATAATTCCTAAACCTAAAAATACATCGTTCCAACAAAGTGTCATATACAGAAAAAATTTCATTTAAAACAATTTTTGGAAAAAAAATGATGACCCTCACCCTTAAAACGACGGCAAAATCCAAAGAAAATCACCCAGATTTTCGGTATTTTAATCAAAACCACGGCAAATAATTATCGAATGTCGTTGAATTCGTTAAAATCACCTCGATTTATCGGTTTTTTAATCAAAACTTAGGAAAAGTGGTAGAATGTTGGAATGGCATACCTCGTTTAATTCGTTACAAAATTTTGAACAAAGTGGAATTAAAAAAATATCGTTTGAAAAATTTTTTCGAAAAGAAAACTCCAAATGACAATGCCCAAGTCTGGAGAAAATCACCTTGATTTTTCGGTTTTGTATTCAAAACTCTGGGAAATAGTGGTCAAATGCTGGAATGGCATACCTCATTGAATTCGTTACAAAATTGACAACAAAATGTCACTTACCGAATGAATATATAATTTGAACAAAGTTTTGGAAAAAAGAGGTCTCACACCCTTATGACAACGACAAAATCCGAAGAAAATCACCACGATTTTTGGAATTTCAATCAAAACCGTGGGAAATAGTGTTTGGATGTTGGAATGGCATACCTCCTTGAATTTTGAACAAAGTGGAATTAAAAAAATATCGTTTGAAGAATTTTTTCGAAAAGAAAAACCCAAATGACAATGCTCAAGTCTGGAGAAAATTACCTTGATTTTTCGGTTTTGTATTCAAAACTCTGGGAAATAGTGGTCAAATGCTGGAATGGCAAATTTTCGAAGTGGAATTTACAGAAAAAAATATCGTTTAAACAATTTTTTCGAAAAAAACCCCAAATGACAATGCCCAACTCCGGAGAAAATCACCTTGATTTTTCTGTTTTTTATTCAAAACTCTGGAAAATAGTGGTCAAATGTTGGAATTTACTGAACAAAAATAATACCTAAACCTAAAAAAATGCATCGTTCCAGAAAAGTGTCAATTACAAAACAAAAATATCATTTAAAAAAATTTTTGGAAAAAAAATGATGACCCTCACCCTTAGACAAAGCCAAAATCCGGAGAAAAACACCTGGATTTTTTGTATTTTAACCAAAACCCTGGGAAATAATTATCGAATGTCGGAATGGCATATATCGTTGAATTCGTTAAAATCACCTCGACTCGATCGGTTTTTTAATCAAAACCTGGGAATTAGTAGTCGAATGTTGGAATGGCATACATCATTGAATTCGTTACAAAATTGCCAACAAAGTGTCACTTACCGAAAGAATATATAATTTGAACAAAGTTTTAAAAAAACTTGACAACGACAAAATCCGAAGAAAATCACCAGGATTTTTGGAACTTTAATCAAAACCCTGGGAAATAGTGTTTGGATGTTGGAATGGCATACCTCGTTGAGTTGGAATTTACAGAAACAAAACAAGAGAGAACGCTATAGTCGGGAGCCCCGACTATCAGATACCCGTTACTCAGGTAAAGGGAGTGCGAGGGAGATGGAGATAGAAACTTTGATCACGCATAACTTTTTAACGAATGGTCCGATTTGAAAAATTTCTTCAACATTTCGATAGGTATTAATAAACACAATAAAACTGCATTTTTACTTTTCCGAAATATTTAAATTTTTAAAATCGTATATTAGCGATTGTGGGCGTTAAAGGGGGCGTGGCACCTTTTTGAAACAAACTTGCGCTGCGTAGGAACTCCTAGAATCTGCATGCAAAATGCCATTCTTCTAGCTTTTATAGTTTCCGAGATCTCAGCGTTCATACGGACGAGACAGACGGACGAGGCAGACGGACAGACAGACGGACAGACGGACATGGCTATATCGACTCGGCTAGTGACCCTGATCAAGAATATATATACTTTATAGGGTCGGAAACGCTTCCTTCTAGCTGTTACATACTTTTGCACGAATACAATATACCCTTTTACTCTACGAGTAACGGGTATAATAATACCTAATACCTAAAAATTCATTGTTCCAACAAAGTGTCAATTACAGAAAAAAATTTCATTTAAAACAATTTTTGGAAAAAAACGATGTCCCTCACCTTTATGACAGACCCAGAATCCGAAAAAAACCACTCGATTTTCGGTATTTTACTTAAAACCCTGGGAAATAATTACCGAATGTCGGAATGGCATACCTCGTTGAATTCGTTAAAATCACCTAGACTTATCGGTTTTTAATCAAAACCTGGGAAATAGTGGTCGAATGTTAATAATAGTTATCGAATGTCGGAATGACATACATCGTTTAATTCGTTACAAAATTTCGATTAAAGGGGAATTTACAGAAAAAAAATATCATTTGAAAATTTTTTCGAAAATAAACCCCGTATGGCAATGCCCAAGTTTGGAGAAAATCACCTTGATTTTTCGGTTTTTTATTAAAAACTGTGGGAATAGTGGTCTAATGTTAGAATGGCATACCTCGTTGAGTTGGAATTACAGAAAAAAAAATAATTCCTAATACCTAAAAAATACATCGTTCCAACAAGTGTCATTTACAGAAAGAATATATAATTTGAACAAAGTTTTGGAAAAAAAGAGGTCCCCCACCCTTATGACAAAGCCAAAATCCGAAGAAAATCACCAGGATTTTTAAAAATTTTAATCAAAACCCTGGGAAATAGTGTTGGAATGACACATAACTCGTTGAATTCGTTACAAAGTAAAATTTGCAAAAAAATATCGTTTGGATAAAATTTAATTTGAAAAAATTTTTTCGAACAAAAACCCCATTATGGCAATGCCCAAGTCTGGAGAATACCTAATACCTAAAAAAATTCATCGTTCCAACAAAGTGTCAATTACAGAAAAAAATATCGTTTTTATTCAAAACTCTGGGAAATAGTGGTCGAATGTTAAAATGGCATACCTCGTTGAGTTGGACTTTACAGAACAAAATAATACCTAATACCTAAAAAAATTCATCGTTCCAACAAAGTGTCAATTACAGACAAAAATATCATTTAAAACAATTTTTTGGAAAAAATGATGTCCCTCACCTTCATGACAGACCCAAATTTGTTATACAATTTCGAACAAAGTGGAATTTACAGAAAAAAATATCGTTTGAAAGTTTTTTCGAAAACCCCCCTTATGACAACCCCAAGTCCGTAGAAAAGCACCTCGACTTATAGGTTTTTTAATCAAAACCTGGGAAATAGTGGTCCAATGTTGGAATGGCATACCTCGTTTAATTCCTTACAAAATTCTGAACAAAGTAAAATTTACAGCAAAAAAATATCATTTGAAAAATGTTTTCGAATATAAACCCCTTATGGCCATGCCCAAGTCGGGAGAAAATCACCTTGATTTTTCGGTTTTTTATTCAAAACTCTGGGAAATAGTAGTCGAGTGTTAGAATGACATACCTCGTTGAGTTGGAATTTACAGAACATAAATAATTCCTAAACCTAAAAATACATCGTTCCAACAAAGTGTCATATACAGAAAAAATTTCATTTAAAACAATTTTTGAAAAAAAATGATGACCCTCACCCTTAAAACGACGGCAAAATCCAAAGAAAATCACCCAGATTTTCGGTATTTTAATCAAAACCACGGCAAATAATTATCGAATGTCGTTGAATTCGTTAAAATCACCTCACCATTTATCGGTTTTTTAATCAAAACTTAGGAAAAGTGGTAGAATGTTGGAATGGCATACCTCGTTTAATTCGTTACAAAATTTTGAACAAAGTGGACTTAAAAAAATATCGTTTGAAAAATTTTTCGAAAAGAAAACTCCAAATGACAATGCCCAAGTCTGGAGAAAATCACCTTGATTTTTCGGTTTTTTATTCAAAACTCTGGGAAATAGTGGTCAAATGTTGGAATGGCATACCTCATTGAATTCGTTACAAAATTGACAACAAAATGTCACTTACCGAATGAATATATAATTTGAACAAAGTTTTGGAAAAAGAGGTCTCACACCCTTATGACAACGACAAAATCCGAAGAAAATCACCACGATTTTTGGAATTTCAATCAAAACCGTGGGAAATAGTGTTTGGATGTTGGAATGGCATACCTCGTTCAATTCGTTACAAAATTTAAAACAAAGTGGAATTTACAAAAAAAAATATCGTTTGAAAATTTTTTTCGAAAACGCCCTTTGACAAGGCCCAAGTCTGTAGAAAATCACCTCGATTTATCATTTTTTATTTAATCAAAACCCTGGGAAATAGTGTTTGGATGTTGGAATGGCATACCTCGATGAATTCGTTACAAAATTTTGGAATTTACACAAACAAAAATATCATTTGAAAATCCAGGAAAGGAGAATGTCGGCATGCCGATGGCTACTTGCAAGCTAATTATTAAAAACCACTTCAGTAAATTAGCCAACACTTATTGGCAAAACACACCGCAATGCCGAACCTCTCACCAGACATGGCATGTAATAAACAATAAGAAAACATCAGAACCACTCAATTTCAGCCGCACTGAGTGCGGCATGCTAATTCGAGTACTTACAGGCCACCGGCTCGTTGGCGCACACGCCGGCAGGCTAAAAGCCCCAAAAAACGATTTTTGTAGAAGCTGCAGGGGTGAGGAAGAAGAGGAAACGGTGGAACACCTACTCTGTTCATGCCCAGCCCTATGCAGGCTTAGACTGAAACGCTTATGATATCGTTTCATAAATGACCTGACTGAAATATCGCATACTAACCTGAAGAGTCTAAGCTCTTTTATTAAATCCTCCGGATGGGGGACTTGCTGATCGACCAACCTACAGGCCGACTCTTAACGGATAGGGGACCCAAAAATAGAGATCATACGGTACCACAATGGACCCACAGAGGTCTAGGTGTACCAGTCTACAGCCTGGCAACCGTCCTAACCTAACCTAAACAGGTATGTCATTTAACCACTATTTCCAAGGGTTTTGAATAAAAAACCAATAAATCGAGGAAATTTTCTCCGGACTTGAGCCTTGTCATAATGGCGTTTTCAAAAAAAAAAATTCAAACGATATTTTTTTTCTGTCAATTCCAACTCAACGAGGTATGCCATTCCAACATTCGACCACTATTTCTTAAAGTTTTAAATAAAAAAATGAAAATCAAGGTGATTTTCTCCAGTCTTAGGCATTGTCATTTGAGGTTTTTTTTCGAAAAAATGTTTCAAATGCAATTCTTTAAATTCCACTTTGTTCAAAATTTTGTAACGAATTCAACGAGGTATGACATTCCAACATCCAAACACTATTTCCCAGGGTTTTGATTAAATAAAAAGTCATAAATCGAGGTGATTTTCTCCAGACTTGGGCCTTGTCATAAGGGCGTTTAAAAAAATTGTTCAAAATTTTGTAACGAATTAAACAGTTATTTCATTCCAACATTCAACCACTATTTCCAAGGGTTTTGAATAAAAAACCAATAAATCGAGAAAATTTTCTCCGGACTTGAGCCTTGTCATAAGGGCGTTTTTGAAAAAAATTTTCAAACGATATTTTTTTCTGTAAATTCCAACTCAACGAGGTATGCCATTCCAACATTCGACCACTATTTCCTAGAGAATTAAATAAAAAAACCGAAAAATCAAGGTTACTTTCTCCAGACTTGGGCATTGCCATGAGGGGTTTTTGTTCGAAAACATTTTTCAAATGATATTTTTTTGTGTAACGAATTAAACGAGGTAAGCCATTCCAATATTCGACTATTATTGTCCAGGTTTTGATTAAAAAACCGATGAGGTGATTTTAACGAAGTCAACGAGGTATGCTATTCCGACATTCGATAATTATTTCCCAGGGTTTTGGGTAAAATACCGAAAATCGATGGTGAGGAACTTCGCTTATGTTTTTTACAGGTGTAGTGGAGTTGTAAAATCAGGTCAGAGAGTGTTGCGGGTGAAACATCGGCCCCAGAGTGTATTTCGGATCAGACCTTAGTCCCAGTGTAGATCTAAAGGGTGGGTCCTTTGTAACCTCCTGGTTTGTGTGTTGTTATCTAGCAGGTTTATTGTCAAATTGTTGCAATGTTCTTCACGCCTGTTTACGTATCTCTTGCTGTTTCGTTGAATTTCTTCATTCACCTACGGGAAGTCGAGGACCTGATGAATTTTGGCGTTGTCATGAAACAGATGGGCGTTTGTAGCAATGCGCAGGATTTTGTTTTCCAGCACCTGGATGCAGTTAATGTTTGACTTGCAGGCTGTGCCCCACAATTGCATGCCATATGTGCAGATAGGTCTGATGATCGTCTTGTAAATCAATAACTTCGATGATGTCGGTAGCTTGGACTTCCTACCAATCAGCCAGTATAGTGATTTCGCTTTCAACTCAGCCTGGTGACGCTTCTTGACTAAGTGCGCTCTCCATGTCAGCCGTCTGTCCAGGGTGAAGCCCAGGTAGGTTGGCGTGTCCACCTGTGGAATAGGAATGTCGTTAAGGGTTACCTGAGGGCAGTTGCCCATTCTGGTGGAGAAGGTGGTAGCAGTGGACTTGTCCCCATTTACTACGATGTTCCACTTCCTCTGCCAATCATTAAGAAGATGGAGTTGTTCCTGCATGATGTTAGCGGGAGTCCTCTCGGAGGAGGAGACCGCCGAACTGATTTTCGCAATGACCAATAACAAGGCCCCAGGCGATAATGGTATCAATGCAATTGCATTAAAACTACTCCCTCCCAACAGCAAGAAGCTCGTCACGCTTATTTTTAATAAGTGCTTGCTCTTGGGACACTTCCCGACACCATGGAAGCGTGCGGAAGTGGTTATGATACCTAAGCCTGGCAAGCCTGAAGCACACCTCGCTTCTTATCGGCCAATCAGTCTACTATCAGTGCTTTCCAAGTTACTCGAAAGAGTATTCTTGAGCAGAGTACTGCCGGTAATGGACGAGGCTGGTCTGATCCCCGATCACCAGTTTGGATTCAGGCGCGGCCACGGGACTCCGGAACAATGCCACAGGCTAGTACAATGCATTCTGGACACTTTTAAAGCCAAAAAGTACTGCTTAGCCGTGATGCTGGATGTCAAGCAAGCTTTTGACCGGGTCTGGCATCCCGGCCTCATCCTAAAACTGAAAACCGGCCTGCCTCATCCGTACTTCAGATTTCTAAAGTCATTCCTGGAGGACCGAAGGTTTACGGTCAGATGCGGAGAAAGATGCTCTGACATTAAAGTTGTCCGAACTGGTGTTCCCCAAGGAAGCGTCCTTGGTCCGATGATGTACAACATGCAGGAACATCTTGCAGGAACAACTCCATCTCCTTAATGATTGGCAGAGGAAGTGGAACATCGTAGTAAATGGGGACAAGTCCACTGCTACCAGTTCAAAATTTTGTAACGAATTCAACGAGGTATGACATTCCAACATCTAAACACTATCTCCCAGGGTTTTGATTAAATAAAAAGTCATAAATCGAAGTGATTTTCTCCAGACTTGGGCCTTGTCATAAGGGCGTTAAAAAAAAGGTTCAAACGATATTTTTTGTCTGTAAATTACACTTTGTTCAAAATTTTGTAACGAATTAAACAGGTATTTCATTCCAACATTCAACCACTATTTCCAAGGGTTTTGAATAAAAAACCAATAAATCGAGAAAATTTTCTCCGGACTTGAGCCTTGTCATAAGGGCGTTTTCGAAAAAAATTTTCAAACGATATTTTTTTCTGTAAATTCCAACTCAACGAGGTATGCCATTCCAACATTCGACCACTATTTCCTAGAGAATTAAATAAAAAAACCGAAAAATCAAGGTTACTTTCTCCAGACTTGGGCATTGCCATGAGGGGGTTTTTGTTCGAAAACATTTTTCAAATGATATTTTTTTGTGTAACGAATTAAACGAGGTAAGCCATTCCAATATTCGACTATTATTGTCCAGGTTTTGATTAAAAAACCGATGAGGTGATTTTAACGAAGTCAACGAGGTATGCTATTCCGACATTCGATAATTATTTCCCAGGGTTTTGGGTAAAATTCCGAAAATCGAGGTGACTTTCTTCGGATTTTGGCTCTGTCATAAGGGTTTTTTTATTATTTTTTTTATTTAAGGAGTGGCTTAGTATTTAATACTGTCCTTTGTGGACAATCAATAAATGTGATGGTGAGGAACTTCGCTTATGGTTTTTACAGGTGTAGTGGAGTTGTGAAATCAGGTCAGAGAGTGTTGCGGGTGAAACATCGGCCCCAGAGTGTATTTCGGATCAGACCTTAGTCCCAGTGTAGATCTAAAGGGTGGGTCCTTTGTAACCTCCTGGTTTGTGTGTTGTTACCTAGCAGGTTTATTGCCAAATTGTTGCAATGTTCTTCAAGCCTGTTTACGTATCTCTTGCTGTTTCGTTGAATTTCTTCATTCACGTACGGGAAGTCGAGGACCTGATGAATTGTGGCGTTGTCATGAAACAGATGGGCGTTTGTAGCAATGCGCAGGATTTTGTTTTCCAGCACCTGGATGCAGTTAATGTTTGACTTGCAGGCTGTGCCCCACAATTGCATGCCATATGTCCAGATAGGTCTGATGATCGTCTTGTAAATCAATAACTTCGATGATGTCGGTAGCTTGGACTTCCTACCAATCAGCCAGTATAGTGATTTCGCTTTCAACTCAGCCTGGTGACGCTTCTTTACTAAGTGCGCTCTCCATGTCAGCCGTCTGTCCAGGGTGAAGCCCAGGTAGGTTGGCGTGTCCACCTGTGGAATAGGAATGTCGTTAAGGGTTACCTGAGGGCAGTTGCCCATTCTGGTGGAGAAGGTGGTAGCAGTGGACTTGTCCCCATTTACTACGATGTTCCACTTCCTCTGCCAATCATTAAGAAGATGGAGTTGTTCCTGCATGATGTTAGCGGGAGTCCTCTCGGAGGAGGAGACCGCCGAACTGATTTTCGCAATGGCCAATAACAAGGCCCCAGGCGATAATAGTATCAATGCAATTGCATTAAAACTACTCCCTCCCAACAGCAAGAAGCTCGTCACGCTTATTTTTAATAAGTGCTTGCTCTTGGGACACTTCCCGACACCATGGAAGCGTGCGGAAGTGGTTATGATACCTAAGCCTGGCAAGCCTGAAGCACACCTCGCTTCTTATCGGCCAATCAGTCTACTATCAGTGCTTTCCAAGTTACTCGAAAGAGTATTCTTGAGCAGAGTACTGCCGGTAATGGACGAGGCTGGTCTGATCCCCGATCACCAGTTTGGATTCAGGCGCGGCCACGGGACTGCGGAACAATGCCACAGCCTAGTACAATGCATTCTGGACACTTTTAAAGCCAAAAAGTACTGCTTAGCCGTGATGCTGGATGTCAAGCAAGCTTTTGACCGGGTCTGGCATCCCGGCCTCCTCCTAAAACTGAAAACCGGCCTGCCTCATCCGTACTTCAGATTTCTAAAGTCATTCCTGGAGGACCGAAGGTTTACGGTCAGATGCGGAGAAACCTGCTCTGACATTAAAGTTGTCCGAACTGGTGTTCCCCAAGGAAGCGTCCTTGGTCCGATGATGTACAACATGCAGGAACATCTTGCAGGAACAACTCCATCTCCTTAATGATTGGCAGAGGAAGTGGAACATCGTAGTAAATGGGGACAAGTCCACTGCTACCAGTTCAAAATTTTGTAACGAATTCAACGAGGTATGACATTCCAACATCCAAACACTATTTCCCAGGGTTTTGATTAAATAAAAAGTCATAAATCGAGGTGATTTTCTCCAGACTTGGGCCTTGTCATAAGGGCGTTTAAAAAAAAGGTTCAAACGATATTTTTTGGTCTGTAAATTACACTTCAAAATTTTGTAACGAATTAAACAGGTATTTCATTCCAACATTCAACCACTATTTCCAAGGGTTTTGAATAAAAAACCAATAAATCGAGAACATTTTCTCCGGACTTGGGCCTTGTCATAAGGGCGTTTTCGAAAAAAATTTTCAAACGATATTTTTTTCTGTAAATTCCAACTCAACGAGGTATGCCATTCCAACATTCGACCACTATTTCCTAGAGAATTAAATAAAAAAACCGAAAAATCAAGGTTACTTTCTCCAGACTTGGGCATTGCCATGAGGGGTTTTAGTTCGAAAACATTTTTCAAATGATATTTTTTTTGTGTAACGAATTAAACGAGGTAAGCCGTTCCAATATTCGACTATTATTGTCCAGGTTTTGATTAAAAAACCGATGAGGTGATTTTAACGAAGTCAACGAGGTATGCTATTCCGACATTCGATAATTATTTCCCAGGGTTTTGGGTAAAATACCGAAAATCGAGGTGACTTTCTTCGGATTTTGGCTCTGTCATAAGGGGTTTTTTTATTTTTTTTTTTATTTAAGGTGTGGCTTAGTATTTAATACTGTCCTTTGTGGACAATCAATAAATGTGATGGTGAGGAACTTCGCTTATGGTTTTTACAGGTGTAGTGGAGTTGTGAAATCAGGTCAGAGAGTGTTGCGGGTGAAACATCGGCCCCAGAGTGTATTTCGGATCAGACCTTAGTCCCAGTGTAGATCTAAAGGGTGGGTAACCTCCTGGTTTGTGTGTTGTTATCTAGCAGGTTTATTGCCAAATTGTTGCAATGTTCTTCAAGTCTGTTTACGTATCTCTTGCTGTTTCGTTGAATTTCTTCATTCACGTACGGGAAGTCGAGGACCTGATGAATTGTGGCGTTGTCATGAAACAGATGGGCGTTTGTAGCAATGCGCAGGATTTTGTTTTCCAGCACCTGGATGCAGTTAATGTTTGACTTGCAGGCTGTGCCCCACAATTGCATGCCATATGTCCAGATAGGTCTGATGATCGTCTTGTAAATCAATAACTTCGATGATGTCGGTAGCTTGGACTTCCTACCAATCAGCCAGTATAGTGATTTCGCTTTCAACTCAGCCTGGTGACGCTTCTTTACTAAGTGCGCTCTCCATGTCAGCCGTCTGTCCAGGGTGAAGCCCAGGTAGGTTGGCGTGTCCACCTGTGGAATAGGAATGTCGTTAAGGGTTACCTGAGGGCAGTTGCCCATTCTGGTGGAGAAGGTGGTAGCAGTGGACTTGTCCCCATTTACTACGATGTTCCACTTCCTCTGCCAATCATTAAGAAGATGGAGTTGTTCCTGCATGATGTTAGCGGGAGTCCTCTCGGAGGAGGAGACCGCCGAACTGATTTTCGCAATGGCCAATAACAAGGCCCCAGGCGATAATGGTATCAATGCAATTGCATTAAAACTACTCCCTCCCAACATCAAGAAGCTCGTCACGCTTATTTTTAATAAGTGCTTGCTCTTGGGACACTTCCCGACACCATGGAAGCGTGCGGAAGTGGTTATGATACCCAAGCCTGGCAAGCCTGAAGCACACCTCGCTTCTTATCGGCCAATCAGTCTACTATCAGTGCTTTCCAAGTTACTCGAAAGAGTATTCTTGAGCAGTGTACTGCCGGTAATGGACGAGGCTGGTCTGATCCCCGATCACCAGTTTGGATTCAGGCGCGGCCACGGGACTCCGGAACAATGCCACAGGCTAGTACAATGCATTCTGGACACTTTTAAAGCCAACAAGTACTGCTTAGCCGTGATGCTGGATGTCAAGCGGCTTTTGACCGGGTCTGGCATCCCGGCCTCCTCCTAAAACTGAAAACCGGCCTGCCTCATCCGTACTTCAGATTTCTAAAGTCATTCCTGGAGGACCGAAGGTTTACGGTCAGATGCGGAGAAACCTGCTCTGACATTAAAGTTGTCCGAACTGGTTTCCCTCAAGGAAGCGTCCTTGGTCCGATGATGTACAACATGCAGGAACATCTTGCAGGAACAACTCCATCTCCTTAATGATTGGCAGAGGAAGTGGAACATCGTAGTAAATGGGGACAAGTCCACTGCTACCAGTTCAAAATTTTGTAACGAATTCAACGAGGTATGACATTCCAACATCCAAACACTATTTCCCAGGGTTTTGATTAAATAAAAAGTCATAAATCGAGGTGATTTTCTCCAGACTTGGGCCTTGTCATAAGGGCGTTTAAAAAAAGGTTCAAACGATATTTTTTTGTCTGTAAATTACACTTTGTTCAAAATTTTGTAACGAATTAAACAGGTATTTCATTTCAACATTCAACCACTATTTCCAAGGGTTTTGAATAAAAAACCAATAAATCGAGAACATTTTCTCCGGACTTGAGCCTTGTCATTAAGGGCGTTTTCGAAAAAAAATTTTCAAACGATATTTTTTTCTGTAAATTCCAACTCAACGAGGTATGCCATTCCAACATTCGACCACTATTTCCTAGAGAATTAAATAAAAAAACCGAAAAATCAAGGTTACTTTCTCCAGACTTGGGCATTGCCATGAGGGGTTTTTTGTTCGAAAACATTTTCAAATGATATTTTTTTTGTGTAACGAATTAAACGAGGTCAAGCCGTTCCAATATTCGACTATTATTGTCCAGGTTTTGATTAAAAACACCATGAGGTGATTTTAACGAAGTCAACGAGGTATGCTATTCCGACATTCGATAATTATTTCCCAGGGTTTTGGGTAAAATTCCGAAAATCGAGGTGACTTTCTTCGGATTTTGGCTCTGTCATAAGGGTTTTTTATTATTTTTTTTTTATTTAAGGTGTGGCTTAGTATTTAATACTGTCCTTTGTGGACAATCAATAAATGTGATGGTGAGGAACTTCGCTTATGGTTTTACAGGTGTAGTGGAGTTGTGAAATCAGGTCACAGAGTGTTGCGGGTGAAACATCGGCCCCAGAGTGTATTTCGGATCAGACCTTGAGTCCCAGTGTAGATCTAAAGGGTGGGTCCTTTGTAACCTCCTGGTTTGTGTGTTGTTATCTAGCAGGTTTATTGCCAAATTGTTGCAATGTTCTTCAAGCCTGTTTACGTATCTCTTGCTGTTTCGTTGAATTTCTTCATTCACGTACGGGAAGTCGAGGACCTGATGAATTGTGGCGTTGTCATGAAACAGATGGGCGTTTGTAGCAATGCGCAGGATTTTGTTTTCCAGCACCTGGATGCAGTTAATGTTTGACTTGCAGGCTGTGCCCCACAATTGCATGCCATATGTCCAGATAGGTCTGATGATCGTCTTGTAAATCAATAACTTCGATGATGTCGGTAGCTTGGACTTCCTACCAATCAGCCAGTATAGTGATTTCGCTTTCAACTCAGCCTGGTGACGCTTCTTTACTAAGTGCGCTCTCCATGTCAGCCGTCTGTCCAGGGTGAAGCCCAGGTAGGTTGGCGTGTCCACCCTGTGGAATAGGAATGTCGTTAAGGGTTACCTGAGGGCAGTTGCCCATTCTGGTGGAGAAGGTGGTAGCAGTGGACTTGTCCCCATTTACTACGATGTTCCACTTCCTCTGCCAATCATTAAGAAGATGGAGTTGTTCCTGCATGATGTTAGCGGGAGTCCTCTCGGAGGAGGAGACCGCCGAACTGATTTTCGCAATGGCCAATAACAAGGCCCCAGGCGATAATGGTATCAATGCAATTGCATTAAAACTACTCCCTCCCAACAGCAAGAAGCTCGTCACGCTTATTTTTAATAAGTGCTTGCTCTTGGGACACTTCCCGACACCATGGAAGCGTGCGGAAGTGGTTATGATACCTAAGCCTGGCAAGCCTGAAGCACACCTCGCTTCTTATCGGCCAATCAGTCTACTATCAGTGCTTTCCAAGTTACTCGAAAGAGTATTCTTGAGCAGAGTACTGCCGGTAATGGACGAGGCTGGTCTGATCCCCGATCACCAGTTTATATTCAGGCGCGGCCACGGGACTGCGGAACAATGCCACAGCCTATTACAATGCATTCTGGACACTTTTAAAGCCAAAAAGTACTGCTTAGCCGTGATGCTGGATGTCAAGCAAGCTTTTGACCGGGTCTGGCATCCCGGCCTCCTCCTAAAACTGAAAACCGGCCTGCCTCATCCGTACTTCAGACTTCTAAAGTCATTCCTGGAGGACCGAAGGTTTATGGTCAGATGCGGAGAAACCTGCTCTGACATTAAAGTTGTCCGAACTGGTGTTCCCCAAGGAAGCGTCCTTGGTCCGATGATGTACAACATGCAGGAACATCTTGCAGGAACAACTCCATCTCCTTAATGATTGGCAGAGGAAGTGGAACATCGTAGTAAATGGGGATAAGTCCACTGCTACCACCTTCTCCACCAGAAGGGGCAACTGCCCTCAGGTAACCCTTAACGACATTCCTATTCCACAGGTGGACACGCCAACCTACCTGGGCTTCACCCTGGACAGACGGCTGACATGGAGAGCGCACTTACTCAAGAACTGGCTGATTGGTAGGAAGTCCAAGCTACCGACATCATCGAAGTTATTGATTTACAAGACGATCATCAGACCTATATGGACATATGGCATGCAATTGTGGGGCACAGCCTGCAAGTCAAACATTAAACTGCATCCAGGTGCTGGAAAACAAAATCCTGCGCATTGCTACAAACGCCCATCTGTTTCATGACAACGCCACAATTCATCAGGTCTCGACTTCCTTTGGATGAATGAAGAAATTCAACGAAACAGCAAGAGATACGTAAACAGGCTTGAAGAACATTGCAACAATTTGGCAATAAACCTGCTAGATAACAGCACACAAACCAGGAGGTTACAAAGGACCCACCCTTTAGATCTACACTGGGACTAAGGTCTGATCCGAAATACACTCTGGGGCCGATGTTTCACCCGAAACACTCTCTGACCTGATTTCACAACTCATCTACACCTGTAAAAACCATAAACGAGTTCCTCACCATCACATTTATTGATTGTCCACAAAGGACAGTATTAAATACTAAGCCACACCTTAAATACAAAAAAAAAATAAAAAACCCTTATGACAGAGCCAAAATCCGAAGAAAATCACCTCGATTTTCGGTATTTTACCCAAAACCCTGGGAAATAATTATCGAAGTCGGAATAGCATACCTCGTTGAATTCGTTAAAATCACCTCATCGGTTTTTTAATCAAAACCTGGACAATAATGGTCGAATATTGGAATGGCTTACCTCGTGTAATTCGTTATACAATTTTGAACAAAGTAAAATTTACAGCAAAAAATATCATTTGAAAAATGTTTTCGAGCAAAAACCCCTCATGGCAATGCCCAAGTCTGGAGAAAGTCACCTTGATTTTTCGGTTTTTTATTAAAAACTCTGGAAAATAGTGGTCAAATGTTAGAATGGAACAACTCAATCTCCTTAATGATTGGCAGAGGAAGTGGAACATCGTAGTAAATGGGGACAAGTCCACTGCTACCACCTTCTTCTCCACCAGAAGGGGCAACTGCCCTCAGGTAACCCTTAACGACATTCCTATTCCACAGGTGGACACGCCAACCTACCTGGGCTTCACCCTGGACAGACGGCTGACATGGGGAGCGCACTTACTCAAGAAGCGTCACCAGGCTGAGTTGAGAGCGAAATCACTATACTGGCTGATTGGTAGGAAGTCCAAGCTACCGACATCATCGAAGTTATTGATTTACAAGACGATCATCAGACCTATATGGACATATGGCATGCAATTGTGGGGCACAGCCTGCAAGTCAAACATTAAACTGCATCCAGGTGCTGGAAAACAAAATCCTGCGCATTGCTACAAACGCCCATCTGTTTCATGACAACGCCACAATTCATCAGGTCTCGACTTCCCGTGGATGAATGAAGAAATTCAACGAAACAGCAAGAGATACGTAAACAGGCTTGAAGAACATTGCAACAATTTGGCAATAAACCTGCTAGATAACAGCACAAAAACCAGGAGGTTACAAAGGACCCACCCTTTAGATCTACACTGGGACTAAGGTCTGATCCGAAATACATTCTGGGGCCGATGTTTCACCCGCAACACTCTCTGACCTGATTTCACAACTCCACTACACCTGTAAAAACCATAAGCGAAGTTCCTCACCATCACATTTATTGATTGTCCACAAAGGACAGTATTAAATACTAAGCCACACCTTAAATAAAAAAAAAAAATAAAAAACCCTTATGACAGAGCCAAAATCCGAAGAAAATCACCTCGATTTTCTGTATTTTACCCAAAACCCTGGGAAATAATTATCGAATGTCGGAATAGCATACCTCGTTGAATTCGTTAAAATCACCTCATCGGTTTTTTAATCAAAACCTGGACAATAATGGTCGAATATTGGAATGGCTTACCTCGTTTAATTCGTTACACAATTTTGAACAAAGTAAAATTTACAGCAAAAAAATATCATTTGAAAAATGTTTTCGAACAAAAACCCCTCATGGCAATGCCCAAGTCTGGAGAAAGTCACCTTGATTTTTCGGTTTTTTTATTTAATACTCTAGGAAATAGTGGTCGAATGTTGGAATGGCATACCTCGTTGAGTTGGAATTTGCAGAAAGAAATATCGTTTGAAAATTTTTTTCGAAAACGCCCTTATGACAAGGCTCAAGTCCGGAGAAAATTTTCTCGATTTATTGGTTTTTTATTCAAAATCCTTGGAAATAGTGGTTGAATGTTGGAATGAAATACCTGTTTAATTCGTCACAAAATTTTAAACAAAGTGGAATTTACAGACAAAAAAATTTCTTTTGAACCTTTTTTTAAACGCCCTTATGATAAGGCCCAAGACTGGAGAAAATCACCTCGATTTATGACTTTTTATTTAATCAAAACCCTGTGAAATAGTGTTTGGATGTTGGAATGGCATACCTCGTTGAATTCGTTACAAAATTTTGAACAAAGTGGAATTTACAGAAAAAAATATCATTTGAATAATTTTTTCAAACAAAAACCCCATTATGGCAATGGCCAAGTCTGGAGAAAGTCACCTTGATTTTTCGGTTTTTTATTCAAAACTCTGGAAAATAGTGGTCAAATGTTAGAATGGCATACCTCGTTGAGTTGGAATTTACGGAAAAAAAATAATACCAATACCTAAAAAAAATCATCGTTCCAACAAAGTGTCAATTACAGAAAAAATATCATTTAAAGCAATTTTTTGAAAAAAATGATGACCCTCAGAGCCAAAATCCGAAGAAAATCACATCGATTTTCGGTATTTTACCCAAAACCCTGGGAAATAATTATCGAATGTCGGAATGGTATACCTCGTTGAATTCGTTAAAATCACCTCGACTTATCGGTTTTTAATCAAAACCTGGGAAATAGTGGCCGAATGTTGGAATGGCATACCTCATTTAATTCGTTATAAAATTTCGAACAAAGTGGAATTTACAGAAAAAAATATCATTTGAAAAATGTTTTCGAACAAAAATCCCTTATGGCAATGCCCAAGTCTGGAGAAAATCACCTTGATTTTCCGTTTTTTTTTATTTAAAACTCTAGGAAATAGTGGTCGAATGTTGGAATGGCATACCTTGGAATTTACAGAAAAAATATCTTTTGAACATTTTTTTCGAAAACGCCCTCCGGAGAAAATTACCTCGATTTATTGGTTTTTTATTCAAAACCCTTGGAAATATTGGTTGAATGTAAGAATGACATACCTGTTTAATTCGTTACAAAATTTTGAACAAAGTGGAATTTACAGAAAAACAAGAGAGAACGCTATAGTCGGGTGCCCCGACTATCAGATACCCGCTACTCAGGTAAAGGAAGTGTGAGGGAGATGGAGATATAAACTTTGATCACGCATAACTTTTCAACGAATGGTCCGATTTGAAAAATTTCTTCTACATTTCCATAGGTATTGATAAACACAATAAACTGTATTTTTACTTTTCCGAAATATTCAAATTTTTAAAATCGTATATAAGCGATTGTGGGCGTTAAAGGGGGCGTGGTACACACTTGCGCTGCGGAGGAACTTCTAAAATCTACATGCAAATGCCAATCTTCTAGCTTTTATAGTTTCCGAGATCTCAGCGTTCATACGGACAGACAGACAGACGGACAGACAGACGGACAGACAGACGGACAGACAGACGGACAGACAGACGGACAGACAGACGGACAGACAGACGGACATACGGACATGGCTAGATCGACTCGGCTAGTGATCCTGATCAAGAATATGTATACTATATAGGGTCGGAAGCGCTTCCTTCTAGCTGTTACACACTTTTGCACGAATACAATATACCCTTTTACTCTATGAGTAACGGGTGTAAAAATATCGTTTGAAATTTTTTAGGAAAACGCCCTTATGACAATGCCCAAGTCCGGAGAAAATCACCTCAATTTATCGGTTTTTTAATCAAACCCTGGGAATAATGTTCGGATGATGGAATGGCATAACTCGTTGATTTCGTTACAAAGTATTGAACAAAGTGGAATTTACAGAATTTCATTTGAAAATTTTTTTCGAAAAAAACCTCAAATGACAATGCCTAAGACTGGAGAAAATCAACTTGATTTTTCGGTTTTGTATTCAAAACTCTGGGAATAGTGGTAAAATGCTGGAATGGCATACCTCAATGAATTCGTTACAAAATTGCCAACAAAATGTCTCTTACCGAAAGAATATATAATTTGAACAAAGTTTTGGAATTGACAGAAAAAAAATATCGTTTGAATTTTTTTTTTTGAAAACGCGCTTATGACACGGCTCAAGTCCGGAGAAAATTTCCTCGATTTATTGGTTTTTTATTCAAAACCCTTGGAAATAGTTATTAAATGTTGGAATGACATACCTGTTTAGGTTAGGTTAGGACGGCTGCCAGGCTGTAGACTAGTATCTGATACCGTATGATCTCTATTTTTGGGTCCCCTATCCGTTAAGAGTCGGCCTGTAGGTTGGTCGATCAGCAAGTCCCCCATCCGGAGGATTTAATAAAAGAGCTTAGACTATTCAGGTTAGTATGCGATATTTCAGTCAGGTCATTTATGAAAGGATATCATAAGCGTTTCAGTCTAAGCCTGCATAGGGCTGGGCATGAACAGAGTAGGTGTTCCACCGTTTCCTCTTCTTCCTCACCCCTGCAGCTTCTACAAAAATCGTTTTTTGGGGCTTTTAGCATGCCGCACTCAGTGCGGCTGAAATTGAGTGGTTCTGATGTTTTCTTATTGTTTATTACAGGCCATGTCTGGTGAGAGATTCGGCATTGCGGTGTGTTTTGCCAATAAGTGTTGGCTAATTTACTGAAGTGGTTTTTAATAATTAGCTTGCATGCCGACATTCTCCTTTCCTGGAAGGAGAGGTATGGTGGTGCCTTGCCTGGCTAGCTAGTCTGCTATACAGTTGCCTACGATATACCGGTGACCCGGAACCCATATAAGGCTGACAGTAAACTGACTAGCCATCTCGTGGAAAGATTTGCGACAGTCTGCTATTGTTCGGGATTTTGTATTTGTCTAGTAGATTGATTTAACGTCCCTGCCTGGGATCAGAGCTTCGAAGGGCGTGTTCACGGGTTTTACATAGATCCGTTTTTGGCGGGATCAATTAGTCATGCTGAAGAATCTTAGCGTGACCATACAGTTGGGCTTTCCATTGCCCTGTATCCCTCAGTCGAATGGCTGCCGATTTCGCCCTTTCGATTCCTTCTAAGTCCAGGCTTTGGAGGTTCAAGATCGCATTCAGCGCTTCGTTTAAGTTAGTTCGGAGGGCTCCACTCATACACAAGGCCGCCATGCGCTGTACGTTGTGGAGTTAAGATACATTGTTTGTGTAAAGCGGTCCACCACAGAGCCACTCCATATAGTAGGATTGGCTTGACTACCGCTATGTATATACAATTGACGATTTTAGGGGACATACCCCATCTTAGCCCAATTGCTTTTTTACAAGAGTAAAGTGCAATGGTCGCTTTCTTGGTTCTCTCTTGCCCCATTTAAGACGCTTAATTAATACTAACCCCAAGTATCTTGCGTGCTCGCTAAAAGAGAGATTACAGTTGTTAAAAGTGGGTGGGTTAAGTTTTGGGATTTTGTATCTATTTGTAAAAATGACTAGTTCCGTTTTTGAGGGATTTACCTCAAGTCCGTTCTTTGTAGTCTATTCCGATAGTGTCATAAGATCACAAACGTTTGTGGATACCTACCATTAAAGATGATAGCGACATCGTCTGCGTGCCACTTTTTTACAGCCTCCTCCTTCAAGAATCCGCAGTAGTTTATTTACCGCGATATTCCATAAAAGGGGTAATAGTACACCTCCTTGCGGAGTGCCTCTGTTCACTAATCTAGTCTGGGTCGAGGTCCCTAGTGTGGCCGTGACCAATCTGCTTATCAGCAATTTGTGGATCAGCCCCACCAGCGGTGGCTCAACTCCTAGTTCAGTGAGGGATTCTGTTATTGCCGTGGGGAGCACGTTGTTGAAAGCTCCTTCTATGTGAAGGAGGCGATCAAGGTGTATTCTTGTATACTGAGTGATTTCTTGATGTTGCTATCGGTTTTTTAATCAAAACTTGGGAAATAGTGGTCGAATGTTGGAATGGCATACCTCGTTTAATTCGTTTCAAAATTTTGAACAATGTGGAATTTACAAAAAAATTTAATCTTAATTTTTTTTTCGAAAAAATCCAATTTTGGCGATGTCCA
Organism: Drosophila carrolli; assembly: GCA_018152295.1. Taxonomy (NCBI): domain Eukaryota; kingdom Metazoa; phylum Arthropoda; class Insecta; order Diptera; family Drosophilidae; genus Drosophila; species Drosophila carrolli. Next base: position 407,035 of record JAECXJ010000306.1, read on the forward strand.
AGTCTAGAGAAAATCACCTTGATTTTTCGGTTTTTTATTCAAACGTGTGTGAAATAGTAATCGAATGTTAGAATGGCATACCTCGTTGAGTTGGAATTTACAGAAAAAAAATCGTTTGAAATTTTTTTTTCGAAAACTCCCTTATGACAAGGCCCAAGTCCAGAAAAAATCACCTTGATTTTCCGTTTTCGTATTTAAAACTCTGGGAAATAGTGGTCGAATGTTGGAATGGCATATCTCGTTGAGTTGGAATTGAAAGAAAAAAATATCGTTTGAAATTTTTTTCGAAAACGCCCTTATGACAAGGCTCAAGTCCGGAGAAAATTTCCTCGATTTATTGGTTTTAATTCAAAACCTTGAAAATAGTGGTTGAGTGTTGGAATGGCATACCTGTTTAATTCGTTACAAAGTATCAAACAAAGTAAAATTTACAGAAAAAAAATATCGTTTGAAATTTTATTCCGAAGAAAATCACATCAATTTATCGGTTTTTAATCAAAACCCTGGGAAATAGTGTTCGGATGATGGAATGGCATACCTCGTTGAATTCGTTACAAAGTTTTGAACAAAGTGGAATTTAAGAATTTCATTTGAAACATTTTTTTCGAAGAAAAACCTCAAATGACTATGCCTAAGACTGGATAAAATCACCTTGATTTTTCGGTTTTTTATTCAAAACTCTGGGAAATAGTGGTCGAGTGTTAGAATGACATACATCGTTGAGTTGGAATTTATAGAACAAAAATAATACCTAATACCTAAAAAATTACATCGTTCCAACAAAGTGTCATTTACAGAAAAAATATCATATCAAACACTGAGAAATAGTTAGAATGTCGGAATGGCATACCTCGTTGAATTCGTTAAAAGCACCTCCATTTATCGGTTTTTTAATCAAAACTTGGGAAATAGTGGTCGAATGTTGGAATGGCATACCTCGTTTAATTCGTTTCAAAATTTTGAATAATGTGGAATTTACAAAAAAATATAATTTGAAAATTTTTTTCGAAAAAAACCCCTTATGGCGATGCCCAAGTCTGGAGAAAATCACCTTGATTTTTCGGTTTTTTATTTAAAACTCTGGGGAATAGTGGTCGAATATTGGAATGACATACCCCGTTGAATTCATTACAAAATTTCAAACAAAGTGGAATTTACAGAAAACAAATATCGTTTGAACAGGGGTTCGCTATCTCCCTGAGCCCACCGTTTGAGACTGAGCTAGTTGTTGATCCGGGCCCCCAGACAGCCTGACTCTTGGCACGGTCCGAATTACACCGTAGTCCGACCCGGAGTCATACCTGGTTAATCGTTACAAAATTTCGAACAAAGTGGAATTTACAGAAAAAAATATCGTTTGAAAATTGTTTTTCGAAAACGCCCTTATGACAAAAAATGGCATACCTTGTTGAGTTGGAATTTACAGAAAAAAATATCGTTTGAAAATTTTTTTTCGAAAACGCCATTATGACAAGGCCCAAGTCCAGAAAAAATCACCTTGATTTTCCGTTTTTTTATTTAAAACTCTGGGAAATAGTGGTCGAATGTTGGAATGACATATCTCGTTGAGTTTGAATTGAAAGAACAAATATCGTTTGAATTTTTTTTTTCGAAAACGCACTTATGACAAGGCTCAAGTCCGGAGAACATTTCCTCGATTTATTGGTTTTTATTCAAAACCTTGAAAATAGTAATTGAGTGTTGGAATGACATTTGTTACAAAATATCGACAAAACATTTTTTCGAAAAAAAACCTCAAATGACTATGCCTGAGACTGGAGAAAATCACGTTGATTTTTCGGTTTTTTATTCAAAACTCTGGGAAATATTGGTCAAGTGTTAGAATCGTTGAGTTGGAATTTACAGAACAAAAATAATACCTAATACCTAAAAAAGTACATCGTTCCAACAAAGTGTTATATTTAGTTATCGAATGTCGGAATGGCATACCTCGTTGAATTCGTTAAAACCACCTACATTTATAGGTTTTTTAATCAAAACTTGGGAAATAGTGGTCGAATGTTGGAATGGCATACCTCGTTGAGTTGGGATTGAAAGAAAAAATATCGTTTGAATTTTTTTTCGAAAACGCCCATATGACAAGGCTCAAGTCCGGAGAAAATTTCCTCGATTTATTGGTTTTTATTCAAAACCCTTGAAAATATTGGCTGAGTGTTGGAATGACATACCTGTTTAATTCGTTACAAAATTTTGAACAAAGTAAAATTTACAGAAAAAAATATCGTTTTAAATTTTTTCCGAAGAAAATCCATCAATTTATCGGTTTTTTAATCAAAAACATGGGAAATAGTGTTTGGATGATGGAATGGCATACCTAGTTGAATTCGTTACAAAGTTTTGAACAAAGTGGAATTTAAAAATTTCATTTGAAACATTTTTTTCGAAAAAAACCTTAATGACTATGCCTAAGACTGGAGAAAATCACTTTGATTTTTCAATTTTTTATTCAAAACTCTGGGAACTAGTGGTTGAGTGTTAGAATGACATACCTCGTTGAGTTGGAATTTACCGAACTAAAATAATACCTAAACCTAAAAAATTACATTGTTCCAACAAAGTGTCATTTACAGAAAAAATATCATATTAAGCCCTGAGAAATAGTTATCGAATGTCGGAATGGCATATCTCGTTAAATTCGTTAAAAGCACCTCCATTTATCGGTTTTTTAATCAAAACTTGAAAAAATAGTGGTCGAATGTTGGAATGGCATACCTTGGTTTACGTCACCTACGTTCTCCTCCACCTTAACGACTTTCCAGTCTTTTGTGGGGAGATCTGGGTTGCATTCTTGCAACATATAGATGATGTCCTCCGGTGATGCGATTGCTGCTGGGAGCCAAATTCTGGATCGCGGTCTACTGGGACGTCACACCAATCTAGTGCGACTATGTTCGCCCCTACGTAGACTGCACCGAGCTGAGCTACCGCCTGTTTATATAGGTCAGCTGATCGCTGATTATCGTAGGCCACCACTTTTACGCTGCCCTGGTACCAGCCCGTGTCCATACAGCAAGGCGCTGAACCAAGCTTCTCGCGTACTATACGCAGGCAAGTGAGAGACAGCTTGGACTCAACCGCCTTCCATTTGTTTCTGGGGATCCTGTTCTCCGGATTTCCCCTATCTATGAGTCCAAGTAGGACCCGATCTTTGCTGATCTCGGCAAAGGAGACCGACGGCTGGATCTTCGATCTCTTCGCCGACGGGCTGGGCAGCTCTATGGAGCGTTGCCTCTTCGCCTGAGCACCTTCTTGTTGGGGATTCTCTTGCCCATAGTTGGGAAACACCGTCCTTGCCCATCTACCTTCTTTAGCCATTCGGGCGAAGGCGTGGCGACAGTGCTTCTGGCATGTGAGCGCAGGGTTTGGGCGGCAGTCCGTCCTCTGCGTATGTAAACTTCTTTGCACCAACGGGTGACCCGATCGACTTTGCTGCGCCTACCACTGGTTTTGGCGCAGATGCGCACATATCAGAGGCGTTAGCGACAGTCTTTTTGTCCCCCGACATCCCTAGTTTGGGATGGGGCCCTTTCTGAGCCCTACTGGTGTTTGCAGTGGAACCATCGTTCGTCTTTGCAGAGCCGTTTTTTTGTTTGTGTTTTTATTTGTTGCTTCCATAGTTGGTCCCACGAGAAGGGGCCCGGGCAGAGATCCGCGTTACCCGGGTAAGGCGGTAGATAGAACAGGGGTTCGCTATCTCCCTGAGCCCACCGTTTGAGACTGAGCTAGTTGTTGATCCGGGCCCCCAGCCAGGCTGACTCTTGGCACGGTCCGAATTACACCGTAGTCCGACCCGGAGTCATACCTGGTTAATTCGTTACAAAATTTCGAACAAAGTGGAATTTACAGAAAAAAATATCGTTTGAAAATTTTTTCGAAACCGCCCTTATGACAAGTCCGGAGAAAATCACATCGATTTATCGGTTTTTTAATCAAAGCCCTGGGAAATAGTGTTCGGATGATGACAAGGCTTAAGTCCGGAGAAAATCACATCGATTTATCGGTTTTTTAATCAAAGCCCTGGGAAATAGTGTTCGGATGATGGATTGGCAAAGAGAAAAAATATCATATCAAACCCTGAGAAATAGTTATCGAGTGTCAGAATGGCATACCTCGTTGAATTCGTTAAAAGCACCTATAAAAAAATATCGTTAGAAAAATTTTTTCGAAAAAAACCCCAAATGACAATGCCCAAGTCTGGAGAAAATCACCTTGATTTTTCGGTTTTGTATTTAAAACTCTGGAAATTCGTTACAAAATTGCCAACAAAATGTAACTTACCGAAAGAATATATAATTTGAAAAAAGAGGTCCCCCACCCTTATGACAACGACAAAATCGTTTTTGGAATTTTAATCAAAACCCTGGGAAATAGTGTTTGGATTTTGGAATGGCATACCTCGTTGAATTCGTTACAAAATTTTGAACAAAGTGGAATTACAGAAAAAAATATATCGTTTGAAATTTTTTTTTGAAAATGCCTTTATGACAAGGCCCAAGTCTGGAGAAAATCACCTTGATTTCATCACTTTTTATTTAATCAAACCCTGGAAAATAGTGTTTGGATGTTGAAATGGCATACCTCGTTGAATTTTTCGAAAAAGAACCTCAAATGACTATGCTTAAGACTGGAGAAAATCACCTTGATTTTTCGGGTTTTAAAGTGGAATTTACAGAATTTCATTTGAAAATTTTTTTCGAAAAAAAACCTCAAATGACTATGCCTAAGACTGGAGAAAATCACCTTGATTTTTCGGTTTTTTTATTCAAAACTCTGGGAAATAGTGGTCGAGTAGTGTTAGAATGACATACCTCGTTGAGTTGGAATTTACAAAACAGAAATAATACCTAAACCTAAAAAATACATCGTTCTGTCTGTCGGTATGAACGCTGAGATCTCGGAAACTATAAAAGCTAGAATATTGGCATTTTGCATGTAGATTTTATAAGTTCCTACGCAGCGCAAGTTTGTTTCAAAATGGTGCCACGCCACCTTTAACGCCCACAATCGCTTATATACGATTTTAAAAATGTAAATATATACCTAAATCTAAAAAAATTCATCGTTCCAACAAAGTGTCAATTACAGAAAAAAATATCATTTAAAAACAATTCTTGAAAAAAAATGATGACCCTCACCGTTATGACAGAGCCAAAATCCGAAGAAAATCACCTCGATTTTTGGTATTCTACCCAAAACCCTGGGAAATAATTATCGATTGTCGGAATGGCATACCTCGTTGAATTAAAATTACCTCGAGGTTTTTAATCAAAACCCTGTGAAATAGTGTTTGGATGTTGGAATGGCATACCTCGTTGAATTCGTTAGAAAATTTTGAACAACGTGGAATTTACAGAAAAAAATATCGTTTGAAAATTGTTTTTCGAAAACGCAAGGCCCAAGTCCAGAAAAAATCACCTTGATTTTCCGTTTTTTTATTTAAAACTCTGGGAAATAGTGGTCGAATGTTGGAATGGCATACCTCGTTGAGTTGGAATTGAAAGAAAAAATATCGTTTGAAATTTTTTTTCGAAAACGCCCTATGACAAGGCTTAAGACCGGAGAAAATTTCCTCGATTTATTGGTTTTTATTCAAAACTTTGAAAATAGTGGTTGAGTGTTGGAATGACATAATTAGTATTAAAACATTCGTTTGACATTTTTTCCGAAGAAAATCACATCAATTTATCGGTTTTTTAATCAAAACCCTGGGAAATGTTCGGATGATGGAATGGCATACCTCGTTGAATTCGTTACAAAGTTTTGAACAAAGTGGAATTTAAGAATTTCATTTGAAACATTTTTTCGAAAAAACCTCAAATCACTATGCCTAAGACTGGAGAAAATCACCTTGATTTTTCGGTTTTTTATTCAAAATCGAATGTCGGATGGCATACCTTGATGAATTCGTTTAAATCACATTGATTTATCTGTTATTTAATCTAAACCTGGGAAATAGTGGTCCAATGTTGAAATGGCATACCTCGTTTAATTCGTTACAAAATTTCGAACAAAGTGTAAATTACAGGAACAAAATATCGTTTGAAACATTTTTTTCGTAAACGCCCTTATGACAAGGACCAAATCCGGAAAAAATCACCTCGACTTATCGGTTTTTTAATCAAAACCTGGGAAATAGTGGTCGAATGTTGGATGGCATACCTCGTTTAATTCGTTACAAAATTTTGAAAAAAGTATTTATTACAGAAAAAAATATCATTTGAAAAATTGTTTCGAACAAAAACCCCCTATGGCAATGCCCAAGTCTGGAAAAAATCACCTTGATTTTAAACGAATTAAACGAGGTATGACATCCTAACATTCGACCACTATTTCCAAGGTTTTGATTAAAAAACCGATAAGTCGAGGTGATTTTCTCCGGACTTGCGCCTTGTCATAAGGGCGTTTTCGAAAAATATGTTTCAAACTAAATTTTTTTTCTGTAGTTTCCACTTTGTTCGAAATTTTGTAACGAATTAACCGAGGTATGACATTCCAACATTGGACCACTATTTCCCAGGTTTTTATTAAATAACAGATAAATCGAGGTGATTTAAACGAATTCAACGAGGTGAAGCAAACCTCGTTGAAATGGAATTTACAGAAAAAAATATTTTCGAAAAAGCCCTTATGACAAGGTCCGGAGAAAATCACCTCGATTTAATGTTTCGCGTGTTGGAATGGCACATCTCGTTGAATTCGTTACAAAATTTCGAACAAAGTGGAATTCACAGAATTTCAAAGTCCGGAGAAAATCACATCGATTTATTGATTTTTTAATCAAAACTTGGGAAATAGTGGTCGAATGTTGGAATGGCATACCTCGTTTAATTCGTTACAACATTGTGAACAAAATGGAATTTCCAAAAAAAAAATATCATTAGAAAATTTTTTTTGAAAAAACACATATGACAATGCCCAAGTCTTGAGAAAATCACCTTGATTTTTCTGTTTTTTATTCAAAATTCTGGGAAATAGTGGTCGAATGTTAGAATGGCATACCTCGTTGGAATTTACAGAAAAAAATAATACCTAATACATAAAATAAATACATTGTTCCAACAAAGTGTCATTTACAGAAAAATATCATTTAAAACAATTTTTGGAAAAATATGATGACCCTCACCCTTATGACAACGCCAAAATCCGAAGAAAATCACCACGATTTTCGGTATTTAATCAAAACCCTGGGAAATAATTATCGAATGTCGGAATGGCATACCTCGTTGAATTCGTTTAAATCACCTTGATTTATATGTTATTTAATCAAACCTGGGAAATGGAGAAATCATTGTCAACTAGTACTGAACGGACGTGTTTTCGGAGTGCTCCATAAAAACGTGATTTTCTTTGTAAATAGTCGATCCTGAACGCTGGAAAAACCTACAGGCAGAGGGAGAGACCCTGCTGTACGCGCTGTTTGTGGACGCGGATGAGCGCGAAGCTGTATTTGAGTTGCAAGTTGCATTTTAGTTACAAGCAAAAATAAATACATTTTACACCCTGTCAACAAAACAATTATTGTGACAGTTAAACCACAGCCGACTGAGACTACCCCCTGGCCGGGCGGCTAAACACTGTGTGGAGAAATCTCATACATAGAGAGCGCATGATGGACTGGCAAGCCGCAAATGTTAAGAAGCCTACTAAGAAGACCACCAACAAGAGATCGAAGACGATCGCCCCCTCCTCGGACTCCGAATCCTCATTCGAACTGGGGGAGGTAAAGAGGAAGCCAACGCGCAAGACCAATGACGGACCCAGCACCAGCAAGGCCGCAGCCGAAGCTCAACAGAAGCTGCCGAGCAACAGGTTTGCGTCCTTGTCATCTGACGACGACGACGAGTTCGAGGAGCCAATGATAGAAGTCCCAGTCAAAACCTCTCCCGAGGAGAAGGAGAAGAAGACAATCAAGCCGCCGCCAATTTTTATCCCAGATGTGACAAACATTAAGACCCTGATCAGCAACATCACTGCCGTGCTCGGAAAGGACGTCGTCTTTACCTACAAGGCCACGAGCAACAACAACATCCGTGTGATGACCCCAAGCAAAGAGAGTTTCTCTGCACTCAAAGCGTACCTGACAGACACTAAGAAAAGATTCCAGACATTCCAACCACGAGATGAACGCGCCTACCGGGTTGTTCTGAAAGGGCTCCACCACTCAACGGACCCTGACGAAATCTATGCAGAATTAAGACAACATGGGCATATTGCCAGGGACATCTACAATCCCACTAAGAGAGGCACGAAGAAACCTCTGAATATATTCTTTGCCAACCTGGAACCAGCCAAGAACAATAAGGAGGTGTATAACATTAAACGGCTTTGCTTCTCCGTCATGTCTGTCGAGCCGCCGATTAAGTTTAACGATATTCCCCAGTGCTTTCGTTGTCAGGGCTTCGGGCACACACAGAGGTATTGCAATTTGGAACAGCGATGTGTAAAATGCGGAGATGCCCACCCGACCTCGGAGTGCACGAAGAACCCAAATGAACCGGCCCTATGTCTACACTGTGGCGGCCCACACACGGCCTCCTACAAAGGTTGCTCAGCCTACAAAAAAGTGAAAGCCAGCTTGGCTGCCCCCAAACAGACAGCTCCACGAGCACAGTTCCAACCCGCGAACACCAGCAGGGTTAACCCGGACATGAGCTATGCCAACGCAGCCAAACAGGCAACTGATGGGGCTCATATCCCACCGCAACCAAAAGCCAATCCTGACACAGTTATGGAAGCGATGATGGCCAAGATGGAGTCCATGTTCGAGCGGATGATGGACAAAATGATGACCCAGATGACACAGATGATGGCGACCATTTGCAAGTCACTATGCAAGCGGGATTAGATATCACAATATGGAATGCAAACGGCCTGATTTTCAACAGGCATCAGGTTGAGCTTTACAGCAAAACCCATCAAGCCGACATCATTCTCATTTCAGAAACCCATTTCTCCGCAAGATCATTCTTCACCCTGAGTGGGTATGAGGTGATTTCTGCCAACCATCCCAATGGCTCAGCCCGCGGAGGTGCAGCCATACTTATCCCGAGCAGCATCAAATTCGTGACCCTTCCTGCCATCGAGGAGAACTGGGTACAGTGCGCCCAAATCTCTATCAGCACTACACACGGAGACATCACCATCGCTGCTGCCTACTGCCCCCCAAGGCACATCGTCAGAGATGAGGACTTCGACATGCTTCTCAATAGTCTGGGCACTAAATTCCTGATCGGTGGCGACTTCAATGCCAAGCACTCCTGGTGGGGATCAAGGGTTAATAATCCAAAAGGCCAAGTACTGTACAGGCAAGTTCAAGCCCGCAATCTGGACTGTCATGGGTCCGGTGCACCGACCTACTGGCCTACTGATCCACGTAAAATCCCGGACATACTTGACATCGCCATCTCCGGTGGCCTAGACACAGCCAACATTCACGTCCGAGAGGTTGAGGACCTACTATCAGACCACAGTGCCGTTGCCATCTCGCTCTACACCTCAGCCTTCCAACGATCAGCACGTAAAAAGCTGATCTACAAAACAACGAATATCAGCCGATATCACCACTGGCTGAACAACAATCTGGACCCCAACCCTCCTATGGACACCGTGGAAGATATTGAGGCGGCCGTAGCGAATCTGACCGCTGGAATTCAGGAGGCAGCGGCACATGCTGCGCCCAGGCTCTCAGGCCAGGCGAGAGGAAGTAGCAGGGATCTTCACTTCTGGAACCCGCAAGTAATAGAGCTGAAGACGGAGAAGCGGCGCCTTCGACGCGTATGGTTTCTTTCCAGAAACTTAAGGGATAAGACTATTCTTAATAGAGTAACAAAGGAGCTGAAAGAGACCTTGGCACGGCTGCGAAGGGAATCCCTCGACACCTTCCTGGGGCAGCTTGCACCGGGTGACCCTCACCACAACCTGTGGAACGTAACCAGACGCATCAAACGGCCTCTCAGGAGGATTCCACCAGTCAGGAGAGCGGACGAATCTTGGTGCAGAACCGAGACTGAGAGGGCCAACGCCTTTGCCGACCACCTGGAAGAGGTTTTCACCCCTATCCTCCGATGCTCTGCCGACGAAGCAGAGGTAACGACCAGGCTACTGGCGGAACCTCTAGAACATGCTGAGCCCATCCCCCAGGTCTCGGAGGAGGAGACCGCCGAACTGATTTCCGCAATGGCCAATAACAAGGCCCCAGGCGATGATGGTATCAATGCAATTGCATTAAAACTTCTCCCTCCCAACAGCAAGAAGCTCGTCACGCTTATTTTTAATAAGTGCTTGCTCTTGGGACACTTCCCGACACCATGGAAGCGTGCGGAAGTGGTTATGATACCTAAGCCTGGCAAGCCTGAAGCACACCTCGCTTCTTATCGGCCAATCAGTCTACTATCAGTGCTTTCCAAGTTACTCGAAAGAGTATTCTTGAGCAGAGTACTGCCGGTAATGGACGAGGCTGGTCTGATCCCCGATCACCAGTTCGGATTCAGGCGCGGCCACGGGACTCCGGAGCAATGCCACAGGCTAGTACAATGCATCCTGGACACTTTTGAAGCCAAAAAGTACTGCTTAGCCGTGATGCTGGATGTCAAGCAAGCCTTTGACCGGGTCTGGCATCCCGGCCTCCTCCTAAAACTGAAAACCGGCCTGCCTCAGCCGTACTTCAGATTTCTAAAATCATTCCTGGAGGACCGAAGGTTTACGGTCAGATGCGGAGAAACCTGCTCTGACATTAAAGTTGTCCGAGCTGGTGTTCCCCAAGGAAGCGTCCTTGGTCCGATGATGTACAACGTGTACACGGCTGATCTCCCGGTGCTGCGGAGACCGGACCTAATGGCTGCCACCTACGCCGACGACACCGCATTCCTGGCTGTTGCCGACTCCCAGGTAGAAGCCTCTAACATCATGCAGGAACAACTCCATCTCCTTAATGATTGGCAGAGGAAGTGGAACATCGTAGTAAATGGGGACAAGTCCACTGCTACCACCTTCTCCACCAGAAGGGGCAACTGCCCTCAGGTAACCCTTAACGACATTCCTATTCCACAGGTGGACACGCCAACCTACCTGGGCTTCACCCTGGACAGACGGCTGACATGGAGAGCGCACTTACTCAAGAAGCGTCACCAGGCTGAGTTGAGAGCGAAATCACTATACTGGCTGATTGGTAGGAAGTCCAAGCTACCGACATCATCGAAGTTATTGATTTACAAGACGATCATCAGACCTATCTGGACATATGGCATGCAATTGTGGGGCACAGCCTGCAAGTCAAACATTAACTGCATCCAGGTGCTGGAAAACAAAATCCTGCGCATTGCTACAAACGCCCATCTGTTTCATGACAACGCCACAATTCATCAGGTCCTCGACTTCCCGTGGGTGAATGAAGAAATTCAACGAAACAGCAAGAGATACGTAAACAGGCTTGAAGAACATTGCAACAATTTGGCAATAAACCTGCTAGATAACAGCACACAAACCAGGAGGTTACAAAGGACCCACCCTTTAGATCTACACTGGGACTAAGGTCTGATCCGAAATACACTCTGGGGCCGATGTTTCACCCGCAACACTCTCTGACCTGATTTCACAACTCCACTACACCTGTAAAAACCATAAGCGAAGTTCCTCACCATCACATTTATTGATTGTCCACAAAGGACAGTATTAAATACTAAGCCACACGTTAATAAAAAAAAAAAAAAAAAACCTGGGAAATAGTGGTCCAGTGTTAGAATGGCATACCTCGTATAATTCGTTACAAAATTTCGAACAAAGTGTAAATTACAGGAACAAAATATCGTTTGAAACATTTTTTTCGAAAACGCCCTTATGACAAGGTGATTCGAGGTGATTTAAACGAATTCAACGAGGTGAAGCAAACTTCGTTGAAATGGAATTTACAGAAAAAAATATTTTGACAAGGTCCGGAGAAAATCACCTCGATTTAATGTTTCGGGTGTGAATGGCACATCTCGTTGAATTCGTTACAAAATTTCGAACAAAGTGGAATTCACAGAATTTCAAAGTCCGGAGAAAATCACATCGATTTATCGGTTTTTTAATCAAAACTTGGGAAATAGTGGTCGAATGTTGGAATGGCATACCTCGTTTAATTCGTTACAACATTGTGAACAAAATGGAATTTCAAAAAAAAATATCATTAGAAATTTTTTTGAAAAATACCTATGACAATGCCCAAGTCTGGAGAAAATCACCTTGTTTTTCTGTTTTTATTCAAAATTCTGGGAAATAGTGGTTGAATGTTAGAATGGCATAACTCGTTGAGTTGGAATTTACAGAAAAAATAATACCTAATATATAAAATAAATACATCGTTCCAACAAAGTGTCATTTACAGAAAATATCATTTAAAACAATTTTGGAAAAATATGATTACCCTCACCCTTATGACAACGCCGAAATCCGAAGAAAATCACCTCGATTTTCGGTATTTTAATCAAAACCCTGGGAAATAATTATCGAATGTCGGAATGGCATACCTCGTTGAATTCGTTTAAATCACATTGATTTATCTGTTATTTAATCTAAACCTGGGAAATAGTGGTCCAATGTTGAAATGGCAAACCTCTTTAATTCGTTACAACATTTTAAACAAAGTGGAATTTACAAAAAAAATAGCATTTGAAAGATTGTTTCGAAAAAAACCCCAAATAACAATGCCCAAGTCTGGAGAAAATCACCTTGATTTTTCGGTTTTGTATTCAAAATTCTGGGATATAGTGGTCGAATGTTAGAATGGCATACCTCGTTGAGTTGGAATTTACAGAAAAAAAATAAAACCTAATACATAAAAAAAATACATCGTTCCAACAAAGTGTCATTTACAGAAAAAATATAATTTAAAACAATTTTTGGAAAAACAAAAATGATGACCCTCAATTATATGACAACGCCGAAATCCGAAGAAAATCACCTCGATTTTCGGTATTTTAATCAAAACCCTGGGAAATAATTATCGAATGTCAGTATGGCATACCTCGTTGAATTCGTTTAAATCACCTTGATTTATCTGTTATTTAATCTAAACCTGGGAAATAGTGGTCCAATGTTGGATGGCATACCTCGTTTAATTCGTTACATAATTTTGAAAAAAGTAGAAATTACAGAAAAAAATATCATTTGAAAAATTGTTTCGAACAAAAACCCCTTATGGCAATGCATAAGTCTGAAAAAAATCACCTTGATTTTAAACGAATTAACGAAGTATGCCATCGTAACATTCGACCACTATTTCCAAGGTTTTGACTTGCGCCTTGTCATAAGGGCGTTTTCGAAAAAAATGTTTCAAACTATATTTTTTTTCTGTAGTTTCCACTTTGTTCGAAATTTTGTAACGAATTAAACGAGGTATGACATTCCAACATTGGACCACTATTTCCCAGGTTTTTATTAAGAATATTGAATAAAAAACCGAAAAATAAAGGTGATTTTCCCAGACTTGGGCATTGTCATTTGGGGTTTTTTTTTCGAAATAAATTTTCAAATGTATTTTTTTTGTAAATTCCACTTTGTTTAACATTTTGGTACGAATTAAACGAGGTATGCCATTCCAACATTCGACCACTATATCCCAGAATTTTGAATACAAAACCGAAAAATCAAGGTGATTTTCTCCAGACTTGGGCATTGTTATTTGGTTTTTTCGAAACAATCTTTCAAATGCTATTTTTTGTAAATTCCACTTTGTTTAAAATGTTGTAACGAATTAAACGAGGTATGCCATTTCAACATTGGACCACTATTTCCCAGGTTTAGATTAAATAACAGATAAATCAATGTGATTTAAACGAATTCAACGAGGTATGCCATTCCGACATTCGATAATTATTTCCAGGGTTTTGATTAAAATACCGAAAATCGAGGTGATTTTCTTCGGATTTCGGCGTTGTCATATAATTGAGGGTCATCATTTTTGTTTTTCCAAAAATTGTTTAAATTATATTTTTCTGTAAATGACTCTTTGTTGGAACGATGTATTTTTTAGGTATAAGGTAATTTCTTTTCTTTAAATTCCAACTCAACGAGGTATGTCATTCTAACATTTGACCACTATTTCCCAGAATATTGAATAAAAAACCGAAAAATAAAGGTGATTTTCCCAGACTTGGGCATTGTCATTTGGGGTTTTTTTTCGAAATAAATTTTCAAATGTATTTTTTTTGTAAATTCCACTTTGTTTAACATTTTGTAACGAATTAAACGAGGTATGCCATTCCAACATTCGACCACTATTTCCAAAGTTTTGATTAAAAAACCGATAAATCGGAGAAAATCACAGGACTTTGAAATTCTGTAAATTATCCTTTGTTCGAAATTTTGTAATGATGACCCTCACCCTTATGACAACGCCAAAATCCAAAGAAAATCACCACGATTTTTGGTATTTTAATCAAAACCCTGGAAATTAATTATCAAATGTCGGAATGGCATACCTCGTTGAATTCGTTTAAATCACGTCGATTTATCTGTTTCTTTGAAATTTTGTAAATTCTACTTTGTTCGAAATTTTGTAACGAATTCAACCAGGTATGCCATTCCAACACCCGAACATCTGTAAATTCCACTTTGTTCAAAATTTTGTAACGAATTCAAAGAGGTATGCCATTCCAATATCCGAACACTATTTCCCAGGGTTTTGGTTAAAAAAACTTTAAATCGGGGTGATTTTCTCCGGACTTGGGCCTTGTCATAAGTGCGTTTTTGAAAAAAATTTCAAACGATATTTTTTTTGTATTTTCCAACTCAACGAGGTATGGAATTCCAACATACGACCAGTATTTTCCAGGGATTTGATTAAAATTCCGAAAATCCAGGTGATTTTCTCCGGACTAGGGCCTTGTCATAAGGGCGTTTTCCAAAAAAATTTCCAAACGATATTTTTATACCCTTGCAGAGGGTATTATAATTTTGGTCAAAAGTGTGCAACGCAGTGAAGGAGACATCTCCGACCCTATAAAGTATATATATTCTTGATCAGGATCACCTCCTGAGTTGATATAGCCATGTCCGTCTGTCCGTCTGTCTGTCCGTCTGTCTGTCCGTCTGTCTGTCCGTCTGTCTGTTTCTACGCGAACTAGTCTCTTAGTTTTAAAGATATCGAATTGAAACTTTGCACACACCCTTCTTTCCTTTGCACGCAGTATATAAGTCGGAACGGCCGGGATCGGCCGACTATATCCTATAGCTGCCATATAACTGAACGATCGGAAATGCCATAACTTTGGTGTTTGTAAAGTTAGGAAGTTGGGATTTTCTGTGGGTTTTGTATTTGGCTAATCAATCCGACATGCCGAATTTCATAAGGATCGGCCGACTATATCCTATAGCTTCCATATAACTGATTGATCGGAATGCCATAACTTTGGTGTTTGTAAAGTTAGAATGTTGGGATTTTCTATGGGTTTTAAATTTGTCTAATCAATCCGACATGCCGAATTTCATAAGGATCGGCCGACTATATCCTATAGCTTCCATATAACTGATTGATCGGAATGCCATAACTTTGGTGTTTGTAAAGTTAGGAAGTTGGCATTTTCTATGGGTGTTATATTTGGCCAGCCAATCCGACCTACCAAATTTCATAAGGATCCTATAGCTGCCATATAACTGAACGATTGAAAATGTCATAACTTTGGTGTTTTTAAAGTTAGGAAGTTGGGATTTTTTATGAGTATTAAGAATGCATAATATGAATAATTTTGGAGAATATAATTTACAGAGTATTCTGCAAGGGTATATCAACTTCGGCTCCGCCCGAAGTTAGCTTTCCTTTCTTGTTTTATGTAAATTCCAACTTAACGAGGTATGCCATTCTAACATTTGACCCCTATTTCCCAGAGTTTTGAATAAAAAACCGAAAAATCAAGGTGATTTTTTCTAGACTTGGGCATTGCCATAATGTGTTTTTGTTCGAAAAAATTTTTCAAATGATATTTATGCCCGTTACTCGTAGAGTAAAATGGTATATTGTATTCGTGCAAAAGTATGTAACAGCTAGAAGGAAGCGTTTCCGACCCTATTCTTGATCGGGGACTAGCCGAGTCGATATAGCCATGTCCGTCTGTCTGTCCGTCCGTATGAACGCTGAGATCTCGGAAATTATAAAAGCTAGAAGATCAATCTTTTGCATGCAGCAGATAAAAAAGTGCCACGACCCCTTTAACGCCCACAATCGCTAATATACGATTTTAAACATTTAAATATTTTGGAAAAGTAAAAATGCAGTTTTATTGTGTTTATACCTATCGAAATGTAGAAGAAATTTTTCAAATCGTTAAAAAGTTTCCATCTCCATATTCCTCGCACTCCCTTTACCTGTGTAACGGGTATCTGATAGTCGGATCACCCGACTATAGCGTTCTCTCTTGTTTTTTTCTGTAAATTATATTTTGTTCGAACTTTTGTAACGAATTAAACGAGGTATACCATTTCAACATTGGGCTACTATTTCCCAGGTTTTGATTAAATAATAGATACATCGAGGTGATTTTAACGAATTCAAAGAGGTATGCCATTCCGACATTCATAATTATTTCCCAGGGTTATGATTAAAATACCAAAAATCGAGGTGATTTTCTTCGGATTTTGGCGTTGTCAAATAAGAGAGGGTCATCATTGTTTTCCAACATTTTTTTTAAAATGATATTTTTTCTGTCAATGACACTTTGTTGAAACGATGCATTTTTTTAGGTATTAGGTATTATTTTTTATACCCTAACGCAGTGAAGGAGACGTTTCCGACCCGATAAAGTATATATATTCTTGTTCAGGATCACCTCCTGAGTCGATATGGCCATGTCCGTCTGTCCGTCTGGTTCAATACCGTTTGCGAGCTCAGTTTAAAAACTAGCGATCTGAAACTTTCACACTCGTCTTAAAACATGTGTACGCAGATCAAGTTTGAAAATCGCCCCGATCGGGCGTCTATATCCTATAGCTCCCATAGGAACAATCAGATATATCTTGCAAGAATTGATGATATTTCGCGCAGTGTAAAAGCTATTGACATCAATCTTTCCAAATCGTATTTTTTTATTCATACCTTGATCAGGGTAAAAGCGCTTGGCGATCGGACGTCTATATCCTATAGCTCCCATAGGAAAAATTCGGTGAAATCGGTCCAAATTTGTTGGTTTTCTGAATTTTTCGCGTAGAAGAAAATCACCTCGATTTAATGTTTCGGGTGTTGGAATGGCACATCTCGTTGAATTCGTTACAAAATTTCGAACAAAGTGGAATTCACAGAATTTCAAAGTCCGGAGAAAATCACATCGATTTATCGGTTTTTTAATCAAAACTTGGGAAATAGTGGTCGAATGTTGGAATAGCATACCTCGTTTAATTCGTTACAACATTATGAACAAAATGGAATTTCCAAAAAAAATATCATTAGAAAATTATTTTGAAAAATACCCATATGACAATGCCCAAGTCTGGAGAAAATCACCTTGATTTTTCTGTTTTTTATTCAAAATTCTGGGAAATAGTGGTCGAATGTTAGAATGGCATTCCTCGTTGAGTTGGAATTTACAGAAAAAAATAATACCTAATATATAAAATAAATACATCGTTCCAACAAAGTGTCATTTACAGAAAAATATCATTTAAAACAATTTTTGGAAAAATATGATTACCCTCACCCTTATGACAACGCCGAAATCCGAAGAAAATCACCTCGATTTTCGGTATTTTAATCAAAACCCTGGGAAATAATTATCGAATGTCGGAATGGCATACCTCGTTGAATTCGTTTAAATCACATTGATCACATCATTTTTTCCAAAAATTGTTTTAAATGAAATTTTTTTTCTGTAAATGACTCTTTGTTGGAACGATGTATTTTTTTTAGGTATAAGGTAATTTCTTTTTCTTTAAATTCCAACTCAACGAGGTATGTCATTCTAACATTTGACCACTATTTCCCAGAATATTGAATAAAAAACCGAAAAATAAAGGTGATTTTCCCAGACTTGGGCATTGTCATTTGGGGTTTTTTTTCGAAATAAATTTTCAAATGTATTTTTTTGTAAATTCCACTTTGTTTAACATTTTGTAACGAATTAAACGAGGTATGCCATTCCAACATTCGACCACTATTTCCAAAGTTTTGATTAAAAAACCGATAAATCGGAGAAAATCACAGGACTTTGAAATTCTGTAAATTATCCTTTGTTCGAAATTTTGTAATGATGACCCTCACCCTTATGACAAACGCCAAAATCCAAAGAAAATCACCACGATTTTTGGTATTTTAATCAAAACCCTGGAAAATAATTATCAAATGTCGGAATGGCATACCTCGTTGAATTCGTTTTAAATCACGTCGATTTATCTGTTTCTTTGAAATTTTGTAAATTCTACTTTGTTCGAAATTTTGTAACGAATTCAACCAGGTATGCCATTCCAACACCCGAACATCTGTAAATTCCACTTTGTTCAAAATTTTGTAACGAATTCAAAGAGGTATGCCATTCCAATATCCGAACACTATTTCCCAGGGTTTTGGTTAAAAAAACTTTAAATCGGGGTGATTTTCTCCGGACTTGGGCCTTGTCATAAGTGCGTTTTTGAAAAAAAATTTCAAACGATATTTTTTTTGTATTTTCCAACTCAACGAGGTATGGAATTCCAACATACGACCAGTATTTTCCAGGGATTTGATTAAAATTCCGAAAATCCAGGTGATTTTCTCCGGACTAGGGCCTTGTCATAAGGGCGTTTTCCAAAAAAAATTTCCAAACGATATTTTTTTTTGTAAATTCCAACTTAACGAGGTATGCCATTCTAACATTTGACCCCTATTTCCCAGAGTTTTGAATAAAAAACCGAAAAATCAAGGTGATTTTTTCCAGACTTGGGCATTGCCATAATGTGTTTTTGTTTGAAAAAATTTTTCAAATTATATTTATGCCCGTTACTCGTAGAGTAAAATGGTATATTGTATTCGTGCAAAAGTATGTAACAGCTAGAAGGAAGCGTTTCCGACCCTATTCTTGATCGAGGACTAGCCGAGTCGATATAGCCATGTCCGTCTGTCTGTCCGTCCGTATGAACGCTGAGATCTCGGAAACTATAAAAGCTAGAAGATTGACATTTTGCATGCATCAGTGCCACGTCCCCTTTAACGCCCACAATCGCTAATATACGATTTTAAACATTTAAATATTTTGGAAAAGTAAAAAGTAAAAAAATGTAGAAGACATTTTTCAAATCGTTAAAAAGTTTCCATCTCCATATTCCTCGCACTCCCTTTACCTGTGTAACGGGTAACTGATAGTCGGATCACCCGACTATAGCGTTCTCTCTTTTTTTTTCTGTAAATTCTACTTTGTTCGAACTTTTGTAACGAATTAAACGAGGTATGCCATCCATCCTAACATTCGACCACTATTTCCCAGGTTTTGATTAAAAAACCGATAAGTCGAGGTGATTTTAAATATTTTGGAAAAGTAAAATTGCAGTTTTATTGTGTTTATACCTATCGAAATGTAGAAGAAATTTTTCAAATCGGACCATTCGTTAAAAAGTTTCCATCTCCATATTCCTCGCACTCCCTTTACCTGTGTAACGGGTATCTGATAGTCGGATCACCCGACTATAGCGTTTCTCTTGTTTTTTTTCCTTAAAATTTTTATTTTGTTCGAACTTTTGTAACGAATTAAACGAGGTATACCATTTCAACATTGGGCTACTATTTCCCAGGTTTTGATTAAATAATAGATAAATGGAGGTGATTTTAACGAATTCAAAGAGGTATGCCATTCCGACATTCATAATTATTTCCCAGGGTTTTGATTAAAATACCAAAAATCGAGGTGATTTTCTTCGGATTTTGGCGTTGTCAAATAAGAGAGGGTCATCATTGTTTTCCAAATTTTTTTAAATGATTTTTTTCTGTCAATGACACTTTGTTGAAACTATGTATTTTTTAGGTATTAGGTATTATTTTTTTATACCCTTGCAGAGGGTATTATATATTTTGGTCAGAAGTTTGTAACGCAGTGAAGGAGACTTTTTCGACCCGATAAAGTATATATTCTTGATCAGGATCACCTCCTGAGTCGATATAGCCATGTCCGTCTGGTTCAATACCGTTTGCGAGCTCAGTTTAAAAGCTAGTGATCTGAAATTTCACACTGTCTTAAAACATGTGTACAAAGATCAAGTTTAAAAATCGAGGTATGCCATCCTAACATTCGACCACTATTTCCCAGGTTTTGATTAAAAAACCGATAAGTCGAGGTGATTTTAAATATTTTGGAAAAGTAAAATTGCAGTTTTATTGTGTTTATACCTATCGAAATGTAGAAGAAATTTTTCAAATCGGACCATTCGTTAAAAAGTTTCCATCTCCATATTCCTCGCACTCCCTTTACCTGAGTAACGGGTAGCTGATAGTCGGATCACCCGACTATAGCGTTCTCTCTTGTTTTTTTCTGTAAATTATATTTTGTTCGAACTTTTGTAACGAATTAAACGAGGTATGCCCTTCCAACATTGGGCTACTATTTCCCAGGTTTTGATTAAATAATAGATAAATCGAGGTGATTTTAACGAATTCAAAGAGGTATGCCATTCCGACATTCATAATTATTTCCCAGGGTTTTGATTAAAATACCAAAAATCGAGGTGATTTTCTTCGGATTTTGGCGTTGTCTAATAAGAGAGGGTCATCATTGTTTTCCAAATTTTTTTTAAAATGATATTTTTTTGTCAATGACACTTTGTTGAAACTATGTATTTTTTTAGGTATTAGGAATTATTTTTTATACCCTTGCAGAGGGTATTATAATTTTGGTCAGAAGTTTGTAACGCAGTGAAGGAGACGTTTCCGACCCGATAAAGTATATATATTCTTGATCAGGATCACCTCCTGAGTCGATATAGCCATGTCCGTCTGTCCGTCTGGTTCAATACCGTTTGCGAGCTCAGTTTAAAAGCTAGCGATCTGAAACTTCACACTCGTCTTAAAACATGTGTACAAAGATCAAGTTTGAAAATCGAGGTATGCCATCCTAACATTCGACCACTATTTCCCAGGTTTTGATTAAAAAACCGATAAGTCGAGGTGATTTTAAATATTTTGGAAAAGTAAAAATGCAGTTTTATTGTGTTTATACCTATCGAAATGTAGAATACATTTTTCAAATCGGACCATTCGTTAAAAAGTTTCCATCTCCATATTCCTCGCACTCCCTTTACCTGAGTAACGGGTATCTGATAGTCGGATCACCCGACTATAGCGTTCTCTCTTGTTTTTTTCTGTAAATTATATTTTGTTCGAACTTTTGTAACGAATTAAACGAGGTATGCCATTTCAACATTGGGCTACTATTTCCCAGGTTTTGATTAAATAATAGATAAATCGAGGTGATTTTAACGAATTCAAAGAGGTATGCCATTCCGACATTCATAATTATTTCCCAGGGTTTTGATTAAAATACCAAAATTCGAGGTGATTTTCTTCGGATTTTGGCGTTGTCAAATAAGAGATTGTTTTCCAAAATTTTTTTTTTTTTTTTAATGATATTTTTTTCTGTCAATGACACTTTGTTGAAACATTGTCAACTAGTACTGAACGGACGTGTTTTCGGAGTGCTCCATAAAAACGTGATTTTCTTTGTAAATAGTCGATCCTGAACGCTGGAAAAACCTACAGGCAGTGGGAGAGACCCTGCTGTACGCGCTGTTTGTGGACGCGGATGAGCGCGAAGCTGTATTTGAGTTGCAAGTTGCATTTTAGTTACAAGCAAAAATAAATACATTTTACACCCTGTCAACAAAACAATTATTGTGACAGTTAAACCACAGCCGACTGAGACTACCCCCTGGCCGGGCGGCTAAACACTGTGTGGAGATATCTCATACATAGAGAGCGCATGATGGACTGGCAAGCCGCAAATGTTAAGAAGCCTACTAAGAAGACCACCAACAAGAGATCGAAGACGATCGCCCCCTCCTCGGACTCCGAATCCTCATTCGAACTGGGGGAGGTAAAGAGGAAGCTAACGCGCAAGACCAATGACGGACCCAGCACCAGCAAGGCCGCAGCCGAAGCTCAACAGAAGCTGCCGAGCAACAGGTTTGCATCCTTGTCATCTGACGACGACGACGAGTGGAAGTCCCAGTCAAAAACTCTCCCGAGGAGAAGGAGAAGAAGACAATCAAGCCGCCGCCAATTTTTATCCCAGATGTGACAAACATTAAGACCCTGATCAGCAACATCACTGCCGTGCTCGGCAAGGACGTCGTCTTTACCTACAAGGCCACGAGCAACAACAACATCCGTGTGATGACCCCAAGCAAAGAGAGTTTCTCTGCACTCAAAGCGTACCTGACAGACACTAAGAAAAGATTCCAGACATTCCAACCACGAGATGAACGCGCCTACCGGGTTGTTCTGAAAGGGCTCCACCACTCAACGGACCCTGACGAAATCTATGCAGAATTAAGACAACATGGGCATATTGCCAGGGACATCTACAATCCCACTAAGAGAGGCACGAAGAAACCTCTGAATATATTCTTTGCCAACCTGGAACCAGCCAAGAACAATAAGGAGGTGTATAACATTAAACGGCTTTGCTTCTCCGTCATGTCTGTCGAGCCGCCGATTAAGTTTAACGATATTCCCCAGTGCTTTCGTTGTCAGGGCTTCGGGCACACACAGAGGTATTGCAATTTGGAACAGCGATGTGTAAAATGCGGAGATGCCCACCCGATCTCGGAGTGCACGAAGAACCCAAATGAACCGGCCCTATGTCTACACTGTGGCGGCCCACACACGGCCTCCTACAAAGGTTGCTCAGCCTACAAAAAAGTGAAAGTCAGCTTGGCTGCCCCCAAACAGACAGCTCCACGAGCACAGTTCCAACCCGCGAACACCAGCAGGGTTAACCCGGACATGAGCTATGCCAACGCAGCCAAACAGGCAACTGATGGGGCTCATATCCCACCGCAACCAAAAGCCAATCCTGACACAGTTATGGAAGCGATGATGGCCAAGATGGAGTCCATGTTCGAGCGGATGATGGACAAAATGATGACCCAGATGACACAGATGATGGCGACCATTTGCAAGTCACTATGCAAGCGGGATTAGATATAACAATATGGAATGCAAACGGCCTGATTTTCAACAGGCATCAGGTTGAGCTTTACAGCAAAACCCATCAAGCCGACATCATTCTCATTTCAGAAACCCATTTCTCCGCAAGATCATTCTTCACCCTGAGTGGGTATGAGGTGATTTCTGCCAACCATCCCAATGGCTCAGCCCGCGGCGGTGCAGCCATACTTATCCGGAGCAGCATCAAATTCGTGACCCTTCCTGCCATCGAGGAGAACTGGGTACAGTGCGCCCAAATCTCTATCAGCACTACACACGGAGACATCACCATCGCTGCTGCCTACTGCCCCCCAAGGCACATCGTCAGAGATGAGGACTTCGACATGCTTCTCAATAGTCTGGGCACTAAATTCCTGATCGGTGGCGACTTCAATGCCAAGCACTCCTGGTGGGGATCAAGGGTTAATAATCCAAAAGGCCAAGTACTGTACAGGCAAGTTCAAGCCCGCAATCTGGACTGTCATGGGTCCGGTGCACCGACCTACTGGCCTACTGATCCACGTAAAATCCCGGACATACTTGACATCGCCATCTCCGGTGGCCTAGACACAGCCAACATTCACGTCCGAGAGGTTGAGGACCTACTATCAGACCACAGTGCCGTTGCCATCTCGCTCTACACCTCAGTCTTCCAACGATCAGCACGTAAAAAGCTGATCTACAAAAAAACGAATATCAGCCGATATCACCACTGGCTGAACAACAATCTGGACCCCAACCCTCCTATGGACACCGTGGAAGATATTGAGGCGGCCGTAGCGAATCTGACCGCTGGAATTCAGGAGGCAGCGGCACATGCTGCGCCCAGGCTCTCAGGCCAGGCGAGAGGAAGTAGCAGGGATCTTCACTTCTGGAACCCGCAAGTAATAGAGCTGAAGACGGAGAAGCGGCGCCTTCGACGCGTATGGTTTCTTTCCAGAAACTTAAGGGATAAGACTATTCTTAATAGAGTAACAAAGGAGCTGAAAGAGACCTTGGCACGGCTGCGAAGGGAATCCCTCGACACCTTCCTGGGGCAGCTTGCACCGGGTGACCCTCACCACAACCTGTGGAACGTAACCAGACGCATCAAACGGCCTCTCAGGAGGATTCCACCAGTCAGGAGAGCGGACGAATCTTGGTGCAGAACCGAGACTGAGAGGGCCAACGCCTTTGCCGACCACCTGGAAGAGGTTTTCACCCCTATCCTCCGATGCTCTGCCGACGAAGCAGAGGTAACGACCAGGCTACTGGCGGAACCTCTAGAACATGCTGAGCCCATCCCCCAGGTCTCGGAGGAGGAGACCGCCGAACTGATTTCCGCAATGGCCAATAACAAGGCCCCAGGCGATGATGGTATCAATGCAATTGCATTAAAACTTCTCCCTCCCAACAGCAAGAAGCTCGTCACGCTTATTTTTGCTCTTGGGGCACTTCCCGACACCATGGAAGCGTGCGGAAGTGGTTATGATACCTAAGCCTGGCAAGCCTGAAGCACACCTCGCTTCTTATCGGCCAATCAGTCTACTATCAGTGCTTTCCAAGTTACTCGAAAGAGTATTCTTGAGCAGAGTACTGCCGGTAATGGACGAGGCTGGTCTGATCCCCGATCACCAGTTTGGATTCAGGCGCGGCCACGGGACTCCGGAGCAATGCCACAGGCTAGTACAATGCATCCTGGACACTTTTGAAGCCAAAAAGTACTGCTTAGCCGTGATGCTGGATTTCAAGCAAGCCTTTGACCGGGTCTGGCATCCCGGCCTCCTCCTAAAACTGAAAACCGGCCTGTCTCAGCCGTACTTCAGATTTCTAAAGTCATTCCTGGAGGACCGAAGGTTTACGGTCAGATGCGGAGAAACCTGCTCTGACATTAAAGTTGTCCGAGCTGGTGTTCCCCAAGGAAGCGTCCTTGGTCCGATGATGTACAACGTGTACACGGCTGATCTCCCGGTGCTGCGGAGACCGGACCTAATGGCTGCCACCTACGCCGACGACACCGCATTCCTGGCTGTTGCCGACACACAGGCCTCTAACATCATGCAGGAACAACTCCATCTCCTTAATGATTGGCAGAGGAAGTGGAACATCGTAGTAAATGGGGACAAGTCCACTGCTACCACCTTCTCCACCAGAAGGGGCAACTGCCCTCAGGTAACCCTTAACGACATTCCTATTCCACAGGTGGACACGCCAACCTACCTGGGCTTCACCCTGGACAGACGGCTGACATGGAGAGCGCACTTACTCAAGAAGCGTCACCAGGCTGAGTTGAGAGCGAAATCACTATACTGGCTGATTGGTAGGAAGTCCAAGCTACCGACATCATCGAAGTTATTGATTTACAAGACGATCATCAGACCTATCTGGACATATGGCATGCAATTGTGGGGCACAGCCTGCAAGTCAAACATTAACTGCATCCAGGTGCTGGAAAACAAAATCCTGCGCATTGCTGCAAACGCCCATCTGTTTCATGACAACGCCACAATTCATCAGGTCCTCGACTTCCCGTGGGTGAATGAAGAAATTCAAAGAAACAGCAAGAGATACGTAAACAGGCTTGAAGAACATTGCAACCATTTGGCAATAAACCTGCTAGATAACAGCACACAAACCAGGAGGTTACAAAGGACCCACCCTTTAGATCTACACTGGGACTAAGGTCTGATCCGTAATACACTCTGGGGCCGATGTTTCACCCGCAACACTCTCTGACCTGATTTCACAACTCCACTACACCTGTAAAAACCAAAAGCGAAGTTCCTCACCATCACATTTATTGATTGTCCACAAAGGACAGTATTAAATACTAAGCCACACGTTAATAATAAAAAAAAAAAAAAACTTAGTTGAAACGATGCATTTTTTTAGGTATTAGGTATTATTTTTTATACCCTTGCAGAGGGTATTATAATTTTGGTCAGAAGTTTGTAACGCTGTGAAGGAGACGTTTCCGACCCGATAAAGTATATATATTCTTGTTCAGGATCACCTCCTGAGTCGATATAGCCATACCGTTTGCGAGCTCAGTTTAAAAGCTAGCGATCTGAAACTTTCACACTCGTCTTAAAACATGTGTACGCAGATCAAGTATGAAAATCGCCCCGATCGGACGTCTATATCCTATAGCTCCCATAGGAACAATCAGATATATCTTGCAAGAATTGATGATATTTCGCGCAGTGTAAAAGCTATTGACATCAATCTTTCCGTATTTTTTTATTCATACCTTGATCAGGGTAAAAGCGCGTGGCGATCGGACGTCTATATCCTATAGCTCCCATATGAACAATAGTGTAAAATCGGTCCAAATTTGACGTTTTTCAGAATATTTCGCGCTGTGTAAAAGCTATTGCTATACATTTTTTCAAATCGTTTTTTTTTATGCATTCCTTCATCAAGGTAAAAGCGCGTGCTGATCGGACGTCTATATCCTATAGCTCCCATAGGAACAATTCGGTGAAATCGGTCCAAATTTGTTGGTTTTCTGAATTTTTCGCGTAGTGTGTAGGCTACTGACATAAATTTTTCCAAGTCTTATTTATTTGCCGATCGGACGTCTATTTCTTATAGCTTCCGTAGGAAAAATAGTTAAAGGCCGCGAAAGTATCCCTTTTTTTCTATTTTTATATGACATTTTTGCAGTCTAAAAGCAATTGACATCAAACGACGCAAATCTAGTTTATGTATGTATACCTTATTCCTTTCGCTACTTTTTCAGTTTTAGCAATTTCGGCAATGTCTGCTAGGGTATTAAAACTTCGGCTTGCCGAAGTTAGCTTCCGTCCTCGTTTTCTGTAAATTCCAACTCAACGAGGTATCTCATTCTAACAATCAACCACTATTTTCCAGAATTTTGAATAAAAAATTGAAAAATCAATGTGATTTTCTCCAGACTTGGGCATTGTCATTTGGGGTTCTTTTTCGAAAAAAATGTTTCAAATTAAATTCTGTAAATTCCATTTTGTTCGAAATTTTGTAACGAATTCGATGAGGTATGCAATTTCAACATCCGAATACTATTTCCCAGGGTTTTGATTAAAACACCAATAAATCGAGGTAATTTCTCCGGACTTGTGCCTTGTCATAAGTGCGTTTTTTAATAAAAATTTCAAACGATATTTTTTTTTGTATTTTCCAACTCAACGAGGTATGGCATTCCAACATACGACCAGTATTTTCCAGGGTTTTGATTAAAATACCGAAAATCCAGGTGATTTTCTACGGACTTGGGCTTTGTCATAAGGGCGTTTTCAAAAAAAATTTCCAAACGATATTTTTTCTGTAAATTCCAAAGTTGGAACGAGGTTTACCATTCTAACATTTGACCATTATTTCCCATAGTTTTGAATAAAAAACCGAAAAATCAAGGTGATTTTTTCCAGTCTTGGGCATTGCCATATGTAAATCATGCTGTCTATACAGCATGATTTTATTGATGGTCTGCTTGACATAAATCTATCTCAAGTTAACCATGTTCGAAATTCATTAGGTCGCCTACTTGATGTGTGTTTTGTATCATATCCTGAAGGTGTGTCTCTGTCCAGAGTAGCACCACTAACGCAACCTGAATATCCATATCACCCAACAATCGAACTTTTATTTGATACGGGTAGAGTTATAGAGAAAAATCAGAAAAATCTAAACGAATGCATTGTTTTCGCAAGGCAGACTTTCTGAGTCTAAATAATTTTATTTCTGGCTTTAATTGGTGTGATCTTTACTTATGCATTAATATTTCCGATGCAGTTTAAGGTTTTTACGCTGCAATAAACTTATTTTTTAATTCCTGTGTTCCTGTTATCCGTCAACTTTTTGGGAAATATAAGAATACCGGTTCCTAATCTGTTTTTACTAGATATTTAAGTGCTCGGTCAAGATTTACCGTGCTTAATGCTCAGTGTTATAATAGTTACTTAAACCGTTATAAGGTCCAGTTCTCTCAGGACCCGAAACAGTTATATAGTTAACACCAAGCGTAAATCTAATTATTTTATTTCATCGCTGTCGATCGAAAACATGACGGCAACCACAGATCAGGCAATAGCCGATTTATTTGACCAATTTTTTCAAACGACTTACTCTATTTTTGATTATTCATCACAGCCTTATTCTTACACCATGTCCAAGTCAAACCTCATATTCTGTCCCACTTTAACAGAAAGCTCTCTTCTTTTGTATCTTCTTCGTATTAAGCCTGTTTATTCGCCGGGACCCGATGATTCCTGGGTGCGTGCTTAGGTATTGCGCTAAGGCCCTGTGCAAACCTCTTCTAAGTCGACTAAACTTTTCTGTGCCAAGTAGATTAACTAGAAATTATTTTCCCCTAATTTTAAATCATTGTAAATCTAACTATGCCTTGCATGAGCCTTTCAAAGTATTATGTTCTGACTATAATAGACTTTTTCCTGTAATATAAAATCTTGACTCTCTGCCGCTCATAA
The DNA here is from genome assembly GCA_018152295.1 of Drosophila carrolli. Lineage (NCBI taxonomy): Eukaryota > Metazoa > Arthropoda > Insecta > Diptera > Drosophilidae > Drosophila > Drosophila carrolli. The sequence goes on from JAECXJ010000306.1 coordinate 435,634, forward strand.
AACGATTGATACTTGCTTCATTGGCATAATATTGATTTAACTATTACTTTTCCCCCGCACCTTACCTTTATTTTCCTATCATGCCGTACGATACACGGCTGCGCCCTTCGGTCGGTTGGGCGTGTAAGTGGACTCCGCGCGAAAAAAAATAGTGGTCGAATGTTGGAATGGCATATCTCGTTGAATTGGAATTTACAGAAACAAATTCCATTTGAAAAATTTTTTCAAGGCCCAAGTCCGGAGAAAATCACCTCGACGTATCGGTTTTTTAATCAAGAGTGGGAAAGAGTGTTCGGAGTATGGAATGGCATAAATCGTTGAATTCGTTACACAATTTCGCACAAAGTTGAATTTACAGAATTTAATTTGAAAATTTTTCGGAGTGGCTAGTGATAGTTTTTGCGAACTGATGATCTCTTCTCTGCGATGGACTGGCAGTTTAATAGTCGTAAGCTATTAAAAGAGTTCCCTAAGCGTAAAAAGGACGCTGGTGGCAACGAGAAAAGGGGAACACCGAAATCACCGCAACCTAAATCAAAAGTACAAGAGAGCATTCCGGCGGATAAGCAGCTAATTTCAGCAAACCCTCAAATGTTGCTAAGATCAGCTAAAAAAGATTCGGTATCCGAACAATCCGTTAAAGAATGCATCCAAACAGGTACTTCTATGAGTTCCGATTTGTCCGTAGTGGTTTCACAATTATCTCTCAGAATGTAGCATCTCCACCACAAGGACTACTGAGTCCGGACAACCGGCTCAAGTTGGTTTAGCAGAAACAATGTCTGCTCCACCAAAATCCTTTTTAGTGGATCCACTAAAGAACAAATTTTCGTTTATCGGCTTTCCCCGATCAAACATATTCTGATGTATTGTCTTATATACAAGACAAAACTAAAGCCGATTGTAATAGTGTAAAGGTGGAAAAGTTTAAGTTTAACGAGCTTTTTGAAGTCATATGCTCGGGCGACTTTTGGCTGGATAATATGGTTGTAAAAGAGTTCAAGGCTAAGATAAAGAAGAAGGGGGCCGTGCAAGTAAAACTTCCTAGTCGAGGCCAAACCAGTGTACCAATTTCAAAAAAATAACTTCTAACTTCTTCTTTCCTATCAGATGCAATAGGTTTGCGTAGCAAAGTACCTAAATTTTATTATGATAGCCTTTCCTTTGCATCTCATATTATTGTGTTCTCAGAAACCTGGTTAAAGCCGGGGATCTTTAGCTCCAAAGTTTTTCCAGGTAAATACACAATATATAGGTATGACCGTCCCTCTAGACGGGAAGGTGGAGTCTTAATTCAAACTTCCCGTTTGAGGAGTTATTTTTTGATGAATTGAATACCATTGAATTTATTATTTGTGTAAAGTTATCGCTTCCTGGTAACTTTTATATATATAACTGGCTCATATATTCCGTATTAAGTCCGTTGCAATAAGCTTTCCTATAGGGATCAGTTTATAGTTAAGGTGATTTTAAATACCTGGAGTTACTTGGTCCACTGAGGATGGATCGAATGTTTTACTACCTCTATATGTAAATCATGCTGTCTATACAGCATGATTTTATTGATGGCCTGCTTGACATATCTCTATCTCAAGTTAACCATGTTCGAAATTCATTAGGTCGCCTACTTGATGTGTGTTTTGTATCATATCCTGAAGGTGTGTTTCTGTCCAGAGTAGCACCACTCACGCAACCTGAAGATCCATATCACCCAACAATCGAACTTTTATTTGATACGGGTAGAGTTATAGAGAAAAATCAGAAAAATCTAAACGAATGCATTGTTTTGGCAAGGCATACTTTCTGAGTCTAAATAATTTTATTTCTGGCTTTAATTGGTGTGATCTTTACTTATGCATTAATATTTCCGATGCAGTTTAAGGTTTTTACGCTGCAATAAACTTATTTTTTAATTCCTGTGTTCCGTGGTATTATCCGTCAACTTTTTGGGAAATATAAGAATACCGGTTCTCAATCTGTTTTTACAAGATATTTAAGTGCTCGGTCAAGATTTACCGTGCTTAATGCTCAGTGTTATAATAGTTACACCAAGCGTAAATCTAATTATTTTCATTCATCGCTGTCGATCGAAAACAAGACGGCAACCACAGTTCAGGCAATAGGCGATTTATTTGACCAATTTTTTCAAACGACTTACTCTATTTTTGATTATTCATCACAGCCTTATTCTTACACCATGTCCAAGTCAAACCTCATATTCTGTCCCACTTTAACAGAAAGCTCTCTTCTTTTGTATCTTCTTCGTATTAAGCCTGTTTATTCGCCGGGGCCCGATGGTATTCCTGGGTGCGTGCTTAGGTATTGCGCTAAGGCCCTGTGCAAACCTCTTCTAAGTCGACTAAACTTTTCGGTGCCAAGTAGATTAACTAGAAATTATTTTCCCCTAATTTTAAATCATTGTAAATCTAACTATGCCTTGCATGAGCCTTTCAAAGTATTAGGTTCTGACTCTCTGCCGCTCATAAAACGATTGATACTTGCTTCATTGGCATAATATTGATTTAACTATTACTTTTCCCCCGCACCTTACCTTTATTTTCCTATCGTGCCGTACGATACACGGCTGCGCCCTTCGGTCGGTTGGGCGTGTAAGTGGACTCCGCGCGAAAAAAAATAGTGGAAAAATGTTGGAATGGCATACCTCGTTGAATTGGAATTTACAGAAACAAATTCCATTTGAAAAATTTTTTCAAGGCCCAAGTCCGGAGAAAATCACCTCGACGTATCGGTTTTTTAATCAAGAGTGGGAAAGAGTGTTCGGAGTATGGAATGGCATAAATCGTTGAATTCGTTACACAATTTCGCACAAAGTTGAATTTACAGAATTTAATTTGAAAATTTTTTTCAAAAAAAAAAACCCCAGTCTAGAAAAAACCTTGATTTATCGGTTTTTTATTCAATACTCTGGGAAATAGTGGTCGAATGCTGGAATGGCATACCTCGTTAAGTTGGAATTTACAGAAAAAATATCGTTTGAACAATTTTTTTGAAAACGGCCGTATGACAAATCCGGAAAATCCGAAAATCCCCTTTTTTTATGTATCTTTATAAAAACCCTGGGAAATAGTGGTCGTATGTTAGAATGGCATACCTCGCTAAGTTGATTTACAAAATAAAAAATTTCGTTTGAAAATTTTCTTCGAAAACGCCCTTTTGACAAGGCCCAACTCCGGAGAAAATCACCTCGATTTATTGGTTTTTTAATCAAAACCCTTGGAAATATTTGTTGCATTTTGGAATGGCATACCTCCTTGAATTCGTTAAAAATTTTTGAGCAACGCGGAATTTACATAATTTCATTTGAAAAATTGTTTCGAAAAAAACCGTAAATGACAATGCCCAAGTCTGGAAAAAACAACTTTGATTTTTCTGTTTTTTTTTCAAAATTCTAGGAAATGGTAGCCGAATGTTGGAATGGCATACCTCGTTGAGTTGAAATTTACAGAAAAAATATCGTTTGAAACATTTTTTTGAATACGCCCTTATGACAAGGCCCAAGTCCGGAGAAAATTTCCTCGATTTATTATTTTCTTATCAAAACCCTTGGAATTAGTGGTTTCATTTTGGAATGGCCTCCTCCTCGTTGAATTCGTTACAAAATTTCGAACAAAGTGGAATTTACAGAATTTCATTTGAAAAATTGTTTCGAAAAAAGACCCCAAATGACAGTGCCCAAGTCTAAAAAAAATAAACTTGATTGTTCGGTTTTTTATTCAAAATTCTGGGAAATGGTGGTCGAATGTTGGAATGGCATACCTTGTTGAGTAGAAATTTACAGAAAAAAATATCGTTTGAAACATTTTTTTTGAAAACGCCCTTATGACAAGGCCCAAGAAAATCAACTCGATTTATCGGTTTTTTAATCAAAACCCTGGGAAATAGTGTTCGGATGTTGGAATGGCAACCTCGTCGTATTCGTTACAAAATTTCAAACAAAGTGGAATTTACAGAATATCATTTGAAAAATTGTTTCGAAAAAAACCCAAATGGAAATGCCCAAGTCTGGAAAAAATCACCTTAATTTCTCGCTTTTTTATTCAAAATTCTGGGAAATAGTGTTCGAATGTTAGAATGGCTTATCTCGTTGAGTTGGAATTTACAAAGAAATATCGTTTGAAAATTTTTTTAGAAAACGCTTATGACAAGGCCCAAGTCCGAGAAAATCAACTCGATTTATCGGTTTTTTAATCAAAACCCTGGGAAATAGTGTTCGGATGTTGGAATGGCAACCTCGTTGTATTCGTTACAAAATTTCGAACAAAGTGGAATTTACAGAATTTCATTTAAAAATTTGTTTCGAAAAAAAACCCAAATGGAAATGTCCAAGTCTGGAAAAAATCACCTTGATTTTTTGGTTTTTATTCAAAATTCTGGGAAATAGTGGTCGAATGTTAGAATGTCCGTAGTGGTTTCACAATTATCTCTCAGAATGTAGCGTCTCCACCACAAGGACTACTGAGTCCGGACAACCGGCTCAAGTTGGTTTAACAGAAACAATGTCTGCTCCACCAAAATCCTTTTTAGTGGATCCACTAAAGAAAAAATTTTCGTTTATCGGCTTTCCCCGATCAAACATATTCTGATGTATTGTCTTATATACAAGACAAAACTAAAGCCGATTGTAATAGTGTAAAGGTGGAAAAGTTTAAGTTTAACGAGCTTTTTGAAGCCATATGCTCGGGCGACTTTTGGCTGGATAATATGGTTGTAAAAGAGTTCAAGGCTAAGATAAAGAAGAAGGGGGCCGTGCGAGTAAAACTTCCTAGTCGAGGCCAAACCAGTGTACCAATTTCAAAAAAATAACTTCTAACATCCTTCTTTCCTATCAGATGCAATAGGTTTGCGTAGCAAAGTACCTAAATTTTATTATGATAGCCTTTCCTTTGCATCTCATATTATTGTGTTCTCAGAAACCTGGTTAAAGCCGGGGATCTTTAGCTCCAAAGTTTTTCCAGGTAAATACACAATATATAGGTATGACCGTCCCTCTAGACGGGAAGGTGGAGTCTTAATTCAAACTTCCCGTTTGAGGAGTTATTTTTTGATGAATTGAATACCATTGAATTTATTATTTGTGTAAAGTTATCGCTTCCTGGTAACTTTATATATATAACTGGCTCATATATTCCGTATTAAGTCCGTTGCAATAAGCTTTCCTATAGGGATCAGTTGATAGTTAAGGTGATTTTTAATACCTGGAGTTACTTGGTCCACTGAGGATGGATCGAATGTTTTACTACCTCTATATGTAAATCATGCTGTCTATACAGCATGATTTTATTGATGGCCTGCTTGACATATCTCTATCTCAAGTTAACCATGTTCGAAATTCATTAGGTCGCCTACTTGATGTGTGTTTTGTATCATATCCTGAAGGTGTGTTTCTGTCCAGAGTAGCACCACTCACGCAACCTGAAGATCCATATCACCCAACAATCGAACTTTTATTTGATACGGGTAGAGTTATAGAGAAAAATCAGAAAAATCTAAACGAATGCATTGTTTTGGCAAGGCAGACTTTCTGAGTCTAAATAATTTTATTTCTGGCTTTAATTGGTGTGATCTTTACTTATGCATTAATATTTCCGATGCAGTTTAAGGTTTTTACGCTGCAATAAACTTATTTTTTAATTCCTGTGTTCCGTGGTATTATCCGTCAACTTTTGGGAAATATAAGAATACCGGTTCTCAATCTGTTTTTACAAGATATTTAAGTGCTCGGTCAAGATTTACCGTGCTTAATGCTCAGTGTTATAATAGTTACACCAAGCGTAAATCTAATTATTTTCATTCATCGCTGTCGATCGAAAACATGACGGCAACCACAGTTCAGGCAATAGCCGATTTATTTGACCAATTTTTTCAAACGACTTACTCTATTTTTGATTATTCATCACAGCCTTATTCTTACACCATGTCCAAGTCAAACCTCATATTCTGTCCCACTTTAACAGAAAGCTCTCTTCTTTTGTATCTTCTTCGTATTAAGCCTGTTTATTCGCCGGGGCCCGATGGTATTCCTGGGTGCGTGCTTAGGTATTGCGCTAAGGCCTTGTGCAAACCTCTTCTAAGTCGACTAAACTTTTCGGTGCCAAGTAGATTAACTAGAAATTATTTTCCCCTAATTTTAAATCATTGTAAATCTAACTATGCCTTGCATGAGCCTTTCAAAGTATTATGTTCTGACTGTCTGCCGCTCATAAAACGATTGATACTTGCTTCATTGGCATAATATTGATTTAACTATTACTTTTCCCCCGCACCTTACCTTTATTTTCCTATCGTGCCGTACGATACACGGCTGCGCCCTTCGGTCGGTTGGGCGTGTAAGTGGACTCCGCGCGAAAAAAAATAGTGGAAAAATGTTGGAATGGCATACCTCGTTGAATTGGAATTTACAGAAACAAATTCCATTTGAAAATTTTTTTCAAGGCCCAAGTCCGGAGAAAATCACCTCGACGTATCGGTTTTTTAATCAAGAGTGGGAAAGAGTGTTCGGAGTATGGAATGGCATAAATCGTTGAATTCGTTAAACAATTTCGCACAAAGTTGAATTTACAGAATTTAATTTGAAAAATTTTTTCAAAAAAAAAAAACCCCAGTCTAGAAAAAACCTTGATTTATCGGTTTTTATTCAATACTCTGGGAAATAGTGGTCGAATGCTGGAATGGCATACCTCGTTAAGTTGGAATTTACAGAAAAAATATCGTTTGAACAATTTTTTTGAAAACGGCCGTATGACAAATCCGGAGAAAATCACCTCGATTTTCAGTATCTTTATAAAAACCCTGGGAAATAGTGGTCGTATGTTAGAATGGCATACCTCGCTAAGTTGATTTACAAAATAAAAAATTTCGTTTGAAAATTTTCTTCGAAAACGCCCTTTTGACAAGGCCCAACTCCGGAGAAAATCACCTCGATTTATTGGTTTTTTAATCAAAACCCTTGGAAATATTTGTTGCATTTTGGAATGGCATACCTCCTTGAATTCGTTAAAAATTTTGAGCAACGAGGATTTACATAATTTCATTTGAAAAATTGTTTCGAAAAAAAACCGTAAATGACAATGCCCAAGTCTGGAAAAAACAACTTTGATTTTTCTGTTTTTTTTCAAAATTCTAGGAAATGGTAGCCGAATGTTGGAATGGCATACCTCGTTGAGTTGAAATTTACAGAAAAAATATCATTTGAAACATTTTTTTGAATACGCCCTTATGACAAGGCCCAAGTCCGGAGAAAATTTCCTCGATTTATTATTTTCTTATCAAAACCCTTGGAATTAGTGGTTTCATTTTGGAATGGCCTCCTCCTCGTTGAATTCGTTACAAAATTTCGAACAAAGTGGAATTTACAGAATTTCATTTACAAAAATTGTTTCGAAAAAAGACCCCAAATGACAGTGCCCAAGTCTAAAAAAAATAAACTTGATTGTTCGGTTTTTTATTCAAAATTCTGGGAAATGGTGGTCGAATGTTGGAATGGCATACCTTGTTGAGTAGAAATTTACAGAAAAAAATATCGTTTGAAACATTTTTTTTGAAAACGCCCTTATGACAAGGCCCAAGAAAATCAACTCGATTTATCGGTTTTTTAATCAAACCCCTGGGAAATAGTGTTCGGATGTTGGAATGGCAACCTCGTCGTATTCGTTACAAAATTTCAAACAAAGTGGAATTTACAGAATATCATTTGAAAAATTGTTTCGAAAAAAACCCAAATGGAAATGTCTGGAAAAAATCACCTTAATTTCTCGCTTTTTTATTCAAAATTCTGGGAAATAGTGTTCGAATGTTAGAATGGCTTATCTCGTTGAGTTGGAATTTACAAAGAAATATCGTTTGAAAAATTTTTTAGAAAACGCTTATGACAAGGCCCAAGTCCGAGAAAATCAACTCGATTTATCGGTTTTTTAATCAAAACCCTGGGAAATAGTGTTCGGATGTTGGAATGGCAACCTCGTTGTATTCGTTACAAAATTTCGAACTCCACTTTGTTACAGAATTTCATTTAAAAATTTGTTTCGAAAAAAAACCCAAATGGAAATGTCCAAGTCTGGAAAAAATCACCTTGATTTTTCGGTTTTTATTCAAAATTCTGGGAAATAGTGGTCGAATGTTAGAATGGCATACCTCGTTGAGTTGGAATTTACAACAAAAATATAGTTTGAAAAATTTTTTAGAAAACGCCCTTATGACAAGGCCCAAGTCCGAGAAAATCAACTCGATTTATCGGTTTTTTAATCAAAACCCTGGGAAATAGTGTTCGGATGTTGGAATGGCAACCTCGTTGTATTCGTTACAAAATTTCAAACAAAGTGGAATTTACAGAATATCATTTGAAAAATTGTTTCGAAAAAAAAAACCCAAATGGAAATGGGCAAGTCTCGAAAAATCACCTTAATTTTCGGTTTTTTATTCAAAATTCTGGAAATAGTGGTCAAATGGCATACCTCGTTGAGTTGGAATTTACAGAAAAAAATATCGTTTGAAAATTTTTTTGAAAACACCCTTATGACAAGGCCCAAGTCCGGAGAAAATTTCCTCGATGTATTGGTTTTTATCAAAACCATTGGAAATAGTTGTTTCATTTTGGAATGGCATACCTCGTTGAATTCGTTACAAAATTTCGAACAAGTGGAATTTACGAAATTTCATTTGAAAAATTGTTTCGAAAAAAAAACCCAAATGGAAATGCCCAAGTCTGGAAAAAATCACCTTGATTTTTCGGTTTTTATTCAAAATTCTGGGAAATAGTGGTCGAATGTTAGAATGGTACCCTCGTTGAGTTGGAATTTACAAAAAAAAATATCGTTTGAAATTTTTTTTTAGAAAACGCCCTTATGACAAGGCCCAAGTCCGAGAAAATCACCTCGATTTATCGGTTTTTAATCAAAACCCTGGGAAATAGTGTTCGGATGTTGGAATGGCATTCGTTACAAAATTTCGAACAAAGTGGAATTTACAGAATTTCATTTGAAAAATTGTTTCGAAAAAAAACCGCAAATGACAATACCCAAGTCTGGAAAAAATCACCTTGATTGTTCGGTTTTTTATTAAAAATTCTGGGAAATGGTGGTCGAATGTTGGAATGGCATACCTTGTTGAGTAGAAATTTACAGAAAAAAATATCGTTTGAAACATTTTTTTTGAAAACGCCCTTATGACAAGGCCCATGTCCGGAGAAAATTTCATCGATGAATTAGTTTTTTATCAAAACCCTTGGAAATAGTGGTTTCAATTTGGAATGGCATACCTCGTTGAATTCGTTACAAAATTTCGAACAAAGTGGAATTTACAGAATTTCATTTGAAAAATTGTTTCGAAAAAAACCCAAATGGAAATGGGCAAGTCTCGAAAAATCACCTTAATTTCTCGGTTTTTTATTCAAAATTCTGGGAAATAGTGGTCAAATGTTAGAATGGCATACCTCGTTGACTTGGAATTTACAGAAAAAAATATCGTTTGAAACATTTTTTTTGAAAACACCCTTATGACAAGGCCCAAGTCCGGAGAAAATTTCCTCGATGTATTAGTTTTTTATCAAAACCATTGGAAATAGTTGTTTCATTTTGGAATGGCATACCTCGTTGAATTCGTTACAAAATTTCGAACAAAGTGGAATTTACAGAATTTCATTTGAAAAATTGTTTCGAAAAAAAACCGCAAATGACAATGCCCAAGTCTGGAAAAAATCACCTTGATTTTTCGGTTTATTATTCAAAACCTGGGAAATAGTGGTCGTATGTTGGAATGGCATACCTCGTTGAGTTGGAATTTACAGAAAAAAAATATCGTTTGTAAAATTTTTTTGAAAACGCCCTTATAACAAGGCCCAAGTCCGGAGAAAATCACCTAGATTTATCAATTTTTTATCAAAACCCTGGGAAATAGTGGTTTCATTTTGGAATGGCATACCTCGTTGAATTCGTTACAAAATTTCGAACAAAGTGGAATTTACAGAATTTCATTTGAAAAATTGTTTCGAAAAAAAAACAAATGACAGTGCCAAGTCAAAAAAAATCACCTTGATTGTTCGGTTTTTTATTCAAAATTCTGGGAAATGGTGGTCAAATGTTGGAATGGCATACCTCGTTGTGTTGAAATTTACAGACAAAAAAATATCGTTTGAAAATTTTTTTGAAAACGCCCTTATGACAAGGCCCAAGTCCGGAGAAAATTTCCTCGATTTATTAGTTTTTTATCAAAACCCTTGGAAATAGTGGTTTCATTTTGGAATGGTATACCTCGTTGAATTCGTTACAAAATTTCGAACAAAGTGGAATTTACAGAATTCCATTTGAAAAATTGTTTCGAAAAAAAACCCAAATGACAATGCCCAAGTCTGGAAAAAATCACCTTGATTTTTCGGTTTTTATTCAAAATTCTGGGAAATAGTGGTCGAATGTTAGAATGGCATACCTTGTTGAGTAGAAATTTACAGAAAAAAATATCGTTTGAAACATTTTTTTTGAAAACGCCCTTATGACAAGGCCCATGTCCTGAGAAAATTTCATCGATGAATTAGTTTTTTATCAAAACCCTTGGAAATAGTGGTTTCATTTTGGAATGGCATACCTCGTTGAATTCGTTACAAAATTTCGAACAAAGTGGAATTTACAGAAAAAAATTTCATTTGAAAATTTGTTTCGAAAAAAACCCAAATGGAAATGGGCAAGTCTCGAAAAAATCACCTTAATTTCTCGGTTTTTTATTCAAAATTCTGGGAAATAGTGGTCAAATGTTAGAATGGCATACCTCGTTGAGTTGGAATTTACAGAAAAAAATATCGTTTGAAACATTTTTTTTGAAAACACCCTTATGACAAGGCCCAAGTCCGGAGAAAATTTCCTCGATGTATTAGTTTTTTATCAAAACCATTGGAAATAGTTGTTTCATTTTGGAATGGCATACCTCGTTGAATTCGTTACAAAATTTCGAACAAAGTGGAATTTACAGAATTTCATTTGAAAAATTGTTTCGAAAAAAAAACCCAAATGACAATGCCCAAGTCTGGAAAAAATCACCTTGATTTTTCGGTTTTTATTCAAAATTCTGGGAAATAGTGGTCGAATGTTAGAATGGCATACCTTGTTGAGTTAGAAATTTACAGATTTACAAAAAAAATATCGTTTGAAACATTTTTTTGAAAACGCCCTTATGACAAGGCCCATGTCCTGAGAAAATTTCCTCGATGAATTAGTTTTTTATCAAAACCCTTGGAAATAGTGGTTTCATTTTGGAATGGCATACCTCGTTGAATTCGTTACAAAATTTCGAACAAAGTGGAATTTACAGAATTTCATTTGAAAATTTGTTTCGAAAAAAACCCAAATGGAAATGGGCAAGTCTCGAAAAAATCACCTTAATTTCTCGGTTTTTTATTCAAAATTCTGGGAAATAGTGGTCAAATGTTAGAATGGCATACCTCGTTGAGTTGGAATTTACAGAAAAAAATATCGTTTGAAACATTTTTTTGAAAACACCCTTATGACAAGGCCCAAGTCCGGAGAAAATTTCCTCGATGTATTAGTTTTTTATCAAAACCATTGGAAATAGTTGTTTCATTTTGGAATGGCATACCTCGTTGAATTCGTTACAAAATTTCGAACAAAGTGGAATTTACAGAATTTCATTTGAAAAATTGTTTCGAAAAAAAAACCCAAATGACAATGCCCAAGTCTGGAAAAAAATCACCTTGATTTTTCGGTTTTTATTCAAAATTCTGGGAAATAGTGGTCGAATGTTAGAATGGCATACCTCGTTCAGTTGGAATTTACAAAAAAAATATCGTTTGAAACATTTTTTTGAATACGCCCTTATAACAAGGCCCAAGTCCGGAGAAAATTTCCTCGATGTATTAGTTTTTTATCAAAACCCTTGGAAATAGTGGTTTCATTTTGGAATGGCATACCTCGTTGAATTCGTTACAAAATTTCGAACAAAGTGGAATTTACAGAATTTCATTTGAAAAATTGTTTCGAAAAACAAATGACAGTGCCAAGTCTGAAAAAAATCACCTTGATTGTTCGGTTTTTTATTCAAAATTCTGCGAAATGGTGGTCAAATGTTGGAATGGCATACCTCGTTGTGTTAAAATTTACAGAAAAAAATATCGGTTGAAATATTTTTTTGAAAACGCCCTTATGACAAGGCCCAAGTCCGGAGAAAATTTCCTCGATTTATTAGTTTTTTATCAAAACCCTTGGAAATAGTGGTTTCATTTTGGAATGGCATACCTCGTTGAATTCGTTACAAAATTTCGAACAAAGTGGAATTTACAGAAAAAAAATTCCATTTGAAAAGTTGTTTCGAAAAAAAACCCAAATGACAATGCCCAAGTCTGGAAAAAATCACCTTGATTTTTCGGTTTTTATTCAAAATTCTGGGAAATAGTGGTCGAATGTTAGAATGGCATACCTCGTTCAGTTGGAATTTACAAAGATTTACAAAAAAAATATCGTTTGAAAAATTTTTTTGAATACGCCCTTATGACAAGGCCCAAGTCCGGAGAAAATTCCTCGATTTATTAGTTTTTAATCAAAACCCTGGGAAATAGTGGTCGAATGTTGGAATGGCATACCTCGTTGAATTCGTTACAAAATTTCGAACAAAGTGGAATTTACAGAAAAAAAATATCATTTGAAAAATTTTTTCGAAAAAAAAACCGAAATGACAATGCCCAAGTCTGGAGAAAATCACCTCGATTTTTCGGTTTTTTAATCAAAACCCTGGGAAATAGTGGTCAAATGTTGGAATGGCATACCTCGTTGTGTTAAAATTTACACAAAAAAAAAATCGTTTGAAATATTTTTTTGAAAACGCCCTTATGACAAGGCCCAAGTCCGGAGAAAATTTCCTCGATTTATTAGTTTTTTTATCAAAACCCTTGGAAATAGTGGTTCATTTTGGAATGGCATACCTCGTTGAATTCGTTACAAAATTTCGAACAAAGTGGAATTTACAGAAAAATTTCATTTGAAAAATTTTTCGAAAAAAAAAACCGCAAATGACAATGCCCAAGTCTGGGAAAAATCACCTTGATTGTTCGGTTTTTTATTCAAAACCCTGGGAAATAGTGGTCGAATGTTGGAATGGCATACCTTGTTGAGTAGAAATTTACAGAAAAAAATATCGTTTGAAACATTTTTTTGAAAACGCCCTTATGACAAGGCCCAAGTCCGGAGAAAATTTCATCGATGAATTAGTTTTTTATTAAAACCCTTGGAAATAGTGGTTTCATTTTGGAATGGCATACCTCGTTGAATTCGTTACAAAATTTCGAACAAAGTGGAATTTACAGAAAATTTCCTTTGACAAATTGTTTCGAAAAAAAACCCCACAATGGAAATGCCCAAGTCTGGAAAAAATCACCTTGATTTTTCGGTTTTTATTCAAAACCCTGGGAAATAGTGGTCGAATGTTGGAATGGCATAATTCGTTCAGTTGGAATTTACAGAAAAAAATATCGTTTGAAAAAATTTTTTTGAATACGCCCCTATAACAAGGCCCAAGTCCGGAGAAAATTTCCTCGATGTATTCGTTTTTTTATCAAAACCCTTGGAAATAGTGGTTTCATTTTGGAATGGCATACCTCGTTGAATTCGTTACAAAATTTCGAACAAAGTGGAATTTACAGAATTCCATTTGAAAAATTGTTTCGAAAAAAAACCCAAATGACAATGCCCAAGTCTGAAAAAATCACCTTGATTGTTCGGTTTTTTATTCAAAATTCTGGGAAATGGTGGTCAAATGTTGGAATGGCATACCTCGTTGTGTTAAAAATTTACAGAAAAAAATCGAGTTAGAAAAAAAATTTTTTTGAAAACGCCCTTATGACAAGGCCCAAGTCCGGAGAAAATTTCCTCGATTTATTAGTTTTTTTATCAAAACCCTTGGAAATAATGGTTTTATGGCATACCTCCTTGAATTCGTTACAAAATTTCGAACAAAGTGGAATTTACAGAAAATTTCATTTGAAAAATTTTTTCGAAAAAAAACACCCAAATGACAATGCCCAAGTCTGGAAAAAATCACTTTGATTGTTCGGTTTTTTATTCAAAACTCTGGGAAATGGTGGTCGAATGTTGGAATGGCATACCTTGTTGAGTAGAAATTTACAGAAAAAAATATCGTTTGAAACATTTTTTTTTGAAAACGCCCTTATGACAAGGCCCATGTCCTGAGAAAATTTCATCGATGAATTTAGTTTTTTATCAAAACCCTTGGAAATAGTGGTTTCATTTTGGAATGGCATACCTCGTTGAATTCGTTACAAAATTTCGAACAAAGTGGAATTTACAGAAAAATTTCATTTGAAAATTTGTTTCGAAAAAATACCCAAATGGAAATGGGCAAGTCTCGAAAAAATCACCTTAATTTCTCGGTTTTTTATTCAAAATTCTGGGAAATAGTGGTCAAATGTTAGAATGGCATACCTCGTTGAGTTGGAATTTACAGAAAAAATATCGTTTGAAAAATTTTTTTGAAAACACCCTTATGACAAGGCCCAAGTCCGGAGAAAATTTCCTCGATGTATTAGTTTTTTATCAAAACCATTGGAAATAGTTGTTTCAATTTTGGAATGGCATACCTCGTTGAATTCGTTACAAAATTTCGAACAAAGTGGAATTTACAGAATTTCATTTGAAAAATTGTTTCGAAAAACAAATGACAGTGCCAAGTCTGAAAAAAATCACCTTGATTGTTCGGTTTTTTATTCAAAATTCTGCGAAATGGTGGTCAAATGTTGGAATGGCATACCTCGTTGTGTTAAAATTTACAGAAAAAAATATCGGTTGAAATATTTTTTTGAAAAACCCCCATGACAAGGCCCAAGTCCGGAGAAAATTTCCTCGATTTATTAGTTTTTTATCAAAACCCTTGGAAATAGTGGTTTCATTTTGGAATGGCATACCTCGTTGAATTCGTTACAAAATTTCGAACAAAGTGGAATTTACAGAATTCCATTTGAAAAGTTGTTTCGAAAAAAAACCCAAATGACAATGCCCAAGTCTGGAAAAAATCACCTTGATTTTTCGGTTTTTATTCAAAACTCTGGGAAATAGTGGTCGAATGTTGGAATGGCATACCTCGTTCAGTTGGAATTTACAAAAAAAATATCGTTTGAAACATTTAATTTTTTTGAATACGCCCTTATAACAAGGCCCAAGTCCGGAGAAAATTTCCTCGATGTATTAGTTTTTTATCAAAACCCTTGGAAATAGTGGTTTCATTTTGGAATGGCATACCTCGTTGAATTCCTTACAAAATTTCGAACAAAGTGGAATTTACAGAAAATTTCATTTGAAAAATTGTTTCGAAAAAACAAATGACAGTGCCAAGTCTGAAAAAAATCACCTTGATTGTTCGGTTTTTTATTCAAAATTCTGCGAAATGGTGGTCAAATGTTGGAATGGCATACCTCGTTGTGTTAAAATTTACAGAAAAAAATATCGGTTGAAATATTTTTTTGAAAAGCCCTTATGACAAGGCCCAAGTCCGGAGAAAATCACCTCGATTTATCTGTTTTTTAATCAAAACCCTGGGAAATAGTTTTCGGATTTTGGAATGGCATACCTCGTTGAATTCGTTACAAAATTTCCAACAAAGTGGAATTTAAGAAAAAATTCCATTTGAAAAGTTGTTTCGAAAAAAAAACCCAAATGACAATGCCCAAGTCTGGAAAAAATCACCTTGATTTTTCGGTTTTTATTCAAAATTCTGGGAAATAGTGGTCGAATGTTAGAATGGCATACCTCGTTCAGTTGGAATTTACTTACAAAAAAATATCGTTTGAAACATTTTTTTGAATACGCCCTTATAACAAGGCCCAAGTCCGGAGAAAATTTCCTCGATGTATTGGTTTTTTATCAAAACCCTTGGAAATAGTGGTTTCATTTTGGAATGGCATACCTCGTTGAATTCGTTACAAAATTTCGAACAAAGTGGAATTTACAGAAAGAATTCCATTTGAAAAATTGTTTCGAAAAAAAACCCAAATGACAATGCCCAAGTCTGAAAAAAATCACCTTGATTGTTCGGTTTTTTATTCAAAATTCTGGGAAATGGTGGTCAAATGTTGGAATGGCATACCTCGTTGTGTTAAAATTTACAGAAAAAAAATCGGTTGAAATATTTTTTTGAAAACGCCCTTATGACAAGGCCCAAGTCCGGAGAAAATTTCCTCGATTTATTCGGTTTTTTATCAAAACCCTTGGAAATAATGGTTTTTGGCATACCTCCTTGAATTCGTTACAAAATTTCGAACAAAGTGGAATTTACAGAAAATTTCATTTGAAAAATTGTTTCGAAAAAAAAACCCAAATGACAATGCCCAAGTCTGGAAAAAATCACTTTGATTGTTCGGTTTTTTATTCAAAATTCTGGGAAATGGTGGTCGAATGTTGGAATGGCATACCTTGTTGAGTAGAAATTTACAGAAAAAAATATCGTTTGAAAAATTTTTTTGAAAACGCCCTTATGACAAGGCCCAAGTCCGGAGAAAATTTCATCGATGAATTAGTTTTTTATTAAAACCCTTGGAAATAGTGGTTTCATTTTGGAATGGCATACCTCGTTGAATTCGTTACAAAATTTCGAACAAAGTGGAATTTACAGAAAAAATTCCCTTTGACAAATTGTTTCGAAAAAAAACCCAAATGGAAATGCCCAAGTCTGGAAAAAATCACCTTGATTTTTCGGTTTTTATTCAAAATTCTGGGAAATAGTGGTCGAATGTTAGAATGGCATACCTCGTTGAGTTGGAATTTACAAAAAAAATATAGTTTGACAAATTTTTTAGAAAACGCCCTTATGACAAGGCCCAAGTCCGAGAAAATCACATCGATTTATCGGTTTTTTAATCAAAACCCTGGGAAATAGTGTTCGGATGTTGGAATGGCATACCTCGTTGAATTCCTTACAAAATTTCGAACAAAGTGGAATTTAAAAGAATATCATTTGACAAATTGTTTGAAAAAAAAAACCCAAATGGAAATGCCCAAGTCTGGAAAAAATCACCTTAATTTTTCGGTTTTTTTATTTAAAACCCTGGGAAATAGTGGTCGAATGTTAGAATGGCATACCTCGTTGAGTTGGAATTTCAACAGAAAAAAATATGATTGTGAAACATTTTTTTGAAAACGCCCTTATGACAAGGCCCAAGTCCGGAGAAAATCACCTCGATGTATTAGTTTTTTATCAAAACCCTTGGAAATAGTGGTTTCATTTTGGAATGGCATACCTCGTCGAATTCGTTACAAAATTTCGAACAAAGTGGAATTTACAGAAAATTTCATTTGACAAATTGTTTCGAAAAAAAACCCAAATGGAAATGCCCAAGTCTGGAGAAAATCACCTTGATTTTTCGGTTTTTATTCAAAATTCTGGGAAATAGTGGTCGAATGTTAGAATGGCATACCTCGTTGAGTTGTTGAATTTACAGAAAAAAATATCGTTTGAAATTTTTTTAGAAAACGCCCTTATGACAAGGCCCAAGTCCGAGAAAATCACCTCGTTTTATCGGTTTTTAATCAAAACCCTGGGAAATAATGTTTGGATGTTGGAATGGCATACCTCGTTGAGTTGGAATTTACAGAAAAAATAATACCTAAACCTAAAAAAATATCATTTAAAACAATTTTTGGAAAAAAGAGGACGGAAGCTAACTTCGGCAAGCCGAAGTTTTAATACCCTTGCAGACTTTGCCGAAATTGCTAAAAGTGAAAAAGTAGGGAAAGGAATAAGGTATACATAAGTAAGCTAGATTTGGATCGTTTCAAGTCAATTGCTTTTATACTGCAAAAATGTCAAATATACAAATAGAAAAAAAGGGATACTTTCGCAGACCTTAACAATTTTTCCTATCTCCTTAAGATATAGACTACTGAGCGGCAAGCGTAAATAAATAAGAATTGGAAAAATGTATGTCCAAATGTCAAATTTGGACCGATTTCACCGTATTGTTCCTATTGGAGCTATAGGATATAGACGTAGGATCGTCACGCGCTTTCACATTGATCAATTTATGCATACAAAATACGATTTGGAAAGATTTATGTCAATAGCTTGTATACTGCCCGAAATATCCTAAAAATCAATAAATGTCAACCGATTTTACCCTTTTGTTCTATGGAAGCTATAGGGTATAGACGTCCGATCGTCGCACGCTTTTACCCCAATCAAAGTACATGCAAAAAATAAGATTTGGAAATATTTATGTTAATAGCTTTTACAATGCGCGAAATATAACTACTCAAGTTATATCCGACAATGCCCAAGTCTGGAAAAAATCACCTTGATTGTTCGGTTTTTTATTCAAAATTCTGGGAAATGGTGGTCGAATGTTGGAATGGCATACCTTGTTGAGTAGAAATTTACAGAAAAAAATATCGTTTGAAACATTTTTTTTGAAAACGCCCTTATGACAAGGCCCAAGTCCGGAGAAAATTTCATCGATGAATTAGTTTTTTATTAAAACCCTTGGAAATAGTGGTTTCATTTTGGAATGGCATACCTCGTTGAATTCGTTACAAAATTTCGAACAAAGTGGAATTTACAGAATTCCCTTTGACAAATTGTTTCGAAAAAAAAACCCAAATGGAAATGCCCAAGTCTGGAAAAAATCACCTTGATTTTTCGGTTTTTATTCAAAATTCTGGGAAATAGTGGTCGAATGTTAGAATGGCATACCTCGTTGAGTTGGAATTTACAAAAAAAATATAGTTTGACAAATTTTTTAGAAAACGCCCTTATGACAAGGCCCAAGTCCGAGAAAATCAACTCGATTTATCGGTTTTTTAATCAAAACCCTGGGAAATAGTGTTCGGATGTTGGAATGGCAACCTCGTTGTATTCGTTACAAAATTTCAAACAAAGTGGAATTTAAAGAATTTCATTTGACAAATTGTTTCGGGAAAAAAACCCAAATGGAAATGCCCAAGTCTGGAAAAAATCACCTTAATTTTTCGGTTTTTTTATTTAAAATTCTGGGAAATAGTGGTCGAATGTTAGAATGGCATACCTCGTTGAGTTGGAATTTACAGAAAAAAATATCGTGCGAAACATTTTTTTGAAAACGCCCTTATGACAAGGCCCAAGTCCGGAGAAAATTTCCTCGATGTATTAGTTTTTTATCAAAACCCTTGGAAATAGTGGTTTCATTTTGGAATGGCATACCTCGTCGAATTCGTTACAAAATTTCGAACAAAGTGGAATTTACAGAATTTCATTTGACAAATTGTTTCGAAAAAAAAACCCAAATGGAAATGCCCAAGTCTGGAAAAAATCACCTTGATTTTTCGGTTTTTATTCAAAATTCTGGGAAATAGTGGTCGAATGTTAGAATGGCATACCTCGTTGAGTTGGAATTTACAAAAAAAAATATCGTTTGAAATTTTTTTTAGAAAACGCCCTTATGACAAGGCCCAAGTCCGAGAAAATCACCTCGTTTTATCGGTTTTTAATCAAAACCCTGGGAAATAATGTTTGGATGTTGGAATGGCATACCTCGTTGAGTTGGAATTTACAGAAAAAAATAATACCTAAACCTAAAAAAATATCATTTAAAACAATTTTTGGAAAAAAGAGGACGGAAGCTAACTTCGGCAAGCCGAAGTTTTAATACCCTTGCAGACTTTGCCGAAATTGCTAAAAGTGAAAAAGAAGGGAAAGGAATAAGGTATACATAAGTAAGCTAGATTTGGATCGTTTCAAGTCAATTGCTTTTATACTGCAAAAATGTCAAATATACAAATAGAAAAAAAGGGATACTTTCGCAGACCTTAACAATTTTTCCTATCTCCCTTAAGATATAGACTACTGAGCGGCAAGCGTAAATAAATAAGAATTGGAAAAATGTATGTCCAAATGTCAAATTTGGACCGATTTCACCGTATTGTTCCTATTGGAGCTATAGGATATAGACGTAGGATCGTCACGCGCTTTCACATTGATCAATTTATGCATACAAAATACGATTTGGAAAGATTTATGTCAATAGCTTGTATACTGCCCGAAATATCCTAAAAATCAATAAATGTCAACCGATTTTACCCTTTTGTTCTATGGAAGCTATAGGGTATAGACGTCCGATCGTCACGCGCTTTTACCCCAATCAAAGTACGCATAAAAAAATAAGATTTGGAAATATTTATGTTAATAGCTTTTACAATGCGCGAAATATAACTTGCAAGTTATATCCGATTGTTCCTATGGGAGCTATAGGATATAGACATCCGATCGGTTTTGAAACTTGATCTGCGTACACTTGTTTTTGGACGACTGTGAAAGTTTCAGATCGCTAGCTTTTAAACTAAGCTCGAAAACGGTATTGAGACAGACGGACAGACGGCTATATCAACTCCCCTATTGATCCTGATCAAAATATATTTATACCCTTGCAGAGGGTATTATAATTTTGGTCAAAAGTGTGCAACGCAGTGAAGGAGACATCTCCGACCCTATAAAGTATATATATTCTTGATCAGGATCACCTCCTGAGTTGATATAGCCATGTCCGTCTGTCCGTCTGTCTGTTTCTACGCGAACTAGTCTCTCAGTTTTAAAGATATCGAATTGAAACTTTGCACACACCCTTCTTTCCTTTGCACGCCGTATATAAGTCGGAACGGCCGGGATCGGCCGACTATATCCTATAGCTGCCATATAACTGAACGATCGGAAAAGCCATAACTTTGGTGTTTTTAAAGATAGAAAGTTGGGATTTTCTATGGGTTTTACATTTGGCCAATCAATTTGACGTACCAAATTTTATAATGATCGACCGACTATATCCTATAGCTGCCATATAACTGAACGATCGGAAATGCCACAACTTTGGTGTTTGTAAAGTTAGGAAGTTGGGATTTTCTATGGGTTTTATTTTTGGCCAATCAATCCGCCTACCAAACTTCATAAGGATCGGCCGACTATATCCTATAGCTGCCATATAACTGAACGATTGGACATGCCATAACTTTGGTGTTTTTAAAGTTAGGAAGTTGGGATTTTTTATGAGTATTAAGAATGCATCATATGCATAAATTTGGGGAATATAATTTACAGAGTATTCTGCCAAGGGTATATCAACTTCGGCTCCGCCCGAAGTTAGCTTTCCTTTCTTGTTATTCAAAATTCTGGGAAATGGTGGTCGAATGTTGGAATGGCATACCTCGTTGAGTTGAAATTTACAGAAAAAAATATCGTTTGAAACTTTTTTTTTGAAAACGCCCTTATGACAAGGCCCAAGTCCGGAGAAAATTTCCTCGATGTATTTGTTTATTATCAAAACCCTTGGAAATAGTGGTTTCATTTTGGAATGGCATACCTCGTTGAATTCGTTACAAAATTTCGAAAAAAGTGGAATTTACAGAAGTTCATTTGAAAAATTGTTTCGAAAAAAAAACCCAAATGGAAATGTCCAAGTCTGGAAAAAATCACCTTGATTTTTCGGTTTTTATTCAAAATTCTGGGAAATAGTGGTTTCATTTTGGAATGGCATACCTCGTTGAATTCGTTACAAAATTTCGAACAAAGTGGAATTTACAGAATTTCATTTGAAAAATTGTTTCGAAAAAAAAACCCAAATGGAAATGCCCAAGTCTGGAAAAAATCACATTGATTTTTCGGTTTTTATTCAAAATTCTGGGAAATAGTGGTCGAATGTTAGAATGGCATACCTCGTTGAGTTGGAATTTACAAAAAAACAAGAGAGAACGCTATAGTCGCGTGCCCCGACTATCAGATACCCGTTACTCAGGTAAAAGGGAGTGCGAGGGAGACGGAGATAGAAACTTTGATCACGCATAACTTTTAACGAATGGTCCGATTTGAAAAATTTCTTTTACATTTCGATAGGTATTGATAAACACAATAAAACTGCATTTTTACTTTTCCGAAATATTTAAATTTTAAAATCGTATATAAGCGATTGTGGGCGTTAAAAGGGGCGTGGCACCATTTTGAAACAAACTTGCGCTGCGTAGGAACTTCTAAAATCTACATGCAAAATGCCAATCTTCTAGCTTTTATAGTTTCCGAGATCTCAGCGTTCATACTACGGACCAGACAGACGGACGCAGACGGACAGACAGACGGACAGACGGACATGGCTAGATCGACTCGGCTAGTGATCCTGATCAAGAATATATATACTTTATAGGGTCGGAAACGCTTCCTTATAGCTGTTACATACTTTTGCACGAATACAATATACCCTTTTACTCTACGAGTAACGGGTATAAATATCCTTTGAAATTTTTTTTAGGAAACGCCCTTATGACAAGGCCCAAGTCCGCGAAAATCACCTCGATTTATCGGTTTTTAATCAAAACCCTGGGAAATAGTGTTCGGATGTTGGAATGGCATACCTCGTTGGGTTGGAATTTACAGAAAAAAATAATACCTAAACCTAAAAAATACATCGTTCCAACAAAGTGTCATTTACAGAAAAAATATCATTTAAAACAATTTTTGGAAAAAAGAGGACGGAAGCTAACTTCGGCAAGCCGAAGTTTTAATACCCTTGCAGACTTTGCCGAAATTGCTAAAAGTGAAAAAGTAGGGAAAGGAATAAGGTATACATAAGTAAACTAGATTTGGATCGTTTCAAGTCAATTGCTTTTATACTGCAAAAATGTCAAATATACAAATAGAAAAAAAGGGATACTTTCGCAGACAATTTTTCCTATCTCCCTTAAGATATAGACTACTGAGCGGCAAGCGCTTTTACGCTAATCAAGATATGCGTAAATAAATAAGAATTGGAAAAATGTATGTTAGTAGCTTACACGCTGCGCAAAATATTCTGATAATCGTCAAATTTGGACCGATTTCACCGTATTGTTCCTATGAGAGCTATAGGATATATACGTAGGATCGTCACGCGCTTTCACCTTGATCAATGTAAGCATACAAAATACGATTTGGAAAGATTTATGTCAATACCTTGTATACTGCGCGTAATATCTTAAAAATCAATAAATGTCAACCGATTTTACCCTTTTGTTCTATGGAAGCTATAGGGTATAGACGTCCGATCGTCACGCGCTTTTACCCCGATCAACGTAAGCATAAAAAAATAAGATTTGGAAATATTTATGTTAATAGCTTTTACACTGCTCGAAATATCTTCCTAACTTGCAAGTTATATCCGATTGTTCCTATGGGAGCTATATGATATAGACATCAGATCGGGGCGGTTTTGAAACTTGATCTGCGTACACTTGTTTTTGGACGACTGTGAAAGTTTCAGATCGCTAGCTTTTAAACTAAGCTCGAAAACGGTATTGAGACAGTCGGACAGACGGCTATATCGACTCCCCTATTGATCCTGATCAAAATATATTTATACCCTTGCAGAGGGTATTATAATTTTGGTCAAAAGTGTGCAACGCAGTGAAGGAGACATCTCCGACCCTATAAAGTATATATATTCTTGATCAGGATCACCTCCTGAGTTGATATAGCCATGTCCGTCTGTCCGTCTGTCTGTCCGTCTGTCTGTCCGTCTGTCTGTCCGTCTGTCTGTCCGTCTGTCTGTCCGTCTGTCTGTCGTCTGTCTGTCCGTCTGTCCGTTCGTCTGTCGTCTGTCGTCTTCTCCGTCTGTCCGTCTGTCTGTCCGTCTGTCTGTTTCTACGCGAACTAGTCTCTCAGTTTTAAAGATATCGAATTGAAACTTTGCACACACCCTTCTTCACCCTACCAAACTTCATAGGGATCGGCCGACTATATCCTATAGCTGCCATATAACTGAACGATTGGAAATGCCATAACTTTGGTGTTTTTAAAGTTAGGAAGTTGGGATTTTTTATGAGTATTAAGAATGCATCATATGCATAAATTTGGGGAATATATTTTACAGAGTATTCTGCAAGGGTATATCAACTTTGGCTCCGCCCGAAGTTAGCTTTCCTTTCTTGTTATTCAAAATTCTGGGAAATGGTGGTCGAATGTTGGAATGGCATACCTCGTTGAGTTGAAATTTACAGAAAAAAATATCGTTTGAAACTTTTTTTTTTGAAACACGCAACCTTATGACAAGGCCCAAGTCCGGAAATAGTGGTTTTTGGCATACCTCGTTGAATTTGTTACAAAATTTCGAACAAAGTGGAATTTAGCAGAATTTCATTTGAAAAATTGTTTCGAAAAAAAACGCGCAAATGACAGATGCCCAGAGTCTGGAAAAATCACCTCAGGATGATCTGTTCAGGTTTTTTTATTCAAAATTCTGGGAAATGGTGGTCGAATGTTGGAATGGCATACCTCTTGATTGAAAATAGAATACCTTTACGGAGAAAAAATATCGTTTGAAACATTTTTTTGAAAACGCCCTTATGACAAGGCCCAAGTCCGGAGAAAATTTCATCGATGAATTAGTTTTTATTAAAACCCTTGGAAATAGTGGTTTCATTTTGGAATGGCATACCTCGTCGAATTCGTTACAAAATTTCGAACAAAGTGGAATTTACAGAATTTCATTTGACAAATTGTTTCGAAAAAAAAACCCAAATGGAAATGCCCAAGTCTGGAAAAAATCACCTTGATTTTTCGGTTTTTATTCAAAATTCTGGGAAATAGTGGTCGAATGTTAGAATGGCATACCTCGTTGAGTTGGAATTTACAAAAAAAATATCGTTTGAATTCTGGGAAATGGTGGTCGAATGTTGAATGGCATACCTTGTGGAGTAGAAATTTACAGAAAAAATATCGTTTGAAACATTTTTTTTGAAAACGCCCTTATGACAAGGCCCAAGTCCGAGAAAATCAACTCGATTTATCGGTTTTTTAATCAAAACCCTGGGAAATAGTGTTCGGATGTTGGAATGGCAACCTCGTTGTATTCGTTACAAAATTTCAAACAAAGTGGAATTTACAGAATTTCATTTGACAAATTGTTTGGAAAAAAAAACCCAAATGGAAATGTCCAAGTCTGGAAAAAATCACCTTAATTTTTCGGTTTTTTTATTTAAAATTCTGGGAAATAGTGGTCGAATGTTAGAATGGCATACCTCGTTGAGTTGGAATTTACAAAACAAATATAGTTTGAAAACGCCCTTATGACAAGGCCCAAGTCCTAGAAAATCTCCTCGTTTTATCGGTTTTTAATCAAAACCCTGGGAAATAATGTTTGGATGTTGGAATGGCATACCTCGTTGAGTTGGAATTTACAGAAAAAAATAATACCTAAACCTAAAAAAATATCATTTAAAACAATTTTTGGAAAAAAGAGGACGGAAGCTAACTTCGGCAAGCCGAAGTTTTAATACCCTGCAGACTTTGCCGAAATTGCTAAAAGTGAAAAAGTAGGGAAAGGAATAAGGTATACATAAGTAAGCTAGATTTGGATCGTTTCAAGTCAATTGCTTTTATACTGCAAAACTGTCAAATATACAAATAATAAAAAAGGGAAACTTTCGCAGACCTTAACAATTTTTCCTATCTCCCTTAAGATATAGACTACTGAGCGGCAAGCGTAAATAAATAAGAATTGGAAAAATGTATGTCCAAATGTCAAATTTGGACCGATTTCACCGTATTGTTCCTATGGGAGCTATAGGATATAGACGTAGGATCGTCACGCGCTTTCACCTTGATCAATTTATGCATACAAAATACGATTTGGAAAGATTTATGTCAATAGCTTGTATACTGCCCGAAATATCCTAAAAATCAATAAATGTCAACCGATTTTACCCTTTTGTTCTATGGAAGCTATAGAGTATAGACGTCCGATCGTCACGCGCTTTTACCCCAATCAAAGTACGCATAAAAAAATAAGATTTGGAAATATTTATGTTAATAGCTTTTACAATGCGCGAAATATCTTCCTAACTTGCAAGTTATATCCGATTGTTCCTATGGGAGCTATAGGATATAGACATCCGATCGGGGCGGTTTTGAAACTTGATCTGCGTACACTTGTTTTGGGACGACTGTGAAAGTTTCAGATCGCTAGCTTTTAAACTAAGCTCGAAAACGGTATTGAGACAGTCGGACAGACGGCTATATCGACTCCCCTATTGAACCTGATCAAAATATATTTATACCCTTGCAGAGGGTATTATAATTTTGGTCAAAAGTGTGCAACGCAGTGAAGGAGACATCTCCGACCCTATAAAGTATATATATTCTTGATCAGGATCACCTCCTGAGTTGATATAGCCATGTCCGTCTGTCCGTCTGTCTGTCCGTCTGTCTGTCCGTCTGTCTGTCCGTCTGTCTGTTTCTACGCGAACTAGTCTCTCAGTTTTAAAGATATCGAATTGAAACTTTGCACACACCCTTCTTCACCCTACCAAACTTCATAAGGATCGGCCGACTATATCCTATAGCTGCCATATAACTGAACGATTGGAAATGCCATAACTTTGGTGTTTTTAAAGTTAGGAAGTTGGGATTTTTTATGAGTATTAAGAATGCATCATATGCATAAATTTGGGGAATATAATTTACAGAGTATTCTGCAAGGGTATATCAACTTCGGCTCCGCCCGAAGTTAGCTTTCCTTTCTTGTTATTCAAAATTCTGGGAAATGGTGGTCGAATGTTGGAATGGCATACCTCGTTGAGTTGAAATTTACAGAAAAAAATATCGTTTGAAACTTTTTTTTTGAAAACGCCCTTATGACAAGGCCCAAGTCCGGAAATAGTGGTTTTTGGCATACCTCCTTGAATTCGTTACAAAATTTCGAACAAAGTGGAATTTACAGAATTTCATTTGAAAAATTGTTTCGAAAAAAAACCGCAAATGACAATGCCCAAGTCTGGAAAAAATCACCTTGATTGTTCGGTTTTTTATTCAAAATTCTGGGAAATGGTGGTCGAATGTTGGAATGGCATACCTTGTGGAGTAGAAATTTACAGAAAAAAATATCGTTTGAAACATTTTTTTTGAAAACGCCCTTATGACAAGGCCCAAGTCCGGAGAAAATTTCATCGATGAATTAGTTTTTTTATTAAAACCCTTGGAAATAGTGGTTTCATTTTGGAATGGCATACCTCGTCGAATTCGTTACAAAATTTCGAACAAAGTGGAATTTACAGAATTTCATTTGACAAATTGTTTCGAAAAAAAACCCAAATGGAAATGCCCAAGTCTGGAAAAAATCACCTTGATTTTTCGGTTTTTATTAAAAATTCTGGGAAATAGTGGTCGAATGTTAGAATGGCATACCTCGTTGAGTTGGAATTTACAAAAAAAATATCGTTTGAAATTTTTTTAGAAAACGCCCTTATGACAAGGCCCAAGTCCTAGAAAATCACCTCGTTTTATCGGTTGTTAATCAAAACCCTGGGAAATAATGTTTGGATGTTGGAATGGCATACCTCGTTGAGTTGGAATTTACAGAAAAAAATAATACCTAAACCTAAAAAATATCATTTAAAACACAATTTTGGAAAAAAGAGGACGGAAGCTAACTTCGGCAAGCCGAAGTTTTAATACTCTGCAGACTTTGCCGAAATTGCTAAAAGTGAAAAAGTAGGGAAAGGAATAAGGTATACATAAGTAAGCTAGATTTGGATCGTTTCAAGTCAATTGCTTTTATACTGCAAAAATGTCAAATATACAAATAGAAAAAAAGGGATACTTTCGCAGACCTTAACAATTTTTCCTATCTCCCTTAAGATATAGACTACTGAGCGGCAAGCGTAAATAAATAAGAATTGGAAAAATGTAGGTCCAAATGTCAAATTTGGACCGATTTCACCGTATTGTTCCTATGGGAGCTATAGGATATAGACGTAGGATCGTCACGCGCTTTCACCTTGATCAATTTATGCATACAACATACGATTTGGAAAGATTTATGTCAATAGCTTGTATACTGCCCGAAATATCCTAAAAATCAATAAATGTCAACCGATTTTACCCTTTTGTTCTATGGAAGCTATAGAGTATAGACGTCCGATCGTCACGCGCTTTTACCCCAATCAAAGTACGCATAAAAAAATGAGATTTGGAAATATTTATGTTAATAGCTTTTACAATGCGCGAAATATCTTCCTAACTTGCAAGTTATATCCGATTGTTCCTATGGGAGCTATAGGATATAGACATCCGATCGGGGCGGTTTTGAAACTTGATCTGCGTACACTTGTTTTTGGACGACTGTGAAAGTTTCAGATCGCTAGCTTTTAAACTAAGCTCGAAAACGGTATTGAGACAGACGGACAGACGGCTATATCGACTCCCCTATTGATCCTGATCAAAATATATTTACTTTATAGGGTTGGAAACGTATCCTTCGCTGCGTTACAAACTTCTGACCAAAATTAAAATACCCTTTGCAAGGGTATAAAAAAGATTAGCTATACGTAATTAATTTCATTTTTAAATAGCGGATGTAGTATGTACTTGTTTGATTGGCAGCAACTTTGTACCCTGAGCAAGGTATGCATAAATAAATATAAATTGCATAGAGTAATGACAATAGCTTTTATACTGCAAAATTGTCATATACAAATAGGAAAAAAAGGAATATTTTCGCAGCCTTTAACAATTTTTCCTACGGAAGCTATACGATATAGACGTCCAATCGGCAAGCGCTTTTACCCTGATCAAGGTATGATTAAATAAATAAGACTTGGACAAATTTATGTCAATAGCTTATACACTGCGCGAAATATTCTAAAAACATAAAATTTTTACCAATTTCACCGTATTGTTATAGATATATAGATATAGATATTTTTATACCCTTGCAGAGGGTATTATAATTTTAGTCAAAGTGGTGTGCAACGCAGTGAAGGAGATATCTCCGACCATATAAAGTATATATATTCTTGATCAGGATCACCTCCTGAGTTGATATAAGCATGTCCGTCTGTCCGTCTGTCTGTTTCTACGCGAACTAGTCTCTCAGTTTTAAAGATATCCAATTGAAACTTTGCACACACCCTTCTTTCCTTTGCACGCAGTATATAAGTCGGAACGGCCAGGATCGGCCGACTATATCCTATAGCTGCCATATAACTGAACGATCGGAAATGCCACAACTTTGGTGTTTGTAAAGTTAGGAAGTTGGGATTTTCTATGGGTTTTATTTTTGGCCAATCAATCCGCCTACCAAACTTCATAAGGATCGGCCGACTATATCCTATAGCTGCCATATAACTGAACGATTGGACATGCCATAACTTTGGTGTTTTTAAAGTTAGGAAGTTGGGATTTTTATGAGTATTAAGAATGCATCATATGCATAAATTTGGGGAATATAATTTACAGAGTATTCTGCAAGGGTATATCAACTTCGGCTCCGCCCGAAGTTAGCTTTCCTTTCTTGTTATTCAAAATTCTGGGAAATGGTGGTCGAATGTTGGAATGGCATACCTCGTTGAGTTGAAATTTACAGAAAAAAATATCGTTTGAAACTTTTTTTTGAAAACGCCCTTATGACAAGGCCCAAGTCCGGAGAAAATTTCCTCGATGTATTAGTTTTTATCAAAACCCTTGGAAATAGTGGTTTCATTTTGGAATGGCATACCTCGTTGAATTCGTTACAAAATTTCGAAAAAAGTGGAATTTACAGAATTTCATTTTAAAAATTGTTTCGAAAAAAAAACCCAAATGGAAATGTCCAAGTCTGGAAAAAATCACCTTGATTTTTCTGTTTTTATTCAAAATTCTGGGAAATAGTGGTTTCATTTTGGAATGGCATACCTCGTTGAATTCGTTACAAAATTTCGAACAAAGTGGAATTTACAGAATTTCATTTGAAAAATTGTTTCGAAAAAAAAACCCAAATGGAAATGCCCAAGTCTGGAAAAAATCACCTTGATTTTTCGGTTTTTATTCAAAATTCTGGGAAATAGTGGTCGAATGTTAGAATGGCATACCTCGTTGAGTTGGAATTTACAAAAAAAATAACCTTTGAAATTTTTTGAGGAAACGCCCTTATGACAAGGCCCAAGTCCGCGAAAATCACCTCGATTTATCGGTTTTTAATCAAAACCCTAGGAAATAGTGTTCGGATGTTGGAATGGCATACCTCGTTGAGTTGGAATTTACAGAAAAAATAATACCTAAACCAAAAAAATACATCGTTCCAAAAAGTGTCATTTACAGAAAAAATATCATTTAAAACAATTTTTGGAAAAAGAGGACGGAAGCTAACTTCGGCAAGCCGAAGTTTTAATACCTTGCAGACTTTGCCGAAATTGCTAAAAGTGAAAAAAAGTAGGGAAAGGAATAAGGTATACATAAGTAAACTAGATTTGGATCGTTTCAAGTCAATTGCTTTTTTATTCTGCAAAAATGTCAAATATACAAATAGAAAAAAGGGATACTTTCGCAGACAAATTTTCCAATCTCCCTTAAGATATAGACTACTGAGCGGCAAGCGCTTTTACGCTAATCAAGATATGCGTAAATAAATAAGAATTGAAAAATGTATGTTAGTAGCTTACACGCTGCGCAAAATATTCTGATAATCGTCAAATTTGGACCGATTTCACCGTATTGTTCCTATGAGAGCTATAGGATATAGACGTAGGATCGTCACGCGCTTTCACCTTGATCAATGTATGCATACAAAATACGATTTGGAAACATTTATGTCAATAGCTTGTATACTGCGCGTAATATCCTAAAAATCAATAAATGTCAACCGATTTTACCCTTTTGTTCTATGGAAGCTATAGGGTATAGACGTCCGATCTTCACGCGCTTTTACCCCGATCAAGGTAAGCATAAAAAAATAAGATTTGGAAATATTTATGTTAATAGCTTTTACACTGCGCGAAATATCTTCCTAACTTGCAAGTTATATCCGATTGTTCCTATGGGAGCTATAGGATATAGACATCCGATCGGGGCGGTTTTGAAACTTGATCTGCGTACACTTGTTTTTGGACGACTGTGAAAGTTTCAGATCGCTAGCTTTTAAACTAAGCTCGAAAACGGTATTGAGACAGACGGACAGACGGCTATATCGACTCCCCTATTGATCCTGATCAAAATATATTTACTTTATAGGGTTGGAAACGTATCCTTCGCTGCGTTACAAACTTCTGACCAAAATTAAAATACCCTTTGCAAGGGTATAAAAAAGATTAGCTATACGTAATTAATTTCATTTTTAAATAGTGGATGTAGTATGTACTTGTTTGATTGGCAGCAACTTTGTACCCTGAGCAAGGTATGCATAAATAAATATAAATTGCATAGAGTAATGACAATAGCTTTTATACTGCAAAATTGTCATATACAAATGGGGAAAAAGGAATATTTTCGCAGCCTTTAACAATTTTTCCTACGGAAGCTATACGATATAGACGTCCAATCGGCAAGCGCTTTTACCCTGATCAAGGTATGATTAAATAAATAAGACTTGGACAAATTTATGTCAATAGCTTATACACTGCGCGAAATATTCTAAAAAACATAAAATTTTTACCAATTTCACCGTATTGTTATATATATATAGATATAGATATTTTTATACCCTTGCAGAGGGTATTATAATTTTGGTCAAAAGTGTGCAACGCAGTGAAGGAGACATCTCCGACCATATAAAGTATATATATTCTTGATCAGGATCACCTCCTGAGTTGATATAAGCATGTCCGTCTGTCCGTCTGTCTGTCCGTCTGTCTGTTTCTACGCGAACTAGTCTCTCAGTTTTAAAGATATCCAATTGAAACTTTGCACACACCCTTCTTTCCTTTGCACGCAGTATATAAGTCGGAACGGCCAGGATCGGCCGACTATATCCTATAGCTGCCATATAACTGAACGATCGGAAATGCCACAACTTTGGTGTTTGTAAAGTTAGGAAGTTGGGATTTTCTATGGGTTTTATTTTTGGCCAATCAATACGCCTACCAAACTTCATAAGGATCGGCCGACTATATCCTATAGCTGCCATATAACTGAACGATTGGACATGCCATAACTTTGGTGTTTTTAAAGTTAGGAAGTTGGGATTTTTATGAGTATTAAGAATGCATCATATGCATAAATTTGGGGAATATAATTTACAGAGTATTCTGCAAGGGTATATCAACTTCGGCTCCGCCCGAAGTTAGCTTTCCTTTCTTGTTATTCAAAATTCTGGGAAATGGTGGTCGAATGTTGGAATGGCATACCTCGTTGAGTTGAAATTTACAGAAAAAAATATCGTTTGAAACTTTTTTTTTGAAAACGCCCTTATGACAAGGCCCAAGTCCGGAGAAAATTTCCTCGATGTATTAGTTTTTTATCAAAACCCTTGGAAATAGTGGTTTCATTTTGGAATGGCATACCTCGTTGAATTCGTTATTATACCCTTGCAGAGGGTATTATAATTTTGGTCAAAAGTGTGCAACGCAGTGAAGGAGACATCTCCGACCCTATAAAGTATATATATTCTTGATCAGGATCACCTCCTGAGTTGATATAGCTATGTCCGTCTGTCCGTCTGTCCGTCTGTCTGTCCGTCTGTCTGTCCGTCTGTCTGTCCGTCTGTCCGTCTGTCTGTTTCTACGCAAACTAGTCTCTCAGTTTTAAAGCTATCGAATTGAAACCCTGCACACACCCTTCTTTCCTTTGCACGCAGTATATAAGTCGGAACGGCCGGGATCGGCCGACTATATCCTATAGCTGCCATATAACTGATTGATCGGAAATGCCATAACTTCAGTGTTTGTAAAGTTAGGAAGCTGGGATTTTCTATGGGTTTTATATTTGGCCAATCAATCCGACCTACCAAATATCATAAGGATCGGCCGACTATATCCTATAGCCGCCATATATCTGATTGATCGGAAATGCCATGACTTTGGTGTTTGTTAAGTTAGGAAGTTGGTATTTTCTATGAGTTTTATTTTTGGCCAATCAATCCGACCTATCAAATTTCATAAGGATCGGCCGACTATATCCTATAGCTGCCATATAACTGAACGATTGGAAATGCCATAACTTTGGTGTTTTTAAAGTTAGGAAGTTGGGATTTTTTATGAGTATTAAGAATGCATCATATGAATAATTTTGGAGAATATAATGTACATAATATTCTGCAAGGGTATATCAACTTCGGCTCCGCCCGAAGTTAGCTTTCCTTTCTTGTTATATTATAATTTTGGTCAAAAGTGTGCAACGCAGTGAAGGAGACATCTCCGACCCTATAAAGTATATATATTCTTGATCAGGATCACCTCCTGAGTTGATATAGCCATGTCCGTCTGTCCGTCTGTCTGTCCGTCTGTCTGTTTCTACGCGAACTAGTCTCTCAGTTTTAAAGATATCGAATTGAAACTTTGCACACACCCTTCTTTCCCTTGCACGCAGTATATAAGTCGGAACGGCCGGGATCGGCCGACTATATCCTATAGCTGCCATATAACTGA
Source organism: Drosophila carrolli (assembly GCA_018152295.1). Lineage (NCBI taxonomy): Eukaryota > Metazoa > Arthropoda > Insecta > Diptera > Drosophilidae > Drosophila > Drosophila carrolli. Next base: position 468,978 of record JAECXJ010000306.1, read on the forward strand.
ACGATCGGAAAAGCCATAACTTTGGTGTTTTTAAAGTTAGAAAGATGGGATTTTCTATGGGTTTTACATTTGGCCAATCAATTTGACGTACCAAATTTTATAATGATCGACCGACTATATCCTATAGCTGCCATATAACTGAACGATCGGAAATGCCACAACTTTGGTGTTTGTAAAGTTAGGAAGTTGGGATTTTCTCTGGGTTTTATTTTTGGCCAATCAATCCGCCTACCAAACTTCATAAGGATCGGCCGACTATATCCTATAGCTGCCATATAACTGAACGATTGGACATAAATTTGGGGAATATAATTTACAGAGTATTCTGCACGGGTATATCAACTTCGGCTCCGCCCGAAGTTAGCTTTCCTTTCTTGTTATTCAAAATTCTGGGAAATGGTGGTCGAATGTTGGAATGGCATACCTCGTTGAGTTGAAATTTACAGAAAAAAATATCGTTTGAAACTTTTTTTTGAAAACGCCCTTATGACAAGGCCCAAGTCCGGAGAAAATTTCCTCGATGTATTAGTTTTTATCAAAACCCTTGGAAATAGTGGTTTCATTTTGGAATGGCATACCTCGTTGAATTCGTTACAAAATTTCGAAAAAGTGGAATTTACAGAATTTCATTTTAAAAATTGTTTCGAAAAAAACCCAAATGGAAATGTCCAAGTCTGGAAAAAATCACCTTGATTTTTCTGTTTTTATTCAAAATTCTGGGAAATAGTGGTTTCATTTTGGAATGGCATACCTCGTTGAATTCGTTACAAAATTTCGAACAAAGTGGAATTTACAGAATTTCATTTGAAAAATTGTTTCGAAAAAAAATACCCAAATGGAAATGCCCAAGTCTGGAAAAAATCACCTTGATTTTTCGGTTTTTATTCAAAATTCTGGGAAATAGTGGTCGAATGTTAGAATGGCATACCTCGTTGAGTTGGAATTTATAAAAAAAATAACCTTTGAAATTTTTTGAGGAAACGCCCTTATGACAAGGCCCAAGTCCGCGAAAATCACCTCGATTTATCGGTTTTTAATCAAAACTCTAGGAAATAGTGGTCGAATGTTGGAATGGCATACCTCGTTGAGTTTAAATTTACAGAAAAAAATAATACCTAATACCTAAAAAATACCTCGTTCCAACAAAGTGTCATTTACAGAAAAAATATCATTTAAAACAATTTTTGGAAAAAAGAGGACGGAAGCTAACTTCGGCAAGCCGAAGTTTTAATACCCTTGCAGACTTTGCCGAAATTGCTAAAAGTGAAAAAGTAGGGAAAGGAATAAGGTATACATAAGTAAACTAGATTTGGATCGTTTCAAGTCAATTGCTTTTATACTGCAAAAATGTCAAATATACAAATAAGAAAAAAGGGATACTTTCGCAGACAATTTTTCCTATCTCCCTTAAGATATAGACTACTGAGCGGCAAGCGCTTTTACGCTAATCAAGATATGCGTAAATAAATAAGAATTGAAAAATGTATGTTAGTAGCTTACACGCTGCGCAAAATATTCTGATAATCGTCAAATTTGGACCGATTTCACCGTATTGTTCCTATGAGAGCTATAGGATATAGACGTAGGATCGTCACGCGCTTTCACCTTGATCAATGTATGCATACAAAATACGATTTGGAAACATTTATGTCAATAGCTTGTATACTGCGCGTAATATCCTAAAAATCAATAAATGTCAACCGATTTTACCCTTTTGTTCTATGGAAGCTATAGGGTATAGACGTCCGATCTTCACGCGCTTTTACCCCGATCAAGGTAAGCATAAAAAAATAAGATTTGGAAATATTTATGTTAATAGCTTTTACACTGCGCGAAATATCTTCCTAACTTGCAAGTTATATCCGATTGTTCCTATGGGAGCTATAGGATATAGACATCCGATCGGGGCGGTTTTGAAACTTGATCTGCGTACACTTGTTTTTGGACGACTGTGAAAGTTTCAGATCGCTAGCTTTTAAACTAAGCTCGAAAACGGTATTGAGACAGACGGACAGACGGCTATATCGACCCCCTATTGATCCTGATCAAAATATATTTACTTTATAGGGTTGGAAACGTATCCTTCGCTGCGTTACAAACTTCTGACCAAAATTAAAATACCCTTTGCAAGGGTATAAAAAAGATTAGCTATACGTAATTAATTTCATTTTTAAATAGCGGATGTAGTATGTACTTGTTTGATTGGCAGCAACTTTGTACCCTGAGCAAGGTATGCATAAATAAATATAAATTGCATAGAGTAATGACAATAGCTTTTATACTGCAAAATTGTCATATACAAATAGGAAAAAAAGGAATATTTTCGCAGCCTTTAACAATTTTTCCTACGGAAGCTATACGATATAGACGTCCAATCGGCAAGCGCTTTTACCCTGATCAAGGTATGATTAAATAAATAAGACTTGGACAAATTTATGTCAATAGCTTATACACTGCGCGAAATATTCTAAAAAACATAAAATTTTTACCAATTTCACCGTATTGTTATATATATATAGATATAGATATTTTTATACCCTTGCAGAGGGTATTATAATTTTGGTCAAAAGTGTGCAACGCAGTGAAGGAGACATCTCCGACCATATAAAGTATATATATTCTTGATCAGGATCACCTCCTGAGTTGATATAAGCATGTCCGTCTGTCCGTCTGTCTGTCCGTCTGTCTGTTTCTACGCGAACTAGTCTCTCAGTTTTAAAGATATCCAATTGAAACTTTGCACACACCCTTCTTTCCTTTGCACGCAGTATATAAGTCGGAACGGCCAGGATCGGCCGACTATATCCTATAGCTGCCATATAACTGAACGATCGGAAATGCCACAACTTTGGTGTTTGTAAAGTTAGGAAGTTGGGATTTTCTATGGGTTTTATTTTTGGCCAATCAATACGCCTACCAAACTTCATAAGGATCGGCCGACTATATCCTATAGCTGCCATATAACTGAACGATTGGACATGCCATAACTTTGGTGTTTTTAAAGTTAGGAAGTTGGGATTTTTTATGAGTATTAAGAATGCATCATATGCATAAATTTGGGGAATATAATTTACAGAGTATTCTGCAAGGGTATATCAACTTCGGCTCCGCCCGAAGTTAGCTTTCCTTTCTTGTTATTCAAAATTCTGGGAAATGGTGGTCGAATGTTGGAATGGCATACCTCGTTGAGTTGAAATTTACAGAAAAAATATCGTTTGAAATTTTTTTTTGAAAACGCCCTTATGACAAGGCCCAAGTCCGGAGAAAATTTCCTCGATGTATTAGTTTTTTATCAAAACCCTTGGAAATAGTGGTTTCATTTTGGAATGGCATACCTCGTTGAATTCGTTACAAAATTTCGAAAAAGTGGAATTTACAGAATTTCATTTGAAAAATTGTTTCCGAAAAAACCCAAATGGAAATGTCCAAGTCTGGAAAAAATCACCTTGATTTTTCTGTTTTTATTCAAAATTCTGGGAAATAGTGGTTTCATTTTGGAATGGCATACCTCGTTGAATTCGTTACAAAATTTCGAACAAAGTGGAATTTACAGAATTTCATTTGAAAAATTGTTTCGAAAAAAAACCCAAATGGAAATGCCCAAGTCTGGAAAAAAGCACCTTGATTTTTCGGTTTTTATTCAAAATTCTGGGAAATAGTGGTCGAATGTTAGAATGGCATACCTCGTTGAGTTGGAATTTACAAAAAAAATAACCTTTGAAATTTTTTTGAGGAAACGCCCTTATGACAATGCCCAAGTCCGCGAAAATCACCTCGATTTATCGGTTTTTAATCAAAACCCTAGGAAATAGTGTTCGGATGTTGGAATGGCATACCTCGTTGAGTTGGAATTTACAGAAAAAAATAATACCTAAACCTAAAAAAATACATCGTTCCAACAAAGTGTCATTTACAGAAAAAAATATCATTTAAAACAATTTTTGGAAAAAAGAGGACGGAAGCTAACTTCGGCAAGCCGAAGTTTTAATACCTTGCAGACTTTGCCGAAATTGCTAAAAGTGAAAAAGTAGGGAAAGGAATAAGGTATACATAAGTAAACTAGATTTGGATCGTTTCAAGTCAATTGCTTTTATACTGCAAAAATGTCAAATATACAAATAGAAAAAAAGGGATACTTTCGCAGACAATTTTTCCTATCTCCCTTAAGATATAGACTACTGAGCGGCAAGCGCTTTTACGCTAATCAAGATATGCGTAAATAAATAAGAATTGGAAAAATGTATGTTAGTAGCTTACACGCTGCGCAAAATATTCTGATAATCGTCAAATTTGGACCGATTTCACCGTATTGTTCCTATGAGAGCTATAGGATATAGACGTAGGATCGTCACGCGCTTTCACCTTGATCAATGTATGCATACAAAATACGATTTGGAAACATTTATGTCAATAGCTTGTATACTGCGCGTAATATCCTAAAAATCAATAAATGTCAACCGATTTTACCCTTTTGTTCTATGGAAGCTATAGGGTATAGACGTCCGATCTTCACGCGCTTTTACCCCGATCAAGGTAAGCATAAAAAAATAAGATTTGGAAATATTTATGTTAATAGCTTTTACACTGCGCGAAATATCTTCCTAACTTGCAAGTTATATCCGGTTGTTCCTATGGGAGCTATAGGATATAGACATCCGATCGGGGCGGTTTTGAAACTTGATCTGCGTACACTTGTTTTTGGACGACTGTGAAAGTTTCAGATCGCTAGCTTTTAAACTAAGCTCGAAAACGGTATTGAGACAGACGGACAGACGGCTATATCGACTCCCCTATTGATCCTGATCAAAATATATTTACTTTATAGGGTTGGAAACGTATCCTTCGCTGCGTTACAAACTTCTGACCAAAATTAAAATACCCTTTGCAAGGGTATAAAAAAGATTAGCTATACCTAATTAATTTCATTTTTAAATAGCGGATGTAGTATGTACTTGTTTGATTGGCAGCAACTTTGTACCCTGAGCAAGGTATGCATAAATAAATATAAATTGCATAGAGTAATGACAATAGCTTTTATACTGCAAAATTGTCATATACAAATAGGAAAAAAAGGAATATTTTCGCAGCCTTTAACAATTTTTCCTACGGAAGCTATACGATATAGACGTCCAATCGGCAAGCGCTTTTACCCTGATCAAGGTATGATTAAATAAATAAGACTTGGACAAATTTATGTCAATAGCTTATACACTGCGCGAAATATTCTAAAAAACATAAAATTTTTACCAATTTCACCGTATTGTTATATATATATAGATATAGATATTTTTATACCCTTGCAGAGGGTATTATAATTTTGGTCAAAAGTGTGCAACGCAGTGAAGGAGACATCTCCGACCATATAAAGTATATATATTCTTGATCAGGATCACCTCCTGAGTTGATATAAGCATGTCCGTCTGTCCGTCTGTCTGTCCGTCTGTCTGTTTCTACGCGAACTAGTCTCTCAGTTTTAAAGATATCCAATTGAAACTTTGCACACACCCTTCTTTCCTTTGCACGCAGTATATAAGTCGGAACGGCCAGGATCGGCCGACTATATCCTATAGCTGCCATATAACTGAACGATCGGAAATGCCACAACTTTGGTGTTTGTAAAGTTAGGAAGTTGGGATTTTCTATGGGTTTTATTTTTGGCCAATCAATACGCCTACCAAACTTCATAAGGATCGGCCGACTATATCCTATAGCTGCCATATAACTGAACGATTGGACATGCCATAACTTTGGTGTTTTTAAAGTTAGGAAGTTGGGATTTTTTATGAGTATTAAGAATGCATCATATGCATAAATTTGGGGAATATAATTTACAGAGTATTCTGCAAGGGTATATCATCTTCGGCTCCGCCCGAAGTTAGCTTTCCTTTCTTGTTATTCAAAATTCTGGGAAATGGTGGTCGAATGTTGGAATGGCATACCTCGTTGAGTTGAAATTTACAGAAAAAAATATCGTTTGAACCTTTTTTTGAAAACGCCCTTATGACAAGGCCCAAGTCCGGAGAAAATTTCCTCGATGTATTAGTTTTTTATCAAAACCCTTGGAAATAGTGGTTTCATTTTGGAATGGCATACCTCGTTGAATTCGTTACAAAATTTCGAAAAAAGTGGAATTTACAGAATTTCATTTGAAAAATTGTTTCGAAAAAAAACCCAAATGGAAATGTCCAAGTCTGGAAAAAATCACCTTGATTTTTCTGTTTTTATTCAAAATTCTGGGAAATAGTGGTTTCATTTTGGAATGGCATACCTCGTTGAATTCGTTACAAAATTTCGAACAAAGTGGAATTTACAGAATTCCATTTGACAAATTGTTTCGAAAAAAAAAACCCAAATGGAAATGCCCAAGTCTGGAAAAAATCACCTTGATTTTTCGGTTTTTATTCAAAATTCTGGGAAATAGTGGTCGAATGTTAGAATGGCATACCTCGTTGAGTTGGAATTTACAAAAAAAATAACCTTTGAAATTTTTTTGAGGAAACGCCCTTATGACAAGGCCCAAGTCCGCGAAAATCACCTCGATTTATCGGTTTTTAATCAAAACCCTAGGAAATAGTGTTCGGATGTTGGAATGGCATACCTCGTTGAGTTGGAATTTACAGAAAAAAATAATACCTAAACCTAAAAAATACATCGTTCCAACAAAGTGTCATTTACAGAAAAAATATCATTTAAAACAATTTTTGGAAAAAGAGGACGGAAGCTAACTTCGGCAAGCCGAAGTTGTAATACCCTTGCAGACTTTGCCGAAATTGCTAAAAGTGAAAAAAGTAGGGAAAGGAATAAATAAACTAGATTTGGATCGTTTCAAGTCAATTGCTTTTATACTGCAAAAATGTCAAATATACAAATAGAAAAAAAGGGATACTTTCGCAGACAATTTTTCCTATCTCCCTTAAGATATAGACTACTGAGCGGCAAGCGCTTTTACGCTAATCAAGATATGCGTAAATAAATAAGAATTGGAAAAATGTATGTTAGTAGCTTACACGCTGCGCAAAATATTCTGATAATCGTCAAATTTGGACCGATTTCACCGTATTGTTCCTATGAGAGCTATAGGATATAGACGTAGGATCGTCACGCGCTTTCACCTTGATCAATGTATGCATACAAAATACGATTTGGAAACATTTATGTCAATAGCTTGTATACTGCGCGTAATATCCTAAAAATCAATAAATGTCAACCGATTTTACCCTTTTGTTCTATGGAAGCTATAGGGTATAGACGTCCGATCTTCACGCGCTTTTACCCCGATCAAGGTAAGCATAAAAAAATAAGATTTGGAAATATTTATGTTAATAGCTTTTACACTGCGCGAAATATCTTCCTAACTTGCAAGTTATATCCGATTGTTCCTATGGGAGCTATAGGATATAGACATCCGATCGGGGCGGTTTTGAAACTTGATCTGCGTACACTTGTTTTTGGACGACTGTGAAAGTTTCAGATCGCTAGCTTTTAAACTAAGCTCGAAAACGGTATTGAGACAGACGGACAGACGGCTATATCGACTCCCCTATTGATCCTGATCAAAATATATTTACTTTATAGGGTTGGAAACGTATCCTTCGCTGCGTTACAAACTTCTGACCAAAATTAAAATACCCTTTGCAAGGGTATAAAAAAGATTAGCTATACGTAATTAATTTCATTTTTAAATAGCGGATGTAGTATGTACTTGTTTGATTGGCAGCAACTTTGTACCCTGAGCAAGGTATGCATAAATAAATATAAATTGCATAGAGTAATGACAATAGCTTTTATACTGCAAAATTGTCATATACAAATAGGAAAAAAGGAATATTTTCGCAGCCTTTAACAATTTTTCCTACGGAAGCTATACGATATAGACGTCCAATCGGCAAGCGCTTTTACCCTGATCAAGGTATGATTAAATAAATAAGACTTGGACAAATTTATGTCAATAGCTTATACACTGCGCGAAATATTCTAAAAAACATAAAATTTTTACCAATTTCACCGTATTGTTATAGATATATAGATATAGATATTTTTATACCCTTGCAGAGGGTATTATAATTTTGGTCAAAAGTGTGCAACGCAGTGAAGGAGACATCTCCGACCATATAAAGTATATATATTCTTGATCAGGATCACCTCCTGAGTTGATATAAGCATGTCCGTCTGTCCGTCTGTCTGTTTCTACGCGAACTAGTCTCTCAGTTTTAAAGATATCCAATTGAAACTTTGCACACACCCTTCTTTCCTTTGCACGCAGTATATAAGTCGGAACGGCCAGGATCGGCCGACTATATCCTATAGCTGCCATATAACTGAACGATCGGAAATGCCACAACTTTGGTGTTTGTAAAGTTAGGAAGTTGGGATTTTCTATGGGTTTTATTTTTGGCCAATCAATCCGCCTACCAAACTTCATAAGGATCGGCCGACTATATCCTATAGCTGCCATATAACTGAACGATTGGACATGCCATAACTTTGGTGTTTTTAAAGTTAGGAAGTTGGGATTTTTTATGAGTATTAAGAATGCATCATATGCATAAATTTGGGGAATATAATTTACAGAGTATTCTGCAAGGGTATATCAACTTCGGCTCCGCCCGAAGTTAGCTTTCCTTTCTTGTTATTCAAAATTCTGGGAAATGGTGGTCGAATGTTGGAATGGCATACCTCGTTGAGTTGAAATTTACAGAAAAAAATATCGTTTGAAACTTTTTTTTTGAAAACGCCCTTATGACAAGGCCCAAGTCCGGAGAAAATTTCCTCGATGTATTAGTTTTTTATCAAAACCCTTGGAAATAGTGGTTTCATTTTGGAATGGCATACCTCGTTGAATTCGTTACAAAATTTCGAAAAAGTGGAATTTACAGAATTTCATTTTAAAAATTGTTTCGAAAAAAAAACCCAAATGGAAATGTCCAAGTCTGGAAAAAATCACCTTGATTTTTCTGTTTTTATTCAAAATTCTGGGAAATAGTGGTTTCATTTTGGAATGGCATACCTCGTTGAATTCGTTACAAAATTTCGAACAAAGTGGAATTTACAGAATTTCATTTGAAAAATTGTTTCGAAAAAAAACCCAAATGGAAATGCCCAAGTCTGGAAAAAATCACCTTGATTTTTCGGTTTTTATTCAAAATTCTGGGAAATAGTGGTCGAATGTTAGAATGGCATACCTCGTTGAGTTGGAATTTACAAAAAAAAATAACCTTTGAAATTTTTTGAGGAAACGCCCTTATGACAAGGCCCAAGTCCGCGAAAATCACCTCGATTTATCGGTTTTTAATCAAAACCCTAGGAAATAGTGTTCGGATGTTGGAATGGCATACCTCGTTGAGTTGGAATTTACAGAAAAAAATAATACCTAAACCTAAAAAAATACATCGTTCAAACAAAGTGTCATTTACAGAAAAAAATATCATTTAAAACAATTTTTGGAAAAAGAGGACGGAAGCTAACTTCGGCAAGCCGAAGTTTTAATACCCTTGCAGACTTTGCCGAAATTGCTAAAAGTGAAAAAAGTAGGGAAAGGAATAAGGTATACATAAGTAAACTAGATTTGGATCGTTTCAAGTCAATTGCTTTTATACTGCAAAAATGTCAAATATACAAATAGAAAAAAAGGGATACTTTCGCAGACAATTTTTCCTATCTCCCTTAAGATATAGACTACTGAGCGGCAAGCGCTTTTACGCTAATCAAGATATGCGTAAATAAATAAGAATTGGAAAAATGTATGTTAGTAGCTTACACGCTGCGCAAAATATTCTGATAATCGTCAAATTTGGACCGATTTCACCGTATTGTTCCTATGAGAGCTATAGGATATAGACGTAGGATCGTCACGCGCTTTCACCTTGATCAATGTATGCATACAAAATACGATTTGGAAACATTTATGTCAATAGCTTGTATACTGCGCGTAATATCCTAAAAATCAATAAATGTCAACCGATTTTACCCTTTTGTTCTATGGAAGCTATAGGGTATAGACGTCCGATCTTCACGCGCTTTTACCCCGATCAAGGTAAGCATAAAAAAATAAGATTTGGAAATATTTATGTTAATAGCTTTTACACTGCGCGAAATATCTTCCTAACTTGCAAGTTATATCCGATTGTTCCTATGGGAGCTATAGGATATAGACATCCGATCGGGGCGGTTTTGAAACTTGATCTGCGTACACTTGTTTTTGGACGACTGTGAAAGTTTCAGATCGCTAGCTTTTAAACTAAGCTCGAAAACGGTATTGAGACAGACGGACAGACGGCTATATCGACTCCCCTATTGATCCTGATCAAAATATATTTACTTTATAGGGTTGGAAACGTATCCTTCGCTGCGTTACAAACTTCTGACCAAAATTAAAATACCCTTTGCAAGGGTATAAAAAAGATTAGCTATACGTAATTAATTTCATTTTTAAATAGCGGATGTAGTATGTACTTGTTTGATTGGCAGCAACTTTGTACCCTGAGCAAGGTATGCATAAATAAATATAAATTGCATAGAGTAATGACAATAGCTTTTATACTGCAAAATTGTCATATACAAATAGGAAAAAAAGGAATATTTTCGCAGCCTTTAACAATTTTTCCTACGGAAGCTATACGATATAGACGTCCAATCGGCAAGCGCTTTTACCCTGATTAAATAAATAAGACTTGGACAAATTTATGTCAATAGCTTATACACTGCGCGAAATATTCTAAAAAACATAAAATTTTTACCAATTTCACCGTATTGTTATAGATATATAGATATAGATATTTTTATACCCTTGCAGAGGGTATTATAATTTTGGTCAAAAGTGTGCAACGCAGTGAAGGAGACATCTCCGACCATATAAAGTATATATATTCTTGATCAGGATCACCTCCTGAGTTGATATAAGCATGTCCGTCTGTCCGTCTGTCTGTTTCTACGCGAACTAGTCTCTCAGTTTTAAAGATATCCAATTGAAACTTTGCACACACCCTTCTTTCCTTTGCACGCAGTATATAAGTCGGAACGGCCAGGATCGGCCGACTATATCCTATAGCTGCCATATAACTGAACGATCGGAAATGCCACAACTTTGGTGTTTGTAAAGTTAGGAAGTTGGGATTTTCTATGGGTTTTATTTTTGGCCAATCAATCCGCCTACCAAACTTCATAAGGATCGGCCGACTATATCCTATAGCTGCCATATAACTGAACGATTGGACATGCCATAACTTTGGTGTTTTTAAAGTTAGGAAGTTGGGATTTTTATGAGTATTAAGAATGCATCATATGCATAAATTTGGGGAATATAATTTACAGAGTATTCTGCAAGGGTATATCAACTTCGGCTCCGCCCGAAGTTAGCTTTCCCTTTCTTGTTATTCAAAATTCTGGGAAATGGTGGTCGAATGTTGGAATGGCATACCTCGTTGAGTTGAAATTTACAGAAAAAATATCGTTTGAAACTTTTTTTTTGAAAACGCCCTTATGACAAGGCCCAAGTCCGGAGAAAATTTCCTCGATGTATTAGTTTTTTATCAAAACCCTTGGAAATAGTGGTTTCATTTTGGAATGGCATACCTCGTTGAATTCGTTACAAACTTTCGAAAAAGTGGAATTTACAGAATTTCATTTTAAAAATTGTTTCGAAAAAAAAACCCAAATGGAAATGTCCATGTCTGGAAAAAATCACCTTGATTTTTCTGTTTTTATTCAAAATTCTGGGAAATAGTGGTTTCATTTTGGAATGGCATACCTCGTTGAATTCGTTACAAAATTTCGAACAAAGTGGAATTTACAGAATTTCATTTGAAAAATTGTTTCGAAAAAAAAACCCAAATGGAAATGCCCAAGTCTGGAAAAAAATCACCTTGATTTTTCGGTTTTTATTCAAAATTCTGGGAAATAGTGGTCGAATGTTAGAATGGCATACCTCGTTGAGTTGGAATTTACAAAAAAATAACCTTTGAAATTTTTGAGGAAACGCCCTTATGACAAGGCCCAAGTCCGCGAAAATCACCTCGATTTATCGGTTTTTAATCAAAACCCTAGGAAATAGTGTTCGGATGTTGGAATGGCATACCTCGTTGAGTTGGAATTTACAGAAAAAAATAATACCTAAACCTAAAAAAATACATCGTTCCAACAAAGTGTCATTTACAGAAAAAATATCATTTAAAATAATTTTTGGAAAAAAGAGGACGGAAGCTAACTTCGGCAAGCCGAAGTTTTAATACCCCTGCAGACTTTGCCGAAATTGCTAAAAATGAAAAAGTAGGGAAAGGAATAAGGTATACATAAGTAAACTAGATTTGGATCGTTTCAAGTCAATTGCTTTTATACTGCAAAAATGTCAAATATACAAATAGAAAAAAAGGATACTTTCGCAGACAATTTTTCCTATCTCCCTTAAGATATAGACTACTGAGCGGCAAGCGCTTTTACGCTAATCAAGATATGCGTAAATAAGTAAGAATTGGAAAATGTATGTTAGTAGCTTACACGCTGCGCAAAATATTCTGATAATCGTCAAATTTGGACCGATTTCACCGTATTGTTCCTATGAGAGCTATAGGATATAGACGTAGGATCGTCACGCGCTTTCACCTTGATCAATGTATGCATACAAAATACGATTTGGAAACATTTATGTCAATAGCTTGTATACTGCGCGTAATATCCTAAAAATCAATAAATGTCAACCGATTTTACCCTTTTGTTCTATGGAAGAAGATCGCGTGAAGATCGGACGTCTATACCCTATAAGACGTCCGATCTTCACGCGCTTTTACCCCGATCAAGGTAAGCATAAAAAATAAGATTTGGAAATATTTATGTTAATAGCTTTTACACTGCGCGAAATATCTTCCCTAACTTGCAAGTTATATCCGATTGTTCCTATGGGAGCTATAGGATATAGACATCCGATCGGGGCGGTTTTGAAACTTGATCTGCGTACACTTGTTTTTGGACGACTGTGAAAGTTTCAGATCGCTAGCTTTTAAACTAAGCTCGAAAACGGTATTGAGACAGACGGACAGACGGCTATATCGACTCCCCTATTGATCCTGATCAAAATATATTTACTTTATAGGGTTGGAAACGTATCCTTCGCTGCGTTACAAACTTCTGACCAAAATTAAAATACCCTTTGCAAGGGTATAAAAAAGATTAGCTATACGTAATTAATTTCATTTTTAAATAGCGGATGTAGTATGTACTTGTTTGATTGGCAGCAACTTTGTACCCTGAGCAAGGTATGCATAAATAAATATAAATTGCATAGAGTAATGAAAATAGCTTTTATACTGCAAAATTGTCATATACAAATAGGAAAAAAGGAATATTTTCGCAGCCTTTAACAATTTTTCCTACGGAAGCTATACGATATAGACGTCCAATCGGCAAGCGCTTTTACCCTGATCAAGGTATGATTAAATAAATAAGACTTGGACAAATTTATGTCAATAGCTTATACACTGCGCGAAATATTCTAAAAAACATAAAATTTTTACCAATTTCACCGTATTGTTATAGATATATAGATATAGATATTTTTATACCCTTGCAGAGGGTATTATAATTTTGGTCAAAAGTGTGCAACGCAGTGAAGGAGATATCTCCGACCATATAAAGTATATATATTCTTGATCAGGATCACCTCCTGAGTTGATATAAGCATGTCCGTCTGTCCGTCTGTCTGTTTCTACGCGAACTAGTCTCTCAGTTTTAAAGATATCCAATTGAAACTTTGCACACACCCTTCTTTCCTTTGCACGCAGTATATAAGTCGGAACGGCCAGGATCGGCCGACTATATCCTATAGCTGCCATATAACTGAACGATAGGAAATGCCACAACTTTGGTGTTTGTAAAGTTAGGAAGTTGGGATTTTCTATGGGTTTTATTTTTGGCCAATCAATCCGCCTACCAAACTTCATAAGGATCGGCCGACTATATCCTATAGCTGCCATATAACTGAACGATTGGACATGCCATAACTTTGGTGTTTGTAAAGTTAGGAAGTTGGGATTTTTATGAGTATTAAGAATGCATCATATGCATAAATTTGGGGAATATAATTTACAGAGTATTCTGCAAGGGTATATCAACTTCGGCTCCGCCCGAAGTTAGCTTTCCTTTCTTGTTATTCAAAATTCTGGGAAATGGTGGTCGAATGTTGGAATGGCATACCTCGTTGAGTTGAAATTTACAGAAAAAAATATCGTTTGAAACTTTTTTTGAAAACGCCCTTATGACAAGGCCCAAGTCCGGAGAAAATTTCCTCGATGTATTAGTTTTTATCAAAACCCTTGGAAATAGTGGTTTCATTTTGGAATGGCATACCTCGTTGAATTCGTTACAAAATTTCGAAAAAAGTGGAATTTACAGAATTTCATTTTAAAAATTGTTTCGAAAAAAAACCCAAATGGAAATGTCCAAGTCTGGAAAAATCACCTTGATTTTTCTGTTTTTATTCAAAATTCTGGGAAATAGTGGTTTCATTTTGGAATGGCATACCTCGTTGAATTCGTTACAAAATTTCGAACAAAGTGGAATTTACAGAATTTCATTTGAAAAATTGTTTCGAAAAAAACCCAAATGGAAATGCCCAAGTCTGGAAAAAATCACCTTGATTTTTCGGTTTTTATTCAAAATTCTGGGAAATAGTGGTCGAATGTTAGAATGGCATACCTCGTTGAGTTGGAATTTACAAAAAAATAACCTTTGAAATTTTTTTGAGGAAACGCCCTTATGACAAGGCCCAAGTCCGCGAAAATCACCTCGATTTATCGGTTTTTAATCAAAACCCTAAGAAATAGTGTTCGGATGTTGGAATGGCATACCTCGTTGAGTTGGAATTTACAGAAAAAAATAATACCTAAACCTAAAAAAATACATCGTTCCAACAAAGTGTCATTTACAGAAAAAAATATCATTTAAAATAATTTTTGGAAAAAAGAGGACGGAAGCTAACTTCGGCAAGCCGAAGTTTTAATACCCTTGCAGACTTTGCCGAAATTGCTAAAAGTGAAAAAGTAGGGAAAGGAATAAGGTATACATAAGTAAACTAGATTTGGATCGTTTCAAGTCAATTGCTTTTATACTGCAAAAATGTCAAATATACAAATAGAAAAAAGGGATACTTTCGCAGACAATTTTTCCTATCTCCCTTAAGATATAGACTACTGAGCGGCAAGCGCTTTTACGCTAATCAAGATATGCGTAAATAAGTAAGAATTGGAAAAATGTATGTTAGTAGCTTACACGCTGCGCAAAATATTCTGATAATCGTCAAATTTGGACCGATTTCACCGTATTGTTCCTATGAGAGCTATAGGATATAGACGTAGGATCGTCACGCGCTTTCACCTTGATCAATGTATGCATACAAAATACGATTTGGAAACATTTATGTCAATAGCTTGTATACTGCGCGTAATATCCTAAAAATCAATAAATGTCAACCGATTTTACCCTTTTGTTCTATGGAAGCTATAGGGTATAGACGTCCGATCTTCACGCGCTTTTACCCCGATCAAGGTAAGCATAAAAAAATAAGATTTGGAAATATTTATGTTAATAGCTTTTACACTGCGCGAAATATCTTCCTAACTTGCAAGTTATATCCGATTGTTCCTATGGGAGCTATAGGATATAGACATCCGATCGGGGCGGTTTTGAAACTTGATCTGCGTACACTTGTTTTTGGACGACTGTGAAAGTTTCAGATCGCTAGCTTTTAAACTAAGCTCGAAAACGGTATTGAGACAGACGGACAGACGGCTATATCGACTCCCCTATTGATCCTGATCAAAATATATTTACTTTATAGGGTTGGAAACGTATCCTTCGCTGCGTTACAAACTTCTGACCAAAATTAAAATACCCTTTGCAAGGGTATAAAAAAGATTAGCTATACGTAATTAATTTCATTTTTAAATAGCGGATGTAGTATGTACTTGTCTGATTGGCAGCAACTTTGTACCCTGAGCAAGGTATACATAAATAAATATAAATTGCATAGAGTAATGACAATAGCTTTTATACTGCAAAATTGTCATATACAAATAGGAAAAAAAGGAATATTTTCGCAGCCTTTAACAATTTTTCCTACGGAAGCTATACGATATAGACGTCCAATCGGCAAGCGCTTTTACCCTGATCAAGGTATGATTAAATAAATAAGACTTGGACAAATTTATGTCAATAGATTATACACTGCGCGAAATATTCTAAAAAACATAAAATTTGGACCAATTTCACCGTATTGTTATAGATATATAGATATATTTATTTTTATTCAAAATTCTGGGAAATGGTGGTCGAATGTTGGAATGGCATACCTCGTTGAGTTGAAATTTACAGAAAACAAGAAAGGCAAGCTAACTTCGGGCGGAGCCGAAGTTGATATACCCTTGCAGAATACTCTGTAAATTTTATTCTCCAAAATTATTCATATGATGCATTCTTAATACTCTTAAAAAATCCCAACATCTTAACTTTAAAAACACCAAAGTTATAGCATTTCCAATCGTTCAGTTATATGGCAGCTATAAGATATAGTCGGCCGATCCTTATGAACTTTGGTAGGTCGGATTGATTGGCCAAAAATAAAACCCATAGAAAATCCCAACTTCCTAACTTAACAAACACCAAAGTTATGGCATTTCAGATCAATCAGTTATATGGCGGCTATAGGATATAGTCGGCCGATCCTTATGAAATTTGGTAGGTCGGATTGATTGACCAAATATAAAACCGATAGAAAATCCCAACTTCCTAACTTTACAAACACCAAACTTATGGCATTTCAGATCAATCAGTTATATGGCGGCTATAGGATATAGTCGACCGATCCTTATGAAATTTGGTAGGTCGGATTGATTGACCAAATATAAAGCCCATAGATAATTCCAACTACCTAACTTTACAAACACCAAAGTTATTGCATTTCCGATCAATCAGTTATATGGCAGCTATAGGATATAGTCGGCCGATCCCGGCCGTTCCGACTTATATACTACGTGCAAAGGAAAGAAGGCTGTGTGCTGTCCTTCTAGCTGTTACATACGAATACAATATACCCTTTACTCTACGAGTAACGGGTATAAATATAATTTAAAACAATTTTGGAAAAAAGAGGTCGGAAGCTAACTTCGGCAAGCCGAAGTTTTAATACACTTGCAGACTTTGCCGAAATTGCTAAAAGTGAAAAAGTAGCGAAAGGAATAAGGTATACCTAAGTAAACTAGATTTGGATCGTTTCAAGTCGTTATACTGCAAAAATGTGAAATATACAAATAGAAAAAAAGGGATACTTTCGCAGACCTTAACAATTTTTCCTATCTCCCTTAAGATATAGACTACTGAGCGGCAAGCGCTTTTACCCTAATCAAGATATGCGTAAATAAATAAGAATTGGAAAAATGTATGTTAGTAGCTTACACACTGCGCAAAATATTCTGATAATCGTCAAATTTGGACCGATTTCACCGTATTGTTCCTATGGGAGCTATAGGATATAGACGTAGCATCGTCACGCGCTTTCACCTTGATCAATGTATGCATACAAAATACGATTTGGAAATATTTATGTTAATAGCTTTTACACTGCGCGAAATATCTTCCTAACTTGCAGGTTATATCCGATTGTTCGTATGGGAGCTATAATATATATACATCCGATCGGGGCGGTTTTCAAACTTGATATGCGTACACTTGTTTTAGGGCGACTGTGAAAGTTTCAGATCGCTAGCTTTTAAACTAAGCTCGAAAACTTCCAACTACCTAACTTTACAAACACCAAAGTTATTGCATTTCCGATCAATCAGTTATATGGCAGCTATAGGATATAGTCGGCCGATCCCGGCCGTTCCGACTTATATACTACGTGCAAAGGAAAGAAGGCTGTGTGCAAAGTTTCAACTCGATAGCTTTAAAACTGAGAGACTAGTTTGCGTAGAAACAGACAGACGGACAGACGGACATGGCTATATCAACTCAGGAGGTGATCCTGATCAAGAATATATATACTTTATAGGGTCGGAGATGTCTCCTTCACTGCGTTGCACACTTTTGACCAAAATTATAATACCCTCTGCAAGGGTATAAAAATATCGTTTGAAACTTTTTTTTGAAAACGCCCTTATGACAAGGCCCAAGTCCGGAGAAAATTTCCTCGATGTATTAGTTTTTTATCAAAACCCTTGGAAATAGTGGTTTCATTTTGGAATGGCATACCTCGTTGAATTCGTTACAAAATTTCGAACAAAGTGGAATTTACAGAATTTCATTTGAAAAATTGTTTCGAAAAAAAACCCAAATGGAAATGTCCAAGTCTGGAAAAAATCACCTTGATTTTTCGGTTGTTATTCAAAATTCTGGGTCGAATGTTAGAATGGCATACCTCGTTGAGTTGGAATTTACAGAAAAAAATAATACCTAAACCTTAAAAAATAAATCGTTCCAACAAAGTGTCATTTACAGAAAAAACAAGAGAGAACGCTATAGTCGGGTGCCCCGACTATCAGATACCCGTTACTCAGGTAAAGGGAGTGCGAGGGAGATGGAGATAGAAACTTTGATCACGCATCATTTTTTAACGAATGGTCCGATTTGAAAAATTTCTTCTACATTTCGATATGTATTGATAAACACAATAAAACTGCATTTTTACTTTTTCGAAATATTTAAATTTTTAAAATCGTATATAAGCGATTGTGGGCGTTAAAGAGGGCGTGGCACCTTTTTGAAACAAACTTGCGCTGCGTAGGAACTCCTAGAATCTGCATTCAAAATGTCAATCTTCTAGCTTTTATAGTTTCCGAGATCTCAGCGTTCATACGGACAGACAGACGGACAGACAGACGGACAGACGGACAGACAGACGGATATGGCTAGATCGACTCGGCTAGTGACCCTGATCAAGAATATATATACTTTATAGGGTCGGAAACGCTTCCTTCTAGCTGTTACATACGAATACAATATACCCTTTTACTCTACGAGTAACGGGTATAAATATAATTTAAAACAATTTTTGGAAAAAAGAGGTCGGAAGCTAACTTCGGCAAGCCGAAGTTTTAATACACTTGCAGACTTTGCCGAAATTGCTAAAAGTGAAAAAGTAGCGAAAGGAATAAGGTATACCTAAGTAAACTAGATTTGGATCGTTTCAAGTCGTTATACTGCAAAAATGTGAAATATACAAATAGAAAAAAAGGGATACTTTCGCAGACCTTAACAATTTTTCCTATCTCCCTTAAGATATAGACTACTGAGCGGCAAGCGCTTTTACCCTAATCAAGATATGCGTAAATAAATAAGAATTGGAAAAATGTATGTTAGTAGCTTACACACTGCGCAAAATATTCTGATAATCGTCAAATTTGGACCGATTTCACCGTATTGTTCCTATGGGAGCTATAGGATATAGACGTAGCATCGTCACGCGCTTTCACCTTGATCAATGTATGCATACAAAATACGATTTGGAAATATTTAGGTTAATAGCTTTTACACTGCGCGAAATATCTTCCTAACTTGCAGGTTATATCCGATTGTTCGTATGGGAGCTATAATATATATACATCCGATCGGGGCGGTTTTCAAACTTGATATGCGTACACTTGTTTTAGGACGACTGTGAAAGTTTCAGATCGCTAGCTTTTAAACTAAGCTCGAAAACGGTATTGAACCAGACGGACAGACGGCTATATCGACTCCCCTATTGATCCTGATCAAAAATATATTTACTTTATAGGGTCGGAAACGTATCCTTTACTGCGTTACAAACTTCTGACCAAAGCAAGAGAGAACGCTATAGTCGGGTGCCCCGACTATCAGATACCCGTTACTCAGGTAAAGGGAGTGCGAGGGAGATGGAGATAGAAACTTTGATCACGCATAACTTTTTAACGAATGGTCCGATTTGAAAAATTTCTTCTACATTTCGATAGGTATTGATAAACACAATAAAACTGCATTTTTACTTTTCCGAAATATTTAAATTTTTAAAATCGTATATAAGCGATTAAAGGGGGCGTGGCACCTTTTTGAAACAAACTTGCGCTGCGTAGGAACTCCTAGAATCTGCATGCAAAATGCCAATCTTCTAGCTTTTATAGTTTCCGAGATCTCAGCGTTCATACGGACGGACAGACGGACAGACGGCCGGACGGACAGACGGACAGACGGACATGGCTAGATCGACTCTCCTGGTGATGCTGATCAAGAATATATATACTTTATAGGGTCGGAAATGTCTCCTTCACTGCGTTGCAAACTTTTGACTGAAATTATAATACCCTCTGCAAGGGTATAAAAATATCATTTGATAAATTATTTGCCCAATGCCCAAGTCTGGAAAAAATCACCTTGATTTTAAAGGAATTAAACGAGGTATGCCATCCTAATATTCGGCCACTATGTCCCAGGTTTTGATTAAAAAACCGATAAGTCGAGGTGATTTTCTCCGGACTTGGGCCTTGTCTTAAGGGCGTTTACGAAAAAATTTTTCAAACAATATTTTTTTCTGTAAATTCGACTTTTTGAAATTTTGTAAAACTTGTTTTCAAACTTGATCTGCGTACACTTGTTTTAGGACGATCAGATCGCTAGCTTTTAAACTGAGCTCGAAAACGGTATTGAAACAGACGGACATGGCTAAATCGACTCCCCTATTGATACTGATCAAGAATATATTTACTTTATAGGGTCGGAAACGTCTCCTTCACTGCGTTGCAAACTTCTGACCAAAATTATAATACCCTTTGCAAGGGTATAAAAAAGATTAGCTATACGTAATTAATTTCATTTTTAAATAGCGGATGTAGTATGTACTTGTCTGATTGGCAGCAACTTTTACCCTGAGCAAGGTATACATAAATAAATTATATAAATTGCATAGAGTCATGCCAATAGCTTTTATACTGCAAAATTGTCATATAGGAAAAAAGGGATATTTTCGCAGCCTTTAACTTTTTTCCTACCTAGCTATACGATATAGACGTCCAATCGGCAAGCGCTTTTACCCTGATCAAGGTATGCGTAAATAAATAAGACTTGGACAAATTTATGTCAAATATTTACAGAAAAAAATATCGTTTGAAACATTTTTTTTGAAAACGCCCTTATGACAAGGCCCAAGTCCGGAGAAAATCACCTCGATTTATCGGTTTTTAATCATAACCCTGGGAAATAGTGTTTGGATGTTGGAATGGCATACCTCGTTGAATTCGTTACAAAATTTCCAACAAAGTGGAATTTACAGAATTTCATTTGAAAAATTTTTCGAAAAAAAACCCCAAATGACAATGCCCAAGTCTTGAGAAAATCACCTTGATTTTTCTGTTTTTTATTCAAAACTCTGGAAAATAGTGGTCAAATGTTAGAATGGCATAGCTCGTTGAGTTCGAATTTACAGAAAAAATAATACCCAAACCTAAAAAAAATACATCGTTCCAACAAAGTGTCATTTACAGAAAAAAATATCATTTACAACAATTTTTTGGAAAAAAGAGGACGGAAGCTAACTTCGACAAGCCGAAGTTTTAATACCCTTGCAGACTTTGCCGAAATTGCTAAAAGTGAAAAAGTAGCGAAAGGAATAAGGAATAATAACTAGATTTGGATCGTTTCAAGTCAATTGCTATCTCTCCTATCTCCCTTAAGATATAGACTACTGAGCGGCAAGCGCTTTTACCCTAATCAAGATATGCGTAAATAAATAAGAATTGGAAAAATTTATGTTAGTAGCTTACACACTGCGCAAAATATTCTGATAATCGTCAAATTTGGACCGATTTCACCGTATTGTTCCTATGGGAGCTATAGGATATAGACGTCCGATCAGCACGCGCTATTACCTTTATGAAGGAATGCATAAAAAAATACGATTTGAAAAAATGTATAGCAATGCTTTTACACAGCGCGAAATACTCTGACAAACATCAACTTTGGACCGATTTTACCCTATTGTTCCTATTTGAGCTATAGGATATAAACGTCCGATCGCCATGCGCTTTTACCATGATCAAGGTGTACATAAAAAAATATGATTTGGAAAGATTCATGTCCATAGCTTTTACACTGCGCGAAATATCATCAATTCTTGCAAAATATATTTAATTGTTCCTATGGGAGCTATAGAATATAGACGTCCGATCGGGGCGATTTTCAAACTTGATCTGCGTACACATGATTTAGGACGAGTGTGAAAGTTTCAGATCGCTAGCTTTTAAACTGAGCTCCAAACGGTATTGAAACAGACGGATATGGCTATATCGACTCCCCTATTGATCCTGATCAAAATATATACTTTATAGGGTCGGAAACGTCTCCTTCTCTACGTTACAAACTTCTGACCAAAATTATAATACCCTCTGCAAGGGTATAAAAATGATGACCCCCTATGACATAGCCAAATCCGAAGAAAATCACCTCTATTTTCAGTATTTTAAATACTTATCGAATGTCGGAATGTCATACCTCGTTAAATTCGTTTAAATCACCTCGATTTATCTGTTATTTAATTAAAACCTGGGAAATAGTGTTCGGATGTTTTAATGGTATACCTCGTTGATTTCGTTACACAATTTCAAGAATTTAAAGAAAACAAGAAAGGAAAGCTAACTTCGGACGGAGCCGAAGTTGATATAACCTTGCAGAATATTCTGTAAATTATATTCTTCAAAATTATTCATATGATGTATTTTTCGTACTCATAAAAAGTCCCAACTTCCTAACTTTAAAAACACCAAAGTTATGGCATTTCCGATCAATCAGTTATATGGCAGCTATAAGATATAGTCGGCCGATTCTTATGAAATTTGGTAGGTCGGATTAATTGGCCAAATATAAAACCCATAGAAAATCCAAACTTCCTAACTTAACAAACACCAAAGTTATGACATTTCCGATCAATCAGTTATATGGCGGCTATAGGATATAGTCGTCCGATCCTTATGAAATTCGGTAGGTAGAATTAATTGGCCAAAAATAAAACTCATAGAAAATCCCAACTTCCTAACTTTAAAAACACCAACGTTATGGCTTTTCCGATCGTTCAGTTATATGGCAGCTATATGATATCGCCCGATCCGGCTCGTTCCGACTTATATACTACCTGCAACAGAAAGACAACTTTTGGGAAAGTTTCAAGCAGATAGCTTAAAAACTGAGGGACTAGTTTGCGTAGAAACGGACGGACGGACGGACAGACGGACATGGCTAGATCGACTCTCCTGGTGATGCTGATCAAGAATATATATACTTTATAGGGTCGGAAATGTCTCCTTCACTGCGTTGCAAACTTTTGACTGAAATTATAATACCCTCTGCAAGGGTATAAAAATATCATTTGATAAATTATTTGCCCAATGCCCAAGTCTGGAAAAAATCACCTTGATTTTAAAGGAATTAAACGAGGTATGCCATCCTAATATTCGGCCACTATGTCCCAGGTTTTGATTAAAAACCGATAAGTCGAGGTGATTTTCTCCGGACTTGGGCCTTGTCTTAAGGGCGTTTACGAAAAATTTTTCAAACAATATTTTTTTTCTGTAAATTCGACTTTTTCGAAATTTTGTAAAAATTGTTTTCAAACTTGATCTGCGTACACTTGTTTTAGGACGACTGTGAAAGTTTCAGATCGCTAGCTTTTAAACTGAGCTCGAAAACGGTATTGAAACAGACGGACATGGCTAAATCGACTCCCCTATTGATACTGATCAAGAATATATTTACTTTATAGGGTCGGAAACGTCTCCTTCACTGCGTTGCAAACTTCTGACCAAAATTATAATACCCTTTGCAAGGGTATAAAAAAGATTAGCTATACGTAATTAATTTCATTTTTAAATAGCGGATGTAGTATGTACTTGTCTGATTGGCAGCAACTTTTACCCTGAGCAAGGTATACATAAATAAATTATATAAATTGCATAGAGTCATGCCAATAGCTTTTATACTGCAAAATTGTCATATAGGAAAAAAGGGATATTTTCGCAGCCTTTAACTTTTTTCCTACCTAGCTATACGATATAGACGTCCAATCGGCAAGCGCTTTTACCCTGATCAAGGTATGCGTAAATAAATAAGACTTGGACAAATTTATGTCAAATATTTACAGAAAAAAATATCGTTTGAAACATTTTTTTGAAAACAAGGCCCAAGTCCGGAGAAAATCACCTCGATTTATCGTTTTTTAATCATAACCCTGGGAAATAGTGTTTGGATGTTGGAATGGCATACCTCGTTGAATTCGTTACAAAATTTCAAACAAAGTGGAATTTACAGAATTTCATTTGAAAAAATTTTTCGAAAAAAAACCCCAAATGACAATGCCCAAGTCTTGAGAAAATCACCTTGATTTTTCTGTTTTTTATTCAAAACTCTGGAAAATAGTGGTCAAATGTTAGAATGGCATACCTCGTTGAGTTCGAATTTACAGAAAAAAATAATACCCAAACCTAAAAGAATACATCGTTCCAACAAAGTGTCATTTACAGAAAAAAATATCATTTACAACAATTTTTGGAAAAAAGAGGACGGAAGCAAACTTCGACAAGCCGAAGTTGTAATACCCTTGCAGACTTTGCCGAAATTGCTAAAAGTGAAAAAGTAGCGAAAGGAATAAGGAATAATAACTAGATTTGGATCGTTTCAAGTCAATTGCTATCTCTCCTATCTCCCTTAAGATATAGACTACTGAGCGGCAAGCGCTTTTACCCTAATCAAGATATGCGTAAATAAATAAGAATTGGAAAAATTTATGTTAGTAGCTTACACACTGCGCAAAATATTCTGATAATCGTCAAATTTGGACCGATTTCACCGTATTGTTCCTATGGGAGCTATAGGATATAGACGTCCGATCAGCACGCGCTATTACCTTTATGAAGGAATGCATAAAAAATACGATTTGAAAAAATGTATAGCAATGCTTTTACACAGCGCGAAATACTCTGACAAACATCAACTTTGGACCGATTTTACCCTATTGTTCCTATTTGAGCTATAGGATATAAACGTCCGATCGCCATGCGCTTTTACCATGATCAAGGTGTACATAAAAAATATGATTTGGAAAGATTCATGTCCATAGCTTTTACACTGCGCGAAATATCATCAATTCTTGCAAAATATATTTAATTGTTCCTATGGGAGCTATAGAATATAGACGTCCGATCGGGGCGATTTTCAAACTTGATCTGCGTACACATGATTTAGGACGAGTGTGAAAGTTTCAGATCGCTAGCTTTTAAACTGAGCTCCAAACGGTATTGAAACAGACGGATATGGCTATATCGACTCCCCTATTGATCCTGATCAAATATATATACTTTATAGGGTCGGAAACGTCTCCTTCTCTACGTTACAAACTTCTGACCAAAATTATAATACCCTCTGCAAGGGTATACAAATTATGACCCCCTATGACATAGCCAAATCCGAAGAAAATCACCTCTATTTTCAGTATTTTAAATACTTATCGAATGTCGGAATGTCATACCTCGTTAAATTCGTTTAAATCACCTCGATTTATCTGTTATTTAATTAAAACCTGGGAAATAGTGTTCGGATGTTTTAATGGTATACCTCGTTGATTTCGTTACACAATTTCAAGAATTTAAAGAAAACAAGAAAGGAAAGCTAACTTCGGACGGAGCCGAAGTTGATATACCCTTGCAGAATATTCTGTAAATTATATTCTTCAAAATTATTCATATGATGTATTTTTAGTACTCATAAAAAGTCCCAACTTCCTAACTTTAAAAACACCAAAGTTATGGCATTTCCGATCAATCAGTTATATGGCAGCTATAAGATATAGTCGGCCGATTCTTATGAAATTTGGTAGGTCGGATTAATTGGCCAAATATAAAACCCATAGAAAATCCAAACTTCCTAACTTAACAAACACCAAAGTTATGACATTTCCGATCAATCAGTTAAATGGCGGCTATAGGATATAGTCGTCCGATCCTTATGAAATTCGGTAGGTAGAATTAATTGGCCAAAAATAAAACTCATAGAAAATCCCAACTTCCTAACTTTAAAAAACACCAACGTTATGGCTTTTCCGATCGTTCAGTTATATGGCAGCTATATGATATCGCCCGATCCGGCTCGTTCCGACTTATATACTACCTGCAACAGAAAGACAACTTTTGGGAAAGTTTCAAGCAGATAGCTTAAAAACTGAGGGACTAGTTTGCGTAGAAACGGACGGACGGACGGACGGACGGACGGACAGACGGACAGACGGACATGGCTAGATCGACTCTCCTGGTGATGCTGATCAAGAATATATATACTTTATAGGGTCGGAAATGTCTCCTTCACTGCGTTGCAAACTTTTGACTGAAATTATAATACCCTCTGCAAGGGTATAAAAATATCATTTGATAAATTATTTGCCCAATGCCCAAGTCTGGAAAAAATCACCTTGATTTTAAAGGAATTAAACGAGGTATGCCATCCTAATATTCGGCCACTATGTCCCAGGTTTTGATTAAAAACCGATAAGTCGAGGTGATTTTCTCCGGACTTGGGCCTTGTCTAAAGGGCGTTTACGAAAAAATTTTTCAAACAATATTTTTTTTCTGTAAATTCGACTTTTTTCGAAATTTTGTAAAACTTGTTTTCAAACTTGATCTGTGTACACTTGTTTTAGGACGACTGTGAAAGTTTCAGATCGCTAGCTTTTAAACTGAGCTCGAAAACGGTATTGAAACAGACGGACATGGCTAAATCGACTCCCCTATTGATACTGATCAAGAATATATTTACTTTATAGGGTCGGAAACGTCTCCTTCACTGCGTTGCAAACTTCTGACCAAAATTATAATACCCTTTGCAAGGGTATAAAAAAGATTAGCTATACGTAATTAATTTCTTTTTAAATAGCGGATGTAGTATGTACTTGTCTGATTGGCAGCAACTTTTACCCTGAGCAAGGTATACATAAATAAATTATATAAATTGCATAGAGTCATGCCAATAGCTTTTATACTGCAAAATTGTCATATAGGAAAAAAAGGGATATTTTCGCAGCCTTTAACTTTTTTCCTACCTAGCTATACGATATAGACGTCCAATCGGCAAGCGCTTTTACCCTGATCAAGGTATGCGTAAATAAATAAGACTTGGACAAATTTATGTCAAATATTTACAGAAAAAAATATCGTTTGAAACATTTTTTTTGAAAACGCCCTTATGACAAGGCCCAAGTCCGGAGAAAATCACCTCGATTTATCGGTTTTTTAATCATAACCCTGGGAAATAGTGTTTGGATGTTGGAATGGCATACCTCGTTGAATTCGTTACAAAATTTCAAACAAAGTGGAATTTACAGAATTTCATTTGAAAAAATTTTTCGAAAAAAAACCCCAAATGACAATGCCCAAGTCTTGAGAAAATCACCTTGATTTTTCTGTTTTTTATTCAAAACTCTGGAAAATAGTGGTCAAATGTTAGAATGGCATACCTCGTTGAGTTCGAATTTACAGAAAAAAACAAGAGAGAACGCTATAGTCGGGTGCGCCGACTATCAGATACCCGTTACTCAGGTAAAGGGAGTGCGAGGGAGATGGAGATAGAAACTTTGATCACGCATAACTTTTTAACGAATGGTGCGATTTGAAAAATTTCTTCTACATTTCGATAGGTATTAATAAACACAATAAAACTGCATTTTTACTTTTCCGAAATATTTAAATTTTTAAAATCGTATGTAAGCGATTATGGGCGTTAAAGGGGGCGTGGCACCTTTTTGAAATAAACTTGCGCTGCGTAGGAACTCCTAGAATCTGCATGCAAAATGCCAATCTTCTAGCTTTTATAGTTTCTCAGCGTTCATACGGACGGACAGACAGACGGACAGACAGACGGACAGACGGACAGACGGACATGGCTATATCGACTCGGCTAGTGACCCTGATCAAGAATATATATACTTTATAGGGTCGGAAACGCTTCCTTCTAGCTGTTACATACTTTTGCACGAATACAATATACCCTTTTACTCTACGAGTAACGGGTATAATAATACCCAAACCTAAAAAAATACATCGTTCCAACAAAGTGTCATTTACAGAAAAAAATATCATTTACAACAATTTTTGGAAAAAAGAGGACGGAAGCTAACTTCGACAAGCCGAAGTTTTAATACCCCTTGCAGACTTTGCCGAAATTGCTAAAAGTGAAAAAGTAGCGAAAGGAATAAGGTATACATAAGTAAACTAGATTTGGATCGTTTCAAGTCAATTGCTATCTCTCCTATCTCCCTTAAGATATAGACTACTGAGCGGCAAGCGCTTTTACCCTAATCAAGATATGCGTAAATAAATAAGAATTGGAAAAATTTATGTTAGTAGCTTACACACTGCGCAAAATATTCTGATAATCGTCAAATTTGGACCGATTTCACCGTATTGTTCCTATGGGAGCTATAGGATATAGACGTCCGATCAGCACGCGCTATTACCTTTATGAAGGAATGCATAAAAAATACGATTTGAAAAAATGTATAGCAATGCTTTTACACAGCGCGAAATACTCTGACAAACATCAACTTTGGACCGATTTTACCCTATTGTTCCTATTTGAGCTATAGGATATAAACGTCCGATCGCCATGCGCTTTTACCATGATCAAGGTGTACATAAAAAATATGATTTGGAAAGATTCATGTCCATAGCTTTTACACTGCGCGAAATATCATTAATTCTTGCAAAATATATTTAATTGTTCCTATGTGAGCTATAGAATATAGACGTCCGATCGGGGCGATTTTCAAACTTGATCTGAGTACACATGATTTAGGACGAGTGTGAAAGTTTCAGATCGCTAGCTTTTAAACTGAGCTCCAAACGGTATTGAAACAGACGGATATGGCTATATCGACTCCCCCTATTGATCCTGATCAAATATATATACTTTATAGGGTCGGAAACGTCTCCTTCTCTACGTTACAAACTTCTGACCAAAATTATAATACCCTCTGCAAGGGTATAAAAATTATGACCCCCTATGACATAGCCAAATCCGAAGAAAATCACCTCTATTTTCAGTATTTTAAATACTTATCGAATGTCGGAATGTCATACCTCGTTAAATTCGTTTAAATCACCTCGATTTATCTGTTATTTAATTAAAACCTGGGAAATAGTGTTCGGATGTTTTAATGGTATAGCTCGTTGATTTCGTTACACAATTTCAAGAATTTAAAGAAAACATGAAAGGAAAGCTAACTTCGGACGGAGCCGAAGTTGATATACCTTGCAGAATATTCTGTAAATTATATTCTTCAAAATTATTCATATGATGTATTTTTAGTACTCATAAAAGTCCCAACTTCCTAACTTTAAAAACACCAAAGTTATGGCATTTCCGATCAATCAGTTATATGGCAGCTATAAGATATAGTCGGCCGATTCTTATGAAATTTGGTAGGTCGGATTAATTGGCCAAATATAAAACCCATAGAAAATCCAAACTTCCTAACTTAACAAACACCAAAGTTATGACATTTCCGATCAATCAGTTATATGGCGGCTATAGGATATAGTCGTCCGATCCTTATGAAATTCGGTAGGTAGAATTAATTGGCCAAAAATAAAACTCATAGAAAATCCCAACTTCCTAACTTTAACAAGAGAGAACGCTATAGTCGGGTGCCCCGACTATCAGATACCCGTTACTCAGGTAAAGGGAGTGCGAGGGAGATGGAGATAGAAACTTTGATCACGCATAACTTTTTAACGAATGGTCCGATTTGAAAAATTTCTTCTACATTTCGATAGGTATTGATAAACACAATGAAACTGCATTTTTACTTTTCCGAAATATTTAAATTTTTAAAATCGTATATAAGCGATTGTGGGCGTTAAAGGGGCGTGGCACCTTTTGAAACAAACTTGCGCTGCGTAGGAACTCCTAGAATCTGCATGCAAAATGCCAATCTTCTAGCTTTTATAGTTTCCGAGATCTCAGCGTTCATACGGACAGACAGACGGACAGACAGACGGACAGACGGACATGGCTATATCGACTCGGCTAGTGACCCTGATCAAGAATATATATACTTTATAGGGTCGGAAACGCTTCCTTCTAGCTGTTACATACTTTTGCACGAATACAATATACCCTTTTACTCAACGAGTAACGGGTATAAAAACACCAACGTTATGGCTTTTCCGATC
The DNA here is from genome assembly GCA_018152295.1 of Drosophila carrolli. NCBI lineage: Eukaryota > Metazoa > Arthropoda > Insecta > Diptera > Drosophilidae > Drosophila > Drosophila carrolli. The sequence goes on from JAECXJ010000306.1 coordinate 499,178, forward strand.
GTTCAGTTATATGGCAGCTATATGATATCGCCCGATCCGGCTCGTTCCGACTTATATACTACCTGCAACAGAAAGACAACTTTTGGGAAAGTTTCAAGCAGATAGCTTAAAAACTGAGGGACTAGTTTGCGTAGAAACGGACGGACGGACGGACGGACAGACGGACAGACGGACATGGCTAGATCGACTCTCCTGGTGATGCTGATCAAGAATATATACTTTATAGGGTCGGAAATGTCTCCTTCACTGCGTTGCAAACTTTTGACTGAAATTATAATACCCTCTGCAAGGGTATAAAAATATCATTTGATAAATTATTTGCCCAATGCCCAAGTCTGGAAAAAATCACCTTGATTTTAAAGGAATTAAACGAGGTATGCCATCCTAATATTCGGCCACTATGTCCCAGGTTTTGATTAAAAAACCGATAAGTCGAGGTGATTTTCTCCGGACTTGGGCCTTGTCTAAAGGGCGTTTACGAAAAAATGTTTCAAACAATATTTTTTTCTGTAAATTCGACTTTTTTCGAAATTTTGTAAAACTTGTTTTCAAACTTGATCTGCGTACACTTGTTTTAGGACGACTGTGAAAGTTTCAGATCGCTAGCTTTTAAACTGAGCTCGAAAACGGTATTGAAACAGACGGACATGGCTAAATCGACTCCCTATTGATACTGATCAAGAATATATTTACTTTATAGGGTCGGAAACGTCTCCTTCACTGCGTTGCAAACTTCTGACCAAAATTATAATACCCTTTGCAAGGGTATAAAAAAGATTAGCTATACGTAATTAATTTCATTTTTAAATAGCGGATGTAGTATGTACTTGTCTGATTGGCAGCAACTTTTACCCTGAGCAAGGTATACATAAATAAATTATATAAATTGCATAGAGTCATGCCAATAGCTTTTATACTGCAAAATTGTCATATAGGAAAAAAGGGATATTTTCGCAGCCTTTAACTTTTTTCCTACCTAGCTATACGATATAGACGTCCAATCGGCAAGCGCTTTTACCCTGATCAAGGTATGCGTAAATAAATAAGACTTGGACAAATTTATGTCAAATATTTACAGAAAAAAATATCGTTTGAAACATTTTTTTTGAAAACGCCCTTATGACAAGGCCCAAGTCCGGAGAAAATCACCTCGATTTATCGGTTTTTTAATCATAACCCTGGGAAATAGTGTTTGGATGTTGGAATGGCATACCTCGTTGAATTCGTTACAAAATTTCAAACAAAGTGGAATTTACAGAATTTCATTTGAAAAAATTTTTCGAAAAAAAACCCCAAATGACAATGCCCAAGTCTTGAGAAAATCACCTTGATTTTTCTGTTTTTTATTCAAAACTCTGGAAAATAGTGGTCAAATGTTAGAATGGCATACCTCGTTGAGTTCGAATTTACAGAAAAAATAATACCCAAACCTAAAAAAATACATCGTTCCAACAAAGTGTCATTTACAGAAAAAAATATCATTTACAACAATTTTTGGAAAAAAGAGGACGGAAGCTAACTTCGACAAGCCGAAGTTTTAATACCCTTGCAGACTTTGCCGAAATTGCTAAAAGTGAAAAAGTAGCGAAAGGAATAAGGTATACATAAGTAAACTAGATTTGGATGGTTTCAAGTCAATTGCTATCTCTCCTATCTCCCTTAAGATATAGACTACTGAGCGGCAAGCGCTTTTACCCTAATCAAGATATGCGTAAATAAATAAGAATTGGAAAAATTTATGTTAGTAGCTTACACACTGCGCAAAATATTCTGATAATCGTCAAATTTGGACCGATTTCACCGTATTGTTCCTATGGGAGCTATAGGATATAGACGTCCGATCAGCACGCGCTATTACCTTTATGAAGGAATGCATAAAAAATACGATTTGAAAAAATGTATAGCAATGCTTTTACACAGCGCGAAATACTCTGACAAACATCAACTTTGGACCGATTTTACCCTATTGTTCCTATTTGAGCTATAGGATATAAACGTCCGATCGCCATGCGCTTTTACCATGATCAAGGTGTACATAAAAAAATATGATTTGGAAAGATTCATGTCCATAGCTTTTACACTGCGCGAAATATCATCAATTCTTGCAAAATATATTTAATTGTTCCTATGTGAGCTATAGAATATAGACGTCCGATCGGGGCGATTTTCAAACTTGATCTGCGTACACATGATTTAGGACGAGTGTGAAAGTTTCAGATCGCTAGCTTTTAAACTGAGCTCCAAACGGTATTGAAACAGACGGATATGGCTATATCGACTCCCCTATTGATCCTGATCAAATATATATACTTTATAGGGTCGGAAACGTCTCCTTCTCTACGTTACAAACTTCTGACCAAAATTATAATACCCTCTGCAAGGGTATAAAAATTATGACCCCCTATGACATAGCCAAATCCGAAGAAAATCACCTCTATTTTCAGTATTTTAAATACTTATCGAATGTCGGAATGTCATACCTCGTTAAATTCGTTTAAATCACCTCGATTTATCTGTTATTTAATTAAAACCTGGGAAATAGTGTTCGGATGTTTTAATGGTATACCTCGTTGATTTCGTTACACAATTTCAAGAATTTAAAGAAAACAAGAAAGGAAAGCTAACTTCGGACGGAGCCGAAGTTGATATACCCTTGCAGAATATTCTGTAAATTATATTCTTCAAAATTATTCATATGATGTATTTTTAGTACTCATAAAAAGTCCCAACTTCCTAACTTTAAAAACACCAAAGTTATGGCATTTCCGATCAATCAGTTATATGGCAGCTATAAGATATAGTCGGCCGATTCTTATGAAATTTGGTAGGTCGGATTAATTGGCCAAATATAAAACCCATAGAAAATCCAAACTTCCTAACTTAACAAACACCAAAGTTATGACATTTCCGATCAATCAGTTATATGGCGGCTATAGGATATAGTCGTCCGATCCTTATGAAATTCGGTAGCTAGAATTAATTGGCCAAAAATAAAACTCATAGAAAATCCCAACTTCCTAACTTTAAAAACACCAACGTTATGGCTTTTCCGATCGTTCAGTTATATGGCAGCTATATGATATCGCCCGATCCGGCTCGTTCCGACTTATATACTACCTGCAACAGAAAGACAACTTTTGGGAAAGTTTCAAGCAGATAGCTTAAAAACTGAGGGACTAGTTTGCGTAGAAACGGACGGACGGACGGACAGACGGACATGGCTAGATCGACTCTCCTGGTGATGCTGATCAAGAATATATATACTTTATAGGGTCGGAAATGTCTCCTTCACTGCGTTGCAAACTTTTGACTGAAATTATAATACCCTCTGCAAGGGTATAAAAATATCATTTGATAAATTATTTGCCCAATGCCCAAGTCTGGAAAAAATCACCTTGATTTTAAAGGAATTAAACGAGGTATGCCATCCTAATATTCGGCCACTATGTCCCAGGTTTTGATTAAAAAACCGATAAGTCGAGGTGATTTTCTCCGGACTTGGGCCTTGTCTTAAGGGCGTTTACGAAAAAATTTTTCAAACAATATTTTGTTTCTGTAAATTCGACTTTTTCGAAATTTTGTAAAACTTGTTTTCAAACTTGATCTGCGTACACTTGTTTTAGGACGACTGTGAAAGTTTCAGATCGCTAGCTTTTTAAACTGAGCTCGAAAACGGTATTGAAACAGACGGACATGGCTAAATCGACTCCCCCTATTGATACTGATCAAGAATATATTTACTTTATAGGGTCGGAAACGTCTCCTTCACTGCGTTGCAAACTTCTGACCAAAATTATAATACCCTTTGCAAGGGTATAAAAAAGATTAGCTATACGTAATTATTTTCATTTTTAAATAGCGGATGTAGTATGTACTTGTCTGATTGGCAGCAACTTTTACCCTGAGCAAGGTATACATAAATAAATTATATAAATTGCATAGAGTCATGCCAATAGCTTTTATACTGCAAAATTGTCATATAGGGGAAAAAAGGGATATTTTCGCAGCCTTTAACTTTTTTCCTACCTAGCTATACGATATAGACGTCCAATCGGCAAGCGCTTTTACCCTGATCAAGGTATGCGTAAATAAATAAGACTTGGACAAATTTATGTCAAATATTTACAGAAAAAATATCGTTTGAAACATTTTTTTTGAAAACGCCCTTATGACAAGGCCCAAGTCCGGAGAAAATCACCTCGATTTATCGGTTTTTTAATCATAACCCTGGGAAATAGTGTTTGGATGTTGGAATGGCATACCTCGTTGAATTCGTTACAAAATTTCAAACAAAGTGGAATTTACAGAATTTCATTTGAAAAATTTTTCGAAAAAAAACCCCAAATGACAATGCCCAAGTCTTGAGAAAATCACCTTGATTTTTCTGTTTTTTATTCAAAACTCTGGAAAATAGTGGTCAAATGTTAGAATGGCATACCTCGTTGAGTTCGAATTTACAGAAAAAATAATACCCAAACCTAAAAAAATACATCGTTCCAACAAAGTGTCATTTACAGAAAAAAATATCATTTACAACAATTTTGGAAAAAAAGAGGACGGAAGCTAACTTCGACAAGCCGAAGTTTTAATACCCTTGCAGACTTTGCCGAAATTGCTAAAAGTGAAAAAGTAGCGAAAGGAATAAGGTATACATAAGTAAACTAGATTTGGATCGTTTCAAGTCAATTGCTATCTCTCCTATCTCCCTTAAGATATAGACTACTGAGCGGCAAGCGCTTTTACCCTAATCAAGATATGCGTAAATAAATAAGAATTGGAAAAATTTATGTTAGTAGCTTACACACTGCGCAAAATATTCTGATAATCGTCAAATTTGGACCGATTTCACCGTATTGTTCCTATGGGAGCTATAGGATATAGACGTCCGATCAGCACGCGCTATTACCTTTATGAAGGAATGCATAAAAAAATACGATTTGAAAAAATGTATAGCAATGCTTTTACACAGCGCGAAATACTCTGACAAACATCAACTTTGGACCGATTTTACCCTATTGTTCCTATTTGAGCTATAGGATATAAACGTCCGATCGCCATGCGCTTTTACCATGATCAAGGTGTACATAAAAAAATATGATTTGGAAAGATTCATGTCCATAGCTTTTACACTTCGCGAAATATCATCAATTCTTGCAAAATATATTTAATTGTTCCTATGTGAGCTATAGAATATAGACGTCCGATCGGGGCGATTTTCAAACTTGATCTGCGTACACATGATTTAGGACGAGTGTGAAAGTTTCAGATCGCTAGCTTTTAAACTGAGCTCCAAACGGTATTGAAACAGACGGATATGGCTATATCGACTCCCTATTGATCCTGATCAAATATATATACTTTATAGGGTCGGAAACGTCTCCTTCTCTACGTTACAAACTTCTGACCAAAATTATAATACCCTCTGCAAGGGTATAAAAATTATGACCCCCTATGACATAGCCAAATCCGAAGAAAATCACCTCTATTTTCAGTATTTTAAATACTTATCGAATGTCGGAATGTCATACCTCGTTAAATTCGTTTAAATCACCTCGATTTATCTGTTATTTAATTAAAACCTGGGAAATAGTGTTCGGATGTTTTAATGGTATACCTCGTTGATTTCGTTACACAATTTCAAGAATTTAAAGAAAACAAGAGAGAACGCTATAGTTTGATAAACACAATAAAACTGCATTTTTACTTTTCCGAAATATTTAAATTTTAAAAATCGTATATAAGCGATTGTGGGCGTTAAAGGGGCGTGGCACCTTTTTGAAACAAACTTGCGCTGCGTAGGAACTCCTAGAATCTGCATGCAAAATGCCAATCTTCTAGCTTTTATAGTTTCCGAGATCTCAGCGTTCATACGGACAGACAGACAGACAGACGGACAGACAGACGGACAGACAGACGGACAGACGGACAGACGGACATGGCTATATCGACTCGGCTAGTGACCCTGATCAAGAATATATATACTTTATAGGGTCGGAAACGCTTCCTTCTAGCTGTTACATACTTTTGCACGAATACAATATACCCTTTTACTCTACGAGTAACGGGTATAACAAGAAAGGAGCTAACTTCGGACGGAGCCGAAGTTGATATACCCCTGCAGAATATTCTGTAAATTATATTCTTCAAAATTATTCATATGATGTATTTTTAGTACTCATAAAAAGTCCCAACTTCCTAACTTTAAAAACACCAAAGTTATGGCATTTCCGATCAATCAGTTATATGGCAGCTATAAGATATAGTCGGCCGATTCTTATGAAATTTGGTAGGTCGGATTAATTGGCCAAATATAAAACCCATAGAAAATCCAAACTTCCTAACTTAACAAACACCAAAGTTATGACATTTCCGATCAATCAGTTATATGGCGGCTATAGGATATAGTCGTCCGATTCTTATGAAATTCGGTAGGTAGAATTAATTGGCCAAAAATAAAACTCATAGAAAATCCCAACTTCCTAACTTTAAAAACACCAACGTTATGGCTTTTCCGATCGTTCAGTTATATGGCAGCTATATGATATAGTCGCCCGATCCGGCTCGTTCCGACTTATATACTACCTGCAACAGAAAGACAACTTTTGGGAAAGTTTCAAGCAGATAGCTTAAAAACTGAGGGACTAGTTTGCGTAGAAACGGACGGACGGACGGACAGACGGACAGACGGACATGGCTAGATCGACTCTCCTGGTGATGCTGATCAAGAATATATATACTTTATAGGGTCGGAAATGTCTCCTTCACTGCGTTGCAAACTTTTGACTGAAATTATAATACCCTCTGCAAGGGTATAAAAATAACATTTGATAAATTATTTGCCCAATGCCCAAGTCTGGAAAAAATCACCTTGATTTTAAAGGAATTAAACGAGGTATGCCATCCTAATATTCGGCCACTATGTCCCAGGTTTTGATTAAAAAACCGATAAGTCGAGGTGATTTTCTCCGGACTTGGGCCTTGTCTTAAGGGCGTTTACGAAAAAATTTTTCAAACAATATTTTTTTCTGTAAATTCGACTTTTTTCGAAATTTTGTAAAACTTGTTTTCAAACTTGATCTGCGTACACTTGTTTTAGGACGACTGTGAAAGTTTCAGATCGCTAGCTTTTAAACTGAGCTCGAAAACGGTATTGAAACAGACGGACATGGCTAAATCGACTCCCTATTGATACTGATCAAGAATATATTTACTTTATAGGGTCGGAAACGTCTCCTTCACTGCGTTGCAAACTTCTGACCAAAATTATAATACCCTTTGCAAGGGTATAAAAAAGATTAGCTATACGTAATTAATTTCATTTTTAAATAGCGGATGTAGTATGTACTTGTCTGATTGACAGCAACTTTTACCCTGAGCAAGGTATACATAAATAAATTATATAAATTGCATAGAGTCATGCCAATAGCTTTTATACTGCAAAATTGTCATATAGGAAAAAAAGGGATATTTTCGCAGCCTTTAACTTTTTTCCTACCTAGCTATACGATATAGACGTCCAATCGGCAAGCGCTTTTACCCTGATCAAGGTATGCGTAAATAAATAAGACTTGGACAAATTTATGTCAAATATTTACAGAAAAAATATCGTTTGAAACATTTTTTTTGAAAACGCCCTTATGACAAGGCCCAAGTCCGGAGAAAATCACCTCGATTTATCGGTTTTTTAATCATAACCCTGGGAAATAGTGTTTGGATGTTGGAATGGCATACCTCGTTGAATTCGTTACAAAATTTCAAACAAAGTGGAATTTACAGAATTTCATTTGAAAAATTTTTCGAAAAAAACCCCAAATGACAATGCCCAAGTCTTGAGAAAATCACCTTGATTTTTCTGTTTTTTATTCAAAACTCTGGAAAATAGTGGTCAAATGTTAGAATGGCATACCTCGTTGAGTTCGAATTTACAGAAAAAAATAATACCCAAACCTAAAAAAATACATCGTTCCAACAAAGTGTCATTTACAGAAAAAAATATCATTTACAACAATTTTTGGAAAAAAAGAGGACGGAAGCTAACTTCGACAAGCCGAAGTTTTAATACCCTTGCAGACTTTGCCGAAATTGCTAAAAGTGAAAAAGTAGCGAAAGGAATAAGGTATACATAAGTAAACTAGATTTGGATCGTTTCAAGTCAATTGCTATCTCTCCTATCTCCCTTAAGATATAGAGTACTGAGCGGCAAGCGCTTTTACCCTAATCAAGATATGCGTAAATAAATAAGAATTGGAAAAATTTATGTTAGTAGCTTACACACTGCGCAAAATATTCTGATAATCGTCAAATTTGGACCGATTTCACCGTATTGTTCCTATGGGAGCTATAGGATATAGACGTCCGATCAGCACGCGCTATTACCTTTATGAAGGAATACATAAAAAAATACGATTTGAAAAAATGTATAGCAATGCTTTTACACAGCGCGAAATACTGTGACAAACATCAACTTTGGACCGATTTTACCCTATTGTTCCTATTTGAGCTATAGGATATAAACGTCCGATCGCCATGCGCTTTTACCATGATCAAGGTGTACATAAAAAATATGATTTGGAAAGATTCATGTCCATAGCTTTTACACTGCGCGAAATATCATCAATTCTTGCAAAATATATTTAATTGTTCCTATGTGAGCTATAGAATATAGACGTCCGATCGGGGCGATTTTCAAACTTGATCTGCGTACACATGATTTAGGACGAGTGTGAAAGTTTCAGATCGCTAGCTTTTAAACTGAGCTCCAAACGGTATTGAAACAGACGGATATGGCTATATCGACTCCCCTATTGATCCTGATCAAATATATATACTTTATAGGGTCGGAAACGTCTCCTTCTCTACGTTACAAACTTCTGACCAAAATTATAATACCCTCTGCAAGGGTATACAAATTATGACCCCCTATGACATAGCCAAATCCGAAGAAAATCACCTCTATTTTCAGTATTTTAAATACTTATCGAATGTCGGAATGTCATACCTCGTTAAATTCGTTTAAATCACCTCGATTTATCTGTTATTTAATTAAAACCTGGGAAATAGTGTTCGGATGTTTTAATGGTATACCTCGTTGATTTCGTTACACAATTTCAAGAATTTAAAGAAAACAAGAAAGGAAAGCTAACTTCGGACGGAGCCGAAGTTGATATACCCTGCAGAATATTCTGTAAATTATATTCTTCAAAATTATTCATATGATGTATTTTTAGTACTCATAAAAAGTCCCAACTTCCTAACTTTAAAAACACCAAAGTTATGGCATTTCCGATCAATCAGTTATATGGCAGCTATAAGATATAGTCGGCCGATTCTTATGAAATTTGGTAGGTCGGATTAATTGGCCAAATATAAAACCCATAGAAAATCCAAACTTCCTAACTTAACAAACACCAAAGTTATGACATTTCCGATCAATCAGTTATATGGCGGCTATAGGATATAGTCGTCCGATCCTTATGAAATTCGGTAGGTAGAATTAATTGGCCAAAAATAAAACTCATAGAAAATCCCAACTTCCTAACTTTAAAAACACCAACGTTATGGCTTTTCCGATCGTTCAGTTATATGGCAGCTATATGATATAGTCGCCCGATCCGGCTCGTTCCGACTTATATACTACCTGCAACAGAAAGACAACTTTTGGGAAAGTTTCAAGCAGATAGCTTAAAAACTGAGGGACTAGTTTGCGTAGAAACGGACGGATGGACGGACAGACGGACAGACGGACATGGCTAGATCGACTCTCCTGGTGATGCTGATCAAGAATATATATACTTTATAGGGTCGGAAATGTCTCCTTCACTGCGTTGCAAACTTTTGACTGAAATTATAATACCCTCTGCAAGGGTATAAAAATATCATTTGATAAATTATTTGCCCAATGCCCAAGTCTGGAAAAAAATCACCTTGATTTTAAAGGAATTAAACGAGGTATGCCATCCTAATATTCGGCCACTATGTCCCAGGTTTTGATTAAAAACCGATAAGTCGAGGTGATTTTCTCCGGACTTGGGCCTTGTCTTAAGGGCGTTTACGAAAAATTTTTCAAACAATATTTTGTTTCTGTAAATTCGACTTTTTTCGAAATTTTGTAAAACTTGTTTTCAAACTTGATCTGCGTACACTTGTTTTAGGACGACTGTGAAAGTTTCAGATCGCTAGCTTTTAAACTGAGCTCGAAAACGGTATTGAAACAGACGGACATGGCTAAATCGACTCCCCTATTGATACTGATCAAGAATATATTTACTTTATAGGATCGGAAACGTCTCCTTCACTGCGTTGCAAACTTCTGACCAAAATTATAATACCCTTTGCAAGGGTATAAAAAGATTAGCTATACGTAATTAATTTCATTTTTAAATAGCGGATGTAGTATGTACTTGTCTGATTGGCAGCAACTTTTACCAGGGTATACATAAATAAATTATATAAATTGCATAGAGTCATGCCAAGAGCGTTTATACTGCAAAATTGTCATATAGGAAAAAAAGGGATATTTTCGCAGCCTTTAACTTTTTTCCTACCTAGCTATACGATATAGACGTCCAATCGGCAAGCGCTTTTACCCTGATCAAGGTATGCGTAAATAAATAAGACTTGGACAAATTTATGTCAAATATTTACAGAAAAAATATCGTTTGAAACATTTTTTTTGAAAACGCCCTTATGACAAGGCCCAAGTCCGGAGAAAATCACCTCGATTTATCGGTTTTTTAATCATAACCCTGGGAAATAGTGTTTGGATGTTGGAATGGCATACCTCGTTGAATTCGTTACAAAATTTCAAACAAAGTGGAATTTACAGAATTTCATTTGAAAAATTTTTCGAAAAAAACCCCAAATGACAATGCCCAAGTCTTGAGAAAATCACCTTGATTTTTCTGTTTTTTATTCAAAACTCTGGAAAATAGTGGTCAAATGTTAGAATGGCATACCTCGTTGAGTTCGAATTTACAGAAAAAATAATACCCAAACCTAAAAAATACATCGTTCCAACAAAGTGTCATTTACAGAAAAAAATATCATTTACAACAATTTTTGGAAAAAAGAGGACGGAAGCTAACTTCGACAAGCCGAAGTTTTAATACCCTTGCAGACTTTGCCGAAATTGCTAAAAGTGAAAAAGTAGCGAAAGGAATAAGGTATACATAAGTAAACTAGATTTGGATCGTTTCAAGTCAATTGCTATCTCTCCTATCTCCCTTAAGATATAGACTACTGAGCGGCAAGCGCTTTTACCCTAATCAAGATATGCGTAAATAAATAAGAATTGGAAAAATTTATGTTAGTAGCTTACACACTGCGCAAAATATTCTGATAATCGTCAAATTTGGACCGATATCATCGTATTGTTCCTATGGGAGCTATAGGATATAGACGTCCGATCAGCACGCGCTATTACCTTTATGAAGGAATGCATAAAAAATACGATTTGAAAAATGTATAGCAATGCTTTTACACAGCGCGAAATACTCTGACAAACATCAACTTTGGACCGATTTTACCCTATTGTTCCTATTTGAGCTATAGGATATAAACGTCCGGTCGGGGCGATTTTCAAACTTGATCTGCGTACACATGATTTAGGACGAGTGTGAAAGTTTCAGATCGCTAGCTTTTAAACTGAGCTCCAAACGGTATTGAAACAGACGGATATGGCTATATCGACTCCCCTATTGATCCTGATCAAATATATATACTTTATAGGGTCGGAAACGTCTCCTTCTCTACGTTACAAACTTCTGACCAAAATTATAATACCCTCTGCAAGGGTATAAAAATGATGACCCCCTATGACATAGCCAAATCCGAAGAAAATCACCTCTATTTTCAGTATTTTAAATACTTATCGAATGTCGGAATGTCATACCTCGTTAAATTCGTTTAAATCACCTCGATTTATCTGTTATTTAATTAAAACCTGGGAAATAGTGTTCGGATGTTTTAATGGTATACCTCGTTGATTTCGTTACACAATTTCAAGAATTTAAAGAAAACAAGAAAGGAAAGCTAACTTCGGACGGAGCCGAAGTTGATATACCCTTGCAGAATATTCTGTAAATTATATTCTTCAAAATTATTCATATGATGTATTTTTAGTACTCATAAAAAGTCCCAACTTCCTAACTTTAAAAACACCAAAGTTATGGCATTTCCGATCAATCAGTTATATGGCAGCTATAAGATATAGTCGGCCGATTCTTATGAAATTTGGTAGGTCGGATTAATTGGCCAAATATAAAACCCATAGAAAATCCAAACTTCCTAACTTAACAAACACCAAAGTTATGACATTTCCGATCAATCAGTTATATGGCGGCTATAGGATATAGTCGTCCGATCCTTATGAAATTCGGTAGGTAGAATTAATTGGCCAAAAATAAAACTCATAGAAAATCCCAACTTCCTAACTTTAAAAACACCAACGTTATGGCTTTTCCGATCGTTCAGTTATATGGCAGCTATATGATATCGCCCGATCCGGCTCGTTCCGACTTATATACTACCTGCAACAGAAAGACAACTTTTGGGAAAGTTTCAAGCAGATAGCTTAAAAACTGAGGGACTAGTTTGCGTAGAAACGGACGGGCGGACGGACAGACGGACTCTCCTGGTGATGCTGATCAAGAATATATATACTTTATAGGGTCGGAAATGTCTCCTTCACTGCGTTGCAAACTTTTGACTGAAATTATAATACCCTCTGCAAGGGTATAAAAATATCATTTGATAAATTATTTGCCCAATGCCCAAGTCTGGAAAAAATCACCTTGATTTTAAAGGAATTAAACGAGGTATGCCATCCTAATATTCGGCCACTATGTCCCAGGTTTTGATTAAAAAACCGATAAGTCGAGGTGATTTTCTCCGGACTTGGGCCTTGTCTTAAGGGCGTTTACGAAAAATTTTTCAAACAATATTTTTTTCTGTAAATTCGACTTTTTCGAAATGTTGTAAAACTTGTTTTCAAACTTGATCTGCGTACACTTGTTTTAGGACGACTGTGAAAGTTTCAGATCGCTAGCTTTTAAACTGAGCTCGAAAACGGTATTGAAAGAGACGGACATGGCTAAATCGACTCCCCTATTGATACTGATCAAGAATATATTTACTTTATAGGGTCGGAAACGTCTCCTTCACTGCGTTGCAAACTTCTGACCAAAATTATAATACCCTTTGCAAGGGTATAAAAAAGATTAGCTATACGTAATTAATTTCATTTTTAAATAGCGGATGTAGTATGTACTTGTCTGATTGGCAGCAACTTTTACCCTGAGCAAGGTATACATAAATAAATTATATAAATTGCATAGAGTCATGCCAATAGCTTTTATACTGCAAAATTGTCATATAGGAAAAAAAGGGATATTTTCGCAGCCTTTAACTTTTTTCCTACCTAGCTATACGATATAGACGTCCAATCGGCAAGCGCTTTTACCCTGATCAAGGTATGCGTAAATAAATAAGACTTGGACAAATTTATGTCAAATATTTACAGAAAAAAATATCGTTTGAAACATTTTTTTTGAAAACGCCCTTATGACAAGGCCCAAGTCCGGAGAAAATCACCTCGATTTATCGGTTTTTTAATCATAACCCTGGGAAATAGTGTTTGGATGTTGGAATGGCATACCTCGTTGAATTCGTTACAAAATTTCAAACAAAGTGGAATTTACAGAATTTCATTTGAAAAAATTTTTCGAAAAAAAACCCCAAATGACAATGCCCAAGTCTTGAGAAAATCACCTTGATTTTTCTGTTTTTTATTCAAAACTCTGGAAAATAGTGGTCAAATGTTAGAATGGCATAGCTCGTTGAGTTCGAATTTACAGAAAAAAATAATACCCAAACCTAAAAAAATACATCGTTCCAACAAAGTGTCATTTACAGAAAAAAATATCATTTACAACAATTTTTGGAAAAAAGAGGACGGAAGCTAACTTCGACAAGCCGAAGTTTTAATACCCTTGCAGACTTTGCCGAAATTGCTAAAAGTGAAAAAGTAGCGAAAGGAATAAAGTATACATAAGTAAACTAGATTTGGATCGTTTCAAGTCAATTGCTATCTCTCCTATCTCCCTTAAGATATAGACTACTGAGCGGCAAGCGCTTTTACCCTAATCAAGATATGCGTAAATAAATAAGAATTGGAAAAATTTATGTTAGTAGCTTACACACTGCGCAAAATATTCTGATAATCGTCAAATTTGGACCGATTTCACCGTATTGTTCCTATGGGAGCTATAGGATATAGACGTCCGATCAGCACGCGCTATTACCTTTATGAAGGAATGCATAAAAAATACGATTTGAAAAAATGTATAGCAATGCTTTTACACAGCGCGAAATACTCTGACAAACATCAACTTTGGACCGATTTTACCCTATTGTTCCTATTTGAGCTATAGGATATAAACGTCCGATCGCCATGCGCTTTTACCATGATCAAGGTGTACATAAAAAAATATGATTTGGAAAGATTCATGTCCATAGCTTTTACACTGCGCGAAATATCATCAATTCTTGCAAAATATATTTAATTGTTCCTATGTGAGCTATAGAATATAGACGTCCGATCGGGGCGATTTTCAAACTTGATCTGCGTACACATGATTTAGGACGAGTGTGAAAGTTTCAGATCGCTAGCTTTTAAACTGAGCTCCAAACGGTATTGAAACAGACGGATATGGCTATATCGACTCCCCTATTGATCCTGATCAAATATATATACTTTATAGGGTCGGAAACGTCTCCTTCTCTACGTTACAAACTTCTGACCAAAATTATAATACCCTCTGCAAGGGTATAAAAATGATGACCCCCTATGACATAGCCAAATCCGAAGAAAATCACCTCTATTTTCAGTATTTTAAATACTTATCGAATGTCGGAATGTCATACCTCGTTAAATTCGTTTAAATCACCTCGATTTATCTGTTATTTAATTAAAACCTGGGAAATAGTGTTCGGATGTTTTAATGGTATACCTCGTTGATTTCGTTACACAATTTCAAGAATTTAAAGAAAACAAGAAAGGAAAGCTAACTTCGGACGGAGCCGAAGTTGATACACCCTTGCAGAATATTCTGTAAATTATATTCTTCAAAATTATTCATATGATGTATTTAAAGTTATGACATTTCCGATCAATCAGTTATATGGCGGCTATAGGATATAGTCGTCCGATCCTTATGAAATTCGGTAGGTAGAATTAATTGGCCAAAAATAAAACTCATAGAAAATCCCAACTTCCTAACTTTAAAAACACCAACGTTATGGCTTTTCCGATCGTTCAGTTATATGGCAGCTATATGATATCGCCCGATCCGGCTCGTTCCGACTTATATACTACCTGCAACAGAAAGACAACTTTTGGGAAAGTTTCAAGCAGATAGCTTAAAACTGAGGGACTAGTTTGCGTAGAAACGGACGGACGGACGGACAGACGGACAGACGGACAGACGGACATGGCTAGATCGACTCTCCTGGTGATGCTGATCAAGAATATATATACTTTATAGGGTCGGAAATGTCTCCTTCACTGCGTTGCAAACTTTTGACTGAAATTATAATACCCTCTGCAAGGGTATAAAAATATCATTTGATAAATTATTTGCCCAATGCCCAAGTCTGGAAAAAATCACCTTGATTTTAAAGGAATTAAACGAGGTATGCCATCCTAATGTTCGGCCACTATGTCCCAGGTTTTGATTAAAAAACCGATAAGTCGAGGTGATTTTCTCCGGACTTGGGCCTTGTCTTAAGGGCGTCTACGAAAAAATTTTTCAAACAATATTTTTTTTCTGTAAATTCGACTTTTTTCGAAATTTTGTAAAACTTGTTTTCAAACTTGATCTGCGTACACTTGTTTTAGGACGACTGTGAAAGTTTCAGATCGCTAGCTTTTAAACTGAGCTCGAAAACGGTATTGAAACAGACGGACATGGCTAAATCGACTCCCCTATTGATACTGATCAAGAATATATTTACTTTATAGGGTCGGAAACGTCTCCTTCACTGCGTTGCAAACTTCTGACCAAAATTATAATACCCTTTGCAAGGGTATAAAAGATTAGCTATACGTAATTAATTTCATTTTTAAATAGCGGATGTAGTATGTACTTGTCTGATTGGCAGCAACTTTTACCCTGAGCAAGGTATACATAAATAAATTATATAAATTGCATAGAGTCATGCCAATAGCTTTTATACTGCAAAATTGTCATATAGGAAAAAAGGGATATTTTCGCAGCCTTTAACTTTTTTCCTACCTAGCTATACGATATAGACGTCCAATCGGCAAGCGCTTTTACCCTGATCAAGGTATGCGTAAATAAATAAGACTTGGACAAATTTATGTCAAATATTTACAGAAAAAAATATCGTTTGAAACATTTTTTTGAAAACGCCCTTATGACAAGGCCCAAGTCCGAGAAAATCACCTCGATTTATCGGTTTTTTAATCATAACCCTGGGAAATAGTGTTTGGATGTTGGAATGGCATACCTCGTTGAATTCGTTACAAAATTTCAAACAAAGTGGAATTTACAGAATTTCATTTGAAAAAATTTTTCGAAAAAAAACCCCAAATGACAATGCCCAAGTCTTGAGAAAATCACCTTGATTTTTCTGTTTTTTATTCAAAACTCTGGAAAATAGTGGTCAAATGTTATGATGGCATAGCTCGTTGAGTTCGAATTTACAGAAAAAAATAATACCCAAACCTAAAAAAATACATCGTTCCAACAAAGTGTCATTTACAGAAAAAAATATCATTTACAACAATTTTTGGAAAAAAGAGGACGGAAGCTAACTTCGACAAGCCGAAGTTTTAATACCCTTGCAGACTTTGCCGAAATTGCTAAAAGTGAAAAAGTAGCGAAAGGAATAAGGTATACATAAGTAAACTAGATTTGGATCGTTTCAAGTCAATTGCTATCTCTCCTATCTCCCTTAAGATATAGACTACTGAGCGGCAAGCGCTTTTACCCTAATCAAGATATGCGTAAATAAATAAGAATTGGAAAAATTTATGTTAGTAGCTTACACACTGCGCAAAATATTCTGATAATCGTCAAATTTGGACCGATTTCACCGTATTGTTCCTATGGGAGCTATAGGATATAGACGTCCGATCAGCACGCGCTATTACCTTTATGAAGGAATGCATAAAAAAATACGATTTGAAAAAATGTATAGCAATGCTTTTACACAGCGCGAAATACTCTGACAAACATCAACTTTGGACCGATTTTACCCTATTGTTCCTATTTGAGCTATAGGATATAAACGTCCGATCGCCATGCGCTTTTACCATGATCAAGGTGTACATAAAAAATATGATTTGGAAAGATTCATGTCCATAGCTTTTACACTGCGCGAAATATCATCAATTCTTGCAAAATATATTTAATTGTTCCTATGTGAGCTATAGAATATAGACGTCCGATCGGGGCGATTTTCAAACTTGATCTGCGTACACATGATTTAGGACGAGTGTGAAAGTTTCAGATCGCTAGCTTTTAAACTGAGCTCCAAACGGTATTGAAACAGACGGATATGGCTATATCGACTCCCCTATTGATCCTGATCAAATATATATACTTTATAGGGTCGGAAACGTCTCCTTCTCTACGTTACAAACTTCTGACCAAAATTATAATACCCTCTGCAAGGGTATAAAAATGATGACCCCCTATGACATAGCCAAATCCGAAGAAAATCACCTCTATTTTCAGTATTTTAAATACTTATCGAATGTCGGAATTTCATACCTCGTTAAATTCGTTTAAATCACCTCGATTTATCTGTTATTTAATTAAAACCTGGGAAATAGTGTTCGGATGTTTTAATGGTATACCTCGTTGATTTCGTTACACAATTTCAAGAATTTAAAGAAAACAAGAAAGGAAAGCTAACTTCGGACGGAGCCGAAGTTGATATACCCTTGCAGAATATTCTGTAAATTATATTCTTCAAAATTATTCATATGATGTATTTAAAGTTATGACATTTCCGATCAATCAGTTATATGGCGGCTATAGGATATAGTCGTCCGATCCTTATGAAATTCGGTAGGTAGAATTAATTGGCCAACAATTTTTGGAAAAAAGAGGACGGAAGCTAACTTCGACAAGCCGAAGTTTTAATACCCTTGCAGACTTTGCCGAAATTGCTAAAAGTGAAAAAGTAGCGAAAGGAATAAGGTATACATAAGTAAACTAGATTTGGATCGTTTCAAGTCAATTGCTATCTCTCCTATCTCCCTTAAGATATAGACTACTGAGCGGCAAGCGCTTTTACCCTAATCAAGATATGCGTAAATAAATAAGAATTGGAAAAATTTATGTTAGTAGCTTACACACTGCGCAAAATATTCTGATAATCGTCAAATTTGGACCGATTTCACCGTATTGTTCCTATGGGAGCTATAGGATATAGACGTCCGATCAGCACGCGCTATTACCTTTATGAAGGAATGCATAAAAAAATACGATTTGAAAAAATGTATAGCAATGCTTTTACACAGCGCGAAATACTCTGACAAACATCAACTTTGGACCGATTTTACCCTATTGTTCCTATTTGAGCTATAGGATATAAACGTCCGATCGCCATGCGCTTTTACCATGATCAAGGTGTACATAAAAAAATATGATTTGGAAAGATTCATGTCCATAGCTTTTACACTACAATATCATCAATTCTTGCAAAATATATTTAATTGTTCCTATGGCAGCTATAGAATATAGACGTCCGATCGGGGCGATTTTCAAACTTGATCTGCGTACACATGATTTAGGACGAGTGTGAAAGTTTCAGATCGCTAGCTTTTAAACTGAGCTCCAAACGGTATTGAAACAGACGGATATGGCTATATCGACTCCTCTATTGATCCTGATCAAATATATATACTTTATAGGGTCGGAAACGTCTCCTTCTCTACGTTACAAACTTCTGACCAAAATTATAATACCCTCTGCAAGGGTATAAAAATGATGACCCCCCTATGACATAGCCAAATCCGAAGAAAATCACCTCTATTTTCAGTATTTTAAATACTTATCGAATGTCGGAATGTCATACCTCGTTAAATTCGTTTAAATCACCTCGATTTATCTGTTATTTAATTAAAACCTGGGAAATAGTGTTCGGATGTTTTAATGGTATACCTCGTTGATTTCGTTACACAATTTCAAGAATTTAAAGAAAACAAGAGAGAACGCTATAGTTTGATAAACACAATAAAACTGCATTTTTACTTTTCCGAAATATTTAAATTTTAAAAATCGTATATAAGCGATTGTGGGCGTTAAAGGGGGCGTGGCACCTTTTGGAAACAAACTTGCGCTGCGTAGGAACTCCTAGAATCTGCATGCAAAATGCCAATCTTCTAGCTTTTATAGTTTCCGAGATCTCAGCGTTCATACGGACAGACAGACAGACAGACGGACAGACAGACGGACAGACAGACGGACAGACGGACAGACGGACATGGCTATATCGACTCGGCTAGTGACCCTGATCAAGAATATATATACTTTATAGGGTCGGAAACGCTTCCTTCTAGCTGTTACATACTTTTGCACGAATACAATATACCCTTTTACTCTACGAGTAACGGGTATAACAAGAAAGGAAAGCTAACTTCGGACGGAGCCGAAGTTGATATACCCTTGCAGAATATTCTGTAAATTATATTCTTCAAAATTATTCATATGATGTATTTAAAGTTATGACATTTCCGATCAATCAGTTATATGGCGGCTATAGGATATAGTCGTCCGATCCTTATGAAATTCGGTAGGTAGAATTAATTGGCCAAAAATAAAACTCATAGAAAATCCCAACTTCCTAACTTTAAAAACACCAACGTTATGGCTTTTCCGATCGTTCAGTTATATGGCAGCTATATGATATCGCCCGATCCGGCTCGTTCCGACTTATATACTACCTGCAACAGAAAGACAACTTTTGGGAAAGTTTCAAGCAGATAGCTTAAAAACTGAGGGACTAGTTTGCGTAGAAACGGACGGACGGACGGACAGACGGACAGACGGACATGGCTAGATCGACTCTCCTGGTGATGCTGATCAAGAATATATATACTTTATAGGGTCGGAAATGTCTCCTTCACTGCGTTGCAAACTTTTGACTGAAATTATAATACCCTCTGCAAGGGTATAAAAATATCATTTGATAAATTATTTGCCCAATGCCCAAGTCTGGAAAAAATCACCTTGATTTTAAAGGAATTAAACGAGGTATGCCATCCTAATGTTCGGCCACTATGTCCCAGGTTTTGATTAAAAAACCGATAAGTCGAGGTGATTTTCTCCGGACTTGGGCCTTGTCTTAAGGGCGTTTACGAAAAAATTTTTCAAACAATATTTTTTTTCTGTAAATTCGACTTTTTTCGAAATTTTGTAAAACTTGTTTTCAAACTTGATCTGCGTACACTTGTTTTAGGACGACTGTGAAAGTTTCAGATCGCTAGCTTTTAAACTGAGCTCGAAAACGGTATTGAAACAGACGGACATGGCTAAATCGACTCCCCTATTGATACTGATCAAGAATATATTTACTTTATAGGGTCGGAAACGTCTCCTTCACTGCGTTGCAAACTTCTGACCAAAATTATAATACCCTTTGCAAGGGTATAAAAAAGATTAGCTATACGTAATTAATTTCATTTTTAAATAGCGGATGTAGTATGTACTTGTCTGATTGGCAGCAACTTTTACCCTGAGCAAGGTATACATAAATAAATTATATAAATTGCATAGAGTCATGCCAATAGCTTTTATACTGCAAAATTTTCATATAGGAAAAAAGGGATATTTTCGCAGCCTTTAACTTTTTCCTACCTAGCTATACGATATAGACGTCCAATCGGCAAGCGCTTTTACCCTGATCAAGGTATGCGTAAATAAATAAGACTTGGACAAATTTATGTCAAATATTTACAGAAAAAAATATCGTTTGAAACATTTTTTTTGAAAACGCCCTTATGACAAGGCCCAAGTCCGGAGAAAATCACCTCGATTTATCGGTTTTTTAATCATAACCCTGGGAAATAGTGTTTGGATGTTGGAATGGCATACCTCGTTGAATTCGTTACAAAATTTCAAACAAAGTGGAATTTACAGAATTTCATTTGAAAAATTTTTCGAAAAAAAACCCCAAATGACAATGCCCAAGTCTTGAGAAAATCACCTTGATTTTTCTGTTTTTTATTCAAAACTCTGGAAAATAGTGGTCAAATGTTAGAATGGCATACCTCGTTGAGTTCGAATTTACAGAAAAAAATAATACCCAAACCTAAAAAAATACATCGTTCCAACAAAGTGTCATTTACAGAAAAAATATCATTTACAACAATTTTGGAAAAAAGAGGACGGAAGCTTACTTCGACAAGCCGAAGTTTTAATACCCTTGCAGACTTTACCGAAATTGCTAAAAGTGAAAAAGTAGCGAAAGGAATAAGGTATACATAAGTAAACTAGATTTGGATCGTTTCAAGTCAATTGCTATCTCTCCTATCTCCCTTAAGATATAGACTACTGAGCGGCAAGCGCTTTTACCCTAATCAAGATATGCGTAAATAAATAAGAATTGGAAAAATTTATGTTAGTAGCTTACACACTGCGCAAAATATTCTGATAATCGTCAAATTTGGACCGATTTCACCGTATTGTTCCTATGGGAGCTATAGGATATAGACGTCCGATCAGCACGCACTATTACCTTTATGAAGGAATGCATAAAAAAATACGATTTGAAAAAATGTATAGCAATGCTTTTACACAGCGCGAAATACTCTGACAAACATCAACTTTGGACCGATTTTACCCTATTGTTCCTATTTGAGCTATAGGATATAAACGTCCGATCGCCATGCGCTTTTACCATGATCAAGGTGTACATAAAAAAATATGATTTGGAAAGATTCATGTCCATAGCTTTTACACTGCGCGAAATATCATCAATTCTTGCAAAATATATTTAATTGTTCCTATGGGAGCTATAGAATATAGACGTCCGATCGGGGCGATTTTCAAACTTGATCTGCGTACACATGATTTAGGACGAGTGTGAAAGTTTCAGATCGCTAGCTTTTAAACTGAGCTCCAAACGGTATTGAAACAGACGGATATGGCTATATCGACTCCCCTATTGATCCTGATCAAATATATATACTTTATAGGGTCGGAAACGTCTCCTTCTCTACGTTACAAACTTCTGACCAAAATTATAATACCCTCTGCAAGGGTATAAAAATGATGACCCCCTATGACATAGCCAAATCCGAAGAAAATCACCTCTATTTTCAGTATTTTAAATACTTATCGAATGTCGGAATGTCATACCTCGTTAAATTCGTTTAAATCACCTCGATTTATCTGTTATTTAATTAAAACCTGGGAAATAGTGTTCGGATGTTTTAATGGTATACCTCGTTGATTTCGTTACACAATTTCAAGAATTTAAAGAAAACAAGAAAGGAAAGCTAACTTCGGACGGAGCCGAAGTTGATATACCCTTGCAGAATATTCTGTAAATTATATTCTTCAAAATTATTCATATGATGTATTTTTAGTACTCATAAAAAGTCCCAACTTCCTAACTTTAAAAACACCAAAGTTATGGCATTTCCGATCAATCAGTTATATGGCAGCTATAAGATATAGTCGGCCGATTCTTATGAAATTTGGTAGGTCGGATTAATTGGCCAAATATAAAACCCATAGAAAATCCAAACTTCCTAACTTAACAAACACCAAAGTTATGACATTTCCGATCAATCAGTTATATGGCGGCTATAGGATATAGTAGTCCGATCCTTATGAAATTTGGTAGGTCGGATTAATTGGCCAAATATAAAACCCATAGAAAATCCAAACTTCCTAACTTAACAAACACCAAAGTTATGACATTTCCGATCAATCAGTTATATGGCGGCTATAGGATATAGTAGTCCGATCCTTATGAAATTCGGTAGGTAGAATTAATTGGCCAAAAATAAAACTCATAGAAAATCCCAACTTCCTAACTTTAAAAACACCAACGTTATGGCTTTTCCGATCGTTCAGTTATATGGCAGCTATATGATATCGCCCGATCCGGCTCGTTCCGACTTATATACTACCTGCAACAGAAAGACAACTTTTGGGAAAGTTTCAAGCAGATAGCTTAAAAACTGAGGGACTAGTTTGCGTAGAAACGGACGGACGGACGGACAGACGGACTCTCCGGGTGATGCTGATCAAGAATATATATACTTTATAGGGTCGGAAATGTCTCCTTCACTGCGTTGCAAACTTTTGACTGAAATTATAATACCCTCTGCAAGGGTATAAAAATATCATTTGATAAATTATTTGCCCAATGCCCAAGTCTGGAAAAAAATCACCTTGATTTTAAAGGAATTAAACGAGGTATGCCATCCTAATATTCGGCCACTATGTCCCAGGTTTTGATTAAAAAACCGATAAGTCGAGGTGATTTTCTCCGGACTTGGGCCTTGTCTTAAGGGCGTTTACGAAAAAATTTTTCAAACAATATTTTTTTTCTGTAAATTCGACTTTTTTCGAAATGTTGTAAAACTTGTTTTCAAACTTGATCTGCGTACACTTGTTTTAGGACGACTGTGAAAGTTTCAGATCGCTAGCTTTTAAACTGAGCTCGAAAACGGTATTGAAACAGACGGACATGGCTAAATCGACTCCCCTATTGATACTGATCAAGAATATATTTACTTTATAGGGTCGGAAACGTCTCCTTCACTGCGTTGCAAACTTCTGACCAAAATTATAATACCCTTTGCAAGGGTATAAAAAAGATTAGCTATACGTAATTAATTTCATTTTTAAATAGCGGATGTAGTATGTACTTGTCTGATTGGCAGCAACTTTTACCCTGAGCAAGGTATACATAAATAAATTATATAAATTGCATAGAGTCATGCCAATAGCTTTTATACTGCAAAATTGTCATATAGGAAAAAAAGGGATATTTTCGCAGCCTTTAACTTTTTTTCCTACCTAGCTATACGATATAGACGTCCAATCGGCAAGCGCTTTTACCCTGATCAAGGTATGCGTAAATAAATAAGACTTGGACAAATTTATGTCAAATATTTACAGAAAAAAATATCGTTTGAAACATTTTTTTTGAAAACGCCCTTATGACAAGGCCCAAGTCCGGAGAAAATCACCTCGATTTATCGGTTTTTTAATCATAACCCTGGGAAATAGTGTTTGGATGTTGGAATGGCATACCTCGTTGAATTCGTTACAAAATTTCAAACAAAGTGGAATTTACAGAATTTCATTTGAAAAAATTTTTCGAAAAAAAACCCCAAATGACAATGCCCAAGTCTTGAGAAAATCACCTTGATTTTTCTGTTTTTTATTCAAAACTCTGGAAAATAGTGGTCAAATGTTAGAATGGCATACCTCGTTGAGTTCGAATTTACAGAAAAAAATAATACCCAAACCTAAAAAAATACATCGTTCCAACAAAGTGTCATTTACAGAAAAAAATATCATTTACAACAATTTTTGGAAAAAAGAGGACGGAAGCTAACTTCGACAAGCCGAAGTTTTAATACCCTTGCAGACTTTGCCGAAATTGCTAAAAGTGAAAAAAGTAGCGAAAGTAATAAGGTATACATAAGTAAACTAGATTTGGATCGTTTCAAGTCAATTGCTATCTCTCCTATCTCCCTTAAGATATAGACTACTGAGCGGCAAGCGCTTTTACCCTAATCAAGATATGCGTAAATAAATAAGAATTGGAAAAATTTATGTTAGTAGCTTACACACTGCGCAAAATATTCTGATAATCGTCAAATTTGGACCGATTTCACCGTATTGTTCCTATGGGAGCTATAGGATATAGACGTCCGATCAGCACGCGCTATTACCTTTATGAAGGAATGCATAAAAAAATACGATTTGAAAAAATGTATAGCAATGCTTTTACACAGCGCGAAATACTCTGACAAACATCAACTTTGGACCGATTTTACCCTATTGTTCCTATTTGAGCTATAGGATATAAACGTCCGATCGCCATGCGCTTTTACCATGATCAAGGTGTACATAAAAAATATGATTTGGAAAGATTCATGTCCATAGCTTTTACACTGCGCGAAATATCATCAATTCTTGCAAAATATATTTAATTGTTCCTATGGGAGCTATAGAATATAGACGTCCGATCGGGGCGATTTTCAAACTTGATCTGCGTACACATGATTTAGGACGAGTGTGAAAGTTTCAGATCGCTAGCTTTTAAACTGAGCTCCAAACGGTATTGAAACAGACGGATATGGCTATATCGACTCCCCTATTGATCCTGATCAAATATATATACTTTATAGGGTCGGAAACGATGACCCCCTATGACATAGCCAAATCCGAAGAAAATCACCTCTATTTTCAGTATTTTAAATACTTATCGAATGTCGGAATGTCATACCTCGTTAAATTCGTTTAAATCACCTCGATTTATCTGTTATTTAATTAAAACCTGGGAAATAGTATTCGGATGTTTTAATGGTATACCTCGTTGATTTCGTTACACAATTTCAAGAATTTAAAGAAAACAAGAAAGGAAAGCTAACTTCGGACGGAGCCGAAGTTGATATACCCTTGCAGAATATTCTGTAAATT
Source organism: Drosophila carrolli (assembly GCA_018152295.1). Classification (NCBI taxonomy): domain Eukaryota; kingdom Metazoa; phylum Arthropoda; class Insecta; order Diptera; family Drosophilidae; genus Drosophila; species Drosophila carrolli. The sequence goes on from JAECXJ010000306.1 coordinate 524,878, forward strand.
ATATTCTTCAAAATTATTCATATGATGTATTTAAAGTTATGACATTTCCGATCAATCAGTTATATGGCGGCTATAGGATATAGTCGTCCGATCCTTATGAAATTCGGTAGGTAGAATTAATTGGCCAAAAAAAAAACTCATAGAAAATCCCAACTTCCTAACTTTAAAAACACCAACGTTATGGCTTTTCCGATCGTTCAGTTATATGGCAGCTATATGATATCGCCCGATCCGGCTCGTTCCGACTTATATACTACCTGCAACAGAAAGACAACTTTTGGGAAAGTTTCAAGCAGATAGCTTAAAAACTGAGGGACTAGTTTGCGTAGAAACGGACGGACGGACGGGCAGACGGACAGTCGGACATGGCTAGATCGACTCTCCTGGTGATGCTGATCAAGAATATATATACTTTATAGGGTCGGAAATGTCTCCTTCACTGCGTTGCAAACTTTTGACTGAAATTATAATACCCTCTGCAAGGGTATAAAAATATCATTTGATAAATTATTTGCCCAATGCCCAAGTCTGAAAAAAATCACCTTGATTTTAAAGGAATTAAACGAGGTATGCCATCCTAATATTCGGCCACTATGTCCCAGGTTTTGATTAAAAAACCGATAAGTCGAGGTGATTTTCTCCGGACTTGGGCCTTGTCTTAAGGAGACTTTACCGAAATTGCTAAAAGTGAAAAAGTAGCGAAAGGAATAAGGTATACATAAGTAAACTAGATTTGGATCGTTTCAAGTCAATTGCTATCTCTCCTATCTCCCTTAAGATATAGACTACTGAGCGGCAAGCGCTTTTACCCTAATCAAGATATGCGTAAATAAATAAGAATTGGAAAAATTTATGTTAGTAGCTTACACACTGCGCAAAATATTCTGATAATCGTCAAATTTGGACCGATTTCACCGTATTGTTCCTATGGGAGCTATAGGATATAGACGTCCGATCAGCACGCACTATTACCTTTATGAAGGAATGCATAAAAAAATACGATTTGAAAAAATGTATAGCAATGCTTTTACACAGCGCGAAATACTCTGACAAACATCAACTTTGGACCGATTTTACCCTATTGTTCCTATTTGAGCTATAGGATATAAACGTCCGATCGCCATGCGCTTTTACCATGATCAAGGTGTACATAAAAAAATATGATTTGGAAAGATTCATGTCCATAGCTTTTACACTGCGCGAAATATCATCAATTCTTGCAAAATATATTTAATTGTTCCTATGGGAGCTATAGAATATAGACGTCCGATCGGGGCGATTTTCAAACTTGATCTGCGTACACATGATTTAGGACGAGTGTGAAAGTTTCAGATCGCTAGCTTTTAAACTGAGCTCCAAACGGTATTGAAACAGACGGATATGGCTATATCGACTCCCCTATTGATCCTGATCAAATATATATACTTTATAGGGTCGGAAACGATGACCCCCTATGACATAGCCAAATCCGAAGAAAATCACCTCTATTTTCAGTATTTTAAATACTTATCGAATGTCGGAATGTCATACCTCGTTAAATTCGTTTAAATCACCTCGATTTATCTGTTATTTAATTAAAACCTGGGAAATAGTATTCGGATGTTTTAATGGTATACCTCGTTGATTTCGTTACACAATTTCAAGAATTTAAAAGAAAACAAGAAAGGAAAGCTAACTTCGGACGGAGCCGAAGTTGATATACCCCTGCAGAATATTCTGTAAATTATATTCTTCAAAATTATTCATATGATGTATTTAAAGTTATGACATTTCCGATCAATCAGTTATATGGCGGCTATAGGATATAGTCGTCCGATCCTTATGAAATTCGGTAGGTAGAAGCAATTGGCCAAAAATAAAACTCATAGAAAATCCCAACTTCCTAACTTTAAAAACACCAACGTTATGGCTTTTCCGATCGTTCAGTTATATGGCAGCTATATGATATCGCCCGATCCGGCTCGTTCCGACTTATATACTACCTGCAACAGAAAGACAACTTTTGGGAAAGTTTCAAGCAGATAGCTTAAAAACTGAGGGACTAGTTTGCGTAGAAACGGACGGACGGACGGGCAGACGGACAGTCGGACATGGCTAGATCGACTCTCCTGGTGATGCTGATCAAGAATATATATACTTTATAGGGTCGGAAATGTCTCCTTCACTGCGTTGCAAACTTTTGACTGAAATTATAATACCCTCTGCAAGGGTATAAAAATATCATTTGATAAATTATTTGCCCAATGCCCAAGTCTGGAAAAAATCACCTTGATTTTAAAGGAATTAAACGAGGTATGCCATCCTAATATTCGGCCACTATGTCCCAGGTTTTGATTAAAAAACCGATAAGTCGAGGTGATTTTCTCCGGACTTGGGCCTTGTCTTAAGGGCGTTTACGAAAAAATTTTTCAAACAATTTTTTTATACCCGTTACTCGTAGAGTAAAAGGGTATATTGTATTCGTGCAAAAGTATGTAACAGCTAGAAGGAAGCGTTTCCGACCCTATAAAGTATATATATTCTTGATCAGGGTCACTAGCCGAGTCGATATAGCCATGTCCGTCTGTCCGTCTGTCCGTCTGTCCGTCTGTCCGTCTGTCCGTCTGTCCGTCTGTCTGTCTGTCTGTCCGTCTGTCTGTCCGTCCGTATGAACGCTAAGATCTCGGAAACTATAAAAGCTAGAAGATTGGCATTTTGCATGCAGATTCTAGGAGTTCCTACGCAGCGCAAGTTTGTTTCAAAAAGGTGCCACGCCCCCTTTAACGCCCACAATCGCTTATAAACGATAGATCGACTCTCCTGGTGATGCTGATCAAGAATATATATACTTTATAGGGTCGGAAATGTCTCCTTCACTGCGTTGCAAACTTTTGACTGAAATTATAATACCCTCTGCAAGGGTATAAAAATATCATTTGATAAATTATTTGCCCAATGCCCAAGTCTGGAAAAAATCACCTTGATTTTAAAGGAATTAAACGAGGTATGCCATCCTAATATTCGGCCACTATGTCCCAGGTTTTGATTAAAAAACCGATAAGTCGAGGTGATTTTCTCCGGACTTGGGCCTTGTCTTAAGGGCGTTTACGAAAAATTTTTCAAACAATATTTTTATACCCGTTACTCGTAGAGTAAAAGGGTATATTGTATTCGTGCAAAAGTATGTAACAGCTAGAAGGAAGCGTTTCCGACCCTATAAAGTATATATTCTTGATCAGGGTCACTAGCCGAGTCGATATAGCCATGTCCGTCTGTCCGTCTGTCCGTCTGTCCGTCTGTCCGTCTGTCCGTCTGTCTGTCTGTCTGTCCGTCTGTCTGTCCGTCCGTATGAACGCTAAGATCTCGGAAACTATAAAAGCTAGAAGATTGGCATTTTGCATGCAGATTCTAGGAGTTCCTACGCAGCGCAAGTTTGTTTCAAAAAGGTGCCACGCCCCCTTTAACGCCCACAATCGCTTATAAACGATTTTAAAAATTTAAATATTTCGGAAAAGTAAAAATGCAGTTTTATTGTGTTTATTAATACCTATCGAAATGTAGAAGAAATTTTTCAAATCGGACCATTCGTTAAAAAGTTATGCGTGATCAAAGTTTCTATCTCCATCTCCCTCGCACTCCCTTTACCTGAGTAACGGGTATCTGATAGTCGGGGCACCCGACTATAGCGTTCTCTCTTGTTTTTCTGTAAATTCGACTTTTTTCGAAATTTTGTAAAACTTGTTTTCAAACTTGATTTGCGTACACTTGTTTTAGGACGACTGTGAAAGTTTCAGATCGCTAGCTTTTAAACTGAGCTCGAAAACGGTATTGAAACAGACGGACATGGCTAAATCGACTCCCCTATTGATACTGATCAAGAATATATTACTTTATAGGGTCGGAAACGTCTCCTTCACTGCGTTACAAACTTCTGACCAAAATTATAATACCCTTTGCAAGGGTATAAAAGATTAGCTATACGTAATTAATTTCATTTTTAAATAGCGGATGTAGTATGTACTTGTCTGATTGGCAGCAACTTTTACCCTGAGCAAGGTATAGATAAATAAATTATATAAATTGCATAGAGTCATGCCAATAGCTTTTATACTGCAAAATTGTCATATAGGAAAAAGGGATATTTTCGCAGCCTTTAACTTTTTTCCTACCTAGCTATACGATATAGACGTCCAATCGGCAAGCGCTTTTACCCTGATCAAGGTATGCGTAAATAAATAAGACTTGGACAAATTTATGTCAATAGCTTATACACTGCGCTAAATATTCTAAAAAAACATGAAATTTTGACCGATTTCACCGTATTGATCCTATGGGGCTATAGGATATAGACGTCCGATAAGCACGCGCTCCTACCATTATGAAGGAATGCATAAAAAAATACGATTTGAAAAAATTTATAGCAATCGATTTTACACAGCGCGAAATACTCTGAAAAACATCAAATTTGGACCGATTTTACCCTATTGTTCCTAAGGGAGCTTTAGGATATAGACGACCGATCGCCACGCGCTTTTACCATGATCAAGGTGTACATAAAAAATACGATTTGGAAAGATTCATGTCCATAGCTTTTACACTGCGCGAAATATCATCAATTCTTGCAAGATATATCCAATTGTTCATATGGAAGCTATAGGATATAGACGTCCGATCGGGGCGATTTTCAAACTTGATCTGAGTAGGACGAGTGTGAAAGTTTCAGATCGCTAGCTTTTAAACTGAGCTCGCAAACGGTATTGAAACAGACGGACAGACGGATATGGCTATATCGACTCCCCTATTGATCCTGATCAAGAATATATAAGTTATGACCAGTCATGGTCGGGGGGAAATAATTCCCCTTATATTACCTAAAAGATGTTATTTTCATGCTGATCCTTCCTGGTGATGAAACATTTTTTTGAAAACGTCCTTATGACAAGGCCCAAGTCCGGAGAAAATTTCCTCGATTTATTAATTTTTTTATCAAAATAGTGGTTTTTGGCATACCTCCTTGAATTCGTTACAATATTTCGAACAAAGTGGAATTTACAGAATTTCATTTGAAAAATTGTTTCGAAAAAAGACCGAAAATGACAATGCCCAAGTCTGAAAAAAAATCACCTTGATTGTTCGGTTTTTTATTCAAAATTCTGGGAAATGGTGGCCGAATGTTGGAATGACATACCTTGTTGAGTAGAAATTTATAAAAAAAATATCGTTTGAAACATTTTTTTTGAAAACGCCCTTATGACAAGGCCCAAGTCCGGAGAAAATTTCATCGATGAATTAGTTTTTTATCAAAACCCTTGGAAATAGTGGTTTCATTTTGGAATGGCATACCTCGTTGAATTCGTTACAAAATTTCGAACAAAGTGGAATTTACAGAATTTCATTTGAAAAATTGTTTCGAAAAAAAACCCAAATGTCCAAGTCTGGAAAAAATCACATTGATTTTTCGGTTTTTATTCAAAATTCTGGGAAATAGTGGTCGAATGCTAGAATGGCATACCTCGTTGAGTTGGAATTTACAAAAAAATATCGTTTGAAAAATTTTTTAGAAAACGTCCTTTTTATTCAAAATTCTGGGAAATAGTGGTCGTATGTTGGAATGGCATACCTCGTTGAGTTGGAATTTACAGAAAAAAAATATCGTTTGAAACATTTTTTCGAAAACGCCCTTATGACAAGGCCCAAGTCCGGAGAAAATCACCTCGATTTATCGGTTTTTTAATCAAAACCCTGGGAAATAGTGTTCGGATGTTGGAATGGCATACCTCGTTGAATTCGTTACAAAATTTCAAACAAAGTGGAATTTACAGAATTTCATTTGAAAAATTGTTTCAAAAAAACCCAAATAGAAATGCCCAAGTCTGGAAAAAATCACCTTAATTTTTCGGTTTTTTATTCAAAATTCTGGGAAATAGTGGTTAGAATGGCATACCTCGTTGAGTTGGAATTTACAGAAAAATATCGTTTGAAACATTTTTTTTGAAAACGCCCTTATGACAAGGCCCAAGTCCGGAGAAGATTTCCTCGATGTATTAGTTTTTATCAAAACCCTTGGAAATAGTGGTTTCATTTTGAATGGCATAAACGCCCTTATGACAAGGCCCAAGTCCGAGAAAATCAGCTCGATTTATCTGTTTTTTAATCAAAACCCTGGGAAATAGTGTTCGGATGTTGGATATGCCACGTTGAGTTGGAATTTACAGAAAAAAATAATACCTAAACCTAAAAAAATACATCGTTCCAACAAAGTGTCATTTACAGAAAAAAATATCATTTAAAACAATTCTTGGAAAAAAGAGGACGGAATTTCATTTGAAAAATTGTTTCGAAAAAAAACCCAAATGTCCAAGTCTGGAAAAATCACATTGATTTTTCGGTTTTTATTCAAAATTCTGGGAAATAGTGGTCGAATGCTAGAATGGCATACCTCGTTGAGTTGGAATTTACAAAAAAAAATATCGTTTGAAAAATTTTTTAGAAAACGTCCTTATGACAAGGCCCAAGTCCGAGAAAATCAACTCGATTTATAGGTTTTTTAATCAAAACCCTGGGAAATAGTGTTCGGATGTTGGAATGGCAACCTCGTTGTATTCGTTACAAAATTTCAAACAAAGTGGAATTTACAGAATTTCATTTGAAAAATTGTTTCGAAAAAAACCCAAATGGAAATGCCCAAGTCTGGAAAAAATCACCTTAATTTTTCGGTTTTTTATTCAAAATTCTGGGAAATAGTGGTCGAATGTTAGAATGGCATACCTTGAGTTGAGTTGGAATTTACAGAAAAAAATATCGTTTGAAACATTTTTTTGAAAACGCCCTTATGACAAGGCCCAAGTCCGGAGAAGATTTCCTCGTTGTATTAGTTTTTATCAAAACCCTTGGAAATAGTGGTTTCATTTTGGAATGGCATACCTCGTTGAATTCGTTACAAAATTTCGAACAAAGTGGAATTTACAGAATTTCATTTGAAGGTGTACATAAAAAAATACGATTTGGAAAGATTCATGTCCATAGCTTTTACACTGCGCGAAATATCATCAATTCTTGCAAGATATATCCAATTGTTCATATGGAAGCTATAGGATATAGACGTCCGATCGGGGCGATTTTCAAACTTGATCTGAGTAGGACGAGTGTGAAAGTTTCAGATCGCTAGCTTTTAAACTGAGCTCGCAAACGGTATTGAAACAGACGGACAGACGGATATGGCTATATCGACTCCCCTATTGATCCTGATCAAGAATATATAAGTTATCACCAGTCATGGTCGGGGGGGAAATAATTCCCCTTATATTACCTAAAAGATGTTATTTTCATGCTGATCCTTCCTGGTGATGAAACATTTTTTTGAAAACGTCCTTATGACAAGGCCCAAGTCCGGAGAAAATTTCCTCGATTTATTAGTTTTTTATCAAAATAGTGGTTTTTGGCATACCTCCTTGAATTCGTTACAATATTTCGAACAAAGTGGAATTTACAGAATTTCATTTGAAAAATTGTTTCGAAAAAGACCGAAAATGACAATGCCCAAGTCTGAAAAAAATCGGTTTTTTATTCAAAATTCTGGGAAATGGTGGCCGAATGTTGGAATGACATACCTTGTTGAGTAGAAATTTATAAAAAAAAAATATCGTTTGAAACATTTTTTTTGAAAACGCCCTTATGACAAGGCCCAAGTCCGGAGAAAATTTCATCGATGAATTAGTTTTTTATCAAAACCCTTGGAAATAGTGGTTTCATTTTGGAATGGCATACCTCGTTGAATTCGTTACAAAATTTCGAACAAAGTGGAATTTACAGAATTTCATTTGAAAAATTGTTTCGAAAAAAAACCCAAATGTCCAAGTCTGGAAAAAATCACATTGATTTTTCGGTTTTTATTCAAAATTCTGGGAAATAGTGGTCGAATGCTAGAATGGCATACCTCGTTGAGTTGGAATTTACAAAAAAATATCGTTTGAAAAATTTTTTAGAAAACGCCCTTATGACAAGGCCCAAGTCCGAGAAAATCAACTCGATTTATAGGTTTTTTAATCAAAACCCTGGGAAATAGTGTTCGGATGTTGGAATGGCAACCTCGTTGTATTCGTTACAAAATTTCAAACAAAATGGAATTTACAGAATTTCATTTGAAAAATTGTTTCGAAAAAAACCCAAATGGAAATGCCCAAGTCTGGAAAAAATCACCTTAATTTTTCGGTTTTTTATTCAAAATTCTGGGAAATAGTGGTCGAATGTTAGAATGGCATACCTTGAGTTGAGTTGGAATTTACAGAAAAAAATATCGTTTGAAACATTTTTTTTGAAAACGCCCTTATGACAAGGCCCAAGTCCGGAGAAGATTTCCTCGTTGTATTAGTTTTTTATCAAAACCCTTGGAAATAGTGGTTTCATTTTGGAATGGCATACCTCGTTGAATTCGTTACAAAATTTCGAACAAAGTGGAATTTACAGAATTTCATTTGAAAAATTTTTTCGAAAAAAAACCCATGGAAATGCCCAAGTCTGGAAAAAATCACCTTGATTTTTCGGTTTTGTATTCAAAATTCTGGGAAATAGTGGTCGAATGTTAGAATGGCATACCTCGTTGAGTTGGAATTTGCAAAAAAAAATATCGTTTGAAAATTTTTTTAGAAAACGCCCTTATGACAAGGCCCAAGTCCGAGAAAATCAACTCGATTTATCGGTTTTTTAATCAAAACCCTGGGAAATAGTGTTCGGATGTTGAAATGGCAACCTCGTTGTATTCGTTACAAAATTTCAAACAAAGTGGAATTTACAGAATTTCATTTGAAAAATTGTTTCGAAAAAACCCAAATAGAAATGCCCAAGTCTGGAAAAAAATCACCTTAATTTTTCGGTTTTTTATTCAAAATTCTGGGAAATAGTGGTTAGAATGGCATACCTCGTTGAGTTGGAATTTACAGAAAAAAATATCGTTTGAAACATTTTTTTTGAAAACGCCCTTATGACAAGGCCCAAGTCCGGAGAAGATTTCCTCGATGTATTAGTTTTTTATCAAAACCCTTGGAAATAGTGGTTTCATTTTGAATGGCATAAACGCCCTTATGACAAGGCCCAAGTCCGAGAAAATCAGCTCGATTTATCTGTTTTTTAATCAAAACCCTGGGAAATAGTGTTCGGATGTTGGATATGCCACGTTGAGTTGGAATTTACAGAAAAAATAATACCTAAACCTAAAAAAATACATCGTTCCAACAAAGTGTCATTTACAGAAAAAAATATCATTTAAAACAATTCTTGGAAAAAGAGGACGGAAGCTAACTTCGGCAAGCCGAAGTTTTAATACCCTTGCAGACTTTGCCGAAATTGCTAAAACTGAAAAAGTAGCGAAAGGAATAAGGTATACATAAATAAACTAGATTTGCGTCGTTTGATGTCAATTGCTTTTATACTGCAAAAATGTCATATAAAATAGAAACGAGGACGGAAGCTAACTTCGGCAAGCCGAAGTTTTAATACCCTTGCAGACTTTGCCGAAATTGCTAAAACTGAAAAAGTAGCGAAAGGAATAAGGTATACATAAATAAACTAGATTTGCGTCGTTTGATGTCAATTGCTTTTATACTGCAAAAATGTCATATAAAAATAGAAAAAAAGGGATACTTTCGCAGCCTTTAACTATTTTTCCTACGGAAGCTATAAGAAATAGACGTCCGATCGGCAAGCGCTTTTACCCTAATCAAGATATGCGTAAATAAATAAGACTTGGAAAAATTTATGTCAGTAGCTTACACACTACGTGAAAAATTCAGAAAACCAACAAATTTGGACCGATTTCACCGAATTGTTCCTATGGGACCTATAGGATATAGACGTCCGATCGCCAAGCGCTTTACCCTGATCAAGGTATGCATAAAAAAATAAGATTTGGAAAGATTTATGTTAAATGCTTTTACACTGCGCGAAATATCTTCCATTCTTGAAAGTTATATCCGATTGTTCCTTTGGGAGCTATAGGATATAGACGTCCGATCAGCACGCGCTTTTACCTTGATGATGGAATGCATAAAAAAATACGATTTGAAAAAATTTATAGCAATAGCTTTTACACAGCGCGAAATATTCTGAAAAACATCAAATTTGGACCGATTTTACCCTATTGTTCCTATGGGAGCTATAGGATATAGACGTCCGATCGCCACGCGCTTTTACCCTGATCAAGGTATGCATAAAAAAATACGATTTGGAAAGATTCATGTCAAAAGCTTTTACACTGCGCGAAATATCATCAATTCTGGCAAGATATATCCGATTGTTCCTATGGGAGCTATAGGATATAGACGTCCGATCGGATTTTCAAACTTGATCTGCGTACACATGTTTTAGGACGAGTGTGAAAGTTTCAGATCGCTAGCTTTTAAACTGAGCTCGCAAACGGTATTGAAACAGACGGACAGACGGACAGACGGACATGGCTATATCGACTCAGGAGGTGATCCTGATCAAGAATATATATACTTTATAGGGTCGGAAACGTCTCCTTCACTGCGTTACAAACTTCTGACCAAAATTATAATACCCTCTGCAAGGGTATAAAAATTAAGTTTTCTGTAATTATATGTAATTATATACGTAATTAATTTAATTTTAAATAGCGGATGTAGTATGTACTTGTCTGATTGGCAGCAACTTTTACCCTGAGCAAGGTGTACATAAATAAATTAGATAAATTGCATAGTTTCATGCCAATAGCTTTTATACTGCAAAATTGTCATATACAAATAGGGAAAAAGGGATATTTTCGCAGCCTTTAACAATTTTTCCTACGGAAGCTATACGATATAGACGTCCAATCGGCAAGCGCTTTTACCCTGATCAAGGTATGCGTAAATAAATAAGACTTGGAAAAATGTATGTCAATAGCTTATACACTGCGCGAAATATTCTAAAAAACATGAAATTTTGACCGATTTCACCGTATTGTTCCTATGGGAGCTATAGGATATAGACGTCCGATCAGCACGCGCTTTTACCTTGATGAAGGAATGCATAAAAAATACGATTTGAAAAAATGTACAGCAATAGCTTTTACACATCGCGAAATATTCTGAAAAACATCAAATTTGGACCGATTTTACCCTATTGTTCCTATGGGAGCTATAGGATATAGACGTCCGATCGTCACGCGCTTTTACCCTGATCAAGGTACGCATAAAAAAATAAGATTTGGAAAGATTTATGTCAATAGCTTTTACACTGCGCGAAATATCCTAAAAATCATTAAATTTTAACCGATTTTACCCTATTGTTCCTATGGGAGCTATAGGATATAGACGTCCGATCGCCACGCGCTTTTACCCTGATCAAGGTATGCATAAAAAATACGATTGGTAAAGATTAATGTCAATAGCTTTTTACACTGCACGAAATATCATAAATTCTTGCAAGATATATCCAATAGTTCCTATGGGAGCTATAGGATATAGACGTCCGATCGGGGCGATTTTCAAACTTGATCTGCGTACACATGTTTTAGGACGATTGTGAAAGTTTCAGATCGCTAGCTTTTAAACTGAGCTCGCAAACGGTATTGAAACAGACGGACAGACGGACAGACAGACGGACAGACGGACATGGCTATATCGACTCGGCTAGTGACCCTGATCAAGAATATATATACTTTATAGGGTCGGAAACGCTTCCTTCTAGCTGTTACATACTTTTGCACGAATACAATATACCCTTTTACTCTACGAGTAACGGGTATAAATATCGTTTGAAAAATTTTTTAGAAAACGCCCTTATGACAAGGCCCAAGTCCGAGAAAATCAGCTCGATTTATCTGTTTTTTAATCAAAACCCTGGGAAATAGTGTTCGGATGTTGGATATGCCTCGTTGAGTTGGAATTTACAGAAAAAAATAATACCTAAACCTAAAAAAAATACATCGTTCCAACAAAGTGTCATTTACAGAAAAAATATCATTTAAAACAATTCTTGGAAAAAAGAGGACGGAAGCTAACTTCGGCAAGCCGAAGTTTTAATACCCTTGCAGACTTTGCCGAAATTGCTAAAAGTGAAAAAGTAGGGAAAGGAATAAGGTATACATAAGTAAACTAGATTTGGATCGTTTCAAGTCAATTGCTTTTATACTGCAAAAATGTCAAATATACAAATAGAAAAAAGGGATACTTTCGCAGACAATTTTTCCTATCTCCCTTAAGATATAGACCCTAATAAAGATATGCGTAAATAAATAAGAATTGAAAAAATGTATGTTAGTAGCTTACACACTGCGCAAAATATTCTGATAATCGTCAAATTTGGACCGATTTCACCGTATTGTTCCTATGGGAGCTATAGGATATAGACGTAGGATCGTCACGCGCTTTCACCTTGATCAATGTATGCATACAAAATACGATTTGGAAAGATTTATGTCAATAGCTTGTATACTGCCCGAAATATCCTAAAAATCAATAAATGTCAACCGATTTTACCCTTTTGTTCTATGGAAGCTATAGGGTATAGACGTCCGATCGTCACGCGCTTTTACCCCAATCAAAGTACGCATAAAAAACAAGAGAGAACGCTATAGTCGGGTGCCCCTGACTATCAGATACCCGTTACTCAGGTAAAGGGAGTGCGAGGGAGATGGAGATAGAAACTTTGATCACGCATAACTTTTTAACGAATGGTCCGATTTGAAAAATTTCTTCTACATTTCGATAGGTATTGATAAACACCATAAAACTGAATTTTTACTTTTCCGAAATATTAAAATTTTAAAAATCGTAAATAAGCGATTGTGGGCGTTAAAGGGGCGTGGCACCTTTTTTGAAACAAACTTGCGCTGCGTAGGAATTCATAGAATCTGCATGCAAAATGCCAATCTTCTAGCTTTTATAGTTTGCGAGATCTCAGCGTTCATACGGACAGACATACAGACAGACGGACAGACAGACAGACGGACATGGCTATATCGACTCGGCTAGTGACCCTGATCAAGAATATATATACTTTATAGGGTCGGAAACGCTTCCTTCTAGCTGTTACATACTTTTGCACGAATACAATATACCCTTTTTACTCTACGAGTAACGGGTATAAATATCGTTTGAAAAATTTTTAGAAAACGCCCTTATGACAAGGCCCAAGTCCGAGAAAATCAGCTCGATTTATCTGTTTTTTAATCAAAACCCTGGGAAATAGTGTTCGGATGTTGGATATGCCTCGTTGAGTTGGAATTTACAGAAAAAAATAATACCTAAACCTAAAAAAATACATCGTTAAAACAAAGTTTCATTTACAGAAAAAAATATCATTTAAAACAATTCTTGGAAAAAAGAGGACGGAAGCTAACTTCGGCAAGCCGAAGTTTTAATACCCTTGCAGACTTTGCCGAAATTGCTAAAAGTGAAAAAGTAGGGAAAGGAATAAGGTATACATAAGTAAACTAGATTTGGATCGTTTCAAGTCAATTGCTTTTATACTGCAAAAAATGTCAAATATACAAATAGAAAAAAAGGGATACTTTCGCAGACAATTTTTCCTATCTCCTTAAGATATAGACCCTAATAAAGATATGCGTAAATAAATAAGAATTGAAAAAATGTATGTTAGTAGCTTACACACTGCGCAAAATATTCTGATAATCGTCAAATTTGGACCGATTTCACCGTATTGTTCCTATGGGAGCTATAGGATATAGACGTAGGATCGTCACGCGCTTTCACCTTGATCAATGTATGCATACAAAATACGATTTGGAAAGATTTATGTCAATAGCTTGTATACTGCCCGAAATATCCTAAAAATCAATAAATGTCAACCGATTTTACCCTTTTGTTCTATGGAAGCTATAGGGTATAGACGTCCGATCGTCACGCGCTTTTACCCCAATCAAAGTACGCATAAAAAACAAGAGAGAACGCTATAGTCGGGTGCCCCGACTATCAGATACCCGTTACTCAGGTAAAGGGAGTGCGAGGAGATGGAGATAGAAACTTTGATCACGCATAACTTTTTAACGAATGGTCCGATTTGAAAAATTTCTTCTACATTTCGATAGGTATTGATAAACACTATAAAACTGAATTTTTACTTTTCCGAAATATTTAAATTTTTAAAATCGTAAATAAGCGATTGTGGGCGTTAAAGGGGCGTGGCACCTTTTTGAAACAAACTTGCGCTGCGTAGGAATTCATAGAATCTGCATGCAAAATGCCAATCTTCTAGCTTTTATAGTTTCCGAGATCTCAGCGTTCATACGGACAGACAGACGGACAGACGGACAACGGACATGGCTAGATCGACTCGGCTAGTGATCCTGATCAAGAATATATATACTTTATAGGGTCGGAAACGCTTCCTTCTAGCTGTTACATACTTTTGCACGAATACAATATACCCTTTTACTCTACGAGTAACGGGTATAATAAGATTTGGAAATATTTATGTTAATAGTTTTTACACTGCGCGAAATATCTTCCTAACTTGCAAATTATATCCGATTGTTCCTATGGGAGCTATAGGATATAGACATCCGATCGGGGCGGTTTTCAAACTTGATCTGCGTACACTTGTTTTTGGACGACTGTGAAAGATCGCTAGCTTTAAGCTAAGCTCGAAAACGGTATTGAAACAGACGGACAGACGGCTATATCGACTCCCCTATTGATCCTGATCAAAAATATATTTACTTTATAGGGTCGGAAACGTATCCTTCACTGCGTTACAAACTTCTGATCAAAATTATAATACCCTTTGCAAGGGTATAAAAAGATTAGCTATACGTAATTAATTTCATTTTTAAATAGCGGATGTAGTATGTACTTGTCTGATTGGCAGCAACTTTGTACCCTGAGCAAGGTATACATAAATAAATATAAATTGCATAGAGTAATGACAATAGCTTTTATACTGCAAAATTGTCATATACAAATAGGAAAAAAAGGAATATTTTCGCAGCCTTTAACAATTTTTCCTACGGAAGCTATACGATATAGACGTCCAATCGGCAAGCGCTTTTACCCTGATCAAGGTATGATTAAATAAATAAGTTTATAGTTTCCGAGATCTCAGCGTTCATACGGACAGACAGACAGACAGACGGACAGACAGACAGACGGACAGACGGACATGGCTATATCGACTCGGCTAGTGACCCTGATCAAGAATATATATACTTTATAGGGTCGGAAACGCTTCCCTTCTAGCTGTTACATACTTTTGCACGAATACAATATACCCTTTTACTCTACGAGTAACGGGTATAAATATCGTTTGAAAAATTTTTTAGAAAACGCCCTTATGACAAGGCCCAAGTCCGAGAAAATCAGCTCGATTTATCTGTTTTTTAATCAAAACACAGGGAAATAGTGTTCGGATGTTGGAATGGCATACCTCGTTGAGTTGGAATTTACAGAAAAAATAATACCTAAACCTAAAAAAATACATCGTTCCAACAAAGTGTCATTTACAGAAAAAACAAGAGAGAACGCTATAGTCGGGTGCCCCGACTATCAGATACCCGTTACTCAGGTAAAGGGAGTGCGAGGGAGACGGAGATAGAAACTTTGATCACGCATAACTTTTTAACGAATGGTCCGATTTGAAAAATTTCTTCTACATTTCGATAGGTATTGATAAACACCATAAAACTGAATTTTTACTTTTCCGAAATATTTAAATTTTTAAAATCGTAAATAAGCGATTGTGGGCGTTAAAGGGGCGTGGCACCTTTTGAAACAAACTTGCGCTGCGTAGGAATTCATAGAATCTGCATGCAAAATGCCAATCTTCTAGCTTTTATAGTTTCCGAGATCTCAGCGTTCATACGGACAGACAGACGGACAGACGGACAGACAGACGGACAACGGACATGGCTAGATCGACTCGGCTAGTGATCCTGATCAAGAATATATATACTTTATAGGGTCGGAAACGCTTCCTTCTAGCTGTTACATACTTTTGCACGAATACAATATACCCTTTTACTCTACGAGTAACGGGTATAATAAGATTTGGAAATATTTATGTTAATAGTTTTTACACTGCGCGAAATATCTTCCTAACTTGCAAGTTATATCCGATTGTTCCTATGGGAGCTATAGGATATAGACATCCGATCGGGGCGGTTTTCAAACTTGATCTGCGTACACTTGTTTTTGGACGACTGTGAAAGATCGCTAGCTTTTAAGCTAAGCTCGAAAACGGTATTGAAACAGACGGACAGACGGCTATATCGACTCCCCTATTGATCCTGATCAAAAATATATTTACTTTATAGGGTCGGAAACGTATCCTTCACTGCGTTACAAACTTCTGATCAAAATTATAATACCCTTTGCAAGGGTATAAAAAAGATTAGCTATACGTAATTAATTTCATTTTTAAATAGCGGATGTAGTATGTACTTGTCTGATTGGCAGCAACTTTGTACCCTGAGCAAGGTATACATAAATAAATATAAATTGCATAGAGTAATGACAATAGCTTTTATACTGCAAAATTGTCATATACAAATAGGAAAAAAAGGAATATTTTCGCAGCCTTTAACAATTTTTCCTACGGAAGCTATACGATATAGACGTCCAATCGGCAAGCGCTTTTACCCTGATCAAGGTATGAATAAATAAATAAGTTTATAGTTTCCGAGATCTCAGCGTTCATACGGACAGACAGACAGACAGACGGACAGACAGACAGACGGACAGACGGACATGGCTATATCGACTCGGCTAGTGACCCTGATCAAGAATATATATACTTTATAGGGTCGGAAACGCTTCCTTCTAGCTGTTACATACTTTTGCACGAATACAATATACCCTTTTACTCTACGAGTAACGGGTATAATAAGATTTGGAAATATTTATGTTAATAGTTTTTACACTGCGCGAAATATCTTCCTAACTTGCAAGTTATATCCGATTGTTCCTATGGGAGCTATAGGATATAGACATCCGATCGGGGCGGTTTTCAAACTTGATCTGCGTACACTTGTTTTTGGACGACTGTGAAAGATCGCTAGCTTTTAAACTAAGCTCGAAAACGGTATTGAAACAGACGGACAGACGGACATGGCTATATCGACTCCCCTATTGATCCTGATCAAAAATATATATACTTTATAGGGTCGGAAACGTCTCCTTCACTGCGTTACAAACTTCTGACCAAAATTATAATACCCTTTGCAAGGGTATAAAAAGATTAGCTATACGTAATTAATTTCATTTTTAAATAGCGGATGTAGTATGTACTTGTCTGATTGGCAGCAACTTTTACCCTGAGCAAGGTATACATAAATAAATATAAATTGCATAGAGTAATGACAATAGCTTTTATACTGCAAAATTGTCATATACAAATAGGAAAAAAAGGAATATTTTCGCAGCCTTTAACAATTTTTCCTACGGAAGCTATACGATATAGACGTCCAATCGGCAAGCGCTTTTACCCTGATCAAGGTATGATTAAATAAATAAGTTTATAGTTTCCGAGATCTCAGCGTTCATACGGACAGACAGACAGACAGACGGACAGACAGACAGACGGACAGACGGACATGGCTATATCGACTCGGCTAGTGACCCTGATCAAGAATATATATACTTTATAGGGTCGGAAACGCTTCCTTCTAGCTGTTACATACTTTTTGCACGAATACAATATACCCTTTTACTCTACGAGTAACGGGTATAAATATCGTTTGAAAATTTTTTTTAGAAAACGCCCTTATGACAAGGCCCAAGTCCGAGAAAATCAGCTCGATTTATCTGTTTTTTAATCAAAACCCAGGGAAATAGTGTTCGGATGTTGGAATGGCATACCTCGTTGAGTTGGAATTTACAGAAAAAAATAATACCTAAACCTAAAAAAATACATCGTTCCAACAAAGTGTCATTTACAGAAAAAACAAGAGAGAACGCTATAGTCGGGTGCCCCGACTATCAGATACCCGTTACTCAGGTAAAGGGAGTGCGAGGGAGACGGAGATAGAAACTTTGATCACGCATAACATTTTAACGAATGGTCCGATTTGAAAAATTTCTTCTACATTTCGATAGGTATTGATAAACACAATAAAACTGCATTTTTACTTTTCCGAAATATTTAAATTTTTAAAATCGTATATAAGCGATTGTGGGCGTTAAAGGGGCGTGGCACCATTTTGAAACAAACTTGCGCTGCGTAGGAACTTCTAAAATCTACATGCAAAATGCCAATCTTCTAGCTTTTATAGTTTCCGAGATCTCAGCGTTCATACGGACAGACAGACAGACGGACAGACAGACGGACAGACGGACATGGCTAGATCGACTCGGCTAGTGATCCTGATCAAGAATATATATACTTTATAGGGTCGGAAACGCTTCCTTCTAGCTGTTACATACTTTTGCACGAATACAATATACCCTTTTACTCTACGAGTAACGGGTATAAATATCATTTAAAACAATTCTTGGAAAAAGAGGACGGAAGCTAACTTCGGCAAGCCGAAGTTTTAATGCCCTTGCAGACTTTGCCGAAATTGCTAAAAGTGAAAAAGTAGGGAAAGGAATAAGGTATACATAAGTAAACTAGATTTGGATCGTTTCAAGTCAATTGCTTTTATACTGCAAAAATGTCAAATATACAAATAGAAAAAAAAAGGGATACTTTCGCAGACCTTAACAATTTTTCCTATCTCCCTTAAGATATAGACCCTAATAAAGATATGCGTAAATAAATAAGAATTGAAAAAAATGTATGTTAGTAGCTTACACACTGCGCAAAATATTCTGATAATCGTCAAATTTGGACCGATTTCACCGTATTGTTCCTATGGGAGCTATAGGATATAGACGTAGGATCGTCACGCGCTTTCACCTTGATCAATGTATGCATACAAAATACGATTTGGAAAGATTTATGTCAATAGCTTGTATACTGCCCGAAATATCCTAAAAATCAATAAAAGTCAACCGATTTTACCCTTTTGTTCTATGGAAGCTATAGGGTATAGACGTCCGATCGTCACGCGCTTTTACCCCAATCAAAGTACGCATAAAAAAACAAGAGAGAACGCTATAGTCGGGTGCCCCGACTATCAGATACCCGTTACTCCGGTAAAGGGAGTGCGAGGGAGATGGAGATAGAAACTTTGATCACGCATAACTTTTTAACGAATGGTCCGATTTGAAAAATTTCTTCTACATTTCGATAGGTATTGATAAACACCATAAAACTGAATTTTTACTTTTCCGAAATATTTAAATTTTTAAAATCGTAAATAAGCGATTGTGGGCGTTAAAGGGGTGTGGCACCTTTTTGAAACAAACTTGCGCTGCGTAGGAATTCATAGAATCTGCATGCAAAATGCCAATCTTCTAGCCTTTATAGTTTCCGAGATCTCAGCGTTCATACGGACAGACAGACGGACAGACAGACGGACAGACGGACAGACGGACATGGCTAGATCGACTCGGCTAGTGATCCTGATCAAGAATATATATACTTTATAGGGTCGGAAACGCTTCCTTCTAGCTGTTACATACTTTTGCACGAATACAATATACCCTTTTACTCTACGAGTAACGGGTATAATAAGATTTGGAAATATTTATGTTAATAGCTTTTACACTGCGCGAAATATCTTCCTAACTTGCAAGTTATATCCGATTGTTCCTATGGGAGCTATAGGATATAGACATCCGATCGGGGCGGTTTTCAAACTTGATCTGCGTACACTTGTTTTTGGACGACTGTGAAAGATCGCTAGCTTTTAAGCTAAGCTCGAAAACGGTATTGAAACAGACGGACAGACGGCTATATCGACTCCCCCATTGATCCTGATCAAAAATATATTTACTTTATAGGGTCGGAAACGTATCCTTCACTGCGTTACAAACTTCTGACCAAAATTATAATACCCTTTGCAAGGGTATAAAAAAGATTAGCTATACGTAATTAATTTCATTTTTAAATAGCGGATGTAGTATGTACTTGTCTGATTGGCAGCAACTTTGTACCCTGAGCAAGGTATACATAAATAAATATAAATTGCATAGAGTAATGACAATAGCTTTTATACTGCAAAATTGTCATATACAAATAGGAAAAAAAGGAATATTTTCGCAGCCTTTAACAATTTTTCCTACGGAAGCTATACGATATAGACGTCCAATCGGCAAGCGCTTTTACCCTGATCAAGGTATGATTAAATAAATAAGTTTATAGTTTCCGAGATCTCAGCGTTCATACGGACAGACAGACAGACAGACGGACAGACAGACAGACGGACAGACGGACATGGCTATATCGACTCGGCTAGTGACCCTGATCAAGAATATATATACTTTATAGGGTCGGAAACGCTTCCTTCTAGCTGTTACATACTTTTGCACGAATACAATATACCCTTTTACTCTACGAGTAACGGGTATAAATATCGTTTGAAAAATTTTTTAGAAAACGCCCTTATGACAAGGCCCAAGTCCGAGAAAATCAGCTCGATTTATCTGTTTTTTAATCAAAACCCAGGGAAATAGTGTTCGGATGTTGGAATGACATACCTCGTTGAGTTGGAATTTACAGAAAAAAATAATACCTAAACCTAAAAAAATACATCGTTCCAACAAAGTGTCATTTACAGAAAAAACAAGAGAGAACGCTATAGTCGGGTGCCCCGACTATCAGATACCCGTTACTCAGGTAAAGGGAGTGCGAGGGAGACGGAGATAGAAACTTTGATCACGCATAACTTTTTAACGAATGGTCCGATTTGAAAAATTTCTTCTACATTTCGATAGGTATTGATAAACACAATAAAACTGCATTTTTACTTTTCCGAAATATTTAAATTTTTAAAATCGTATATAAGCGATTGTGGGCGTTAAAGGGGGCGTGGCACCATTTTGAAACAAACTTGCGCTGCGTAGGAACTTCTAAAATCTACATGCAAAATGCCAATCTTCTAGCTTTTATAGTTTCCGAGATCTCAGCGTTCATACGGACAGACAGACAGACGGACAGACAGACGGACAGACGGACATGGCTAGATCGACTCGGCTAGTGATCCTGATCAAGAATATATATACTTTATAGGGTCGGAAACGCTTCCTTCTAGCTGTTACATACTTTTGCACGAATACAATATACCCTTTTACTCTACGAGTAACGGGTATAAATATCATTTAAAACAATTCTTGGAAAAAAGAGGACGGAAGCTAACTTCGGCAAGCCGAAGTTTTAATGCCCTTGCAGACTTTGCCGAAATTGCTAAAAGTGAAAAAGTAGGGAAAGGAATAAGGTATACATAAGTAAACTAGATTTGGATCGTTTCAAGTCAATTGCTTTTATACTGCAAAAATGTCAAATATACAAATAGAAAAAAGGGATACTTTCGCAGACCTTAACAATTTTTCCTATCTCCCTTAAGATATAGACCCTAATAAAGATATGCGTAAATAAATAAGAATTGAAAAAAATGTATGTTAGTAGCTTACACACTGCGCAAAATATTCTGATAATCGTCAAATTTGGACCGATTTCACCGTATTGTTCCTATGGGAGCTATAGGATATAGACGTAGGATCGTCACGCGCTTTCACCTTGATCAATGTATGCATACAAAATACGATTTGGAAAGATTTATGTCAATAGCTTGTATACTGCCCGAAATATCCTAAAAATCAATAAATGTCAACCGATTTTACCCTTTTGTTCTATGGAAGCTATAGGGTATAGACGTCCGATCGTCACGCGCTTTTACCCCAATCAAAGTACGCATAAAAAACAAGAGAGAACGCTATAGTCGGGTGCCCCGACTATCAGATACCCGTTACTCAGGTAAAGGGAGTGCGAGGGAGATGGAGATAGAAACTTTGATCACGCATAACTTTTTAACGAATGGTCCGATTTGAAAAATTTCTTCTACATTTCGATAGGTATTGATAAACACCATAAAACTGAATTTTTACTTTTCCGAAATATTAAAATTTTAAAAATCGTAAATAAGCGATTGTGGGCGTTAAAGGGGCGTGGCACCTTTTTGAAACAAACTTGCGCTGCGTAGGAATTCATAGAATCTGCATGCAAAATGCCAATCTTCTAGCTTTTATAGTTTGCGAGATCTCAGCGTTCATACGGACAGACAGACAGACAGACGGACAGACAGACAGACGGACATGGCTATATCGACTCGGCTAGTGACCCTGATCAAGAATATATATACTTTATAGGGTCGGAAACGCTTCCTTCTAGCTGTTACATACTTTTGCACGAATACAATATACCCTTTTACTCTACGAGTAACGGGTATAAATATCGTTTGAAAAATTTTTTAGAAAACGCCCTTATGACAAGGCCCAAGTCCGAGAAAATCAGCTCGATTTATCTGTTTTTTAATCAAAACCCTGGGAAATAGTGTTCGGATGTTGGATATGCCTCGTTGAGTTGGAATTTACAGAAAAAAATAATACCTAAACCTAAAAAAATACATCGTTCCAACAAAGTGTCATTTACAGAAAAAAATATCATTTAAAACAATTCTTGGAAAAAAGAGGACGGAAGCTAACTTCGGCAAGCCGAAGTTTTAATACCCTTGCAGACTTTGCCGAAATTGCTAAAAGTGAAAAAGTAGGGAAAGGAATAAGGTATACATAAGTAAACTAGATTTGGATCGTTTCAAGTCAATTGCTTTTATACTGCAAAAATGTCAAATATACAAATAGAAAAAAAGGGATACTTTCGCAGACAATTTTTCCTATCTCCCTTAAGATATAGACCCTAATAAAGATATGCGTAAATAAATAAGAATTGAAAAAAATGTATGTTAGTAGCTTACACACTGCGCAAAATATTCTGATAATCGTCAAATTTGGACCGATTTCACCGTATTGTTCCTATGGGAGCTATAGGATATAGACGTAGGATCGTCACGCGCTTTCACCTTGATCAATGTATGCATACAAAATACGATTTGGAAAGATTTATGTCAATAGCTTGTATACTGCCCGAAATATCCTAAAAATCAATAAAAGTCAACCGATTTTACCCTTTTGTTCTATGGAAGCTATAGGGTATAGACGTCCGATCGTCACGCGCTTTTACCCCAATCAAAGTACGCATAAAAAACAAGAGAGAACGCTACAGTCGGGTGCCCCGACTATCAGATACCCGTTACTCCGGTAAAGGGAGTGCGAGGGAGATGGAGATAGAAACTTTGATCACGCATAACTTTTTAACGAATGGTCCGATTTGAAAAATTTCTTCTACATTTCGATAGGTATTGATAAACACCATAAAACTGAATTTTTACTTTTCCGAAATATTTAAATTTTTAAAATCGTAAATAAGCGATTGTGGGCGTTAAAGGGGCGTGGCACCTTTTTGAAACAAACTTGCGCTGCGTAGGAATTCATAGAATCTGCATGCAAAATGCCAATCTTCTAGCTTTTATAGTTTCCGAGATCTCAGCGTTCATACGGACAGACAGACGGACAGACAGACGGACATGGCTAGATCGACTCGGCTAGTGATCCTGATCAAGAATATATATACTCTATAGGGTCGGAAACGCTTCCTTCTAGCTGTTACATACTTTTGCACGAATACAATATACCCTTTTACTCTACGAGTAACGGGTATAATAAGATTTGGAAATATTTATGTTAATAGCTTTTACACTGCGCGAAATATCTTCCTAACTTGCAAGTTATATCCGATTGTTCCTATGGGAGCTATAGGATATAGACATCCGATCGGGGCGGTTTTCAAACTTGATCTGCGTACACTTGTTTTTGGACGACTGTGAAAGATCGCTAGCTTTTAAGCTAAGCTCGAAAACGGTATTGAAACAGACGGACAGACGGCTATATCGACTCCCCTATTGATCCTGATCAAAAATATATTTACTTTATAGGGTCGGAAACGTATCCTTCACTGCGTTACAAACTTCTGACCAAAATTATAATCCCTTTGCAAGGGTATAAAAAAGATTAGCTATACGTAATTAATTTCATTTTTAAATAGCGGATGTAGTATGTACTTGTCTGATTGGCAGCAACTTTTACCCTGAGCAAGGTATACATAAATAAATATAAATTGCATAGTACTTTATACTGCAAAATTGTCATATACAAATAGGAAAAAAATGAATATTTTCGCAGCCTTAAAAAATTTTTCCTACGGAAGCTATACGATATAGACGTCCAATCGGCAAGCGCTTTTACCCTGATCAAGGTATGATTAAATAAATAAGACTTGGACAAATTTATGTCAATAGCTTATACACTGCGCGAAATATTCTAAAAACATGAAATTTTGACCAATTTCACCGTAATGTTATAGATATATAGATATAAATACTTTTATTCAAAATTCTGGGAAATGGTGGTCGAATGTTGGAATGGCATACCTCGTTGAGTTGAAATTTACAGAAAAACAAGAGAGAACGCTATAGTCGGGTGCCCCGACTATCAGATACCCGTTACTCCGGTAAAGGGAGTGCGAGGGAGATGGAGATAGAAACTTTGATCACGCATAACTTTTTAACGAATGGTCCGATTTGAAAAATTTCTTCTACATTTCGATAGGTATTGATAAACACCATAAAACTGAATTTTTACTTTTCCGAAATATTTAAATTTTTAAAATCGTAAATAAGCGATTGTGGGCGTTAAAGGGGCGTGGCACCTTTTTGAAACAAACTTGCGCTGCGTAGGAATTCATAGAATCTGCATGCAAAATGCCAATCTTCTAGCTTTTATAGTTTCCGAGATCTCAGCGTTCATACGGACAGACAGACGGACAGACAGACGGACATGGCTAGATCGACTCGGCTAGTGATCCTGATCAAGAATATATATACTTTATAGGGTCGGAAACGCTTCCTTCTAGCTGTTACATACTTTTGCACGAATACAATATACCCTTTTACTCTACGAGTAACGGGTATAATAAGATTTGGAAATATTTATGTTAATAGCTTTTACACTGCGCGAAATATCTTCCTAACTTGCAAGTTATATCCGATTGTTCCTATGGGAGCTATAGGATATAGACATCCGATCGGGGCGGTTTTCAAACTTGATCTGCGTACACTTGTTTTTTGGACGACTGTGAAAGATCGCTAGCTTTTAAGCTAAGCTCGAAAACGGTATTGAAACAGACGGACAGACGGCTATATCGACTCCCCTATTGATCCTGATCAAAAATATATTTACTTTATAGGGTCGGAAACGTATCCTTCACTGCGTTACAAACTTCTGACCAAAATTATAATACCCTTTGCAAGGGTATAAAAAAGATTAGCTATACGTAATTAATTTCATTTTTAAATAGCGGATGTAGTATGTACTTGTCTGATTGGCAGCAACTTTTACCCTGAGCAAGGTATACATAAATAAATATAAATTGCATAGTACTTTATACTGCAAAATTGTCATATACAAATAGGAAAAAAATGAATATTTTCGCAGCCTTAAAAATTTTTCCTACGGAAGCTATACGATATAGACGTCCAATCGGCAAGCGCTTTTACCCTGATCAAGGTATGATTAAATAAATAAGACTTGGACAAATTTATGTCAATAGCTTATACACTGCGCGAAATATTCTAAAAAACATGAAATTTTGACCAATTTCACCGTATTGTTATAGATATATAGATATAAATACTTTTATTCAAAATTCTGGGAAATGGTGGTCGAATGTTGGAATGGCATACCTCGTTGAGTTGAAATTTACAGAAAAACAAGAGAGAACGCTATAGTCGGGTGCCCCGACTATCAGATACCCGTTACTCAGGTAAAGGGAGTGCGAGGGAGATGGAGATAGAAACTTTGATCACGCATAACTTTTTAACGAATGGTCCGATTTGAAAAATTTCTTCTACATTTCGATAGGTATTGATAAACACAATAAAACTGCATTTTTACTTTTCCGAAATATTTAAATGTATCGTATATAAGCGATTGTGGGCGTTAAAGGGGGCGTGGCACCTTTTTGAAACAAACTTGCGCTGCGTAGGAACTCCTAGAATCTGCATGCAAAATGCCAATCTTCTAGCTTTTATAGTTTCCGAGATCTCAGCGTTCATACGGACAGACAGACGGACAGACGGACAGACGGACAGACAGACGGACAGACGGACATGGCTAGATCGACTCGGCTAGTGACCCTGATCAAGAATATATATACTTTATAGGGTCGGAAACGCTTCCTTCTAGCTGTTACATACTTTTGCACGAATACAATATACCCTTTTACTCTACGAGTAACGGGTATAAATATCGTTTGAAACATTTTTTTGAAAACGACCTTATGACAAGGCCCAAGTCCGGAAATCTCCTCGATTTATTAGTTTTTTTATCAAAACCCTTGGAAATAGTGGTTGCATTTTGGAATGACATACCTCGTTGAATTCGTCAAAATTTCGAACAAAGTGGAATTTACAGAATTTCATTTGAAAAATTGTTAAAAAAAAAACCCAAATGACAATGCCCAAGTCTGGAAAAAAATCACCTTGATTTTTTGGTTTTTTATTCAAAATTCTGGGTAATGGTGGTCGAATGTTAGAGTGGAATACCTCGTTGAGTTGGAATTTACAAAAAAATATCGTTTGAAACATTTTTTGAAAACGACCTTATGACAAGGAGAAGTCCGAGAAAATCTCGATTTATTAGTTTTTTTTATCAAAACCCTTGGAAATAGTGGTTTCATTTTGGAATGGCATACCTCGTTGAATTCGTTACGAAATTTCGAACAAAGTGGAATACAGAATTTTATTTGAAAAATTGTTTCGAAAAAAAAACCAAATGGAAATGCCCAAGTCTGGAAAAAATCACCTTGATTTTTCGGTTTTTTATTCAAAATTCTGGGAAATAGTGGTCGAATGTTAGAATGGCATACCTCGTTGAGTTGGTATTTACAAAACAAATATTGTTTGAAAAATTTTTTAGAAAACGCCCTTATGACAAGGCCCCAGTCCGGAGAATTCGTTGAATTCGTTACAAAATTTCGAACAAAGTGGAATTTACAGAATTTAATTTGAAAAATTGTTTCGAAAAAAAACACGAAATGACAATGCCCAAGTCTTGAGAAAATCACCTTGATTTTTCTGTTTTTTATTAAAAACTCTGGAAAATAGTGGTCGAATGTTAGAATGGCATACATCGTTGAGTTGGAATTTACAGAAAAAAATAATACCTAAACCAACAAAGTGTCATTTACAGAAAAAATATCATTTAAAACAATTTTTGGAAAAAGAGGACGGAAACTAACTTCGGCAAGCCGAAGTTTTAATACCCTTGCAGACTTTGCCGAAATTGCTAAAAGTGAAAAAGTAGGGAAAGGAATAAGGTAAACTAGTAAATAAGTAAACTAGATTTGGATCGTTTCAAGTCAATTGCTTTTATACTGCAAAAAATGTCAAATATACAAATAGAAAAAAAGGGATACTTTCGCAGACTTTAAAAATTTTTCCTATCTCCCTTAAGATATAGACTACTGAGCGGCAAGCGCTTTTACCCTAATCAAGATATGCGTAAATAAATAAGAATTGGAAAAATGTATGTTAGTAGTTACACACTGCGCAAAATATTCTGATATTTGTCAAATTTGAACCGATTTCACTGTATTGTTCCTATGGGAGCTATAGGATATAGACGTAGGATCGTCACGCGCTTTCACCTTGATCAATGTATGCATACAAAATACGATTTGGAAAGATTTATGTCAATAGCTTTTACACTGCGCGAAATATCTTCCTAACTTGCAAGTTATATCCGATTGTTCCTATGAAAGCTATAGGATATAGACATCCGATCGGGTCGGTTTTGAAACTTGATCTGCGTACACTTGTTTTTGGACGACTGTGAAAGTTTCAGATCGCTAGCTTTTAAACTAAGCTCGAAACAGTATTGAAACAGACGGACAGACGGCTATATCGACTCCCCTATTGATACTGATCAAAATATATTTACTTTATAGGGTCGGAAACGTATCCTTCACTGCGTTACAAACTTCTGACCAAAATTATAATACCCGTTGCAAGGGTATAAAAAAGATTAGCTACGTAATTAATTTCATTTTTAAATAGCGGATGTAGTATGTACTTGTCTGATTGGCAGCAACTTTTACGTAAATAAATATAAATTGCATAGAGTAATGCCAATAGCTTTTATACTGCAAAATTGTCATATACAAATAGGAAAAAAAGGTATATTTTCGCAGCCTTTAACAATTTTTCCTACGGAAGCTATACGATATAGACGTCCAATCGGCAAGCGCTTTTACCTTGATCAAGGTATGCGTAAATAAATAAGACTTGGACAAATTTATGTCAATAGCTTATACACTGCGCGAAATATTCTAAAAAACATGAAATTTTGACCGATTTCACCGTATTGTTATAGATATATAGATATAGATTTTTTTATTCAAAATTCTGGGAAGTAGTGGTCGAATGTTAGAATGGCATACCTCGTTAAGTTGGAATTTACAGAAAAAAAAAGTTTGAAAATTTTTTCGAAAACGCCCTTATGACAAGGCCCAAGTCCGAAGAAAATCACCTCGATTTATCGGTTTTTTAATCAAAACCCTGGGAAATAGTGTTTGGATGTTGGAATGGCATACCTCGTTGAATTCGTTACAAAATTTCAACCAAAGTGGAATTTACAGAATTTCATTTGAAAAAATTTTTCGAAAAAAAACCCCAAATGACAATGCCCAAGTCTTCAGAAAATCACCTTGATTTTTCTGTTTTTTTATTCAAAACTCTGGAAAATAGTGGTCAAATGTTAGAATGGCATACCTCGTTGAGTTCGAATTTACAGAAAAAAATAATACCCAATACCTAAAAAAATACATCGTTCCAACAAAGTGTCATTTACAGAAAAAATATCATTTACAACAATTTTTGGAAAAAAGAGGACGGAAGCTAACTTCGACAAGCCGAAGTTTTAATACCCTTGCAGACTTTGCCGAAATTGCTAAAAGTGAAAAAGTAGCGAAAGGAATAAGGTATACATAAGTAAACTAGATTTGGATCGTTTCAAGTCAATTGCTTTTATACTGCAAAAATGTCAAATATACAAATAGAAAAAAAGGGATACTTTCGCAGACTTAACAATTTTTCTATCTCCCTTAAGATATAGACTACTGAGCGGCAAGCGCTTTTACCCTAATCAAGATATGCGTAAATAAATAAGAATTGGAACAATTTATGTTAGTAGCTTACACACTGAACAAAATATTCTGATAATCGTCAAATTTGGACCGATTTCACCGTATTGTTCCTATGGGAGCTATAGGATATAGACGTCCGATCAGCACGCGCTATTACCTTTATGAAGGAATGCATAAAAAAATACGATTTGAAAAAATGTATAGCAATGCTTTTACACAGCGCGAAATACTCTGACAAACATCAACTTTGGACCGATTTTACCCTATTGTTCCTATTTGAGCTATAGGATATAAACGTCCGATCGCCATGCGCTTTTACCATGATCAAGGTGTACATAAAAAAATATGATTTGGAAAGATTCATGTCCATAGCTTTTACACTGCGCGAAATATCATCAATTCTTGCAAAATATATTTAATTGTTCCTATGTGAGCTATAGAATATAGACGTCCGATCGGGGCGATTTTCAAACTTGATCTGCGTACACATGATTTAGGACGAGTGTGAAAGTTTCAGATCGCTAGCTTTTAAACTGAGCTCCAAACGGTATTGAAACAGACGGACAGACGGATATGGCTATATCGACTCCCCTATTAATCCTGATCAAGAAAATATATACTTTATAGGGTCGGAAACGTCTCCTTCTCTACGTTACAAACTTCTGACCAAAATTATAATACCCTCTGCAAGGGTATAAAAATGATGACCCCCTATGACATAGCCAAATCCGAAGAAAATCACCTCTATTTTCAGTATTTTAATCAAAACCCTGGGAAATAATTATCGAATGTCGGAATGTCATACCTCCTTAAATTCGTTTAAATCACCTCGATTTATCTGTTATTTAATTAAAACCTGGGAAATAGTGTTCGGATGTTTTAATGGTATACCTCGTGGATTTCGTTACACAATTTCAAGAATTTAAAGAAAAAAATATCATTTGATAAATTATTTGCCCAGTGCCCAAGTCTGGAAAAAATCACCTTGATTTTAAAGGAATTAAACGAGGTATGCCATCCTAATATTCCACCACTATGTCCCAGGTTGTGATTAAAAAACCGATAAGTCGAGGTGATTTTCTCCGGACTTGGGCCTTGTCTTAAGGGCGTTTACGAAAAAATTTTTCAAACGATATTTTTTTTCTGTAAATTCGACTTTTTTCGAAATTTTGTAAAACTTGTTTTGAAACTTGATCTGCGTACACTCGTTTTAGGACGACTGTGAAAGTTTCAGATCGCTAGCTGTTAAACTGAGCTCGAAAACGGTATTGAAACAGACGGACATGGCTAAATCGACTCCCCTATTGATACTGATCAAGAATATATTTACTTTATAGGGTCGGAAACGTCTCCTTCACTGCGTTACAAAATTCTGACCAAAATTATAATACTCTTTGCAAGGGTATAAAAAAGATTAGCTATACGTAATTAATTTCATTTTTAAATAGCGGATGTACAAGTACATACTTGTCTGATTGGCAGCAACTTTTACCCTGAGCAAGGTATACATAAATAAATTATATAAATTGCATAGAGTCATGTCAATAGCTTTTATACTGCAAAATTGTCATATACAAATAGGAAAAAAAGGGATATTTTCGCAGCCTTTAACTCTTTTCCTACGGAAGCTATACGATATAGACGTCCAATCGGCAAGCGCTTTTACCCTGATCAAGGTATGCGTAAATAAATAAGACTTGGACAAATTTATGTCAATAGCTTATACACTGCGCTAAATATTTTAAAAATTCATGAAATTTTGACCGATTTCACCGTATTGTTCCTATGGAAGCTATAGGATATAGACGTCCGATCAGCACGCGCTCCTACCATTATGAAGGAATGCATAAAAAAATACGATTTAAAAAAATTTATAGCAATCGATTTTACACAGCGCGAAATACTCTGAAAAACATCAAATTTGGACCGATTTTACCCTATTGTTCCTATGGGAGCTATAGGATATAGACGTCCGATCGTCACGCGCTTTTACCATGATCAAGGTGTACATAAAAAATACGATTTGGAAAGATTCATGTCCATAGCTTTTACACTGCGCGAAATATCATCAATTCTTGCAAGATATATCCAATTGTTCATATGGAAGCTATAGGATATAGACGTCCGATCGGGGCGATTTTCAAACTTGATCTGAGTACACATGTTTTAGGACGAGTATGAAAGTTTCAGATCGCTAGCTTTTAAACTGAGCTCGCAAACGGTATTGAAACAGACGGACAGACGGATATGGCTATATCGACTCCCCTATTGATCCTGATTAAGAATATATAAGTTATGACCAGTCATGGTCGGGGGAAATAAATCCCCTTATATTACCTAAAAGATGTTATTTTCATGCTGATCCTTCCTGGTGATCCTTCGTCCTGTTTACTTCGTCCTTCTTCCTTCGTCCTTCTTATTCCCTTTTAACTTAAAACGATTTTACTTTAGAATAAAACTGTAATCGATTTCTTTCGTTACAAGCGGTTTTATTATTTAGAAATATTGTAGTGTTCAGATCGGGGGTACAAATATAATTAATTCTAACAATTATATTTTTGTGGCTTGTTGGCTTGGGCAGCGCCGCGACGTCAGCAGACCGCTGGCAGAGCGGTTGCAGAAATATCCAAGCCGACACCAACGGTTTTGGGTGTCTGACCCGAAGTGTTTCTCCACTCCAGATGCTAACGCTGCACTTATGCCTGGGCTCGGCGAAGGGTAGGGGGAGCGGCGGTTATAGCTGAGGCAGCTAGCCGACGCTCGGTGTTCTTTCGCTATGGCGCTGTTGCCGATGCAATTCGATTGCTGACGTTCCGTCGCTGTCGCTGTCGTTCTGACGTTGTTGACATTCGGTCGCTGGGTCGCTGTTGCTGCATCGCTGTCGTCGTTGGCGTTCGCTGGCTGGGTCGCTGCGTTGCTGTTGCTGGTCTCATAATTCGGCGGTGTTATTGCAGCCACTTGGAATTATAGCCACTTTAATATTGTTGCTGTTGATGACTGAGTGGGGTGAATGGAATGGGTTCCAGTTTGTGGGTAACCGAAAAGTGTGAATGGTGCGGTGTTCGGTGTCGTAGGGCTCAAGAGAGGTATAGGGCGCTTATATCCGCGGTTCCAGGTTTCCAGGCGGGTCTCGCAGCTTAGGAATTCTTTTGGTCGATGTTACCTTTTTCCAAACGAGGTATACTGCTGTCATCATGAAGAGGGCTATGACTATTTCTACTGAGAAAGATATCAAAATCTCATTGGACATGGCTGATAATCTTTTCAGGTTTTCCATGCTGAATTCGTGGACGTACTTCAACGAAAGCTCGTAACCCGTGGTTTTTATTTGGGTTAATACGGCTGGCATTGCCATCAGGTGTGTTGACGAGTAGCTGCTGTAGTTCCGGTCACCAATCATAATTGTTTCGTTGTCAAATTGTACGATGTACTAACCCTCCAAGTGGTGTTTCTTAATCGGAGTCGATACCGATCCGTTGAAGTTAGTTAGAAAGATTGTCCTGTCGTCGATGAGTTCCAGTGTTTCCTGGTTAGTCCTCAGGTAATCACATTCGGCATGGCCTCCTTTCAGCAATCTCGGTATACAACTGTCCTCATCCAACTTGAGTAGGTCTTTTTCTCGGCACACGGTTGTGTTACCGATCGATATGCAATTTCCGAGTAGCGCATACGTTTCCAGGCTGTCCATTGCCAGTGTGGTGTACTTTAGTACCACTTGTTTACCATCCGATGTCGTTGGGTAAATTTTCATCAGTCGATATCTCCTGTCTACCACTTTGGGCGTTGCCAGGATATACAGGAGAGTAGTCCCGTTTGTGAGGATTGTAGGTCGGGAAAACTCAACTGCTTCCACGACGTTTTGATACGGGAGACACCTCTGCCAGAATCGTGTCGACCTCCTCGTGGTCCAAGAGGTTCGTGTTGACCACTCCAGTCTTTCCTAGTTGACAGGCTCTCAGTATCTCGTTGACCGCAATTATGATTGCCTTGTGGAAAATGGCTGTTGTCACGTGGAAATCCCCTTCTATTGCGTTGACCGTCCCTATTACGTCATTCAGCTTCTGGATTGATTCTTGTGCTGAGTCTAATAGCTTATTGTTGATCCGTATTTGTTGGTTGTTGTTCCTTGCCAGGCTGTCTTCTTCTTTCAAAATTGCATTCCAATCCGATTTGTCCGGTGATCCCGCGACCCATTTCCAAGCTGATCCTAGCCAGTCGATCGGCGTTGCCTCCGTGACGGTGCGCTATTCATGCGCGAGATCCCTTTTGAAGCCTGTTGCAGATAATGGTCCACCAAAGCACCGATCCGTTGGTCCGTGATTAACTTAGCTTCGTCTGCTATCTGGTCGATGAGCTGC
This sequence comes from Drosophila carrolli, assembly GCA_018152295.1. Classification (NCBI taxonomy): domain Eukaryota; kingdom Metazoa; phylum Arthropoda; class Insecta; order Diptera; family Drosophilidae; genus Drosophila; species Drosophila carrolli. The sequence continues at coordinate 558,366 of JAECXJ010000306.1, forward strand.
TGCATGCGCCCTAAACTTATGATGTGAGCCAGTTTGAAGACGCCATTGGTTCTCCAGGCGGTGCCTTGTTGTAAGGGGACGACCGTGAAGTAGCGCTTGTAACCGAATTTTAATTTTAGGTGTCCATTTCTATAGCTATTAATCTCACCACTAATGTAGCCAATACATGAACCCATTTATCCAATGCAGCCGTGGTAGACATTCGATTTCAAAAAAAAACATATGTCCCTAAGTTTTCCGATCGAGAGTATCTACTCTCTGCAGTGAATAGGGCAGTGCCGCTGGCTTGGCCTAGTTTTTTCAAGTCACGAGGCTTGCGAGCCGACTTGAGGTTAAGTTACCAGTCTGGATGGGGCGTGGCAATCCGTCTGGCCAGCTTGAGATCTTTGGTAGAAAAGAACGTGGTTTTTCAGAAACTATGTTCAGATGAACCACGTTCTTTTCTACCAAAGATCTCAAGCTGGCCAGACGGATTGCCACGCCCCATCCAGACTGGTAACTTAACCTCAAGTCGGCTCGCAAGCCTCGTGACTTGAAAAACTAGGCCAAGCCAGGGCACTGCCCTATTCACTGCAATTGCAGATCACTGAATAGGGGGAGGCCAAATAAATAAATCAGTTCAGACAAACGAAAGGAAATCATCAGGTGCCAGCCACCCAAAGGGTAATTATTTCTTTACTATATTTGCCTCCAGGCCCCACTGATTCCCCGTGTTTTTTTTTATAGGAGGGTCTGGCCCCTTATATACCCTTTATAAAACCTTATTTCGCCGTACCCTTGCATTTTCTTTTCTATACCTTGGCTATAGCCAAATAGCCCCAACCAGCAACTACCAGTCGCCGCAGTACAGGGAGGACATAATATGTGAGACGCAAAAAAATCTCCCATCTTAAGGATTATAAATGTAATGGATAATCCAAAAGTACACATGTGAAAAGACGGCATCAAATAATTAAAAAAAAAACATAACCCCTAAATTAACCCTAAGTTGCCCAGCACGTGCACCTGCCCATGTAGGCATCAACAGCAACAATTAATAATGTATAAAAATATTAATAATAAGTGCTAAATAATGCGAAGTGTGCGAGTATTCTCTCCTAAGAAGATTAAAAATCTTAATTTGTCTGTGTTTTGACGGGTTAATTTTTGCCTAGGCCGCCCGCCCTTTACTTCAAAGGCCTACTGTAGCCGCGTTTCATACCTGCGCGCTCACCCACTCCGGATAAAAATAACCTAGTTATTAAAGTTCGGTTAAAATTAAGCTAAAGCGTTTTTTTATCTAAGTTTGTTTATTAAAAAGTAAAAAAAATGCTAGTATGCAAAAAGTAAAAATAACGTGTTCCCATACTCAATATTTCTGCCATGAGTGTCATTTTTTTTTTTCTTTTTCTTGGCTGAAACCCAATAAGAATGAATAAATAGAATAATAAAACAAAAAAAAACCCAGTAAAGTCAAACAACAAACGCATTCACCGATTAATCTAACATAATTATTTTTGAGCAGCTGTCGCCGTCGGAGAAAGATCTTTCGCCGTTGGAATGACGACCATGTAAGTGAACAACAAAAAGTAAATTAAACCCACCAAATTATCTGAATTTGCTTCCGTGATTGTTTGGTTAAAAGTGTTTAGTGAATTTGACCAGGCCCTTCAGGCATATTGGCAAGGAGTGAAAGAGACAGAACAACGCTAAAGCCTCTCTCTCACTTTCATTTCTTCTAGATGAGCAGTTTTGTTATTTTTGGCCCATGCAATTTTCTATTACTGTAGCTCTCTCTTTCTTACGCTTAAGTCACGCTTTGAGATGCGATAAGAGATTTGCGATCTTTGTGTTTATATTTTGATATTCGCTGCCTGCTAGCCTCGACCTAGGTTAATTTTTGAAAAATGCTGAGACACAGTGGCGGCTCAACATAATGTGTATGGCTAAACTTTACTTAGTTCCATTAATATAAAAGCGATTTAACTTAATAATATTTAAATATATAACTATATATAACTACTCATGGTACTCAAACTATTGACACATATTAAATTTCTTATATATATAATTATTATTCTACTTTATATAAAATGTAATTAACCCTCTTATTTCAGCCATCTTATCTTACTCACTAGTTGACTAGGGAATTAGAAAAACAAATGAAATGATAATAATGTAATCATGAAATTTATATTTAATTCCTTATCTTTTTTTTAATTTCCTTTCGCTTTAATATATAATTTTTAAGTATGTTTAATAAAACCCTTATAATGAAGTCCGAATAAGAAGATCTTTTAGTTCGGGAATCATGCTGTACCGATATGAGGCAATGACCTAACTGTTACACTACCTTAAGGAATCGCCAAATAAAACTATAAGATGCGATGCACTAGGCGATCAGGGTGGGGATACGGCCGCTCACAGACATCAGAGCTGGGCCAACAGGTAGTGTGGGTGGTTTAATTTTCCTGATTGCAATTCTATCTCTTCTTTCTTTGTTCTGTCCCGTCGAAACTAGCTTATGGGTAAACATATCACGTGAATAGTTATTTAATTATTCTGTACAGCGAGCAAGTAGACTAGCGGTACTGATTAACCAACCCCGACCCTTTTGGCCGACTAAACTGAGCCGGAATACTAGCGCGTGCTCCGCAGAATAGGACTACGATTCGTTGTATGTTACAATATATAATTAAATTTTGGCGCCCAACGTGTGGGGCCCGATCCGGCAGGACCGAATTAAACAATAGAAAAAAAACGGTCATAACCATCCGATTTGTTAGTTAAGTTTAGTTTCGATTTTTCTTTGTAGTTTTCCTGTTAGTCTTTATTCCAGAATTATAAATGCTTTATAACCCAGTTCAAAAGAGACTGCAGCAGGTTAACTAAATTCTAGCGCTGGATACGCGAATCTATTACAAATAGACCGAGTCCGTGTTATAATAGTGAGTCTGGGAACAAATACTTTATGGCTAAGAAAATTTAGCTGGAGTTAGGTTGTGGTATATTCAAGCTGCAGCCTACCGCTTTATTGGTTCTAGTCATAAAGCACCCCGATTTGGACTGAGGAAATATGAATTTTATTTTTATTTGTATCCCTAACCGAACGGATCCCATATTTTCCATACCTCTAATTTTCGTACCTTCTTTATGATTTTGTTGTACTAAACAATAATGTTTTTGGAATATATTTAATAGGTCAAGTTACCAATACTTCTTACTCAAATGTACCAAAACGTTCAAACAACAAATTCCCTCAAGTATTCAAGTTGATTAATTAGATATTCAAAACAAAAAGATGGATTTAATGGACAAACATGTTAGTCATAGCATATATCTTTCTCGACTTATTTAAACTGTAATAAAAACCAGAGTAGAACATCTGTTAAGCTTCTTTTGTTTTGTGCTGTTTAAATACCAAAGATCAGTTATAAAACTAAGTCCAACGAGTATTTCAAGTAATCAATTTTTCTTTTCTTTTTGCAATCTAGTTAAATTAAAAAAAAAAAAAAAAACCATTGCCAATAGAAGTATTGTATGATTCCTGAACATTGTTTGGAGTATATTTTTGTTGATTTTTGTCAGCTATCAGTTTAATTGTAATCAATTTACAGTTTAGGCGTTTGAAAGTTTTATACTCATATAAAGTATGAGTGTCATGCGGAAAGGTTAATACGGAAACTACCTTACCTAGAGATATTCAGAGCTACCTCTGCCTTAAAGATATAGAATATTTTGCGCAGTTATTATCCACAAATTGCAATCACACATTTCATTGGGTCTGTTTTAACACCAAAGTCGCATATAGAGAACTCTGCACAGTTTGCCGATCACAATTAGATATCTCGCGCATGAACTTGACAGTTAGTACGGAGTTAAGTCAGTCTGCTCAGAGCTTGCTATCCGAAAACATGCCAGCCAGACTTAGAAGCCAGGTCGGCGCAAGCCTAGACAATATAAATATCGATCAAGGTATCAATGAAGGACACGCTTCAGAACCGAATTCGACGGTATCCATGCAACAAGCGATCGCCAATGCTATGGCAGAGGCGACTATGCGACAAACCGAATTAATGACTCAAGCTATAACCGCAGGGTTCAAAAATTTGTTATCGGATATCAATAAAAGAGTAGATCCGCCTACCAGCAGTGGCCAGAAATCCAATTTCAATGCCAATTCTCAGTTAAGTGGACAGAATCCCAATTTGAATTTAAATAATCATTTAAGCGCTCCAAATTCCAATACAAGCGGAAATAATCATTTAGGGAGATCAGACAGCGATCTCAACCCACTATCACCTAGTTTCATGCCAAGGAGTTCAGAGTTACGTCCGGATCGCATAAGCCAGATTATAGGCAACTGGAAAATCAAATTTTCGGGTAGATCTTCGATGAGCATAGATAATTTTCTATATCGTATCGAAGCTCTCGCTAATCAAACGTTAGACGGCAAGCTAAATCTTCTGACTGCCCACATAAGCTCGCTCTTTGAGGGGTCAGCTAGTGAATGGTATTGGCGATACCATAAGAGCGTGTCACAAGTAACATGGTCTGAATTGTGTGAAGCCTTACGAGCCCAGTTCAAGGAAGAACGGACTGATGTAAATGTTCGAGCAGCCATTGATCGTCGCAAGCAAAGAGAAGGCGAATCTTTCGATGAATTTTACACGGGTGTCACTCAGTTATCCGACCAGTTGTCCATTCCATTAACGGATTTGTCTTTATTAGAGTCTGTCCGATCTAATTTACTACAGGAAATACAACATGAGCTTTTGTACAAGCCCATTACTAGTATTGCACAACTTAGGCGCATTGTATGCACCAGAGAAGTATTCATGCAGATACATAAGCCAGCAATACGAAAACCCCTGCCAGCTCCTCGTCGAAATATTCATGAGATTCAAGAGGAAGACGAATCCATCACTTGTGATGATGAGGAAGGTATTTCAGCTATTAACTTGTCCTGTTGGAATTGTGGCAAGAATGGCCATCGGTACCCCGACTGCTTAAACGAGCGTCGCATTTTTTGCTACGGTTGTGGAAAAGCCGATACCTATCGTGTCCTCAATGCAGTGGGTCAAAAAACTACCAACCTCGTGCACCAGCGAAAAGTGCACGCAGACAAGTAGCTTCGAAAGCGACCAGCACGGACTAAAAGGAAACACCCCTTTTATTCAACACCCACAGGACTTGAAACATTTTCCTGAAATTTCCTATTTTAATCCGAGCTTATCTTCCAAAACTCCTTCTGAGAGCTCCAGAAGAAAAAGTCAAACTCGTTCTGCCATGCGCATAAAAGCATACTATAATGAACACCAAAAAGAGAAGAAATTCTTATTATCTGCCATCATCGCCACCGATGTTCGCCCATATGCCAATGTATATGTATTAGGTCGCTCTGTAGTAGGATTGATGGACACCGGTGCGTCTATCAGTTGCATCGGCGGATCATTTGCAGCAGAAATTTTACAAGAAAATATTCCTCACAAATCGATATGTTCCTCTGCTCGAACCGCAGATGGGAAAACGCAACGTATAGTAGAAAAACTTTGTACTGAAGTCGAATACCAAGGTGGTAAGAAATGTATAACCTTTTACATAGTTCCTTCTTTAGTTCAGCCCTTATACTTAGGAATCGACTTCTGGACCAAGTTTCAGTTACTTTCTTTGGAAATTTTAAAACCCAGCAGCGAGAAAAGTCTAGCATCTATCCACGTAGACCTATTTCGGCCCCTCTCAGAGGTGCAACGATTGCAACTGAATGAAACTATTCAGAGTTTCCCTTCATTCACTGAAAAAGGTTTGGGAAAGACGATGTTACTCTCTCATACAATTGATGTTGGTGACGCGAAGCCGATTAAACAACGCCACTATCCCGTGTCCCCGGCGATAGAAAAGCTTATGTTTGATGAAATCGATCGTATGTTGGCATTAGGAGTAATTGAGGAGTCTGAATTCGTAAAGTCTGAGTTCGTAAACCAGGAAAAGTGCGTTTATGCGTGGATAGCCGTAAGGCTAATGAAGTTACCCGCAAAGACGCTTATCCCATGCCCATTATTGATGGCATTTTGAGCAGGCTTCCAAAAGCGGAATTTATAACAGGCCTTGACTTAAAGGACGCCTATTGGCAAATTCCACTCGATCCAAGTTCACGTGATAAAACCGCTTTTACAGTACCCGGTAGAGCCCTTTACCAGTTTACGGTTATGCCTTTTGGGTTAACTAACGCCCCCTCCACTATGTCAAAACTAATGGATCGAATTATCCCAGTGTCGTTGAAAAACGAAGTTTTTATATATTTAGACGATCTACTGATCGTTTCGGCTACGTTTGAGCGTCATATAATTGTCCTTAAAGAAATAGAGTCTTGTTTGGCCAATGCCGGTCTAACTATTAACGTGGAAAAGAGTAAATTCTGCATGAAAGAGGTGAGATATTTAGGCCATGTAGTAGGCAATGGGACCATTTCAATGGATGCAGACAAAATAACTGCGATCTTGAATTACCCAGCTCCTTGCTCAGTCAAGCAATTACGTCGATTTCTCGGAATGACTGGTTGGTATCAGAAATTTATTTGCAATTTTGCCTCACTTGCGGCTCCCTTGACAGATGCGTTAAAACATACGAAGCGATTTGAGTGGTCCGAAGCAGCAGAACAAGCGTTTCAAGCGCTTAAGAGCGAGCTATGTAAGGCACCCGTTTTGCATACCCCGAATTTTGAAAGTCCTTTCTAGGTGCACTGCGATGCCAGCAATACAAGTGTAGGTAGAGTTTTGATGCAGAAAAACAGTGAAGGTGATGAAGTCCCCATCTCGTTCATGTCTCGTAAGCTGAATAAATGTCAGCGCCACTACTCTGTGAAAGAGAAAGAATGTTTGGCAGCCATACTAAGCATTAAGAAATTTCGAGCATAGATCGAGGGGCATCCATTCACTGTAATAACCGACCATGCGTCGTTAAAATGGTTGATGAGCCAAACAGACTTAAGTAGTAGACTAGCTCGATGGGCATTAAAGTTACAAGGCTATGATTTCACAATTCAACATCGAAAGGGCACTCAAAACATTGTTCCAGATGCTCTTTCTCGTACTTATGCGGAAGATTTATCAGTTGTCGAGATTGATAAGTTTATTGACCTAAAATCTCCTCACTTTATGTCTCCACCCTACCTTGAGTTGCGAGACAAAATTGAGAGAGACCAAACCCAAATCGCTGATATAAAGGTTGTGGACGGACTTATTTACCGCCGAACCGAACACGCATCAAGATAGAATAGCCGATGATCTAGTGTGGAAACTTTGGCTACCTATGGAATTGGTTCCAGTGGCTTTAGAGTTGGCTCATGACGACCCGCTTTCATCACACGGTGGAATTAATAAGACGCTCGAAAGGATTCGTCGCTATTATTTTTGGCCCAATCTAGCAACTGATGTGCGAAATTATGTCAACAAGTGTGAGATAAATAAAACTTTGAGGCCTCCCTTGTCGAAGACTACCAAAAGTCATCGTTTCTTTCAAAAGATTTACATAGATTATTTAGGCCCATATCCGCGATCAAAAGCAGGGCATATAGGAATTTTCATAGTGGTTGACCATTTCACGAAATTTCCCTTCCTAAAAGCAGTAAAGAAATTTACAGTGGATGCAATTCTTCCGTTTATAGAAGAGGATCTTTTTCAATGTTATTGGCCAACACATGGTGACACATGCAGCCACTTATGAAATACTTCGGCGCTTAAACCTGCTCGAAGATCGGTCAATTCGTTTCAGCCAGGAAGACTCTTTAGACATCATGAGAAAGCAGGCAACCCACAGCATGCAAAAACAGCATACTCGTAATGAAAATGCCTACAATCTGAGAAGTCGAGAAGTTTCATATGCTGTAGGCCAGGAAATTTTTCGTCGTAACTTTCAACAAAGTTGCTTTAGTAAAGGATTTAATTCTAAGTTGGCTCCAACTTTTCTTAAAGGAAGAATACGAAGAAGACTTGGATCAGCTTATTACGAGATAGAGGATATGCGGGGAAACCTAATAGGCAAATATCACGCTAATGATATTAAACAATAGCTATTTATGGTTACAAGCGGGTATCACCCTTGTTCTGTCGCCAAGTGTGATTTTGGTCGGGGGGATTTGAAGTAGCGCTTGTAACCGAATTTTAGTTTTAGGTGACCATTTCTATAGCTATTAATCTCACCACTAATGTAGCCAATACATGAACCCATTTATCCTATGCAGCCGTGGTAGACATTCGATTTCAAAAAAACATATGTCCCTAAGTTTTCCGATCGAGAGTTGTTCAAGATGTTTCTGAAAAACCACGTTCTTTTCTACCAAAGATCTCAAGCTGGCCAGACGGATTGCCACGCCCCATCCAGACTGGTAACTTAACCTCAAGTCGGCTCGCAAGCCTCGTGACTTGAAAAAAACAAGGCCAAGCCAGCGGCACTGCCCTATTCACTGCAATTGCAGATCACTGAATAGTGGGAGGCCAAATAAATAAATCAGTTCAGACAAACGAAAGGAAATCATCAGGTGCCAGCCACCCAAAGGGTAATTATTTCTTTACTATATTTGCCTCCAGGCCCCACTGATTCCCCGTGTTTTTTTTTATAGGAGGGTCTGGCCCCTTATATACCCTTATAATACCTTATTTCGCCGTACCCTTGCATTTTCTTTTCTATACCTTGGCTATTGCCAAATAGCCCCAACCAGCAACTACCAGTCGCCGCAGTACAGGGAGGACATAATATTTGAGACGCAAAAAAACTCCCATCTTAAGGATTATAAATGTAATGGATAATCCAAAAGTACACATGTGAAAAGACGGCATAAAATAATTTAAAAAAAGAAAAACATAACACCTAAATTAACCCTAAGTTGCCCAGCACGTGCACCTGCCCATGTATCAACAGCAACAATTAATAGTGTATAAAAATATTAATAATAAGTGCTAAATAATGCGAAGTGTGCGACTATCCTCTCCTAAGAAGATTAAAAATCTTAATTTGTTTGTGTTTTGACGGGTTAATTTTTGCCTAGGCACCCCGCCCTTTACTTCAAAGGCCTACTGTAGCCGCGTTTCATACCTGCGCGCAAAGTTCCAACAAAAACAATGTTCAAAATAAATACGATGTAAAAGTGCTTATATCTATCTATTCGCTCACCCACTCCGGATAAAAATTACTTAGTTATTAAAGTTCAGTTAAAATTAAGCTAAAGCGTTTTTTTTATCTAAGTTTGCTTATTAAAAAGTAAAAAAAATGCTAGTATGCAAAAAGTGAAAATAACGTGTTCCCATACTCAATATTTCTGCCATGAGTGTCATTTTTTTTTCTTTTTTCTTTTTCTTGGCTGAAAAACGAAGTTTTTATATATTTAGACGATCTACTGATCGTTTCGGCTACGTTTGAGCGTCATATAATTGTCCTTAAAGAAATAGCGTCTTGTTTGGCCAATGCCGGTCTAACTATTAACGTGGAAAAGAGTAAATTCTGCATGAAAGAGGTGAGATATTTAGGCCATGTAGTAGGCAATGGGACCATTTCAATGGATGCAGACAAAATAACTGTGATCTTGAATTACCCAGCTCCTTGCTCAGTCAAGCAATTACGTCGATTTCTCGGAATGACTGGTTGGTATCAGAAATTTATCTGCAATTTTGCCTCACTTGCGGCTCCCTTGACAGATGCGTTAAAACATACGAAGCGATTTGAGTGGTCCGAAGCAGCAGAACAAGCGTTTCAAGCGCTTAAGAGCGAGCTATGTAAGGCACCCGTTTTGCATACCCCGAATTTTGAAAGTCCTTTCTATGTGCACTGCGATGCCAGCAATACAGGTGTAGGTGGATTTTTGATGCAGAAAAACAGTGAAGGTGATGAAGTCCCCATCTCGTTCATGTCTCGTAAGCTGAATAAATGTCAGCGCCACTACTCTGTGACAGAGAAAGAATGTTTGGTAGCCATACTAAGCATTAAGAAATTTCGAGCATACATCGAGGGGCATCCATTCACTGTAATAACCGACCATGCGTCGTTAAAATGGTTGATGGCCAAACAGACTTAAGTAGTAGACTAGCTCGATGGGCATTAAAGTTACAAGGCTATGATTTCACAATTCTACATCGAAAGGGCACTCAAAACATTGTTCCAGATGCTCTTTCTCGTACTTATGCGGAAGATTTATCAGTTGTAGAGATTGATAAGTTTATTGACCTAAAATCTCCTCACTTTATGTCTCCACCCTACCTTGAGTTGCGAGACAAAATTGAGAGAGACCAAACCCAAATCGCTGATATAAAGGTTGTGGACGGACTTATTTACCGCCGAACCGAACACGCATCGGAAGATAGAATAGCCGATGATCTAGTGTGGAAACTTTGGCTACCTATGGAATTGGTTCCAGTGGCTTTAGAGTTGGCTCATGACGACCCGCTTTCATCACACGGTGGAATTAATAAGACGCTCGAAAGGATTCGTCGCTATTATTTTTGGACCAATCTAGCAACTGATGTGCGAAATTATGTCAACAAGTGTGAGATTTGTAAAGTCACCAAAAGCCCAAATAAAACTTTGAGGCCTCCCTTGTCGAAGACTACCAAAAGTCATCGTTTCTTTCAAAAGATTTACATAGATTATTTAGGTCCATATCCGCGATCTAAAGCAGGGCATATAGGAATTTTCATAGTGGTTGACCATTTCACGAAATTTCCCTTCCTAAAAGCAGTAAAGAAATTTACAGTGGATGCAATTCTTCCGTTTATAGAAGAGGATCTTTTCAATGTTATGGAGTACCCGAAACCGTTGTGTCGGCGTGCAATTTAAGTCCCACGCATTTAAAAATTTAATGGCGAAGTACGGCATAAACCACGCTTACACAGCCGTGCACGCTCCTCAAGGTAATGCCTCCGAACGCGTAAATCGCTCGGTACTGTCTGCAATCAAAGCATACATACATCCGAATCAGGCCAATTGGGATCAGAATTTAAGTAAGATTTGTTGTTCTCTCAGATCCAGTTTCCACACCGCTGTACATAACACGCCATACCGCCTTGTTTTTGGCCAACACATGGTGACACATGTAGCCACTTATGAAATACTTCGGCGCTTAAACCTGCTCGAAGATCGGTCAATTCCTTTCAGCCAGGAAGACTCTTTAGACATCATGAGAAAGCAGGCAACCCACAGCATGCAAAAACAATCTGAGAAGTCGAGAAGTTTCATATGCTGTAGGCCAGGAAATTTTTCGTCGTAACTTTCAACAAAGTTGCTTTAGTAAAGGATTTAATTCTAAGTTGGCTCCAACTTTTCTTAAAGGAAGAATACGAAGAAGACTTGGATCAGCTTATTACGAGATAGAGGATATGCGGGGAAACCTAATAGGCAAATATCACGCTAAGGATATTAAACAATAGCTATTTATGGTTACAAGCGGGTATCACCCTTGTTCTGTCGCCAAGTGTGATTTATCCATTTATCCAATGCAGCCGTGGTTGACATTCGATTTAAAAAAAAAAGAGAGAACGCTATAGTCGGGTGCCCCGACTATCAGATACCCGTTACTCAGGTAAAGGGAGTGCGAGGGAGATGGAGATAGAAACTTTGATCACGCATAACTTTTTAACGAATGGTCCGATTTGAAAAATTTCTTCTATATTTCGATAGGTATTGATAAACACAATAAAACTGCATTTTTACTTTTCCGAAATATTTAAATTTTTAAAAAGTATATAAGCGATTGTGGGCGTTAAAGGGGGCGTGGCACCATTTTGAAACAAACTTGCGCTGCGTAGGAACTTCTAAAATCTACATGCAAAATGCCAATCTTCTAGCTTTTATAGTTTCCGAGATCTCAGCGTTCATACGGACAGACAGACGGACAGACGGACAGACGGAGAGACGGACAGACGGACAGACGGACAGACGGACATGGCTATATCGACTCGGCTAGTGACCCTGATCAAGAATATATATACTTTATAGGGTCGGAAACGCTTCCTTCTAGCTGTTACATACTTTTGCACGAATACAATATACCCTTTTACTCTACGAGTAACGGGTATAAACATATGTCCCTAAGTTTTCCGATCGAGAGTAGATGAACATAGTTTCTGAAAAACCACGTTCTTTTCTACCAAAGATCTCAAGCTGGCCAGACGGATTGCCACGCCCCATCCAGACTGGTAACTTAACCTCAAGTCGGCTCGCAAGCCTTGTGACTTGAAAAAAACTAGGCCAAGCCAGGGGCACTGCCCTATTCACTGCAATTGCAGATCACTGAATAGTGGGAGGCCAAATAAATAAATCAGTTCAGACAAACGAAAGGAAATCATCAGGTGCCAGCCACCCAAAGGGTAATTATTTCTTTACTATATTTGCCTCCAGGCCCCACTGATTCCCCGTGTTTTTTCGCCGTACCCTTGCATTTTCTTTTCTATACCTTGGTTATAGCCAAATAGCCCCAACCAGCAACTCAGTCGCCGTAGCACAGGGAGGACATAATATTTGAGACGCAAAAAAACCTCCCATCTTAGGGATTATAAATGTAATGGATAATCCAAAAGTACACATGTGAAAAGACGGCATCAAATAATTAAAAAAAAACATAACCCCTAAATCAACCCTAAGTTGCCCAGCACGTGCACCTGCCCATGTAGGCATCAACAGCAACAAATAATAATGTATAAAAATATTAATAATAAGTGCTAAATAATGCGAAGTGTGCGAGTATTCTCTCCTAAGAAGATTAAAAATCTTAATTTGTTTGTGTTTTGACGGGTTAATTTTTGCCTAGGCCGCCCGCCCTTTACTTCAAAGGCCTACTTAGCCGCGTTTCATACCTGCGCGCAAAGTTCCAACAAAAACAATGTTCAAAACAAATACGATGTAAAAGTGCTTATATCTATCTATTCGCTCACCCACTCCGGATAAAAATTACCTAGTTATTAAAGTTTGGTTAAAATTAAGCTAAAGCGTTTTTTATACCCTTGCAGAGGGTATTATAATTTTGGTCAAAAGTGTGCAACGCAGTGAAGGAGACATCTCCGACCCTATAAAGTATATATATTCTTGATCAGGATCACCTCCTGAGTTGATATAGCCATGTCCGTCTGTCTGTTTCTACGCAAACTAGTCTCTCAGTTTTAAAGCTATCGAGTTGAAACTTTGCACACACCCTTCTTTCCTTTGCACGCAGTATATATGGCGGAACGGCCGGGATCGGCCGACTATATCCTATAGCTGCCATATAACTGAATGATCGGAAATGCCATAACTTTGGTGTTTGTGAAGTTAGGAAGTTGGGATTTTCTATGGGTTTTATATTTGACCAATCAATTCGACCTACCAAATTTCATAAGGATCGGCCGACTATATCTTATAGCCGCCATATAACTGATTGATCGGAAATGCGATAACTTTGGTTTTTGTTAAGTTAGGAAGTTGGGATTTTCTATGGGTTTTATTTTTAGCCAATCAATCCGATCTATCAAATTTCATAAGGATCGGCCGACTATATCCTATAGCTGCCATATAACTGAACGATTGGAAATGCCATAACTTTGGTGTTTTTAAAGTTAGAAAGTTGGGATTTTTTATGAGTATTAAGAATGCATCTTATGAATAATTTTGGAGAATATAATTTACAGAGTATTCTGCAAGGGTATATCAACTTCGGCTCCGCCCGAAGTTAGCTTTCCTTTCTTGTTATACCCGTTACTCGTAGAGTAAAAGGGTATATTGTATTCGTGCAAAAGTATGTAACAGCTAGAAGGAAGCGTTTCCGACCCTATAAAGTATATATATTCTTGATCAGGGTCACTAGCCGAGTCGATATAGCCATGTCCGTCTGTCCGTCTGTCTGTCCGTCTGTCTGTCTGTCTGTCCGTATGAACGCTGAGATCTCGGAAACTATAACAGCTAGAAGATTGGCATTTTGCATGTAGATTCTAGGAGTTCCTACGCAGCGCAAGTTTGTTTCAAGGTGCCACGCCCCCTTTAACGCCCACAATCGCTTATATACGATTTTAAAAATTTGAATATTTCGGAAAAGTAAAAATGCAGTTTTATTATGTTTATCAATACCTATCGAAATGTAGAAGAAATTTTTCAAATCGGACCATTCGTTAAAAAGTTATGCGTGATCAAAGTTTCTATCTCCATCTCCCTCGCACTCCCTGTACCTGAGTAACGGGTATCTGATAGTCGGGGCACCCGACTATAGCGTTCTCTCTTGTTTTATCTAAGTTTATTTATTAAAAAGTAAAAAAAATGCTAGTATGCAAAAAGTAAAAATAACGTGTTCCCATACTCAATATTTCTGCCATGAGTAGCCAAACCCAATAATAATTAACCCTCTTATTTCAGCCATCTTATCTTACTCACTAGTTGACTAGGGAATTAGAAAAACAAATGAAATGATAATAATGTAATCATGAAATTTATATTTAATTCCTTATCTTTATTTTTAATTTCCTTTCGTTTTAAAATATAATTTTTAAGTATGTTTAATAAAACCCTTATAATGAAGTCCGAATAAGAAGATCTTTTAGTTCGGGAATCATGCTGTACCGATATGAGGCAATGACCTAACTGTTACACTACCTTAAGGGATCGCCAAATAAAACTATAAGATGCGATGCACTAGGCGATCATTGGAAGGGTGGGGATACGGCCGCTCACAGACATCAGAGCTGGGCCAACAGGTAGTGTGGGTGGTTTAATTTTCCTGATTGCAATTCTATCTCTTCTTTCCGTCGAAACTAGCTTATGGGTAAACATAGCACGTGAATAGTTATTTAATTATTCTGTACAGCGAGCAAGTAGACTAGCGGTACTGATTAACCAACCCCGACCCTTTTGGCCGCATAAACTGAGCCGGAATACTAGCGCGTGCTCCGCAGAATAGGACTACGATTCCATCAGCTCGAATTACATGTAACGAATCCTTCGTTGTATGTTACAACCGGTGAATCATATTTAAAAATATGAAGGGTTGCCGCCACATAGACAGCAAAAGGTTAAATAAAAAATGTAGATTCTTATAGTTAGGTCGTTATTCTTTCTTAGTCTAGGTGTTTGTATTCGTGTTTTCTTGTGTCTTATCATTACCCTTTAGTATAATTTTCTTCTTAATCTAAGTGTTGCTTAACTATTTTCTTTTATATTTCTTAAGTGCTAAAAATTTTTGAGTTGATTTAATTGGTTTTTGAAGGAGGTTATGAGTTAGTGAAACATTTAATACACACTTCCCTTTATGTTTTTATTGTGAAACAGTTGTAAAAAAATTAAAATAATCTGTTGGCAGCCCTCCCGGTCTGGAAATTGAGAGTAAAATTGTACCTTAGGAGTTCCCAAATTACTTTTTTTAAATGAGATTTGTGAAAAATTTTTCCCGATCTTGTTTTTATAGTGACCCTACGGTCATCCTGAACCTCTTCAGGCTTGAATCGCTGCTTTTCTTTTGTTTTAATCTGTTTGTTGGCGACATATACCGTGTCACCCTGTTCGTAAGAAATTGGGTCGCTTCTATTGCGCCCATTGTTGGTCAGTGTTTGTTTATGTTCTATGAGACCTCGAATATCTTCAAAAGTTTGCTCTTTGAAATTGGCCGAGCCCTGGTAATTTATTCTAGAGGTACGATTAAAGAAAATATCTACGGGTTTTTATTCGTCACCGAGTGGACAGAGTTATTGTACCTGTCTGTGACAATAGGTATAAGTTCGGTGGGTTTGAAAGTCGGATATTCCTTCTTCAAGCATCGATATATTTCCATGAATGTAGAATGAAATCTTTCAACCTGGCCGTTTACTTCGCTTTTTTTAGTAGGAGTATGGTATAGCTCAATTCCTAGTGTTCGCAAATAATTCAGGACAGTTGGGCATTCTAGGTGCGGTGAAATAATGAAGTGCATCTAATAGGGTCTCGCGGAGATAAATCGCTGACTTTGATTGTAAGGGAAAAAGTTTGGCAAACTTGGAGAATTTGTCGATGCAACTGAGATAAATTTTCTTTTCTAATGTGAAAACGTCGATATGAAGTATTTCACACGGGTAATTTGGGATAGGGGTTGGTTGCAGCAAGGGTTTATTGGGGTGCCTGTCGTATTTTTGCAGCTTACAAATGGTGCAGGTCGAAAGCTGTGCACGAATAATACTCGCCATCCTGGTGAAGTAATATTTTTCCAAGACTTGAACGCGGACCTCTTTCGGGCTTCTATGGGCTCTGCGATGTTCTTTCTCGATAATTTCGCAAATTTGCTCTTTATCCGTGATATCTTCTACCAGGCGTTGCGTTATACGAATTTTATACAATTTGAAATTCTGGGAGCAACAGGTTTGTAGGAGTTGCAAGTAATCGACTGGGATTTTAATTCCATTAATTACTGAGGGTTTCAAGTATTTTATAAGTGAGTCTATGAGGGTTGATGCTGTATGGTCAACAAGCGGAATTGAATGGCGCACATATCCAACTTGTGGGTGTTCGCACAAATAATTAGACAAATCTGGACAAAAATTAATTGATTTCTGTAGGCATTAATCGGGGTTTCTACGTGAGGAATATTATGAGATGCATCTTGAAGAGCGCTATGAATTGTAGCAATCAAATCAGAATCGGAGGCTTTCTCAGAGCCAGAGCCAAGGTGATTTACATATGTTGTGTCTTGTGACAGAGCATCGGCCACTATGTTCGATTTTCCAGGTTTGTAAATTAATTCACAATTATATTCTTCAATAAGGCCTTTCTAGCGTTTTAGCTTGGCGTTAAAATTCCTATTACCCAGAGCAAATGTTAAAGGCTGGTGATCGGTGTAAATCTTAATAGATCCAGCACCATACAGATAAGAGCGAAGGTTATCTAAGGCCCATACTATCGCGAGCATTTCTTTTCATTAGTGGCGTAGTTTTCCCCTGTCTGACTCAAAGATCGGGAGATATACTCTATGGGCCGATCTTTGCCAGAGTCCACTTGAGTGAGGACTGCTCCGATTGCGTAGTTTGACGCATCCGTGGTCATGTGAAATGGTTTAGAGAAGTTTGGAAATGCTAAAACTTCTGAAGATGAGAGCAAAGTTTTTAAATCGTTGAAGGCTTTCAACGCTTCTTCACCGAGTTCGAATTTTTTTGGACTGCGAGGCCTTCACTCTAGCGAATTCCCCTCGGGTTAAATTTGTTAAGGGTTTTACGACTTTTGCATAGTCCTTGATGAATTTTCTATAGTAGGAAGTCATGCCAAGGAAACTGTTTAATTCTTTGACGGTGGTGGGTGGTTTCATTTTCGTGACACCCTCGACCTTTTTTCCGTCTGCTTTAATGCCGTTTCCAGTTACCACGTACCCTAGAAATTCAACATGTGTTGATAGGAAATTTGTTTTTTCCAAATTTACCTGGAGTTAAATCGAGGGTGGTAAAGTATTTAGCTTTCCCCAGACTAGCTAGAATTGAATTTATATCTGGTATTGGGTAGGCGTCCGCGATTGGGACAGCGTTCAAACGCTTGAAATCGATGACCATGCGGTATTGTTTTTCTCCGTTCGGTTTGGGTTTTTTGGAACTACCCAGACCGGGGAGTTATATGGACTTTTTGATGGTTTTATAATACCATCCCGGAAGAGTTCCTCTATTTGTCTATCCACTCCCCTCTCATGTTGGTAGGGTAGGGATAGCTCTTTGAGTATATAGGGTCTGAGGTGCTTGTGCGAATCTCAGCCCTGACGCTAGTGTCTACAGCCTCTCCGGGCGAAGGTGGTTCAAAAATTTTGAAATATTCGCTGATAAGCTCATTTAAGGCTTCTTTTGCGAATTCGGGGGTGTGTTGCATCCATTAGTAGGTGTATATTCAATGATTTTTTGGCAAGAAGGGGTATTTCAATACCGGGTGATATCGTTAGGAGGTCGTTTTTCCTATCGGTGAGGGCCTTTAGTGTTTTTAACGTGTCATCTCCAATAATGCCGTCAAATGATTTGAGTCCGGGAAGGACAAAAAACGTGACAACTGTATCTTTCCTATTGGTTTAAAAAATGGTCCCGTTATACTGTGTGTGATTTTTATGTCACCCCCAGCAGATTGGACAATGAATGGTGTAGTATCTACACGTTGTGGAACCGGCGGAATTTTTGGGGCTTATAAAGTTGTTATTAGCGCCGGTGTCTATGAGGAATTGTAGCTTAGCCCCATTTCTAGTCTCATATTCTATGTATGGTATACTAGAGAGGCGTCGGTCATAAAATTTGATTCCCCATCGCTAACACAGGCTACTTCTTGTACGGGGGAACAATGTTCCACCCCTTGAGGTGGGTCCGATAGTTCCTCAGCCTCGTTACCAGACTCTTGTTGGTAGTATTCATTGGAGGCGGGGCTCGAGAATGAAGTGGATTGTATATTGTAAAGCCTTTGTGTTTTACGGAAGGGATTCAGGTTGGAGTTAGCGCTCGGGCTTCGTTTGATGCCTCCGGCCTCTCCCTGACGCGAGTTGAAATTGGACCTATAGTTCTGACCTGATTGGTTCGGCTCATATTTAATAGCTGGTCTAGCCCCCTGAAATCTTGGTGGGCCCTGTATGCTTCCACTTGGAGCATAGTTGTGACCTGAACTCATCTGTGGCCTATAATTAATTTGATGTGTCTGAGGGAATCTCGGTGAATTGGGCTGTCTATAGCCTTGGTAACCTTGGTTAAAGGTTTGTTTAAATAAGGGCGCTCTAGGTGTAGGGTTCCTTGGTTCCATTCTCTGCAACTCCACACAAATGGAGTATGCTTCGTGGACGTCCACAGGCTTACGTATTATTAAAAGCCTAGACGCATCGCCACTTAGCCCTCTAATAAAGGCGTTGAGAGCCTTGTCCCTTTGCCCAGCAAGGAAAGCGTTTGTTATCTCCGTGGAGTAACCCATGCTTTTATCCTATTCATGATTAGGGGGATATGGTTATTTACTTTAAGGTAGAAGTCCTCTAATTTCTGACTGCCCTGGGTCATTTGGGTTAGCTCATACTCCAACGTACCGACATCTCTTTTGTCGGCATAGTGTAGCGCTAGTACCCTTTTAACTTCGTCCCAGTCAACATCCTTTACGTTGTAGGCATTAAGCGCCATATCGGCGTTGCCTCTAATCTTCTGCCTAATTTGGACGAGAACTGACCTATACAAGGGTCTGTCCCGGATGACTTCATAGTCGTTAATAATCGATTGGGCCCTATTAACCCAAGAAACATACTTCTCGGAATCCCCCTCGAAAGTTAGAAGTTCTTTTACACAATCCGGCACTGCCGAAGACTCTTTGAGTTCGTACTCTGTACGAGGGCGCGTTAGTGGTAGCGGTATATTCGCTACTGGGCTACGCCGCTCGAGGTCGGTTTCGAGAACATTTACCCTAGCCCCCATTTTCTTAACATCCTCCTTCATGGCCACCATTGTGTGGTTAAGGCCGCAATAGTGGAGTCAAGTCGGTTTAGTACCTCCTTCATTTCCTCCATTTTGAATCGTAAAAGGGTATTTTTTGTTGAAATTGGTTTAATGGGGAGTCTTAAGTTTTTCTTATATCTCGGGTCGAAGTGGGATGGTTGGCAACAGATTTATTTCTTGGATTTAAATTGGTATCAAAATTAAGTTTAAATAGCTTTTCAAATTTTTATTAGATAGTAAAATAAATTTTTATTTGTAAGAAATTAATTTCTAAATTATATTTTTTTTGTTTTTTTTATTTTTATTGATAAACTTATTTGTAGGAATTTGTTTTTTAACTATATTTTCGATTTTTTTTATTTTTATTAATAGGGAAATATGTGTATAAAATTGTTTCACTCACCCTTTTATCCTTTTTATTGGCCTCTTTGGCTTGTGTTGAATGGAATTGTTCAATGTTGTTTATTTAGACTCCTTCTTACAAGGTTATTATTCTGAAAGTAAATAAGAATTAGTTTTCGTTTCATTTTAGTTTTTAAAAAAATTTTGGTCAGATTTCTTGGTGTGTGTGCGGTTTATTTTTTCCTTATTTTTTATTTGTGTGTTTTCTCTTATCTGGTAAGTGTGTTAATAGGCGCGATGGTCCGTATTTGTCCGTTTTGGCGTTTCGCCTACTAAGGTACGGTTGCCACACAATCCACTAGGCAGCTTTTTTGAATGCATTCCACATTCGTTAGCCTTTCCAGCAGATTGCCACACAGTTTTTAAAATATTGGTTTCTGATTATTATTATATTTTTATACCCTTGCAGAGGGTATTATAATTTTGGTCAAAAGTGTGCAACGCAGTGAAGGAGACATCTCCGACCATATAAAGTATATATATTCTTGATCAGGATCGCCTCCTGAGTTGATATAAGCATGCCATAACTTTGGTGTTTGTAAAGTTAGGGAGTTGGGATTTTCTATGGGTTTTATTTTTGGCCAATCAATTCGACCTACCAAATTTTATAAGGATCGGCCGACTATATCCTATAGCTGCCATATAACTGAACGATCGGAAATGCCATAACTTTGGTGTTTGTAATATTAGGAAGCTGGGATTTTCTATGGGTTTTATTTTTGGCCAATCAATCCGACCTACCAAATTTCATAAGGATCGGCCGACTATATCCTATAGCTGCCATATAACGGAACAATCGGAAATGTCATAACATTGGTGTTTTTAAAGTTAGGAAATTGGGATTTTGTATGGGTTTTTTATTTGGCCAATCAATCCGACATACCAAATTTCGTCAGGATCTTTTCAGATTTACCTTTAAACCTAATTGAAAATTGTTATTGAGCTTCTGGTACATATAAGAAAATTTGTACTTAGTCATAGAATATGGCTATCATAGCTATCATCATCAATAAAATCAATCAATAAAATTCAACCCCCTCGAACTTTTCCTTAATGGTAATGCCAATATAGAAATAGATTTATTAAATATTATTTTGAATCTGTCGGTGATCCATTTTTATACCCTTGCAGAGGGTATTATAATTTTGGTCAAAAGTGTGCAACGCAGTGAAGGCGACATCTCCGACCATATAAAGTATATATATTCTTGATCAGGATCACCTCCTGAGTTGATATAGCCATGTCCGTCTGCCCGTCTGTCCGTCTGTCTGTCCGTCTGTCTGTTTCTACGCGAACTAGTCTCTCAGTTTTAAAGATATCGAATTGAAACTTTGCACACACCCTTCTTTCCTTTGCACGCGGTATATATGTCGGAACGGCCGGGATCGGCCGACTATATCCTATAGCTGCCATATAACTGATTGATCGGAAATGCCATAACTTTGGTGTTTGTAAAGTTAGGAATCTGGGATTTACTATGGGTTTTATATTTGGCCAATCAATCCGACCTACCAAATTTCATAAGGATCGGCCAACAATATCCTATAGCTGCCATATAACTGATTGATCGGAAATGCCATAACTTTGGTGTTTGTAAAGTTAGGAAGTTGGGATTTTCTATCGGTTTTATATTTGGTCAATCAATCCGACCTACCAAATTTCATAAGGATCGGCCGACTATATCCTATAGCCGCCATATAACTGATTGATCTGAAATGCCATAACTTTGGTGTTTGTAAAGTTAGGAAGTTGGGATTTTCTATCGGTTTTATATTTGGTCAATCAATCCGACCTACCAAATTTCATAAGGATCGGCCGACTATATCCTATAGCCGCCATATAACTGATTGATCTGAAATGCCATAACTTTGGTGTTTGTAAAGTTAGGAAGTTGGGATTTTCTACCGGTTTTATATTTGGTCAATCAATCCGACCTACCAAATTTCATAAGGATCGGCCGACTATATCCTATAGCCGCCATATAACTGATTGATCTGAGATGCCATAACTTTGGTGTTTGTTAAGTTAGGAAGTTGGGATTTTCTATGGGTTTTATTTTTGGCCAATCAATCCGACCTACCAAAGTTCATAAGGATCGGCCGACTATATCCTATAGCCGCCATATAACTGATTGATCTGAAATGCCATAACTTTGGTGTTTGTTAAGTTAGGAAGTTGGGATTTTCTATGGGTTTTATTTTTGGCCAATCAATCCGACCTACCAAAGTTCATAAGGATCGGCCGACTATATCCTATAGCCGCCATATAACTGATTGATCTGAAATGCCATAACTTTGGTGTTTGTTAAGTTAGGAAGTTGGGATTTTCTATGGGTTTTATTTTTGGCCAATCAATCCGACCTACCAAAGTTCATAAGGATCGGCCGACTATATCTTATAGCTGCCATATAACTGAACGATTGGAAATGCTATAACTTTGGTGTTTTTAAAGTTAGGATGTTGGGATTTTTTATGAGTATTAAGAATGCATCATATGAATAATTTTGGAGAATAAAATTTACAGAGTATTCTGCAAGGGTATATCAACTTCGGCTCCGCCCGAAGTTAGCTTGCCTTTCTTGTTGGCCAATCAATCCGACCTACCAAATTTCATAAGGATCGGCCGACTATATTCTATAGCTGCCATATAACTGATTGATCGGAAATGCCACAACTTTGGTGTTTGTAAAAATAGAAAGTTGGGATTTCCTATGGGTTTTATTTTTGGCCAATCAATCCGACCTACCAAATTTCATATGGATCGGCCGACTATATCCTATAGCTACCATATAACTGAACGATTGGAAATGCCATAACTTTGGTGTTTTTAAAGTTAGGATGTTGGGATTTTTTATGAGTATTAAGAATGCATCATATGAATAATTTTGGAGAATAAAATTTACAGAGTATTCTGCAAGGGTATATCAACTTCGGCTCCGCCCGAAGTTAGCTTGCCTTTCTTGTTTTATTATATTTTTTTTATTTAAATATTTTCCGCTCGCAAATTAATTGCCGCAGCGGTTATCTTGTTTTTTATTATGATTTATCGCAATTTTTTTTACGCTCGCGAATAAGCTACCCATTGGGGTGGACTTATCGCCGCAGCGGACTATTGCCTTCTTTTTTGTTAACTCGGTTTTTTATTTGTGCCCGCGAATATGCCGCCCAACAGTGTGCGTGGACAAATCGCCGCGGCAGGTTCACCGATTTTTTTATTCACAATTTGCTTGCGCCCGTCGGGAGTGGCAGCTCTGAACGGCAGCACCCCCACCGCAGCGGATAACTGTGTAACTTTCACCAATATTTTAATATTTTCACTTTAATATTTTTTCTTTACACAAGCAACATTTTTCCTTTATTTAAATTTTACTTAACTTAATTTTACACACACAACACCGTATTCTGAATTTGTTCCCCTTTCCTTTTCTTTTTTTTCTTTTTTGGGGGGGTTTCTTCCACTTCCACAGGGAAGTGGAGACTGCTCGGGCGCCAGTTATGACCAGTCATGGTCAGAGGGGAAATAATTCCCCTTATATTACCTAAAAGATGTTATTTTCATGCTGATCCTTCCTGCTGATCCTTCGTCCTACTTACTTCGTCCTTCTTCCTTCGTCCTTCTTATTCCCTTTTAACTTAAAACGATTTTACTTTAGAATAAAACTGAATTCGATTTCTTTCGTTACAAGCGGTTTTATTAACTGATTGATCTGAAATGCCATAACTTTGGTGTTTGTAAAGTTAGGAAGTTGGGATTTTCTATCGGTTTTATATTTGGTCAATCAATCCGACCTTCCAAATTTCATAAGGATCGGCCGACTATATCCTATAGCCGCCATATAACTGATTGATCTGAAATGCCATAACTTTGGTGTTTGTAAAGTTAGGAAGTTGGGATTTTCTATCGGTTTTATATTTGGTCAATCAATCCGACCTACCAAATTTCATAAGGATCGGCCGACTATATCCTATAGCCGCCATATAACTGATTGATCTGAAATGCCATAACTTTGGTCTTTGTTAAGTTAGGAAGTTGGGATTTTCTATGGGTTTTATTTTTGGCCAATCAATCCGACCTACCAAAGTTCATAAGGATCGGCCGACTATATCTTATAGCTGCCATATAACTGAACGATTGGAAATGCTATAACTTTGGTGTTTTTAAAGTTAGGATGTTGGTATTTTTTATGAGTATTAAGAATGCATCATATGAATAATTTTGGAGAATAAAATTTACAGAGAATTCTGCAAGGGTATATCAACTTCGGCTCCGCCCGAAGTTAGCTTGCCTTTCTTGTTGGCCAATTAATCCGACCTACCAAATTTCATAAGGATCGGCCGTCTATATTCTATAGCTGCCATATAACTGATTGATCGGAAATGCCACAACTTTGGTGTTTGTAAAGTTAGAAAGTTGGGATTTCCTATGGGTTTTATTTTTGGCCAATCAATCCGACCTACCAAATTTCATATGGATCGGCCGACTATATCCTATAGCTACCATATAACTGAACGATTGGAAATGCCATAACTTTGGTGTTTTTAAAGTTGGGAAGTTGGGATTTTTTATGAGTATTAAGAATGCATCATATGAATAATTTTGGAGAATATAATTTACAGAGTATTCTGCAAGGGTATATCAACTTCGGCTCCGCCCGAAGTTAGCTTTCCTTTCTTGTTTTATTATATTTTTTTATTTAAATATTTTTCCGCTCGCAAATTAATTGCCGCAGCGGTTATCTTGTTTTTTATTATGATTTATCGCAATTTTTTTTACGCTCGCGAATAAGCTACCCATTGGGGTGGACTTATCGCCGCAGCGGACTATTGCCTTCTTTTTGTTAACTCGGTTTTTTATTTGTGCCCGCGAATATGCCGCCCAACAGTGTGCGTGGACAAATCGCCGCGGCAGGTTCACCGATTTTTTTATTCACAATTTGCTTGCGCCCGTGGGGAGTGGCAGCTCTGAACGGCAGCACCCCCACCGCAGCGGATAACTGTGTAACTTTCACCAATATTTTAATATTTTCACTTTAATATTTTTTCTTTACACAAGCAACATTTTTCCTTTATTTAAATTTTACTTAACTTAGTTTTACACACACAACACCGTATTCTGAATTTGTTCCCCTTTCCTTTTCTTTTTTTTCTTTTTTGGGGCGGTTTCTTCCACTTCCACAGGGAAGTGGAGACTGCTCGGGCGCCAGTTATGACCAGTCATGGTCAGAGGGGAAATAATTCCCCTTATATTACCTAAAAGATGTTATTTTCATGCTGATCCTTCCTGCTGATCCTTCGTCCTACTTACTTCGTCCTTCTTCCTTCGTCCTTCTTATTCCCTTTTAACTTAAAACGATTTTACTTTAGAATAAAACTGAATTCGATTTCTTTCGTTACAAGCGGTTTTATTATTTAGAAATATTGTAGTGTTCAGATCGGGGGTACAAATAGAATTAATTCTAACAATTATATTTTGGTGGCTTGTTGGCTTGTTGGTTTGGGCAGCGCCGCGACGTCAGCAGACCGCTGGCAGAGCGGTTGCGGAAATATCCAAGCCGACACCAACGGATTTGGGTGTCTGACCCGAAGTGTTTCTCCACTCCAGATGCTAACGCTGCACTTATGCCTGGGCTCGGCGAAGGGTAGGGGGAGCGGCGGTTATAGCTGAGGCAGCTAGCCGACGCTCGGTGTTCTTTCGCTATGGCGCTGTTGCCGATGCAATTCGATTGCTGACGTTCCGTCGCTGTCGTTCTGACGTTGTTGACATTCGGTCGCTGGGTCGCTGTTGCTGCATCGCTGTCGTCGTTGGCGTTCGCTGGTTTCATAATACGGCGGTGTTATTGCAGCCACTTGGAGTTATAGCCACTTTAATATTGTTGCTGTTGATGACTGAGTAGGGTGAACGGAATGGGTTCCAGTTTGTGGGTAACCGAGAGGGGGTGAATGGTGCGGTGTTCGGTGTCGTAGGGCTCAAGAGGGGTATAGGGAAGGGGGCAGTTGGCTGGTGTTAACTTATATGAAATACATTTTGTGTAATTATATATAAAAAATTAAGTTTTCTGTAATTCTACATAAAAAAGGATTAGCTATACGTAATTAATTTCATTTTGAGCAAGGTAATTTTGTAACGAATTCAACGAGGTATGCGATTCCAACATACGACCACTATTTCCCAGGGTTTTGATTAAAATACCGAAAATCGAGGTCATTTTCTTCGGATTTTGGCGTTGTCATATGGGTGGGGTCATCATTTTTTTCCAAAACTTTGTTCAAATTATATATTTATTCCACTTTGTTCGAAATTTTGTAACGAATTCAACGAGGTATGCCATTCCAACATCCGACCATTATTTCCCAGAGTTTTGAATAAATGGTGGGAAATGGTGGTCGAATGTTAGAATGGCATACCTCGTTGAATTCGTTACAAAATTTCCAACAAAGTGTCATTTACAGAAAAAATAACATTGGAAACAATTTTTGGAAAAAATGATGACCCCACCGTTATGACAACGCCAAAATCCGAAGAAAATCACCTCAATTTTCCGTATTTTAATCAAAACCCTGGGAAATAGTGGTCGTATGTTGGAATGGCATACTTCGTTGAGTTGGAATTTACAGAAAAAAAATATCGTTTGCAAAATTTGTTCGAAAACGCCCTTATGACAAGGCCCAAATCCGGAGAAAATCAAAGTGTCACTTACAGAAAAAAATATCATTTGAAAAATTTTTCGAAAAAAAACCCCTTAATGACAATGCCCAAGTCTGGAGAACATCACCTTGATTTTTCGGTTTTTTATTCAAAACTCTGGGAAATGGTGGTCGAATGTTGGAATGGCAAACCTCGTTGAATTCATTACGAAATTTTTAAAAAAGTGTCATTTACAGAAAAAAATATCATTTAAAACTGTTGAGGAACCTCATAACTAATTATAATAATTTAGTATATTCAATAGCTTGTAAGATATTCTTTTCTGAGATGGTCTGGTCTCACTTTGTTATCGGCCTCTCTCTCTTCTTCCTGACCACGAGGTGTGAACATGTGAAATAAAAAGCGTATATTCCTATTGTGAACTAATTGACTAATATTCTAGCAACCCAATTTGAAGGTGGTCTTACAGACCATTTTAGCGTGATCTATTCAACATCATTGTCTGGTCCTTCGAGAGCCGGAATACTTCCGCATCTACAAACTGTTTTAAGTATATCTACACACCATGGAGCAACAGACGATTAA
Source organism: Drosophila carrolli (assembly GCA_018152295.1). NCBI lineage: Eukaryota > Metazoa > Arthropoda > Insecta > Diptera > Drosophilidae > Drosophila > Drosophila carrolli. The sequence goes on from JAECXJ010000306.1 coordinate 585,377, forward strand.
GCGCCTTACCCAAGCACGTGGTCGGCTAAAGGCGACCGTAACTCGCTTGGTCAATTACATCGAGAATCCACCTCCACAGAGCACTTACTCCGGAGTCGATGCCATGCTGGCACGGCTAAATCAAGCCTTCAGAAGCCTTGAGGAGATCACTGACGAAATGCACGTGTACGATAATGTTGAGGGTTTCGACGAAAAAGCTTTAAGGATCTACGATGGACTCCAGTTAGCTGATACTTCGTTTAACACATCTTCATCTGTAGACATTTTACTGGGAAACGAACAAATTTGGTCCGTTTTGTCAGGTGATCAAAAATATGACACCGCTGGAAATATTATTGCCATCAGCTTAATCTTTGGATGGATAATCACTTCCGTTGCAATGCCGCATCCATCAACCGCCAACACGCTCATGACTACTGTTGACATAAACGCCTCTCTTCAACGCTTTTGGGAGATCGAGGATAACACTGAGCATACGCAACGAGACCCTTCGCACGAAAAGGTGGAGCAGCACTTTCTGACAACACATTCCCGAGACCCAGGCGGCAAATACATCGTTGAATTGCCTTTTAAACACGAATGCCAAGAGTTCGGAGACAGCCTGCAGGGCGTTGTCTCGCGCTTCTATGCTGTGGAACGTCGCTTGCAGCGTGATTTGGAGCTACGCAAGCAATATTCAAAATTTATGAACGAGTATCTAAGCCTAGGTCATATGCGTAAGCTGGCCCCTGAAGAATGCTACACATCAGCCAAAACATTTTACATGCCACACCACCCAGTTCTAGGAAAGAAGCTGCGCGTGGTATTTGACGGGTCATTTGAAGACGTAAACGGACACGCTCTAAATGACGCCTTACACATCGGACCCAGCATGCAACGCAACCTTTTTCATGTATGCCTTCGCTTTCGAATGCACAAGTTTGTATTTTCGGCGGACATAGTTAAAATGTTTCGCCAGATCTGGGTTGCCCCTCAGCACCGCAACTTTCAACGGATCGTATGGAGAGAAGCTCCGAAAGATCCTCTTCAACATTTTCAACTCTGTACAGTCACCTATGGAACTAGCTGTGCACCGTTTCTTGCTGTCAGAGTACTGGAACAACTAGCGCGAGACCACCAGGATGAGTTTCCCACAGCCTCAAAAATTTGTGCTTGAGGACTTTTACGTAGACGATGTCCTCACCGGCGCTGAAACTGAAGACGAACTACTTAGCTGCCGCGACGAACTCATCCAGCTGATGTCCAAGGCTAAGCTTGAGCTTGGCAAATGGGTGTCTAACAGCAGCGTCATCAGCCACACCCGGCAAGACGAGCTCCAAATAACCAGTGCGGTTAAAGTTTTAGGAATGCTATGGAATCCCCAAGACGACGTCCTGTCCTACAAAGCTTCACTTTCTACGGAGCTAGCATCTGGCTAAACGGCAAGTATTGTCAGATGTCTCACGAATTTTTGATTCTTTAGGTATTCTGGCGCCTGTGGTAGTGCAGTTCAAGATCCTTTTTCAAGAACTCTGGCTACTTGACCTGGACTGGGATTCCAAACTCCCACCGAAGCTGGCTGAGTGGTGGCAGACCTGTCGCGACGATATCAACTACATAACAAACCTAAGGATTCCACGTTATGTACACAACGAATCGGGAAAAATCGAATTACTTGGATTTTCAGATGCATCTATAAAGGCATATTCCGCTGTCGTCTACAGCCGTGTAAGCAACGCGGACGGCACTTGCTTGGGGTCCCTTATGGCAGCTAAAACACGCGTTGCGCCACTAAAGCAACAAAGTCTTCCTCGGCTGGAACTCTGTGGTGCACTATTGCTCACTCGCCTTCTCCGTGCTGTTAAAGAAGGCTTGCATCGCAAGGATATAGTTGTGCATGCTTGGTGCGATTCCACGATTGTCCTTTCGTGGCTGTCGCACACCCCATCGAAGCTGAAAACCTTTATCGCCAACCGTACTTCGGAGATCCTGGATGTCATACCACGCAGCGCATGGCATCACGTTGGCTCAAAGGATAACCCTGCCGATTGCGCAGGCTCAAGGAAGCTTCTCATCCGATCTACACCTGTTGCAAAGGGGAAAAGCTGTTGCAAATTCGTCAACACTTCGAACACTCTCACCCATGGTTTGCAAGAATGGCCTGCTTCGTGTAGGTGGGTGCACAGGATACATCTTCATCCAGATGTGACAGCACTTTTCGTCATCGTTCGCCAACAACATTGGATAGTTGGCGCACGCAACATGATTCGCAAGCTTACACATGCCACAAAACAACTGATCAATAGCCGTTCGGGTACGTCAAGCATACCCATTTGAAAATACTGGGTGCGACTATGCCGGACCGCTTCTACTCAAGGGAAAGGGATACATTTGTCTATTCGTCTGCCTAGTGACCTCCGCCATCCACTTGGAGTTGGCTACAGATCTCAGCACGGAGACATTTCTTGCTGCACTTCGTCGTTTTATCCCACATTATAACCCACATCTTCAGCGGCAACTGTCGCAACTTTGTGGGAGCAAAGAAGGTGTTAGACGAAATGTATAAGCTCATCCTGTCGCAGCAGCATAACACTCAAGTAACCCAAGCGTTGGCCAGCGAGGGTATCAAATGGAGTTTTATACCACCGCACGCACCCCACTGGGGCGGAAAATGGGAATCAGCTGTTCGGGAACTCCATCCTCACATTTGAGCAAATGCACACCCTTCTGGCTCAAATTGAATCCGTCGTCAATTCACGCCCACTCTTCGCTACGTCAGACATCGAAGTTTCCTACTTGCCACCCGCACACCTGCTGATTGGACGCCCTTATACATCAGTTCCAGAGGGCGATCTTAGCCATATAGCAGTTAACCGACTGGATTACTGGCAAAATGTACAGGCAATGCTACAAGGCTTTTGGAAGAGATGGCATCAGGAGTACCTCACTACACTTCAACAGCGCCCTAAGTGGAATACAGAAAGGAAGAACATTGCTACTGGGGATATGGCGATCATCAAGGATTCAAACACACCCCCCGCCGCTTGGACTTTGGCGCGCATAATTGAAGTCTACCCAGGCAAGGACGGGCTGGTACGGGCCGTAAAGCTGCGAACTTCATCAGGAGAACTTGTTAGACCCATTTCTAAAATTGCCATCCTGCCTAATTCAGAAACTTAGTTTCAGGGTGGGCCGGGATGTTGAGGAACCTCATAACTAATTATAATAATTTGGTATATTCAATAGCATGTAAGATATTCTTTTCTGAGATGGTCTGGTCTCACTTTGTTATCGGCCTCTCTCTCTTCTTCCTGACCACGAGCTGTGAACATGTGAAATAAAAAGCGTATATTCCTATTGTGAACTAATTGACTAATATTCTAGCAATCCAATTTGAAGGTGGTCTTACAAACCATTTTAGCGTGATCTATTCAACATCAAAAACAAATTTTTGGAAAAAAATTATCACCCACACACCTATGACAACGCCAAAATCCGAAGAAAATCACCTCGATTTTCGTTATTTTAATCAAAACCCTGGTCGTATGTTGGAATCACATACCTCGTTAAATTCGTTACAACATTTCGAACAAAGTGGAATTTACAACGCCCTTATAACAAGGCCCAAGTACGGAGAAAATCACCTCCATTTATCGGTTTTTTAATCAAAACCGAACAAAGTGGAATTTACAACGCCCTTATGACAAGGCCCAAGTCCGGAGAAAATCACCTCGATTTATCGGTTTTTTAATCAAAACCCTGGGAAATAGTGGTCGAATGCTGGAATGGCATACCTCGTTGAATCGTTACAAAATTTCCAATATAATATATGCCACCTCGTTGAATTCGTTACAAAATTTCCAACAAAGTGTCATTTACAGAAAAATTATATAATTTGAACAAAGTTTTTAAAAAAAGAGGTCACCCACTCTAATGACAACGCCAAAATTCGAAGAAAATCACCTCGATTTTCGTTATTTTAATCAAAACCCTGGTCGTATGTTGGAATCACATACCTCGTTAAATTCGTTACAACATTTCGAACAAAGTGGAATTTACAACGCCCTTATAACAAGGCCCAAGTACTGAGAAAATCACCTCCATTTATCGGTTTTTAATCAAAACCGAACAAAGTGGAATTTACAACGCCCTTATGACAAGGCCCAAGTCCGGAGAAAATCACCTCGATTTATCGGTTTTTTAATCAAAACCCTGGGAAATAGTGGTCGAATGCTGGAATGGCATACCTCGTTGAATCGTTACAAAATTTCCAATATAATATATGCCACCTCGTTGAATTCGTTACAAAATTTCCAACAAAGTGTCATTTACAGAAAAATTATATAATTTGAACAAAGTTTTTGAAAAAAAGAGGTCACCCACTCTAATGACAACGCCAAAATCCGAAGAAAATCACCACGATTTTTGTAATTTTAATCAAAACCCTGGGAAATAGTGGTCAAATGTCGGAATGGCATCCTCGTTGAATTCGTTACAAAATTTTCAACAATGTGTCATTTACAGAAAAAAATATTATTTGAAACAATTTTGGAAAAAATGATGACCCCCACCCTTATGACAACGCCAAAATCCGAAGAAAATCACCTCGATTTTCGGTATTTTAATCAAAACCCTGGGAAATAGTGGTCGTATGTTGGAGTGGCATACCTCGTTGAGTTGGAATTTACAGAAAAAAAATATCGTTTGAAAAATGTTTTCGAAAACGCCCTTATGACAAGGTTTCTTAATCAAAACCCTGGGAAATAGTGATCGAATGTTGGAATGGCATACCTTGTTGAATTCGTTACAAAATTTGGAACCAAGTGGAATTTACAGAAAAAAAATATCGTTTGAAAATTTTTTTCGATAACGCCCTTATGACAGGCCCCAAGTCCGGAGAAAATCACCTCGATTTATCGGTTTTTTAATCAAAACCCTGGGAAATAGTGTTCGGATGTTGGAATGGCATACCTCGTTAAATTCGTTACAAAATTTTGAACAAAGTGAAATTTACAGAAAAAAATATCATTTGAAAAATGTTTTCGAAAAAAAACCCAAATGACAACGCCCAAGTCTGAAGAAAATCACCTTGATTTTTGGGTTTTTATTCAAAGCTCTGGGAAATAGTGGTCGAATGTTGGAATGGCATACCTCGTTGAATTCGTTACAAAATTTCCAACAAAGTGCCATTTACAGAAAAAAATATAATTTGAACAAATTTTTGGAAAAAAAAAATGATGACCCTCGCCCGTATGAAAACGCCAAAATCGAAGAAAATCACCTCGATTTTCGGTATTTTAATCAAAACCCTGGGAAATAGTGGTCGTATGTTGGAGTGGCATACTTCGTTGAGTTGGAATTTACAAAACTAGAAATAACTGACATGAAAATGGGTCAAAAATTTGATCAACGTTAAATTAAAAAATTTGAATGCGGATTTTTAGAGAGTCGAATCAGAAGTCTTTAGAGGTAAGCCACTTTGAAATCGGCTTAAGCTTGGTAAAGTTATGGACTCTCTCAGTCCAATTTTGAGTCACTCTTTTACAAGTCATCGGAAAACTAGAAATAACTGACATGAAAATGGGTCAAAAATTTGATCAACGTTAAATGGAAAAATTTGAATGCAGATTTTTAGAGAATCGAATCAGAAGTCTTTAGAGGTATGCCACTAAGGAATCGGCTTAAGCTTGGTAAAGTTATGGACTCTCTAAGTCCAATTTTGAGTCACTCATTTACAAGTCATCGGAAAATTGGAAATAACTGACATTGAAAAATTTGAATGCAGATTTTTAGAGAATCGAATCAGAAGTCTTTAGAGGTAAGCCACTTTGGAATCGGCTTAAGTTTGGTAAAGTTATGGACTCTCTAAGTCCAATTTTGAGTCACTCTTTTACAAGTCATCGGAAAATTAGAAATAACTGACATGAAAATGGGTCAAAAATTTGATCAACGTTAAATTGAAAAATTTGAATGCAGATTTTTAGAGAATTGAATCAGAAGTCTTTAGAGGTAAGCCACTAAGGAATCGGCTTAAGCTTGGTAAAGTTATGGACTCTCTAAGTCCAATTTTGAGTCACTCATTTACAAGTCATCGGAAAATTGGAAATAACTGACATTGAAAAATTTGAATGCAGATTTTTAGAGAATCGAATCAGAAGTCTTTAGAGGTATGCCACTTTGGAATCGGCTTAAGTTTGGTAAAGTTATGGACTCTTCAAGTCAAATTTTGGGTCAACGTTAAATAAGTCAAATTAGAAATAACTGACATGAAAATGGGTCAAAAATTTGAGATTTTTAGAGAGTCGAATCAGAAGTCTTTAGAGGTAAGCCACTTTGAAATCGGCTTAAGCTTGGTAAAGTTATGGACTCTCTAAGTCCAATTTTGAGTCACTCTTTTACAAGTCATCGGAAAACTAGAAATAACTGACATGAAAATGGGTCAAAAATTTGATCAACGTTAAATGGAAAAATTTGAATGCAGATTTTTAGAGAATCGAATCAGAAGTCTTTAGAGGTAAGCCACTTTGAAATCGGCTTAAGCTTGGTAAAGTTATGGACTCTCTAAGTCCAATTTTGAGTCACTCTTTTACAAGTCATCGGAAAACTAGAAATAACTGACATGAAAATGGAAATTAACGTTACATTAAAAAATTTGAATGCAGATTTTTAGAGAATCGAATCAGAAGTCTTTAGAGGTATGCCACTTTGGAATCGGCTTAAGCTTGGTAAAGTTATGGACTCTCTAAGTCCAATTTTGAGTCACTCTTTTACAAGTCATCGGAAAACTAGAAATAACTGACATGAAAATGGGTCAAAAATTTGATCAACGTTAAATGGAAAAATTTGAATGCAGATTTTTAGAGAATCGAATCAGAAGTCTTTAGAGGTATGCCACTTTGGAATCGGCTTAAGCTTGGTAAAGTTATGGACTCTCTAAGTCCAATTTTGAGTCACTCTTTTACAAGTCATCGGAAAATTGGAAATAACTGACATTGAAAAATTTGAATGCAGATTTTTAGAGAATCGAATCAGAAGTCTTTAGAGGTATGCCACTTTGGAATCGGCTTAAGTTTGGTAAAGTTATGGACTCTCGAAGTCAAATTTTGGGTCAACATTAAATAAGTCAAATTAGAAATAACTGACATGAAAATGGGTCAAAAATTTGAGATTTTTAGAGAGTCGATTCAGAAGTCTTTAGAGGTAAGCCACTTTGAAATCGGCTTAAGCTTGGTAAAGTAATTGACTCTCTAAGTCCAATTTTGAGTCACTCTTTTACAAGTCATCGGAAAATTGGAAATAACTGACATTGAAAAATTTGAATGCAGATTTTTAGAGAATCGAATCAGAAGTCTTTAGAGGTATGCCACTTTGGAATCGGCTTAAGTTTGGTAAAGTTATGGACTCTCGAAGTCAAATTTTGGGTCAACGTTAAATAAGTCAAATTAGAAATAACTGACATGAAAATGGGTCAAAAATTTGATCAACGTTAAATTGAAAAATTTGAATGCAGATTTTTAGAGAATCGAATCAGAAGTCTTTAGAGGTATGCCACTTTGGAATCGGCTTAAGTTTGGTAAAGTTATGGACTCTCTAAGTCCAATTTTGAGTCACACTTTTAAAGTAATCGGAAAATTAGAAATAACTGACATGAAAATGGGTCAAAAATTTGATAAGTTAAATTGAAAAATTTGAATGCAGATTTTTAGAGAATCGAATCAGAAGTCTTTAGAGGTAAGCCACTTTGGAATCGGCTTAAGTTTGGTAAAGTTATGGACTCTAAGTCCAATTTTGGGTCAACTCTTAAATAAGTCAAAATTAGAAATAACTGACATGAAAATGGGTCAAAAATTTGATCAACGTTAAATTGAAAAATTTGAATGCAGATTTTTAGAGAATCGAATCAGAAGTCTTTAGAGGTAAGCCACTTTGAAATCGGCTTAAGCTTGGTAAAGTTATGGACTCTCTAAGTCCAATTTTGAGTCACTCTTTTACAAGTCATCGGAAAATTGGAAATAACTGACATTGAAAAATTTGAATGCAGATTTTTAGAGAATCGAATCAGAAGTCTTTAGAGGTATGCCACTTTGGAATCGGCTTAAGTTTGGTAAAGTTATGGACTCTCGAAGTCAAATTTTGGGTCAACGTTAAATAAGTCAAATTAGAAATAACTGACATGAAAATGGGTCAAAAATTTGATCAACGTTAAATTGAAAAATTTGAATGCAGATTTTTAGAGAATCGAATCAGAAGTCTTTAGAGGTAAGCCACTTTGAAATCGGCTTAAGCTTGGTAAAGTTATGGACTCTCTAAGTCCAATTTTGAGTCACTCTTTTACAAGTCATCGGAAAACTGAGAAATAACTGACATTGAAAAATTTGAATGCAGATTTTTAGAGAATCGAATCAGAAGTCTTTAGAGGTAAGCCACTTTGGAATCGGCTTAAGTTTGGTAAAGTTATGGACTCTCGAAGTCCAATTTTGGGTCAACTGTTAAATAAGTCAAATTAGAAATAACTGACATGAAAATGGGTCAAAAATTTGATCAACGTTAAATTGAAAAATTTGAATGCAGATTTTTAGAGAATCGAATCAGAAGTCTTTAGAGGTATGCCACTTTGGAATCGGCTTAAGCTTGGTAAAGTTATGGACTCTCTAAGTCCAATTTTGAGTCACTCTTTTACAAGTCATCGGAAAATTGGAAATAACTGACATTGAAAAATTTGAATGCAGATTTTTAGAGAATCGAATCAGAAGTCTTTAGAGGTATGCCACTTTGGAATCGGCTTAAGTTTGGTAAAGTTATGGACTCTCGAAGTCAAATTTTGGGTCAACATTAAATAGGTCAAATTAGAAATAACTGACATGAAAATGGGTCAAAAATTTGATCAACGTTAAATTGAAAAATTTGAATGCAGATTTTTAAAAAGTCGAATCAGAAGTCTTTAGAGGTAAGCCACTTTGGAATCGGCTTAAGCTTGGTAAAGTTATGGACTCTCTAAGTCCAATTTTGAGTCACTCTTTTACAAGTCATCGGAAAATTAGAAATAACTGACATGAAAATGGGTCAAAAATTTGATCAACGTTAAATTGAAAAATTTGAATGCAGATTTTTAGAGAATCGAATCAGAAGTCTTTAGAGGTATGCCACTTTGGAATCGGCTTAAGTTTGGTAAAGTTATGGACTCTCTAAGTCCAATTTTGAGTCAACTTTTACAAGTCATCGGAAAATTAGAAATAACTGACATGAAAATGGGTCAAAAATTTGATCAACGTTAAATTGAAAAATTTGAATGCAGATTTTTAGAAAGTCGAATCAGAAGTCTTTAGAGGTAAGCCACTTTGAAATCGGCTTAAGCTTGGTAAAGTAATTGACTCTCTAAGTCCAATTTTGAGTCACTCTTTTACAAGTCATCGGAAAATTAGAAATAACTGACATGAAAATGGGTCAAAAATTTGATCAACGTTAAATTGAAAAATTTGAATGCAGATTTTTAGAGAATCGAATCAGAAGTCTTTAGAGGTATGCCACTTTGGAATCGGCTTAAGTTTGGTAAAGTTATGGACTCTCGAAGTCCAATTTTGGGTCAACTTTAAATAAGTCAAATTAGAAATAACTGACATGAAAATGGGTCAAAAATTTGATCAACGTTAAATTGAAAAATTTGAATGCAGATTTTTAGAGAGTCGAATCAGAAGTCTTTAGAGGTAAGCCACTTTGAAATCGGCTTAAGCTTGGTAAAGTAATTGACTCTCTAAGTCCAATTTTGAGTCACTCTTTTACAAGTCATCCGAAAATTTGAAAAAAGGTAAAAATTTGATCAACGTTAAATTGAAAAATTTGAATGCAGATTTTTAGAGAATCGAATCAGAAGTCTTTAGAGGTATGCCACTTTGGAATCGGCTTAAGTTTGGTAAAGTTATGGACTCTCGAAGTCCAATTTTGGGTCAACGTTAAATAAGTCAAATTAGAAATAACTGACATGAAAATGGGTCAAAAATTTGATCAACGTTAAATTGAAAAATTTGAATGCAGATTTTTAGAGAATCGAATCAGAAGTCTTTAGAGGTATGCCACTTTGGAATCGGCTTAAGTTTGGTAAAGTAATTGACTCTCTAAGTCCAATTTTGAGTCACTCTTTTACAAGTCATCGGAAAATTGGAAATAACTGACATTGAAAAATTTGAATGCAGATTTTTAGAGAATCGAATCAGAAGTCTTTAGAGGTATGCCACTTTGGAATCGGCTTAAGTTTGGTAAAGTTATGGACTCTCGAAGTCCAAATTTTGGGTCAACGTTAAATAAGTCAAATTAGAAATAACTGACATGAAAATGGGTCAAAAATTTGATCAACGTTAAATTGAAAAATTTGAATTCAGATTTTTAGAGAATCGAATCAGAAGTCTTTAGAGGTAAGCCACTTTGAAGTCGGCTTAAGTTAAAGTTATGGACTCTCTAAGTCCAATTTTGAGTCACTCTTTTACAAGTCATCGAAAGTCAATTTGAATCATTAGAAATTACTGACATGAAAATGGTCAATAATTTGATCAACGTTAAATTGAAAAATTTGAATTCAGATTTTTAGAGAATCGAATCAGAAGTCTTTAGAGGTAAGCCACTTTGAAATCGGCTTAAGCTTGGTAAAGTTATGGACTCTCTAAGTCCAATTTTGAGTCACTCTTTTACAAGTCATCGGAAAATTGGAAATAACTGACATTGAAAAATTTGAATGCAGATTTTTAGAGAATCGAATCAGAAGTCTTTAGAGGTATGCCACTTTGGAATCGGCTTAAGTTTGGTAAAGTTATGGACTCTCGAAGTCAAATTTTGGGTCAACGTTAAATAAGTCAAATTAGAAATAACTGACATGAAAATGGGTCAAAAATTTGATCAACGTTAAATTGAAAAATTTGAATGCAGATTTTTAAAGAATCGAATCAGAAGTCTTTAGAGGTAAGCCACTTTGAAATCGGCTTAAGCTTGGTAAAGTTATGGACTCTCTAAGTCCAATTTTGAGTCACTCTTTTACAAGTCATCGGAAAATTGGAAATAACTGACATTGAAAAATTAGAATGCAGATTTTTAGAGAATCGAATCAGAAGTCTTTAGAGGTATGCCACTTTGGAATCGGCTTAAGTTTGGTAAAGTTATGGACTCTCGAAGTCAAATTTTGGGTCAACGTTAAATAAGTCAAATTAGAAATGACTGACATGAAAATTGGTCAAAAATTTGATCAACGTTAAATTGAAAATTTTGAATGCAGATTTTTAGAGAGTCGAATCAGAAGTCTTTAGAGGTAAGTCACTTTGAAATCGGCTTAAGTTTGGTAAAGTTATAGACTCTTTAAGTCCAATTTTGAGTCACTCTTTTACAAGTCATCGGAAAATTGGAAATAACTGACATGAAAATGGGAAAATTTTTTGAAAAATTTGAATGCAGATTTTTAGAGAATCGAATCAGAAGTCTTTAGAGGTATGCCACTTTGGAATCGGCTTAAGTTTGGTAAAGTTATGGACTCTAGTCCATTTTCAAGTCCAATTTTGGGTCAACGTTAAATAAGTCAAATTAGAAATAACTGACATGAAAATGGGTCAAAAATTTGATCAACGTTAAATTGAAAAATTTGAATGTAGATTTTTAGAGAATCAAATCAGAAGTCTTTAGAGGTAATGCCACTTTGAAATCGGCTTAAGTTTGGTAAAGTTATGGACTCTCTAAGTCCAATTTTGAGTCACTCTTTTACAAGTCATCGGAAAATTGGAAATAACTGACATTGAAAAATTTGAATGCAGATTTTTAGAGAATCGAATCAGAAGTCTTTAGAGGTATGCCACTTTGGAATCGGCTTAAGTTTGGTAAAGTTATGGACTCTCGAAGTCAAATTTTGGGTCAACGTTAAATAAGTCAAATTAGAAATGACTGACATGAAAATGGGTCAAAAATTTGATCAACGTTAAATTGAAAAATTTGAATGCAGATTTTTAGAGAATCGAATCAGAAGTCTTTAGAGGTATGCCACTTTGGAAATCGGCTTAAGTTTGGTAAAGTTATGGACTCTCTAAGTCCAATTTTGAGTCACTCTTTAAACAAGTCTGGAAATTAGAAATAGCTGACATGAAAATGGGTCAAAAATTTGATCAACGTTAAATTGAAAAATTTGAATGCAGATTTTTGGAGAATCGAATCAGAAGTCTTTAGAGGTACCACTATGAAATCGGCTTAAGCTTGGTAAAGTTATGGACTCTCTAAGTCCAATTTTGAGTCACTCTTTAACAAGTCATCGGAAAATTGGAAATAACTGACATTGAAAAATTTGAATGCAGATTTTTAGACAATCGAATCAGAAGTCTTTAGAGGTATGCCACTTTGGAATCGGCTTAAGTTTGGTAAAGTTATGGACTCTCGAAGTCAAATTTTGGGTCAACGTTAAATAAGTCAAATTAGAAATGACTGACATGAAAATGGGTCAAAAATTTCATCAACGTTAGTTAAATTGAAAAATTTGAATGCAGATTTTTAGAAAATCGAATCAGAAGTCTTTAGAGGTATGCCACTTTGGAATCGGCTTAAGTTTGGTAAAGTTATGGACTCTCGAAGTCAAATTTTGGGTCAACGTTAAATAAGTCAAATTAGAAATAACTGACATGAAAATGGGTCAAAAATTTGATCAACGTTAAATTGAAAAATTTGAATGCAGATTTTTAGAGAATCGAATCAGAAGTCTTTAGAGGTAAGCCACTTTGAATATGCCACTTTGGAATCGGCTTAAGTTTGGTAAAGTTATGGACTCTCTAAGTCCAATTTTGAGTCACTCTTAAATAAGTCATCAAATTAGAAATAACTGACATGAAAATGGGTCAAAAATTTGATCAACGTTAAATAAATGAAAAATTTGAATGCAGATTTTTAGAGAATCGAATCAGAAGTCTTTAGAGGTAAGCCACTTTGAAATCGGCTTAAGCTTGGTAAAGTTATGGACTCTCTAAGTCCAATTTTGAGTCACTCTTTTACAAGTCATCGGAAAATTGGAAATAACTGACATTGAAAAATTTGAATGCAGATTTTTAGAGAATCGAATCAGAAGTCTTTAGAGGTATGCCACTTTGGAATCGGCTTAAGTTTGGTAAAGTTATGGACTCTCGAAGTCAAATTTTGGGTCAACGTTAAATAAGTCAAATTAGAAATGACTGACATGAAAATGGGTCAAAAATTTGATCAACGTTAAATTGTTAAATTTTAATTGAAAATTTGAATGTAGATTTTTTGAGAAGTTATCGAATCAGTATAGTCTTTAAGTAGGTAAGCCACTTTGAAATTCGGCTTCAGATTTTGGTATGAAGTTATGGACTCTCTAAGTCCAATTTTTGAGTCACTTTTTTACAAGTCATCGGAAAATTGGAAATAACTGACATAATGTAAAAATTTGAATGCAGATTTTTAGAGAATCGAATCAGAAGTCTTTAGAGGTATGCCACTTTGGAATCGGCTTAAGTTTGGTAAAGTTATGGACTCTCGAAGTCAAATTTTGGGTCAACGTTAAATAAGTCAAATTAGAAATGACTGACATGAAAATGGGTCAAAAATTTGATCAACGTTAAACTGAAAAACTTGAATGTAGATTTTTAGAGAAGCAAATCAGAAGTCTTTAGAGGTAAGCCACTTTGAAATCGGCTTAAGCTTGGTAAAGTAATTGACTCTCTAAGTCCAATTTTGAGTCACTCTTTTACAAAACATCGGAAAATTGGAAATAACTGACATTGAAAAATTTGAATGCAGATTTTTAGAGAATCGAATCAGAAGTCCTTAGAGGTATGCCACTTTGGAATCGGCTTAAGTTTGGTAAAGTTATGGACTCTCGAAGTCAAATTTTGGGTCAACGTTAAATAAGTCAAATTAGAAATAACTGACATGAAAATGGGTCAAAAATTTGATCAACGTTAAATTGAAAAATTTGAATGCAGATTTTTAGAGAATCGAATCAGAAGTCTTTAGAGGTATGCCACTTTGAAATCGGCTTAAGTTTGGTAAAGTTATGGACTCTCTAAGTCCAATTTTGAGTCACTCTTTTACAATAACATCGGAAAATTGGAAATAACTGATTGAAATTGTCAAAATTTTTGACATTGAAAAATTTGAATGCAGATTTTTAGAGAATCGAATCAGAAGTCTTTAGAGGTATGCCACTTTGGAATCGGCTTAAGTTTGGTAAAGTTATGGACTCTCGAAGTCAAATTTTGGGTCAACGTTAAATAAGTCAAATTAGAAATAACTGACATGAAAATGGGTCAAAAATTTGATCAACGTTAAATTGAAAAATTTGAATGCAGATTTTTAGAGAATTGAATCAGAAGTCTTTAGAGGTATGCCACTTTGAAATCGGCTTAAGTTTGGTAAAGTTATGGACTCTCTAAGTCCAATTTTGAGTCACTCTTTTACAAGTCATCGGAAAATTGGAAATAACTGACATTGAAAAATTTGAATGCAGATTTTTAGAGAATCGAATCAGAAGTCTTTAGAGGTATGCCACTTTGGAATCGGCTTAAGTTTGGTAAAGTTATGGACTCTCGAAGTCAAATTTTGGGTCAACGTTAAATAAGTCAAATTAGAAATGACTGACATGAAAATGGGTCAAAAATTTGATCAACGTT